>OX465290.1:71325764-72525764 GCA_949987695.1 Merzomyia westermanni
AAAATGATTTTGTTGGCGTTCAGCAAAACGTTTGATATCAAAATAGGAATGAATTTTTATAAAATATACCCCAGTGGGAAAAGTAATGTTTATCAATGCATAAAGTAATATACATAGGGGATATATGTATATGTATATGATAGACTATACAGAAAAATATGCATGAATTTTTCTGCAGCGATGTCATAGGAAAAGTAATGTGTTTATATAAATGAAAAGATGCATTACTTTCTATGAGAGAAAAGACCTGCGTTACTTTTTATACAGGAATATGCAAAATAAAAACTAAAAGATGCAGCCTCTTAGTCCAGGAGGCGACACCGTGCCTTTGCACTATTCTGGCAGCCAGGAGGTGCACAGCACCGCCTATACTACTTTGAGGAGTATCAGGGGCTTTACCGCGTCATTGAGCTCTGCTGCGGGGGATGAGATAAGTGCTAGCATTTCTTCACTCATCTCGTTATATCAAACAGCTGGGATATAAAGTAACTGGACCACTAAAAGAAAAATAACGATTTTGCTTGCATGTATTTCACATTTTATTTACATACATACATATATTTTAATATTTAAAAATTTAAATTTTTTTGAAGTTCCAATTTTTTTCTCAAAGACTCCTTCTGTAAACAAAACATAAAACACAGTGAAAGAAATGAAAAATGTAGTACTTCAAATAAAAATAGAGCGACTCATTACTCCTTCGATTGCTTTTGGACGATTTTCGTATATCTTTTCATGCATGAAAAAGGTAATGCGTTCCCCATTTTCCCACTGGGTATGTTACGTATGCATATAAATATGTACCTACATATGGGGAGTTACACGCCATTTCAGCCGATCGAAAATTTCACCTCTTCGATTTTGATGAAATTTGGATGGCTTGAAGTGACACTCGAGAAATGACGAATGTCAAAATTTTAACAATTTTTATTAAGCTTTTTGGAGTTTACAGTACAAACAAAAAAACGGACCTTTTTATTTAATGTCGAATATCTCATCGGATTTTCAATAAAAATTTTTGAAAAAACGCACAAATGTCATCAATAAAATTCTCTTTATGGGGAAATTTTCAAAAAAAATTTTTTTTTCAAAAACTTTTTTAAAAAAAAGCGTTTTTTCAAAAAAGTGGATTTATTTCAAAACCTGCACGAAACGAAATTTCACGAATTCAAAAACTTTAAATGAGTCACTTAGATTAAACCACTATAAAACTCAAAACTTGCACAATGTTTGTATATCGCCAATTTAATTAATAAATTGGATTATCAAAAAAATCATTACTTACAAAAGTTTTTTGGCTGACATTTTTTTTGAAAATTTATCCAAAATGAGAATTTTTTATATGAAATGTAAGGGGTAAGCTTACTTAAAAATTCATAACTTCCACAATTTTTGGCGGAGCATCAAAGTGAAACATGCATTATCCCGCTATAACATATATTTAAAAAAAAAATCAAAGGATGGGTCTTTTTTGAAAATTTCCCCATAAATAGAATTTTATTGATGACATGTGTGCGTTTTTTCAAAAATTTTTATTGAAAATGCGATGAGATAATCGACATTGAATACAGAGGGACTTTTTTTTTTGTTTGTACTGTAAAATCCAAAAAGCTTAATAAAAATTGTTAAAATTTTGACATTCGTCATTTCTCGAGTGTCACTTCAAGCCATCCAAATTTCATCAAAATCGAAGAGGTGAAATTTTCGATCGGCTGAAATGGCGTGTAACTCCCCATATGTATCTACATTAGGGTGGGTCGATTTGTATGCACGAAAGTTAACCGATATCGCGCCATCGATTTTTCGATAGGTTTTGGGCTCAGGAAAAAAAGTTCCACTACGCATACCCAAAAAAATAATTTTCGAGCCTGCGAAATTTTATTTTTTTTTTACTTTTTTCGACTTTGATTTTTAAGGTTTTTTTTCATGACCTACTAAACATTTTTCATTTGATTTTAAAACTTTCATGTATACGCTGTCCGACCCAAAAATGTCCGCTAAAAACGTAGGCGATAACCGATTTTTGAAAAAAAAAATATTTTTTGGGTTTTGGGACTTGTTTTGGTCGAAAAATCGACTTTTCCAAAACCCGAAAATAAATTTTTTTTTCAAAAAACTGTTATTGCTAACGTTTTTGGCGGACATTTTTGGATCGGACAGGGTATACATGAAAATTTTAAAATCAAATCAAAATTTTTTTAGTAGGTCATAAAAAAAACCTTAAAAATCAAAGTCGAAAAAAGTCAAAAAAATTAAATTTCGCAGGCTCAAAGATTAGTTTTTTGGTATGCGTAGTGAAACTTTTTTTCCTGAGCCCAAGACCTATCGAAAAATCGCGATATAGGTTAATAAATCGACCCAGTCTAATCTACATAAATAATTTTTTTTAAACCACAAAACGATATTTTATTTCAATATCAGCGAAACAAAATTATGGAGTCTAATAATTTTTGATAATTATTGAGACGAAAAAATTTCGTTTTGGTATTTGGCAAAATGAAAAGACTTTCCAATATTTTTTTTTAGATACATACTATATAAAAAAACAATGTTTTTTTTATTTATTTCGTTGTGCCCCCTGGTTTACGCACGATTTCCGAATAATAAAATGCAAGCAACAGCAAGCCACGCAATGCAGCGATAATCAGGGCCAGCAAAGCACTTGTGCACACACACTCACATTAAAAAACAGTCAGACATGATTGCTATACACTCATACAAAACCAAGTCTCACTTCAAACTGAGATATGCACAGAACCAACATCAACAACAAGGCACAGACAGAGACGCAGTTTCAACCAGCGGCATAATCACGGTTACAGGGAGCGACGCTCTACAGAGCCCAAAGGCGTTCACACATCAACAAGACACTGGCGGAGGCACAGTTACAAGCAGCGGCAAAGGCACGCTTACAGGCAGCCACGCGTAACTTTTCTGGACAGCCCTTACTGAGCCCAAAGATGTTTACACATCAAAAACCAAAGCTCACATGCACCACAAAATATGAAGTACTGAAGCATGAATGTGCAATGGGCTTTATGCCCGAATTAGCCTAGACTTAGAATAACTTGACTTCACTTAGTTTACAAAAGAACTGAGAGCAAATTATTCAACGTGTCATTTAATTTATGTTTGTTTTTTTCATTTGTGATATTTTTGAATTAAATTTTACAATTGATATTGTAAAAATGAACACAAAAAAAATAAAATTGTGCGCATGTTTTTAAATTTAATTCACAAGTACAAAGCGTGCAAGATTTCCAGGGAGTTTGTTTTGCTTTCTAATTGCCAATATGAATTTCATTCATCCTAAAATTTATTATGCTATACAATATATGAAGGCATTTTATTGAAAATATTGAAAAAAGTTATATGCATGATTCAATAATACAGGACCAGCTGATTTGTACTTTTGTCTCGAATTTTGACATTACACTGATTTCTGAGTACGGTTTTGACGTTAATCTCACTGTATCTGTATGTTTGTCGAGCTGCTACGACCTGTTGTAGTTGGATCATGGTTATATGCATTGTTTACCAGTACTAGTTTGGCATCTTCTTTGCGAATCGGAGTGGAAGGCAGTGGATGAATGTACTCCGAGAGAGTGGAATGAAGGAAATCGCGTTCAGAGTTGTTTTAAAGTAAAAACTGCAACTAAAAACTTCAATTTAAACTGAAATATACATTCTATAGTAACTGATAACCTGTTATAACTGCTTTATATTCAATAATTTGGAAGTTTCAAGTCTTCATGGTCAATATTGCAGTATTTAAATTTGATTGTTTTATTACTGCATACAACACACCCTGTGTGGTTTGTGTGTGTGTGCAGATTCGGAGCAAGTTGCGCTACTAGTAGACATATACTATGGTTATATGGTAGCACAGTTCTCTCACGGCTCTCTTTGAACTTGAGAAACTTAACTTGGGAATCAAAAATCAGTAGTTTTCCAAGTTTCTAAATTATTTTCTGGGTAACTACGTACACATGCTGCTCATATGTATGTAAGATGGAAGGTTTTTACGTCAAGTTATTACCCTTTTTTACTATAAAAAGAGATCGCCCAGTGGTCGAAATTTAACCACAAAACTATATTTTATTTTCATGATTTGCTGTTCCTTTCCTTCACCTTTCTTTTCCTTCTTTCTTGCAGTTCCTTGCTTTCAGTACATTACTTTCCTCTGCTGTTACATTTCTTTCCCTTCCTCTCTTTTGTGCTCTCTCTCTCTCTATGGCGCGATATACAACAGGTATATCATCATAAACCTCCTAAGAGATTTTTGCGCCAAGCTTCTCTTCCAATTTGTGGTGTGCCGATTTTTGAATTTTCCCTACAAATTGGTGGGACCTACAGTTTTTTGCCGACTCCGAACGGCATCTACAAAGGAGACGAATTTTTGCTGAGAAGCCTGTCATGGCAGAAATACACTCGGAGAGTTTGCCAAACCACTGCTCACTCCCTTTAATATATTTAAGTTTCCTTCATTTTTCTCTTCTTTGTGTCCACCATTCAATAATAAAGTTTCTATTTTTATTCTTTTAATTTTATTCTATTTTATCGTTTCCTGTATTTTCCTTCCCTTCGTTTTAGCTCACTTTCCTTCTTTTCTTTCTTTTAAATTTATTTTATTTTGTTTTATTTTATTTGATTTCATTTCGCACAAATCTAGCCACAAAACAGACACACATTTATTTTTATTTATAAGATAAAGCGGTACATCTTCAAACTATGTACATATTAGTACCCGCAGAGGAAAAGGGATAATAAGGGGAATATAAAATTTGAGTTGTACAGGCGGTGTTAGAGAAAAGGTTGGAGGCTCTGGAAGACCATTACAAGACGGCACTTCCTTCTGGATTGCCAAGCCCAGACCACATGTGTGTAGGATGAAAAATGTGAATTATTCAGTCACATCATCCCTTAAATGATAATCGTTATAAACCCCCCTGACTTCGCTTGCCCAAGGTCGAGTTGAGTTTGTTCTACATTACGGTTGTGGTTGCCATCTACCGACTACCAGCGGAAGTAATGAGAGATGATACAGCATGATTTCTGTTCGTCGAGACCAAACGTTAATTTTCAATTACCAACCTGGTCCTAAACATCATTTGGCAAGAGTTATTTTCTGTTAAACCTTCATATCTTTCACCTGTGCAGCCACCCTACCAAGGCAGCAAGTACCTCGTCTCAGCCTCACTCTTTGCTAGTCCCACTTTTTCGCGTCGTATGTAGGTCAGGGAAGGCGAAACGGATGTTCAGGGCAGTAATGATGTACATCATCCTTTTATTTTGTTATAACAGTACTTTCCCCCCCCACCCCTAATAGGCACGTCCATTTCCAAAGTAAGTAAGTCCCAATAAACCGCCAGTTTCGTTAAGGTTAGATCATAGTGAATGTGCTTTTAGAAGATTCTGCAGATTTCAGCAGTTAAAAAGACGATGTATGTCAGCAGAGAACACTGTGGCAATTACATGGTATGCCGGTGTTTAGACTGATTAGGTTTAACCTGCTACAATATCCAGACAGAATATCGCCAGAAAATGCATGCACACTCTTGCATTAAATTATTTCTGTATGGTTTAAATCTTGAACTATATTCTGCATCATCAGCTAGCACGATAATAGACCGCGTTATCTAAAGACTGGTTTGGTACAGAGCCCCTTGCGAAAGTCCTTCTAGTCCTTGCTAAGGTGATGTTATTTCTGATATACTGAATCAGTTAAGCTGTTAAGGAAAACTACAATTCAGACATTGCGGTGTCTAGTCAGCCCCTTGTCGAGCTGTTGAAAGCCGTTTCGATGATCTGGTGGAATGTAATGTTACTACTCATTTACCTAAGTCATTTATTAACATCCTAGTAATGTAATGAAAACTATTTTTGTAAGATCAATGAGACACTCAAAAACTTGCTCTTCTTTTTTGCAGATAACCCGCAATACTTGGCCAATCCAACACTTCATAACTTTCGTCGTTCCTCTATGCGAGTCGATACGACACAGGCGCGTAAACTAACCTCCAATCTCTCACTGGCAACATTATATCCACCCGAAAATCCCAACCAAAAGACTTCATACGATATCGAGCGCAGCGATTCAGCAATCGAAATATGGCCACTACCGCCCAGCTTCAGTAACGGAGAAGGTTATTACGCCGCCGCCGCCAAAAGTGCCTACTGTGGCTCACAAAATCGTTTACACCAAGATTACCAAGCTAACGTTCCAGTCTATCAGAGCCGCACACTACCACGATCATTCTTAAAGAGTAACAACAACTCACAGAATAGCATTGGCTCGGGCTCTTTGCATGCTAGTGCCTCGGCGTTGCACAACACGTACAGCAGCAGCCAAAATCGGCTGAACAATTCAATGCTACACCAACAATATCAGCAACAACAACTACAGTTACAACAACCAAATCTTTATTTATCACAATCCCATGCTGCTGGCACTTATAATTCAGCTTTAACGTTGCATAAATCCAATGACGAACTAGCTTCAGGTCAAGCCAGCAGCAACTTTGGCGATCTCCGTGAACAACGTCCACAAAACTCTACCGTCCACAATTTGAATAATGATAATCGTCTACAACAACCAGCAGTACATTGGCCTGCCGCAATACCATCGTCTCCATCCGGTTATGCGCCTAATTACCAACAAATGCAACAACTTGCTGCACCCGCTACGCGTCCACACCCAAAGGCGCCACATTTGGCACACACGCTTCTGACACGTTCCTTCAGCAGTAATACTAGTGGAGGTGCGGACAGTGGTATCGGCAGTGGTGGTGGAGGGAGTAGTGTAATAAGTGTACCCCAAAAATTTCAACGCGCTTATGCCTTCGACGAACAGCGGCGACCAAGCGCGTTGCTAGGTGAAGCTTGCGACACGGAGGAACTACAACTCGAGCGGCGACGTTCACATGCCAGTATCTATAGTGGCATATCATTGCTAGGTGTTGTTGGTGGTGGTGGTTCGCATGGTACTGGGATCATCAGC
Source organism: Merzomyia westermanni (assembly GCA_949987695.1). NCBI lineage: Eukaryota > Metazoa > Arthropoda > Insecta > Diptera > Tephritidae > Merzomyia > Merzomyia westermanni. The sequence continues at coordinate 71,332,765 of OX465290.1, forward strand.
AATGGCAATACAGACCACTACGATTTGATTAATGGTACTGCGGTTTGAGTGGAGGCATAATACGTCACCGCGGGCCGGCTACAAGAAAAGTTCCCTGCGCACAGTAGCAGCATCCTTTGAATGGATTTGATTGCGAGTGGCGCTGTTTTTGCGTAGCGCCCAAAATGAAAATTGATGACAGTCGATTATCAATGGCTAATACGTCGTCCTACAACCTACCCCATCATTCACCCATACTATCCCAAAAAAAAGGCCAAGTGGCCAACATAGTAGCTTAATGGAAATTTAAACTATGTACACAAAGTTGCACTGCCAGTTTAGAAGTGAAGAGCAATCGAGTTGTAAGTTTAGGTCATAAGCTGAGTGGACTACATATTGGAAATCTATGGTTTACGGACTCGTGTTTAGTTTATAAGTAAATGCACTGATTTAAACAATGTACTGTAATTTATATATATGTATGTATGTAACGCACTGCAAAAAATAAATGGTAAAATAGACTAAATTCATTTCTTCTGCGCTTCTTTGAATTATTTTACTATGGGAACATGGGCACAGTGCCTGGTTCAGTGATGGCTCATGGGTTAGGCGAGTATATTCGTTAATGGATGCAGATGCCCAGGAAGCTAAGGACGAACTAGAATGCCGTAAGTAAGCTCATCATAAAAGAGAGCACTAATCTTGACGTAAAAGCCCTACAAGAACACTGGCTATCACATGAGCCATTATCTGAAAGAAAGTGCTGTAAGATACGTCAGATTTGTAGTAGCAATATGCAAAAATCGTGTGACTAATCTTTAAAAAAAACTACGCGTAATTAATCCCTTAAGCCTTAAGTTGGCTAAATTTTAATACTAGTAAGCCCGGTCACGGTTCACTGCTTCTCATAACCCAACCTGTTGAATAATGATTACTTCTTCTTTAAATGGTCATCTAACCGCCTGGGCGATTTTGACATTACTTATCGTAATGATTACCGGTTTCATTAATTATTTTCTTGAGAATCGATTTAATTACTGATTACAATTACTTTAAATTTTTAATGATTATTTTTCAATTAATTAAAAAATAATAATTTAAAAAAATAATCAAAAAAAGTTATGATTTTTTAAGATTATTAAAAAAAATCAAAAATAATCAAAAAAAACTGTTTTGATTACTTTTAATTTTTTTTATTTTTTTTTGACTATTTCTAATTTTTTTTTAATTATTTTTTTATTATTTTTGAATTTTTTTTTTCAATACTAAAAAAAACTAAAATAATTTTAAAAAATCAAAAATAATCAAAACAACTTTTTTTGATTTTTTTTATCTTTCCTATTCGTTACGAATTAAAAAAAACAGTCTAATTAATTGATCGTAACTACCAATCAAATTTAACAGCTCTGCTCATAACTTATAGTAGGCAGAGTCTGATTTCAATCATTATATCTTCCAAACCAAATGAGATATGGAACTTAAACACATCACTTATTGCAGCACTCAAAAGCACCTTTCGTTGGATATCCATTTTGTACCAACATATTTTGGGCCACCTTGGTCCACATATTGGTCGATATCTCCGAAACTGGTTGAGTTATAAAAATAGGGGATATCTTCGGGGTATAAATGGGTACAATAGGTCTCTCCACAGGATATGGTCAACCAATTGTGAACAGCCCATGCCATACAAAGTGATCACAACTGGCATTACTCGCATCCTTCTTTTGCGACTTATCCCGGACGCAACCTAGACTAATCGCATTTTTGCAGGGAAATTATAGACTTTCGATATGATTCTAGTGTAATAACAATTTTGCTTTTGCCGACAAATAAACGATGTGTCAACTTTTACACCCTTCGGTATTTTGCCGGCTTAAGTTGCACTGTAATTTCGTAATTTTAAATATTTTTGTTGGAAAGAAAATAGCACACATTTTTCTACACATACTACTTACAAGAATTAACAATGTATACTGCATTACCGACTGTAACGATATTCGGCCTCGTAATCCCCCATGTAAAGACTTACGGTAAGTATTTCTTGTATTTCCGGGATAATCTTGTTGTTCGTGTTAATGCATTGTTGGCCGATCAGGCCGTATCGACCTGTTGTTGTTGTTGTTGTTGTTGTAGCGACTACTTAACCTGCATAAAGTGTCCCCCCTCATCCAACACTGTCATCAGGCTCTTCTAACGGAAGACCAAGAAACCTCGCGGCTTCAACAGGGGTGGACCACAGGGAAATTGGTGTTAGAAGAGTGGGCTCAATTGAGCAGATGAACAGATGGTTAGTATCGCGGGGAGACACGCCGCATGCCGGGCAGACATTTGGCGTGTCAGGGTTCAGTCTGGATAGGTAAGAGTTTAGTCTGTTACGATATCCAGAACGAAGTTGAGCCAGCGTCGGCAACAGGTGGAGCTTGTGCCTGTAGGACTGCATTCACTGGACGAGGCCTGACAAAGGAGTTTACCGACTCCGTGTGGATGAGGTTGAGGGGCCGCCGGTGCACCTTTGGATCAAACGGCGAGAAAATGTGATGCCGGATATCGTCATAGTGCTTACGGAGGTGACTCCTTATTCTCCTGGGAGGCGGATTTTCGTTGAGCAGGCTCCCGTTCGGGTTCTGCGGTTTATAGCATTTGAACAGGAATTGCCTGGTCAACATCCGCAATGCTCTTTAACATCGAGCATTTTTGCCTCACTATGAAGATGGTGCTCAGGAGACATAAGGAGGCACCCCGTGGCAGTTCTGAGTGCGGTGTTTTGGCAAGCCTGCAACCTCCTCCAGTGTGTGTCTGCTAACCTCGGCGACCATATAGGCGGCGCGTAGCTCAGAACCGGCTGTCTTGTACGTTGCCAGTAACGTTTCTTTGTCTTTCCCCCAAGTACTGCCAGCTAGTGACTTGAGGATTTTGTTACGGCTTTGTACTTTGGTGGCAATCGCGGCTACATGAGCACCGTATTTGAACATGTTATCAAATGTGACCCCTAAGATTTTGGGGTGCGTGACAGTCGGAAGCTTAATGCCGTCGACGTAGACGTCTAATTCCATGTTCGCCTGCGCTGTCCACGTCGTAAATAAGGTGGCTGAGGATTTGGTCGGTGACAATGTCAGATTTCGTGCAGCGAAAAAACAGGATAGGGATGGAAGGTAAGAATTAATTCTTGAGCAGAGCTCATCAACGGAGGGGCTAGTCGCTAGGATCGTGCAGTCATCGGCGTAGGAGACGAGCTGTATCGACCTCGAAGTGATTAACATCAACATACCTTATGGTACAAGCACCACTTGTTTCCGAAGAGGAAAATGAACTTCAGAAGAAAACAATAGTCAAATCGATACCAAGACAGCCGGGCAGTACCGCAAGGGAGTACCGGGTTCATATCCGTCAAAGGATTGCCACTTTCGACAACACTCCCCAAAACCTTCGGGGAGTGTTTTTGTCGCTAAAAACAACAACAACAATAGTCACTCTGTCTCAACTTCGATCTGGGTACTGTAATAGACTAAACTCTTACCTATCAAGAATGCCCTGTCTGGCATGTGCACCAGATTTATGCTTTACAATTTAAGTTCCCGAATCCGAACAGAATACTAATATTGTACCGTATACACATTGTTTTATATTCGGTCATTTGTAATTGGTTACATATAATTTGCATTGAATTATATTGAATTAAATATTAATTTGAAATTTATAAAAATGGATTAAAAAATCTTAAATTATAAATTTTGTTATCTGAGGAACTAAAGTGATAATTCTTCTCGTTCTTTAAATCTTTTTTTCTGCCCACTTTCAATTAAAACTTTTCTGCTTGATTTACATATTTAATACCACTCCCGCTGAGTGTTTTCACCAAGATATGAATATTTTGGTTGTACTTTTGGATCATATTATTTTTTACTCCCAGAAATCGCTACCACTATCACCGTGCCTTGCAGAATCCGCTGCACCACCACCACCCCCACTAGCTGACATGTGTAAAACGCTGCCTGTTGTAGAGCTCGAATTGGATTCCTCTTCAATCACAGGCGTTTGTACCATGGATTGTGGCATACCATTACTGTCCATTGGTTCATGCTCCTCCTCATCTTCTTCTTCCTCGTCAGCCTCAACAACCAGTTCATCCAATTCGATTTCCTCATCAACTGCTTCAACCATGCTAGCTATTTCGAGAGATGATGCACTAACGATTTCTTTTAAGTTGTCATCCAAAACAATCGAAAACGTTGTAGAGGATATTTTGGTGGGTAATTTCTCATGCGTCGATGCTGCATCAGCTGCGACAGTTATATTATATTGTGGTACTACTGCTGGTGTTGCTGTATTCTCAGTTTTAGATGGGACTGCTGCTTCTGTGTTGGAAAAGGTGTTTAAGGATTGTTCAGTCTGCTTAGGATTTTTTGATGTGGGAGGCGTCTCCTCCTCCTTACGTTGTTTTGCATTTTTTCCTGCTTTTACGTTAACAACACACTTTGTAGATGTGCTAGGATTTTCACCGTTCCAAAATTCAGTATTCTGAGCTGCGTCTTTGTGTTGACGACTGGTTTTTATTGTTGGCGCTTTTTGTTTACGATTTGTTTGGTTTAGTTTTTTATCTATTTTTACCTTAGCCTGCGTCCATTTTCCTTTTGTCGCTGACCTCTTTGGTATATCAGTAAAAAGTCTATGCATCCGTTCCATGGTTTCCGTAAGCGTCGTTTTACACTACAAGAAAAAGAATCAAGTCAAAAATCGACGAAATAAGTCAACTTAAGTTTTTAGGAAGATTTCATGTTTCAGAGCAAGAAAATTCGCTAAGCAGGACTATACGAACAATTCATAATTTTGAACCGCAAGAAGTAGAAATTTGAATTACATATAAGCGGTAAATATTAGCAGATAGCATTCATATTTTGAAATAAAATTACTTATCTGAAACCTGTTACATATATACCTAGAAAAAAGAAAAATAAACTACGTTAATCACCTGTGGATTTATATTTATTGTAGTTTTCGCTGCGTAAACATCTTCAAAACCTGCGCCTTGTTGTATATGCATTCTCCGTTCCATATCTGCTATATTGGCAGCTACGTGGTGCCCACTTTCGATACTACTACTACTACTACTTTCACTGCAATCGCTTATATCTTGATTTCCCTCAGTTACTTTTTTATCTAGAAAATCATGATCATCGTCGTCATTGCTGGAAAGTGAGGTTTCAGAACCCACATCTTTCAATAAAGTATACCCTATCTGATCAACATCACTAGTATTACTTGCTCCATTATCAGTCGCAGCGGCTTCAACAGTAGCAGGCACATTTTTTGGTGTCTTTTGACTAACTACTGTTGGAGTTGATGCGTCTGGGAATGGTGTTTGTATTGATAGTGATTGTGTTATAATTTTGATTGGCTCATCTGTATTTTGTGTTGCAACCAGCTTTTGTTTATGGCTAGTCACACGTTGTTCTCGTTTTAAAATTGATTTTTTCGGCATAATTTGTGGTGTATTCGGTAATATTGTACCGCTTTTCTCTAGTGGCGCACCGCTACTTCTAGCGATTAAATCATTTGGATAGACGGTATTGTGTTCAAATCCTCTTGCGGTTACAGGCAGCGCAGACAAGGAAATGGTAGTCAGTGGTGAGGTATGAACCACAAGCGATGATACTTCTTCATTCAGCTGATATGAGTTGGTATCACTTGAGGGCAAGTTAATGTGCGATTCAAATCTGCCAAAATTACAATTGTAATAAAAAGGCTTAATACGCGACAGACAAAGCTCTTCTGCATCAACATCACTTTCTATTTTAGTTCCATTCGATTGTTGACGCGTCTGTTGGACTTGGAAAAATTGCGTTTTAGCATCTAGAATTGCATTACGATATTCAAAATTTGGGTTTTTATTTTCTTGGTCAACCAAATCGATCGCGTCATCTCTTGGTTTTATTGTCACTTTCTGAGATTTCTTTAATTTGTTATCGCGGCTTTCTTTTTCTTCCCTCAGTGCAGTTGGCTTATGTATACTTTTCAAAATTTTATGATGTTTCGGACCAACTGCGGTTGGTGTTTGTTTGTGATTTTCTGAAAGACTAGATACAACTTCGCGCATTGTTTCGGCCTGTATTCGTTGGCGTTCTAGATAATTACGGAAGTTCGTCTCTAACTGGTTGCTCTCGTTTTCTAGTTCTTGAATGCGCATTCTGTGTGAAAGAAAATGTAAGTTGCGAAGCAATCAATATTGATATAAAGAAGATAATAAATCCAAGAGGTCGACAATCGTCATTCATATTTCGAAATCGAGTAGACTTCTATTCCGCTTATATATTTATTTGCGGTGATTGATTTTTTCTAACCTAAAGTATATTCGATACTAAAATGTGCATAATTTACTTACCTAGCTTCGTACACAATTTGATCTACGTTGCGCTCTTGCTTCGTAATACTTTTTACCATTTTTTGCAATTGCTTCTGGGTATTCACCACATCCTTTAACATAGGATCGCGAGTTTTAGTGTCATAAAAATGCATATCTTTAGTACGATCAGAAGAATGAGCTTCCGTTGGACTTACTCTAGGATCCTTAAAAAAAGGTAAATTCAGAATCAAGGGAAATACTCAGTACTACTACTTAACAATTACCATTTCTTTAACAACTCTTCGCACTATCGCCTCAGTAGTTTCTTTTTTCGCATTAACATCTGACACAACGTTTGCTTCTCCATTGGCTATGGACGCATCCACTTCTTTAGTTCCTAGCTTATGTGCATCTTGAATTCGTTGCAATAATTCTGAATGTCGTATCTCAAATTCTTCTAATTGATGACCGATACTTTCGTTAAGCTTATGTGCTTCTTTGGAAAAATCATACGCTGGCAGACGTGTAATATGCTGTAGATAGAAATGAATTATATTTTTAGGAAGTCAGTATTTAATATATAACTATAGGTAGGCCGCCGAGATATAGTGGTAGTAGTGGGACAGGTAACGTCAAAAGTGGTTTAAAACATTTTTCTTAGTAAAAATGAGCATGCCTTGGCAAATGCCATTCGAACTCGACATAATACAAGTCCCAACCACTCGTAAGAACAATTAGAAACTGGACACCACAAATTGGAAAATAATTTCTTGGAAGGCATATCGCGCCAGAATTATTATTGTTATGTTACATGTATGTATATATATTTGGAAGTCCTACCTCCATTAGCTGCTCCTTATATTGTATTCTCAATAGCTCTTTTTGATGAAGCAACTTTTCTTCTGACTCCTTCCTTATAAGCTCACGTTGTTTGTTTAGCGCTTTTTTAAGAGAAGATTCAATCTAAAATATTGATTTAAATAAAATAATTTATTTTAAAACCAATAAAAATCATATTACTCGATCTAAGAATTTCTGTCCATTCTTGGTATGTCGCATTTCGTTTACCCAGTCGATGTAGGTTTTTTCTTCAGCACTCTTCGTTTGTTCACCAGCTTCAGCACGTCGATAGGAGAAGTCCACTTGTACAGCAGCCTGTGCGTTAATTGGTTTTGTTGGTAAATGCACTTGCCTTTGATTGGAAGAAATAAGCTCTCTCGATACTGATTTGAAATTCTCGACACATTTGGAGAATTCTGTTGCCAATGAATCGATTGCTGAAACCACTGCACCAACTTGCTTGTTCTTTCGTTTCGTATGTGTCATATGCTTCAGCTGATCCATGATTCGTTCCAGACTACGATTTAACTTGTCGTATCGACGAGTTCGCACGGATTTTGCTATTTTTGTACTTGGTATGTTTAATCGTTTGTTGCGTAAGTCTTCAAATTCTTCGGACATTTCCTTTACTTTATTAGATAATATCAACAGGTATTTGTTGAGGTATCTTATATTTCCACTGGCCATTTCAGGTTTAGGGCGCCGCATTGACCCCTCTGTATTGTTTAGTTCACCAATAATGTGTGTGGTTTGTGTACCTTCCGTTACGACTCCCGACTTTATGGTTGCAATTTTCTTCATGCATTGCTCTTTTTGCTTCAGCAGATGGCGTAATAGCAATAACAGCAATGAAACATTTTTATTGCACTCATATTTTTTAATCATGCTCCCTTTGAATGCCGGCTCATATGATGATTTACCAAAAATTGCTTCTAAAATGTCTGTGATTTCCGCAGATGTAAAGCGGAAGTGCTGTGCGCTTTCAAAATCCGGAAGTGTATTGCGAAATGGTACTTCAGTGCAGAATACTGATAGAGAAAAGTGGCAATTTTGTGCATAGAGGAACTCAGCAACAAGAGTGTTGAGGGCCAAGACGAGAGGCGATAAGGTCAACCGTTGTCTGGAGCCACCAGCTGTGGTTGTGGACGTTTGAGCCGAAATCTGGCGCCCTAAAACAACGTAAATCAAATTTTAACTTTTAATTTGCAACGACTTAAATAATGAATACACTGCATTGCCGACTGTAATGTTATCGATAGCAAAAACAAGTTGTCATGGCAATGCACTACAAGCAAACGTAAACAAAAATGTAAACAAAACGAGAACAATGAATTTGACAATGGCATGTAATTGAATTACCATTCGCACAATTTGTTGTTATGACTTACCCAATGCAGTTTTGTTAAAATTTAATATAAGGTCTGTGCGTAGTTTTGCTTGCAGCGCCCGCGCCACATCATCACGTTCCATCCAGTCGCGAAAATGTGTTTCGAATTCCTTAGCTGGTATTTTCGTAAAATCTGTCAGGTTCGCTTTCATATCCATCTCCGCATGAGCCATATTGATGTTGTTAACACAAATAGTTTTCCCCGTTTTGTTTTAAGTTTCAGAAGAATACCACCGTCACTTTTTTGTAATTTTGTGTGTCCACTTCAATGAAATTTGAATTTGTACAGGCGTTCAAGATATTTTTACAACGACCGCTCTTCTTCTGCTCTTTCAAAAGCTTTCACGTTAAACGACGTCAAATGTCAGTGACAACAAAATAAAACTGCTTTTACAAATAGGAGTGCGTTAAGTGCCATCGCTGCTACCCAGCAAGCCATTTCCACAAAGACACTTTTACACAATATGTATTGCCATCTGCACATGTCATGTTCAATTTCTCTTCATTCACTTTATATTTACATGGTATAGTCTTTGTATCCCAAATCCCCGAAGAGCAGCTTATTTATACATGAAGTCAGACGAAGTAAGAAACCATTTTATGTCGCATGTTCGTACATTTGATTTATCGCTAAACTTTTATTAACGTATTGAAAATTGAATTGAAAAATATGGAGTTAGTCTAGAGGTATAAAATATCGAGCCCTAGCTGCAATTTTAGTGTAATCAGCAAAAATTGTATTTTACAGGAGAAGGTTTTTTAGATTACGTTTGTTAAACACCTGAATACAAAGTGTCAATTACCCCATAATTTCTTTTGGTATATGTAACATATAATATGTTTGAAATGGAACTTATAACAATTTTGATATTTTGTGAAATGGGCTAAAACAAACAGAATTACCGATATCTACCAAAACCTGATTTTATAACACCAAAGTTTTGGTTAGGGATAGATATGAAGCGTAGAGTTTCATGGTTGAAATAAGGGATGCATGGAATATAAATGAAAAAATTTCGTTTGTTTGATTATCAAAAAACTCTATCAATAATTATTTTTTGATTTATAGCAAAAGAATACTGTTCTTCGTTGAACGGTCAACGTTAATATTATTGGTTTTGCGTTAAAGTGAAGTGAGAAGTAAATGCGTCAATTCACCACAATTTTTGATTCTTGTTTTACTTTACATTTAAATAGAAATTTGGTGTTAACCTCAAAGTGTCTAAAAATTCAAATATCGGACTTTTTACAAATTTAAACGGTTTAAGTGATAAAATTTACTTTTATTCTTACAATTCTATAATAAGCAAGAACAACTGGTTTAAACGCAATTCAAAATGTTATTCTGCAAAGAGTTTTCATCACACATATCAGAATCGCGTTTTAGAGCCCAGTGAAGTGACTAATGGAAAACTTCAAGCGATAACTAAAGTGAAGAGATTTTTTTCACTTCACGATAACGCTCAATTGACCCGCTAGTTGAAGTACGCGAACTTTGAGAATTTTACATATTGTTGTTGTTGTTGTTGTTAACAGTGCTTCGCCCTGCCCCAGATTGGACAGGGTTACACTGAAATAACAGCCCTTGGCCGGGTGAAAAAACCCGGGTCATTCCGGTGCGATAGAACCGGCTGTTGTGGGAATTTTACATATTCCTTGTTGTTGTTGTTGTTGTTAACAGTGCTTCGCCCTGCCCCAGATTGGACAAGGTTACACTGAAATAACAGCCCTTGGCCGGGTGAAAAAACCCGGGTCATTCCGGTGCGATAGAACCGGCTGTTGTGGGAATGTTACATATTCCTTCGCTCTACTTACCTCAAACTTTGTAACTGTAGTAAAGTCAACATAGGGATTTAAAATCGAGAGTTATCATAGTCTGCTGCGAAGTGTCTACAACCAATCACTACGCACTCACAAATGTTGTTGACGCCTCCTAATTTAATCGTAAAACGATTGTAGATGCACGATGTATAATTATCCCCATGGCTTAATAAAGACATGGTTATTAAGTGTACTAAAAGTATATTTCTAAAACCTATTTTCCAAATATTTTATTTGAATGTACATTACTTATTTTGGTTGAACATGCAGCCTATATTTACGCAACAACTCTATAGAAACCATTTCCAAAATCGTATTTGGGTGGTATTAAAATGTTGACCCGTTAAGAGCTGATTCAAGTATTGAATTACAGTCTCCCGCGACATAAGCGAAGGGGGGGGAAGAAGGAAACATCTCCGTAAGCATTATGATTATATCCGGCACTATATTAACATTACGCTTGATCTGCGGAACCATAGGCGGGTTTTAAACGACCTCCACACCGAGTCGGTGGACATATCCCATGAACTCCGTAATTGATATAAGGCCACCTGAAAGGAGGAGCATGCCCATCCGAGGGAAACTCGAGTCATGATTGCACAACTTCGTTCTAGATACTGTAATAGGTTCAATTTTTACTTATCCACACTGAACTCACTATACCAAATACTTGCCCTGCATGTGGATACTAAAAATCTCCATACCTGCGCAATTGAACCTACTCTTGTAACACCAACATCACTCTGGTCCAACCCTGTTGAAACTGCTTATTTCCATGGACTTCCGTTAAAAGAGCTTGATGAGAATTCTCAGAGTGATAGTGCCCATTAGGCAGGACGAAATACTGTTAACAACAACCACAACAAAAGCGAGAGGATAACACAAGTACCCTCGTATTATTAAGTCGATTCAAGTTTTTCCATCTATCACGTTCTCTCTCCCTTGACACATGTAAACGTGAATAAAAAACACAGAGGGAATACAAGCAGAATTGAACTCAACTATTTCAATTAGCCGACTCTATTATTTACCAAGTTTCATAATGATATGGTACCACCAAGATGCAACCCTGCTGTCTTTAGAAACATCTGTTTAGGTTCGCATTGGTTCGCATTGCGCAGAAAATTCATTGTAAAGGTGAGAAAATTCATTTGCTGTTGACAACTCCAAAGATAAATATCTATTCCTGATTACACTGTGTTCCTGTTTACGTCTGAAAAATAATATATACAACGCAAATAAATAAACAAAAGAGAAAAAAGTGCACGGAACTTGTGAAATACAAAGACAAAGTTTTTCAATAGTCTACACGAAAATTGCCGGCTTTTCTTCCGTACATAATTTTGCAACGTCATGTCACATATAGACAATATCATTATACAGGTTAGGGCACGACTGCAGCAATTGGGTGTCAAATTATGGGAAGAACCATATTATTATACGGGCATTGGGAGCGTTGAGTCCGAAATTGATGTGAGTAACTTTAAAAAGTGTATGTTACAGCTTTTGTTATTTATATATGTTTTAAGCATCCTAACCCGCATAATTTTTATCTATATCTTTGTGCTTTCAGAGGCTCGCACAGGATTTCAGCTCAAATTTAAGTCTAAGCATATCAAATTGTAAACTTGCCTTGTCAGAACTACAGGATGGTGCTCTGCGGAAGTTGGCTGCGCGCAAGGAATACAGTGAGACTGGTAAGAATAACAGATATGTTTTTATACGCATCATAACATGTTTAATGGGTTCTTTTTTGAATTCTTTGTGTTAAGGTCTTGCTACATTATGTGTAAGGCGTATTAATAACCAAGAAGGCACACAAAATGTGTTAGAAGTAAAATGTTCTTTACGTGCGCTAGGTTCAGAGCTGCAAAAACTTATTGCAGAGAAGCTGCAGTTGAGTGACCCGAATCGAGTAAAATGTATATCTTCCGGAAAAATAATTGCCCCAGAGAAAACACTAGAATCTCAAGGTATATAGCATTTAATCCGTTAAATACAAAATAATATAAAACTTTGCTTTAAGACATTAAAAACAATCAGCAGCTAATGGTTATTGTAAGTGACGTTGATCGTGCGGAGTCAAGTTCCGAAGAAGCAATGTACGATCGCATACGAAAAATTAAAATGGATGTCGAGGCAATTGTGGACTCAGAGAGACAATTATTTGAGGTGGGTGTACCAACATGTAAGATTTAAATTTGTTTACCATTAAAATCCTTTTTCGACAGATGGAAGATCAAGAGGGCAATCCAGTATTCTTACCACCTAATGAAAATCGCGCATTGTTAATGGCAATGGGTTATTGTGAGAAGGCACGGGCCGCCATGAAGAGGCAACACTACGATGAGGCTTTGATTTTACTACTTGAGGCTGATGAAAAATTCACCACATGTAATTCGAAGTTTTTAGAATCGGTAGACAATTATGCACTGATAAATCTTGATATAGTGTGGTGTTATTTATGTCTGAAGGTATACTATTTATCAAAAATATGTACTTAAATATTTGATATTTATTTCACATTCAGAACGTCACACAACTACCGGATGCTCAGCGGCGTTTAGAGATATGCGAACAAAGCTTTCGTCGTAGTTATGGTGAAAATATGAATCGTTTGATAGCACTCAAAGGGAATGCATGCCCGGAGCGTGCTCTTCTAATGCGCTTACACTTGCTACAAGGTGTAGTACTGTTTCATCAGAATAGACGTGATGCAGCCTATGAAAAATTGGAGGTGGCTGCATCTGAGCTACGTGAATTAAAAGTGGATGATTCAGCTGTAGAATCACTTGTTGCTATGGGATATGAACCATTTGAAGCACGTTTGGGCCTACGGGCATGCAATGGTAACGTGGAGAAAGCAATTAATTATATACACGAACGTAGGGATAAGAAAAGTGAGGCTAGAGCGCGTTCACATAAGGAGCGTAAAGTAAACACAAAATTGTCCCGTACAAACAGTGACAAAGATTGGGTTAATCCGCGTAGTGTATGCACGCTTATAGAAATGGGCTTCCCTCATGACCTTGTCGTTGCGGCGCTTAAAAAAACGGATAATGATGTACAGCGTGCGGTAAGTTTGCCATTTGAAATTTAATTACTGCATGTTGCAACTAAGTTGCATTTGTTATCTTATATAGTTGGACTTATTACAAACAAATAGCGATGAGCTTTTACAAAATTTGCCTCCAAAGGTTGCAAACATTGAAAACGAATTATTAGAACAGGTAATTAGCTTAGGCAAAATACTTGTTTTTGACTATAATTATTCCATTTTATTCTAGTTAAAACAACTAGGTTTCAGCGAAGACTTGGTGCGCGTTGCACTTGAAACAACTCAAAACAATATGGACAAAGCACTTGAATTTTTATTAAAGTCATTTGGTAATGAGGCAGATTTACTACAGCAAATGAATCGTATAGCTGAAACTGCTGCAACCATGGCGGGCGTCGATGGACCCTCCACTTCCAGTGGTATTAGTTCTATCGTTAGCATGGCCATGAGCAAAGTAAACAATGAAATGGAATCTCTACAAGCTTATGAACGCTTCAATGAAGATGTAACTTCGAATGAACAGGACTACCTCGATCTTCCATTACTACAAGAAGAGCAAATACTTGCTGAATATAAACGGTTTTTAGAACAATGATTAATACTATTATTACTATCAGTAAGCTCGTCGTATATTGTTTGTATTTTTGGACAAATGAATCGTGCATTATATGTTAAGTACATCAAAATAAAAATAGCATTCTTTAAACTATCAAATGTGCGTAGTTTGGCGATTTAGTTTATTCAATTAATACTTTATTTCTCGAAGTTACAAACAACGTTCTTGTGTCGAACTAATAGCAAAAATTAATAATGTACCAGGAAATGTATAAATAAAAAGAGATGCCAAAACGAGCAGTTAACTTTCAATTTCAAGCGTTGCCACACTACCACCTTATGTAATGTAGTAGTAGAGTACTTAAGCCTACAATCACTCCTCTCCTAAATCAGCCGTAAGGTAGATGTACCGATACCATGTCGTGATGCGCAGTTAATGAGTATTATCTTGGGAAATGAGGAGGTTTGAGCCTATCAGTTGAGAATGTGACTTGCTTGGCGCCCATCAAAATAGAGCACGTCTGGAAACCTGTTGATCAACATATAGGGGCCATCGTATGGAGCCTTGAGCCGCTTATGTATGGTATCATCTCGCAAAAACACATGACTACAAAATCGAAGATCTTTGGGAACATACACAGCCGCCTTTCGATGCTTTCGTTGGCAGTAGCGTTCAAAATGTTGCTTGATGTTTTGTAAAAATGCGGGCTCATCTGCTGTTTCTTGCGGGCTTTCGAAGAACTCACCCGGAAGTCTAATAGATTGTCCAACTGCAAACCCTAGTCCCAAGAGGGCTACTGGAAGAATGTCGACTCAATTTAAGTCAGTCATATGACATCTTAATGCGGCCTTCAACACACGGTGCCATCTCTCTACCATGCCGTTCGCCTGTGGGTGGTAACTTGTGGTGTGAATATGTTTGGCTCCCAGTAACTTTGCCAAATGGTTAAATAAACTGCTTTCGAATTGTCTGCCCTGATCGGTCGTGATGAACTTCGGTGCGCCAAACCTACTGATCCACCCGTTAAGTAACTCCCTTGCGACTGTCTTCGCTGCCATGTCCGCTAGAGGGGAAACTTCGTCAACCTCTAAAATCTATTAACACATGTTAGACAATATGTGTAACCTCGCGATACTGGGAACGGTCCCACAATGTCTACATTGTCTACTGGGAACTGCAAAAGTTTCCAATGCGCTTTTTGTGTGCCGTGCGATTTCGCAAACGTTGACATGCCAGGCAGCTGCGAACCCGAGCTCTTATGTCAGCGCTCATATGACTGCTGGTTATGAGCTTTGCCGTTGCTCTTGTGCCGGAGTGAGCGATGCCATGTGTAGCATCGAAAACTATTTGCCTCAGGGACTTCGGGACATACGGTCTTATTTTCCCTGTTGAATCGTCGCAAAATATTTCAATCTCCGTATCTGGGTGTTTGTATTTCATTAACTGTAAAGAAGTATTACCGCCATTTAGCAATTCTATCAACTCTTCACACCCCTGCTGTTCCTCGTATAACAGCTTCAGATCAAGTGGCGTAGGTGTCGCGAATGTTGCAGCTCTCGACAGCATGCCTGCAACGAGGTTCTCGGCTCCACTTATATGTCGTTCCGTAGAAAACTGACTAACAAAATTCAATTGTCGAGTCTGCCGTGAGGACAGTTTTTACCAATTTTGGTCGAAAGCCTTAATTAAAGGCTTATGATCTGTGAAGATAATAAATTGAGTCCCTTCTATAAAATACCTAAAGTGTCTAATCGCTCTGTGGATGGAAAGTAGCTCGCGATCGTACGTACGGTATCTTGCTTCCGTTTCGGTGAATTTTTGCGAAAAGAAGCCAAGGGGCTGCTACTTGCTTTCCGTTAACTGTTGTAGCGCAGCGCCCATTGCAACATCAGACGCGTCTGCCACCAAGGCGATGGTGGCTCCCCTTTCAGGGAATGCAATTAATGCTTGCTTTGGGAGCTGTGCCTTGAGCTCCTCAAACGCCTTCTCGGAGATCGGTGTCCACTTCAATTTTGTCCTATCGTGCTTTTTGCAAAGGCGAACGATAATCCCGACATTGTGTCATTCATGAATCGATGCAAGGTTTGGGCGGCGTTTCTAAGCCCGAAAGTCATATATTTGAGCTCCAAAAGTCCAAAAGGTGTCACGATCGATGTCTTCGGAATATCGTTCGGATGTACCGGTATCTGATGATACGCCTTCTTACGATCTATAACCGAAAAAATTAGTTTGCCGCGTAAATCTCCTAAAAAATCTTGTATATGGCGTATGGGATACTTATTTGGGATGGTTTTCGCGTTGAGGTTGCGGTAATCTCCACATGGTCGCCACTACACGTTTGCCTTTTGCACCATATGTAACGGGCTAGCGCACTGACTTTTTGATCGTTGGCAGATACCCCTCTCCAATAAATATTGGAACTCCTGCTTTGCGATGTTTAATTTTTCCGGTGATAGTCGTCGTGCTTTCTGTACCACTGGCGCCGCTCTCGTTTGATAAGGTGATAGACACCACAATTGGATACTTTGTCCTCTGTCAGATCGACATAGCGTGTTAAAATTTCGTGAAAAATATTTGAGCATTTAAGCTGTGGTGATATTCTGTGGTAGGCAACCCATTTGGCAGTTAGTTGTTCGGTCGTTAATTGTTTGGTTTTTCGTATTCACCAAGATGTCGAAGTTTTGCAAGAAGTCGGCGCCTATTATCGGTTTAATACGTCAGCCACGATGAATAGCCAGGGCGAGCCTAGGAGAGTCTTATCGCCCGATATCCCTCTTTTCGCCGGTAGTGAAATTACTAGAGTCCATTCTGCTTCCTTACTTCATTACAAATCTAAAATTGGCCGATCATCAACATGGTTTCCGCAAAAATCACAGCACAACATCCGCTTTGAACGCCATTACAACGCAGATTAATAACGGTTTGAATCAACACCCACCAAACCAAAGGACGCTTCTCGTGGCACTTGACCTGTCAAATGCATTTGACACGGTCAATCACGCCACACTACTCCGAGATCTGGATGAGACACCGCTCCCTACCAGCCTTAAGAGGTGGACTGCTAATTACCTCAATGGTCGACAGGCTACAGTCAAATTCAGGAACAAGAAATCTAGACCACGAAGAATAAAACAAGGGGTGCCGCAAGGTGGTGTTCTCTCTCCCCTTTTGTTTAATTTCTATATTTCGATACGGCCTCACCTTCGCTGGGCATGCCACCGCAATAGCCTCAAAGGTACAGAGCCGCAATAACATCCTCAATTCACTGGCCGGCAGTACTTGGGGAAAAGACAAAGAAACATTGCTTGCTACATATAAGGCTATTGGCCGGCCGGTTATTGACTATGCTGCGCCTATCTGGTCGCCCAATCTTTCTGACACCAACTGGAGGAAATTGCAAGTCTGCCAAAACACCGCCATCAGAACTGCTACGGGATGCCTACTTATGTCATCTGAGTCTCACCTCCATCAAGAGGCAAAATTGCTCAATGTTCAAGAGCACGCGGAACTCTTGAGTAGACAGTTCCTTCTGAACTGTCATAAACCTAGTCATCCAAACCGACATCTTTTGGATGTAGCACCGCCCCCCAGAGACATAAGGAGACATCTCCGTAAGCATTACGATGAGATCCGGCATCATATCTCTTTGCCGTTTGATCTGCGGAACCATAGACGGGCTATAAATGACCTCCACACCGAGTCGGTAGACAGATCTCTCAGATCTCGGCCTGTGAATCCCGTTATTAATACTCAACCACCTGAATTGGCTGAAGAGGAGCGTGTACTTCCGAGGGAGACTAGAGTCATACTAGCACAACTTCGCTCTGGATATTGTAATAGGTTAAACTCTTACTTATCCAGACTAAACCCGAACATACCAAACACATGCCCTGCATGTGGTATGTCCCCTCATGATACCATACATCTCTTCTCCTGTTCAGTTGAACCCACTCTTCTAACACCTACATCACTCTGGTCCAACCCTGTGGAAACTGCGCGTTTCCTCGGACTTCCGTTAGAAGAGCCTGATGACAATTTAGAGTGATCGAGCCCATTGGGCAGGGCGAAGCACTGTTAACAACAACAACAACAACATGAATAGCCAGGTAAACGTTCGTTCAAGTCCCAAATCTAGCGTCATACTCCTTCTTCCGTATGTATTGATTTGGTGTTGTTTGCTGCAATCAATTTCATTGTCGCCGGTTGTCGTGGGTCGTTGATGCGTCTGGGCACCACTGAAATTTCGGCCCCAGTGTCTATTTAAAATTTAGTTGATGACTTTTTGTCCAATATACATAGGCGGCACGAGCCCTGTTTAGCCTTCGTTGTACGTGCAAAAGGACTTTAGTTGGACTTGCGTTAATTACCCAACAATCCATGCAAAATCCTCTATTTGAACGGGATATCGACCCCATCTACAACATTTTAGAATATCAAGATATTGTTGTTGTTGTTGTTTTTAACGACAAAAACACTCCCCGAAGGTTTTGGGGAGTGTTGTCGGAAGTGACAGTCCTTTGCCGGATATGAATCCAGTACGTACTCCCTAGCCGTACTGTCCGACTGTCGTGGTAGCGATTTGTTATGACCAGTGTAACCTTCTAGGTCATGTCACCCCCCCCCCCCCCCCTTCCGAAAGAAAGGAGAAGATGAGTAATGAGAGGCATCATTTCCGTTGATCAACCATCGCGTTGCACGTCATTACCTTCGTGTATATCCAGACTGAACCCTGCCATGCCGAATGTTTGCTTGGCATATGGTCATGTCTATTTCGATATCCGACGGATGCTATTAGCGTCGATTGCGAATCGCTTCCTGAAAAACAGTTTCCGATTTCGTTGGACAAACTGAGAAAAGTCAATTTTATCGATTTTTATTAAATTTACTAGCCTAGTCAACACCAGAAATATAGCAAAATATTCCTACAAAGTCTATTTTTTATTTTAAAATATTAAATCCGCAACTATTTTGTCGCGAATCGATTCGCACTCTCTCCGCAAAGCATCCGTCGGATACCGTAATAGGCATAGGTGTGTCCCCCCATGACACAATTCAGACTCTTCTAACATTAACTTCACGTTGATCCAATGCCTGCTGCTTTCCTAGGACTTTCGTTAGAAGATAATGATGACAACGTTGAGTAAGGAAAGTGTCGACCAGTCATTGGACGTCGTAAAGTGTTTTTTTTATATTTCAATGCACCGTCCATTGCATTTTATAAGTGGTGCTCCTCGCTGGTTGAGTTGATAAATCATGCCCTATATAAATGTACGAGTATGTGAGTATTATGTTGAAAATAATTCAGACGTTTTGTACGCTGTTCTGCTCCAGTGGTGAAAGCATGAACATTAAAAGGAACATCGTTGATCTTTTGCAACTCGATTAACAAAAGAATTCTGCTCTTGTCAACGTTAACAATTTACTAAAGCTGATATAAGATGACATTAATTTGCAACAACGAGAAAATCTTCAGAATAAAGTACAAAAGCTAACAGTTGTTTTTGTTTGTCATTAGATTTGAAAGGTTTTCCGGGTACATGAAAGTGTGTTTAAAAGAAGAGAAAAATTCAACGCACACTTCACGCTGGCAGGAATAAGAAAATATATATGTTTATTGCGGGATTTAATTTGTATTTAATTTGTACTGGTGATGTATAATTACTAATAAGAGCGTCTATTTATTTTCGACATTCAATAGTACTATATAATTTTGCAGAATATTTTCGATATCGATGAATACTAATTAATTTGAAAGCACGCAAAATTTTCAGTTAAATTAATAAAAGTTGCCTAAATGAAGGGATGTAGTGATTATTCGGATTTCGTAACGCAAAATTTCGGTATTTTTTTGAAAATGTGATCAAAATAGAAGTGGCGGTGGAATTTTTATGTGAATATTTTTTATTGGATTCTTAAATTTTTTATTGGTAATAAATATCTTTTCACAAATAAAATAAATAACTATATTTCAATGACCCAAATATAAGCCAAATACCCTGCAAACTCACTAATACCAATAAACTGAAAGTAAATAAGCTTTTGGTAAAATTTCGGCAGCCAATTTAAAAATAAAGTATGTACCTACCTAGTAATATTCAGGTATCTTCCAGGTATTTTGCTTGATTTTCACTTTAATAGTACTATACGTTGTGAATAAGTAAAGTTTCGGTATATTTCCAAAATAAATATGAAATTCTAAACTATATCATACTTCCGATATTTTTTTACGTATTTTCCAAGTGCAACACTTATGATTTACCCAAGGCGAATTCATATACAGGTGATATCAAGGCGAATCTATAGATGGTGATAGCAAAGCGAATTCAGCCATATTCGCCCTGATTCGCCTCAGATTTTTGTAACTCAAAATGTCAAAGTAGAAGAGAATATAAAGGGACAACCATGGTGAATGTTAACAAATCGTTTCCCATTTTCTTTTATTGACATTCTGAGGTACAAATGTGCAGGAAGAACAAGCAATCAGCTGTTTCTATGCCATCACCAGGTATATGAATTCGCCTTGGTTGATATCATTAGCACATATGAGCAGCGGCGTCTAGTGTCAAAATAAAAAATTTCTATGCAATTTGATAGGAGAAGCCGCGAAAGCAAAAACAAAACAAACAGTAAGTGTGTGTATGCAGGAACTAATTCGCCGCGATATCACCTGGTATAAATTCGCTTCGGATTTACCATAATATGCAAGGCGAATTCATTACAGGTGGCGTTGGTAACATATATGTATTGAACATTTTTTATTTTCAGTCGAAAGGGTAATGTCAAACTCAGCCAAATTCAAGGCGAATTCGAGTTTTAGCAATGGCGCCCAAGGCAAATCCATAAGGCGAATTTGGATTTTGACAGCTCGCATCCGATTTACAAAAACATAATACATGGGAAATTTACATATATGTTTCCGTGGCCACCTGTATAAATTCGCCTTGAAATATGTAAAAATGTAATTTACGTTCAAGTAGGCTATGTACAGAACGATCAATTGATCTTTAAAAAAATTTCATTCGGTTTGTTCCAGTAGAAAAGTTGGTCGCAAATATTTTTTATAAAATAATATTTCAGACGAAGGGTCACAATTGCACAGTGGAAGAAAGCGGAAATAAGTGCGGAAAATATATGCAATGTAAGCAGTTTAGCCATTTTTTTTTTTCAAATAGGATTTCTAAAGACAATTTTGTGATAGAAATTTCATTTTCAACAACACCGAAAAATGGCCTTTAACATGAAAATGAATTTAAAATTTAATAGCAAACCGTAATATTTCCTAAACTTGTTTATAATAGTTACATTTGTGACTCAACAAGCAACGATCAGGGCTAAGGACTGCAACGAATAAGCTCAAATGGGAATTATAAAACAAGAATATTATAGATTAATTCATTTTAGTATTAGCTTTCTTTGTTAATTTGCCTCATCTCTTTGTTTTTATATGGAAAAAAGTATTCCGGGTGAAGTATTGCTGGTCGCACTCAGAGGAGGGGTTGAAGTTGTTCTGACCCCGCGAAATTTAGCGACTTCGATAAAAACATAATTTACTTTATAACAAAGGTAATGGAGGCAAGTGGATGTCGAATGTCTGGCAAGTGAAAAACAGCTGATCGTGACATATAAAAACAACAACAAATTTTGAGCTATTAACCATTGAAATAGGCAACAGCCTTTAGGTCTGAGACGAATCAGGGCGAATATGGCTGAATTCGCTTTGCTATCACCATCTATAGATTCGCCTTGGCTGTACCTATTGGGTACTAGCAGCTGTCATGTGAACGAGATGATACACGGCTAAAAAAAGCCCGAATTTTAAACTTTTTTGGGCTACATACATGTCCAAACCAAAATTGGTTTAGAATTAAAACTATGCAAGTTTTTGAGAAAACTAATATGATGAAAGGGTTTTCAATTTTAAACCAGAAATATAGATGTTGTGAGAAAAATTCAATGACTTGAAAAATCTTTCAGAAATAAATTAAAACAAACTAAACAAGTAAGGAGAGTGCTGTCTTCGTATGGGCGCAATCTGTTGTAATGGTCCGATCTTGTTGGTTTCTACAAATGATTAATATATTACAAAATGGCGGCACCATTTCACACAGTTATCTCTAGGGACTTGTTTGCGTTATCTCTCAGGGACAAGTTTGCGTTCAAACAAGCAGAGGAAACGGCTAAATCGACTCACCTCGTCCATTGTTTACCTATACCATAGTATATGCCTACTAGTAGCGCAACTTATTCCGTATCTGCACACACACACAAACCACACAGGGCGCTGTATGCAATAATAAAACAATCAAATTTAAATACTGCAATATTGAACGTGAAGACTTAAACACCCAAATGATTGAATATAAAGCACTTATAACACCTTATCAGTTCCTACAGAATGTAAGTTTCAGTTTAAATTGAAATTTTTAGTTGTAATTTTTACTTTAAAACAACTCTGAACGCGATTTCCTTCATTCCACTCTCTCGGAGTACATTCATCCACTGCCTTCCACTCCGATTGGCAGAAGAAGATGCCAAACTAGTAGGGGTAAACAATGACCTATACTAGTTTGGCATCTAATTTTTCAGCCATTTTGCGAATTTAAGTGGGAGGCAGTGGATAATGGTACTCGGCTACGTGGAATGAAAGATCAGTGTCGGCGACTTCAGGCAAAATTCGCACAAAACCCTGAAATTAAAACAGGAGTTAAACTTTGTACGAAATTTGCAAATAGTACCTATATGTTGCTGCAATTTTAACTGAGCATACAATTTTTATATATGTAAAATCTGGCAGCTACTGTTCGTATACTGTGGTATATTTAATTGTTGTGTATTTAACGTCAACTGCTAAAACACGTCCAAAAACGTCGGGAGAGGTATCAAAAAACATGTTTTGACATCGGTATCAACAATCCCAAAACGGAAATTCAATTTTATATTTCTGTCAATAGATATTTGCAATCAAAGTTGACAATTTTCTGTCATTTGGTTCTTGTAATCACACATAATGGGTGTTACAAAATGTGCAAAAGTATGCTCCGCGCAGAAATACTGGGAATCGCGTAGCCAGTGTTCGACGTCGGACCAAAGTTATAATACCATTTCATGTTCATAAAAAATATAAAAATCGGTTTTTTCAGTTAGGCGTGTGCTAATCGAAAACATTTTACTCAGAGGAAAATTGGGTGAACAAATTTTCCATGGCGGAGTTACTAAGGTATATACATGCAATGAATTGGTCTAATAACACGACCTGTACTATTGGATCATGAAATTTTCTTTGGTGTAAAAATAGTTTGCATTTTGCTGTGCCAAATGAAATGGTAAATTTTGACTGTTGTAAATGTTGACATGTGAAAAAAGCTCGTGTGAAAGTGAATTGTCTGTGAATAAATTTTAAATTCTCGTATTTTTTCTGCCATTATATTTCGTATTTTTCGCGTTAAATTATATTTTACCGTTTAATAAGGTGTTGGCATATAAATTCATTTGAAATAATAAGATTGGCAATACCGAATGCATATATCTGTACACATTCGTAGTTGTACAAATATTACCTAGCCCCATTGGCTGGGGTAAATTCCGCGATAAATGTCAGAATTTTCCTTCGCTCTGTCAAAATTTACAATTTTCAACCGATTGACACAGGGCCTTAGGAATCTAAAAGGAAAGAAATTAAGAGTAAGCGTAAGCAATTGAAAGGTTTAAGAAATAGTCTAAAATTTTTAACCGTAAATGGATTCACACCATTCACCTCGCGTAGGTAAAGTTGACAATTAGATTGGATAAGCTATATAGCTATGAAGCTCTAAACAACCCCGTAAATCCCCAACATGGCCTGTTGTTACGTGTACTGCCAAGAAGATGAATGGCTTATCGCTCATGAATGTTCACCGAAGGTTTTAGGTGGACACAGGAGAAGTGTTAAATGATTTTGATGCAAAAATCTAGACAGCTTAATTTTATTTTAGAATCACTTTTAAAAAATAACAATTATACACGGCTAAAAATTTGAGCTTAAATTTTAAACCATTCGTAGGTTTCAAACTTTTTTGTAATAAATTCCAAACCTTTCAGCTATATACTTCTTGCGGTTTGGATTTTAAACTGAGGTGAAAAAAACGTCTAAATTTTGAAATTTTTTTTTCATTTATTTCTGAAAGGTGGGTATAGCAGACGACTCTGATGCGGGGAGCGTCGGTTCGAATCCTGCCAACTAATACAAATGTTTTTTATGTTTTTTAATTGTTAAGACATTTCTGGTTTAAAATTTAAACTCTTTTCTTCGCGTTCATTTTCTCTCAAACTGGCACAATTTAAATTCTAAACCCAATTTGGTTTGGACATATATGTAGCCCAAAAAAGTTTTAAATTTAGGCTAAAATTTTTACCCGTGTATAAAATAAAAAAAACAAATTTGTACAACTCCTTCTGAAAAAAAAAAAATTCTTGGATACGACCCTGTCAGCATTCGTTGTTGCTTAACTGTAAAGGCATTATTTGCCGTTACGTAGCACAGCACGCTAGTCAATTGTTTTTAGCGATAACGGACGCGAATTGGAAACATTAAGGGCCGTTTTCTCAATATTCAGTTTAAGCTAAAGGGACTTTTTGTTGGCTGATAACCGAGAAACTTCTGTTAATCAAACTGCCGAATAGCGCTAACCCGACATTGAGAAAACGATCCTAAGGGAGGTATAGTCATCCTCTATATGGCTATGAAACATGCGTCGGATTTCGTGGATTCAAATATGGCCCGAAAACCATGAACATCGACTCGTCGATCAGGTGACGTGCTTCTTGAAGTAATTGAGTGAAAGGTTTTCTGAACGAAAGACGGGAATATAATTTGGCCACGACTCCCGTTTTCTTGGATTTTGCATAAATCGACCAGGCGCTAATCCCCGAATACAATCGAAGTCTGAACCGCAAAAATCTATCGTTTTATTTGCAATATTTTTTTCTTTTTACTATTTGTCTGTTCTAAAACATTTATATTTAATTTCTTGTTGTTTTTGCTGAAACTTATTATTTTCTAATTAAAATATTTTTCACATTTTCCACTAATAATGGCTTTAGTTCTGAAATTCAGCCATGTATGACATACATATTTTTTTTTTTTTCAGAATAATTCTCTACAAAATAAACTAAATTAATGCTGTTACTTACGGTTTGTGTTAGAAACCATATTTTGTTGCTGCCATTTGCACAATAAATTAGGCCCTCAATATCAGTTGGACAACACAAAGGTTGTTGTTAAACAGAGAATTAAACCAATTGCGGAACAAATGGTCAAATAGAAAACGAACAAAGAATTGTGTAATATAAAAATATTTATATAATAATGTTTGATGAGTGAGCAAAAGTGCTAAGTCCAATTTTGTGGTTGGATGTCAATAACGGGATTTACAGACCGATATCTGAGGGAGCTGTCCACCGACTCGGTGTAGAGGTCATTTAGAGCCCGTATAAGGCTCCCACAGGGACCCCCGATAATGATTATTTTTATATATTTAATGAAAAAAATCAAAGGCTTCCCAGTATCGGAGGACTGTTTAAAGTACATGAATGTGCATGTCTCGCCATGCTCAACGGAAATCTGCATTGATTAAGGTTTATTTTTTGGATCAGAAATAATCATAATTTTTTGAGTTTTATTTTTTTTGCTCGAAAATAAAACC
This sequence comes from Merzomyia westermanni, assembly GCA_949987695.1. Taxonomy (NCBI): domain Eukaryota; kingdom Metazoa; phylum Arthropoda; class Insecta; order Diptera; family Tephritidae; genus Merzomyia; species Merzomyia westermanni. The sequence goes on from OX465290.1 coordinate 71,358,430, forward strand.
CATGTTTGATGAAAGTAAAACTAATTCCTTGAGCGATATTTTATCCTTCAAGAATAAAAATTAAATTTCAAGTTCTAATTTTTTTTACAGTTCGAAAAACTCAAAAAGCCTTTTTGCATGCCAACCTATAGACATATACATATGTATGTGTCTATAAACATGTTTTAGTTATTGAGTGCATATGTTGACGAGATTATACCAACCAATATTTATGATAAATTATTTACTTGCCAAAAAGGCGCAGCGGTTTTTTGAGTTTTTCGATCCGTGAAAAAAAAAATCAAAACTCAAAATTTAATTTTTATTCTTGAAGGATAAAATACCGCTCAAGGAATAAGTATTATTTTTGTCAAAACATGAGTTTTATTTTCGATCAGAAAAAATAAAACTTAAAAAATAAACATTATCCTTAATCAAAAAAATAAAACCTGAAGATACCTATTATTGTTGATTTTTATTAAAAAAAAATCTGAAAATAATGATCAAATAGCGAGTTTTATAATAAAACTCATAACAGTTACGGTCCCTGGTTACCCAGATCAAACGTCTGGGTAATGTGATGCCGGATCTTATCGAAGTGCTTACTGTGATGCTTGATTACGTCCGTAGGCGGATCTTGGTTCAATAGGTGTCGGTTTGGTTGACTAGGTTTATGGCAGTTCAGTTGTTGTTGTTTGTAACGACAAAAACACTCCCCAAAGGTTTTGGGGCGTGTTGTGGAATTAACAGTCCTTGGCCGGATATGAACCCGGTACGCTCTGCCAGTTTAGTAGCAACTGTCTGCTCAGTAATTCAGCGTGATTTGTAACAATGCAGCGTTTTTTTCTCTTGATGAAGGTACAGTTCCGAAGCAGTTTTTTGGCAGACTTGCAGTTGGTGTTAGAAGGATAAGGCTACCAATCGCACCAGATTATTATTATTATTACTAACCTGCTGGGAGGCATTAGGGAAATATCTTTATATACCACGAAGTTATTGCAAAATTTAGTCAAATGGTTTTCAGATTTTAAAATTATATTTCAGAAAACCTCAATTCTATTTCAAACAACCTCAAATATTTTTCAGAAAAGCCGCAATTTCAAAAAAAAAAAACACTTGTAAAAAAATAGCTTAAAATTAAAAACAGTCAAACGCTTCGAAATTCGTGGAAGAACTGTTAAAGAAGTGCAGGGCTTAAGCATTTGATTTGATAGATTAAGGATTAACCGGGCTTTAATTCATATAAATAGTTCCATAAGCTGTCAAATTAATCGCCAATTAGCGTTAACCGGCTTTCATGCAAGCGGCCCTAAGTCTGTACTTTTCCAACCGTACTTGAAAATCATTCTGCAATATTTGTACACGGTTAAAAATGTCAACCTATATTTAAAACTTTTCTGGGCTACATATATGTCCAAGCCTAATTTGGTTTCGAATTTAAATTGTGCCAGTTTTCGAGAATATGAGCGTAAAGAAAAGAGTTTAAATTTTGAACCAGAAATGTTTTAACAATTAAAAAACATTTGTATTATTTGGCAGGATTCGAACCGACGCCCCCCGCATCACAGTCGTCTGCTCTACCCACTGAGCTACGCAGCACACAAAGCTGTTTAGAGAAAAATTCAATGTTTTGAAAAACCCTTTCAAAAATAAATGAAAAAAATTCAAAAAATTTTAGACGTGTTTTTCAGCTCAGTTTTAAATCTTATTCGAATTGGTGTAGGTTATTTAACGGTTTGGAATTTATTACAAAAACGTTTAAAACTTGCTTAAACCGGCGAATGATTTAAAATTTAGGCTCAAATTTTTAGCCGTGTAAGATGTTATGCGACATACGTATTCGGCTACACAAAACATTTGCAGAGAGAGAGTGCATTTTGACATTTCATTGTCCGTGTTCAAACACAGATACAAATTGACGTCAAGGAGCATGATCCAATAATTTATATGGTCGTCTCAATCGGCCAACAACACGAAATTACCGTTTGACGTCATTTAATTCTTATGTCAAAATGCACATGTGAGAGGGAACGCGCAAAAACGACTCGCCTATTTTCTAAGCTTTTCACGTATAACACACACATAAATCACACATTTTCTTAAAATGTTATCACAAAGCACTCGTTAAATATCAATTCACAGCGAATTTTTATTAAAAATAAATAAAACACGAAGCGAACTCAATAGCTTTTCCAAGAACTGTAAACAAAGAATGTAAACAAAAAACAAAGATGTGATAGTTTGGCATAAGGAGTGGATGTCATCTGCGACGACCATATAAATTATTGGATCATGGGGACGGGTACCGAGTTGCCTGTGCTCGCGAAACAGCTTTGTGTTGGCGTTCGTCTCAATTATATTATGTTGGCCGCAGATTAATTTTGACATTTTCCAGTCAAAGTTTATTTCCAAGAAAATAATACAATTATATTAATTTGAGCTAAAACACATTTTTTCATTCAAAATATTCTCACAACGCAGTACAAAATTTCTTAGTACATATGTATGTATTGAGAGAATGTCAGTACAAAACATAATCAACCAAAGCAATTACTTCTCGTGTTTGAACAACATGGGAAACACTTGAGCAACACCAAAAGAGAATTGCCGATAAAAGCAACTCCGAGTTTCTCTGTTTGGACACGGACATTGGGGGAGAGTAAAACTTGCAAGTGCCAAACAGCTGATCTTGAAATAGGATAGCAACCTCCAAAAATTTAAAATTTGTGCTATTAATAACAACTATTTTGCTTGCAAGTTTTTGCTTATTCCTGTTCGGAAGAAACTTTCCACTTTTCGAAAGAGTTTTACGCCGTTCTCTCTTTATTGACTGTTTCATGGTTTAACTAACAGGTCGTGGCATTAGGCCAGCTGATTGAAATTTTTATCTCGAATTTCGACAGTACGCTCATTTCTCAGTACAGTTTTGACACGAAGCTCACGAATTGCAACAACAAAATACATGGAAAATATATGTATCGATGGATGTAAAACGCCCCAAAAACTTTGGAGTGTTTTTGTCGTTACAAACAACAACAACGGGTGTGGCACTAGCTTGTTTTCCATCCTCGCTCAAATAATTCGGCAAGAAGTTATTTTAAAACGTAAACCCAGCAATTTAAAATGTATTTAAAGTTTTAATTTGTTAGTTTTTGACTATCACTCATATCACTGTATCCCCCATATTCATAAAAAATAAAAAAGGTTTATAAAGCTCTTATAATTCAAAATTTGTATGGAAATGCCATAAACCAATTAAATTTTTTGTTGGTTGCAGTGGCCTACCTTGTTCCAAGTACGTAACAGCTTAACACACCGTGTGAAACATTAAACAATAAATAAGCGCCGGAAAAGCAAATGGAACTTAGTGTCATAACCAAACGTTGTTTATGTTTCGAACTCTGGTGCAATAGCTAAAAAAAAATTAGAAAAAACAGCGCTAAACAAACGTCGAAGCTGAGAACCTGAAAAACTAAGAACGAAAAGTAAAAATAAATTGAAATTATGCCGTGCAATTGATCGTGGATTTAGTGTGAAGTCAAATGTTTTGCACACGCGCACATAACTGCTATTGCAGTTGGTTATATAGAAAATGTAATTTTGGGTTCAAGAGTCACTTTCTCATGCAACGTCTTATAGCATGTTTTCTTCAAACGGGTTGTGCGCTGGGCTAGATGGCCAGTCATTTTTTCTGATGACGGCCATGGCACAAGTTTTAAGATCTACTCTTTTAGGGAATGTGCTTGGAGACCGTTCACTTTTAAAGCAAGATACCACTGTCCGGGTGGTTGGTGTCCTCGTTAATGATAAGGCTAACACCATCGTTCTACAGGAAATGCGATCGATAGGTAAAGACATGAAATGAATCAGGCCTCGAAACGTCTACTACGTGGGTCAAATAAAAAAGGAGGAAAAGCGAAGTCATGGTACTGGGCGCCACTGTTGCGAAACCAAAGTGCTTATGTTGTGACAGGCATAACTCCAGCATCCTGGACTTGCATACTGAACGAAGTCTAAATATCGACTCGAGGACAATCGGTAAATAATCTTTTACCAGAGTCAACATCGGTCACCAGTAAACGCAGTAAACAATTTACCGCGACTATTGTGGGGGCATCACCGTTCACCGTGCAGAACGTCGAATCCTCTATTTGTTCAGCCAACTCCTATCCCCTACCATCGACCTGTAGGTTTGAGTGCCAAAGGTCATGGTGTGTGTTAAAGTCTCCGAGTATTACACGATTCTCGCCTTTGAGTAACGCACGAATGTCTGGGCGATACTCACTCGGACAGTATTTAACAGGACGTATATAAATGTTAATTATCTCAGTATCGACATCGCCTGACCCGACAACCATGCCTTGACGGTCTAAGGTGCTGTCCCTTGGGTCGACATCAGGCTCAAATAGACGGTATTGCAGTAAGTGATGAGCGCAGGCCACCACCATGTTTTCTCGCACGGTCACACCGCTGCATGTTATAGTCGTCACAGGTCCGAAGATCTGATTGGGCACCGAGCTTTGTTTCCTCTAACTCAGCAATCTTAATATTTTGGCGCTTCATTCACTATGTTACTAACCTTGGTGGTTAGGCCGTTGCAGTTGCTGGGAGTCAAGGACTATTGCGTATGCCTGAGTGGAAGCAGGCTAGGTCGCGTTCTTCGTCACAATCTAGAGGATGAGGGATCCGGACCATCCGAACTACGAGGCGAATTCAATGACGTTGTAGGCTGCGCAGCTCGACAACATGGCGCAACGTACGTATCAGCCCATAAATTCCTGTTTCCAAGTTCAGAGCATATAAGCAGGTGACATAAGCCAAGGTATGAGTTGCATTTAACTGTTGGCTTACATTCGTGCTAGTGCTATAAGAAGAAGGGGGAATTGTTAGTGGGGTAAGGGTGGGCTGTCATTCAGCATTGCTCACATCTAAGAGAGAAGTGCTACGCAGAAAGTAGCTGTGAGCTGCTGTATGAGGTGTTGGCGCCAGGAAGTGCGAGCGGCAGCGTGGCTTGGACACTTATTTCTAGGCAGTTTTAGTGCTGCTTGTCGTGGAGACTTTATCTGGAACATGTGGGGGTGCGACACTGGGTCGACGTTGGCCACCGGACGCCTAAGGTTTGAGCAGCAAGGGGCCTGTTTGTGGAGGGGTTTAGCTCAGAGCAACTTGTTTTGTGCAGTCATCTTTTACATTTAGAACATTGAATGGAGTGTGAACGTTTGACATATATCTTCTTTCAACAAACTCAGCAGCAGATCCCGTCTCTTCAACACCCGCTCGGAGCCAGAGAGTATTGAGCATACCTGCTGCAAGGAGCTGCTGGGGGGATGACAGTTTAAGGGGAAAATGTGGACGAGTTAGACAGGATTATAACGAAATAAAAGCCCTTGGTCGGGTAAAACCCCTATTAGATTCTCTTCTTTAAAATTAATTAATTGTGTGGGAGGCGTTCTTTTTTTGTTTTAGATTATAAGCATGTAAAATCCACATTTAAACAATCGATCTTACGAACATCAAATTAACAAACTTACCATGAAAGTTCGTGCAGTTTTAACGTCACACAGTTGTCAACATTGTTGACATCAAATACTCAAAAGTCAAACGGCTAAACCATGATAAGCTGCATAAACTCTATGTATACCGCCCACCAATACCAACATCAGGTATGAGTCGGAGCCACTGCAAGGTGGAGTAGTTTTTTGCATTTAAATGCCGGCAATATGCAATTCTCACAAATAAACACACGTTCATATATCCAAGTCAACAAACAGGTTTGAGCTCCACAATTGTCTAGAATAGCAACTGCAGCAACAACCATATGGCAAGTACGTTGAGCAACAATACGAAGCTAAGCAATAATAGACAAAAAAGGCAGAATCGTGATAATGATGATCAACGATGACGATGTCTGTCCCAATCGATCGATTTGAATATACGAAAGGAGGAAGCGGGAAAGGGGTCGATAATGTACGCAATAACAGAGCCGGCGAAAAGCTAAATAGATCTACATATGCGCATATTATGGACTGTGTGCTGTGAGTGGTTTGAGCTTTACTAAGCCAAGTTGATGATTTTCCAAGCGCCAAAGCGTAGCACAGTTCAAACGCGGCAACTTGTGATAGTGGATGCGCAAAGCGGAAGAAATAACTAATAAATACTAGTGAAACGGTCGTTTAATAAATATAAATAATTGGAATTTATACAAAGTTAGCTGCAGTGCAAATGGATTTTGTGATATTTTCCTAACGAAAAATCTATTTTATTTGTGAGTTTTGAAATTCTACAAGTGGTTGTCCTGGAAATCGTGAAACTTTTTATGTTTTGTTGCATTGGAATAGCGAGTTTACTATTGATTATTTAGTCCTGAATTTTTTGTGTTAATTTTTGTTGTTGTGAATTATTGTGCAATAATAATCTCGAAATATCTGCTACATTAAACCAAAAACATTGGCAATTAATATAATCAATAAGTTAAAGTGCGCCATAAATTGATTTGAATTGCTTAAAAAGCGTCTTGCAGTGGGCTACCTTGTTCCAACTACGTAACAGCTTAACACACCGTGTGAAACATTGAACACCAAAAAAGCGCCGGAAAAGCAAGTGGAACTTAGTGTCATAATCAAACGTTGTTTATGTTTCGAACTCTGGTGCAATAGCTCAAAAAAAAAACAAACGTCCAAGCTGAGAACCTGAAAAACTAAAAACGGAAAGTAAAAATAAATTGAAATTAGGCCGTGCAATTGATCGTGGATTTAGTGTGAAGTCAAGTGTTTTGCACACGCGCACATAACTGCTGTTGCAGTGCGTTAGAGAAAAGCAAAAGTTTTTATTTTGGTAAACAACTTCTTTATATAATACAAATTTTTATTAACTTCCTTTTCGAACGCTATTTTTTAAGTTACACTCGTATCTATGTAAGTTAATATTTTTAGCGCACATTCGTCATTTTACTTTTCATACATTTAATGATTGCTTTGTTTATTGTTGTTATTTTATTTATGTTTAGTTTTTATTATATTATTTACATACATTTTGTAACGCATCACACGTTCAACGCCCATAAGCATGGACGGTTAACTACACTTGCCTGCTATGTGCAGTACAGTGCAACAATTCTGCACATTATTCATAAAAATGTGTCTTCGCCAGTGGTATTAAATAGTGATTATTAATCTTTGATTACCGATTTAATTGATTATTTTCGTGAGAAGCCATTTAGTTATTATCAGGGATCCAATTTTTAGTATCTAAAATCCCGTTAAAAAGGTAAAAAAAAGTGACGAAATAGGCAGGAAAAGGCACTAAAAAATATAAAAATAGTCAATTAAAAGGCAGCAAAAAAAAAATAGTAAGTGGAAAAATTTATTTATTTTCATAAAGGCACTTATTTTTGAACTTATAACGAAAACGATAAAAACAAGTAATAAACTAGTTTCATTGTACTTAAGATTTAAAATTTTTTCTCAATCGCGCTTTTAATCAAAAACCTTACTCTATATGGTTGTGGTAACATCGTACCAGAAGATGCATGTCAAAATTTTGGTGTAGCATTTTCATTCGATTATCGCGAGAAAGGCCTTAAATGTACTAAGGGTGATTTTCTCAATATCCTGTTAACGCTAGTCGGCAGTTTAATTGACATAAGTTCCTTGGTTATCTGTCAAATAAAGTGCCTGTTAGCGTAAGCCGGATATTGAGAAAACGGCCCTTAAAGTGCGATCGACCTGCAATTGATACAAGTGGTGTCCAATTAAAATACGAAATATCGGGAGTTTTGAAATTATCAGCTATTAGGACATTCTCCTCGTCATTTAATATTTTATCAATAACAGTGTTCGCAAGGTGGCAGTAAATAAAATCAAACAAACAGTCTGAAAAATTGTTTTGAACTAAACAGCAGTACAGCAAGCAATTAAGCAAACTAAATGTAATTCAAAATTACCTATTACTTTTAAAAATTTGAAAGGCGAAATAAATATTTTTAAAAAGGAAAAACAAAGGCCAAAATAAAATGTGTATAGCTGGCATCCGGTGAAGCTAATTCGTGGTCATTTCCCATCAAAATCACCATATCTCTTACCAGAAAAAAATGCATTTTCCATTAAATCCTATCCCTTGTTATTACTTACCATTGTTTTCTATTCTTAAGGAGTATTTTCCAACTTATGAATTAAATAATAATAAACAATTAACAATTTTCAAATTACAACAAAATATAAAAGTTAAACAAAAGTAATAGTTATTTTCAAATAAAAAAGACCGTTAAGTGTAAATAAAATATAAAACAATTGAAGTAGTCGTTGTCAATTAAAAGAAGCATTTAATCAATATATTACTAATCCTTATTTTAACTTCATAGTTTCCTGGTGGAGTTCACTAACTTCTATAACGATATTCGCAATCGAATTTGATCTTAAGGATGCCTATGACGATTTCGTCATTCACTAACATTTTTTATCGTCATTCGTTTATTGCTTCGCTAAATAAACAGCAATAATTTGAGGTTCTTAGCGGAAGTGGAATTCACTAACTTATGACGATTCGATTTTGCGAAATTTTAACTAACAATTTTGTCGCCGGCCTTATCGACTGTGCTATTCACTAACTTAGCTAAAACGATTCGGGCTTAGGATTCCTCATCCCGCGCCAAAACGTACGCTAAGTACCTAAACGCCATTTATTTTATAATAATAATAAATTTAAAGCTCCACGTCAATGCATTAAGACGTGTAAAATAATTTACCCTGAATACGGTTAGCGTGGAGTAACCAAATTATATTGGGAAAACCCAAGAAAACTTTGTGTTCTTTATTAACACCAAAAAATTGACCTCGAGCCTGCAAACAAATCAATAAGTATAATAATAATAATATTTTAATTTTCGCTAACAACCTCAAATTATTGGTTGTTTATTGTCGCTAAATAAAGGGATATCAATAAAAAATGGTAAGTGAAGGCCGAAATCCTTATAGTTATCGGTTAGATAAAATATCGTTCGAGAATGCCGTTATGTAAGTAAGTGAATTCCACTACAGCTCGTGTGCATTTGATGAAACAATTGTGAACAAAACCAATTTGCATTTCGAAATAAAATATTGGAACAGAATAAAATAATTGAAATAACGTAATCCGGGAGTTTTTGAAATTGCAAAAAAAATGTTGGTTATTTCTTCTATTTTAATGTGATTTATGGCAAAAACAAATGCCAGCAGCCACATGCTATTAATTTCAGAGCGGTTTGGAATTATTTTCTTCACCTTAAAATAGACCAACAGTTTCTGAATAAAAGGCAAGAATTCGAGCCGAAGCTGGCAACACTAGTGCTCCACCCCAGTGTAAAGTAGTGAATCGTCACTACTTTTCCAATTTGTAAATAAATAAATAAAAAAGTCAAGAATCTTCAAAGTTAAGAGATTTTTTAAGATCAATACCAATACTAGAGAGACTTTTAGCAAGGCTTTTCACATCTGAACAAATATAAATCATTATCAGGCGCCTTATATGATACATCACTTGGCTCTTAACGATGTTGGTGTTGACGATCATTTGGCTCATATCAGTTTAGCAGGCAAGTTAAGAGAAGCTCACTTGCCAGAAATCTTAATCGTCAAGAAGCTGGCTCAAGTAGATTCTCCGTGCATACTACCTCTGTTCCAAGTTGTAGTGTATAGCGAAAACCAGGTCTCTCGTAGCCTTACAACGTTGAACCTAAGTATACCGGTTATGCTAATGGACAACTAAGCTGAGATTCGTTTTTGGCAGTAGAGAAAGCGACTGGGATAGGTAATACAGGGAACCTTTCCCTCTTGTTGTGAATGACTGGCGTTCTTTGAAAATGATAACCAGGGGCCGGAACCGCCCAGGTGGTGAATAAAATGATGGACAGTGCATAACGATAATGATAGTCTTTGGCCGGATAAAATATAATACAAGTACTAGCTCCACTGTCGTGCTCATTTGTTCTCTAAATTGGTGCTTGAAGTTTAACAGTGCCATCGCCGTTACTTCATGTGATACAACTCCCCAAAAACCTTAAAACACATCGCCACCTAAGGTGAACGGAAAGAAATTAAATTCGTTTGATGTGGTATTTTTCACACCATGCCACTGTGCAGATCAACAGATTTTATAACATAGAAAAAGTGAAACCGGATTTATAACTGGCCTACCTATTCAATATTAAGAGAGAGTAAACTAGTGTGCCACCATGTCCGCAAACCACTCCAGAAAGATAAAAAAATTATCTTTCTTGCATACCAAAATGTATAAAAATTTATGGAGTTAGCAGCTTGTCATTATTTTAAGTAGCTGGCAGATTTTCTTGTTTAGTAAATTTTAGCAATTCTCAACATATAATACGTTATTTTTTTTCACCACTAAGTTCAGAGACCTTCCACCTTTTCAGCAATATGATAAAGTCGCAAGTCCACTCATGGATAATTGGATTCTCGACAGTTTTATCAAATATAATTTTTCATAAAATGAAAATATCTTCGCCCCGTGGCAAAAGCTGCTAACAACACTTTTCACTCAAAACTAGTTTTTCATACTGCTGGAAAGGTTGGTGGGTGGCGAAAGAATATAATTGTTAAAACTTACTAAAAAGAAAATCTGCTAACTCCAACAAATTTTTTTTTGTCAACTGAATAATTTGTTGATTTGTACACGCAAACATACAGACATACATACAAAACGTGGTTAGGTACAAGCAAAGAAGACAGTGAATTTCGCTTCCGACATCTCTCAATACAACTATTCGAATAATATGTTCGAATAAACGGATAAATTATTCCAATAAATACTTTTCGAATTTTTTGAAACGAATATTTTTATTCGTTTATTCGAATAGTATTTATTCGAATATTATTCCAAAATAGTTCGGATTCAAAGAAAATTCCATGCCCACTACAGTAAAACTAAGTAAGTCCCAACAAAGAATAGTAAAACATATGTATAACACCTATTCTGCCTTACAGTTGTTGACAATTCCCTACAATCTCTAAAGAGATTCAATTTAATTACGTATAAATTTTATTTTGTGTAGCATACTCATTGGGATGTAGGTAAATTTTAGTTTTTGTAGCAGACTTATAGGAGTTAAAAGTAGCCGTTTGGGTAGAAAGTGGATTAACCATTTCGTACTCGTTCGTGTATCAATGGGTACAATTGGTATCTCCATAGGGCATGCTCAAACATATATGAACAGTTCAACTCATACAAAGTGATCAGAACTGGCATTAGTGGGATAGTGACATCAGTGAATCCAGTAATTTGAACTGAACCAAATTTTTTGAAGTCGTTACCAGAGGCGGTTTGGTTCGAAAGGGGTTTGGAGCACTGATGACGATCAAACCAAGCGGCAAAGCTCTATTGCAGCTTACTACTTTTTCTACTGCTTTTATTGCATTTCCTCACGTCCCCGAGACATGCACTATCACTTGCCATGTAGCACTTTTCACAAACGCTTCCATCACTTCTGCTTTCTGCTCATAATAATAAAGACCAGCTGCGAGCAGAGTTGCCACTTATTAATATTTTGCATCAAATATAACCAAAATAAAATGTATTAAATTTGGAATTATAAGAATGCATAAATATTATATATAAAACTGCCTCATTCTTGACAAAAAAATTATGGTTTTTCATATTTTGTATTGTCTGATTTCCACCAAAATATTTGGAAACAATTTTGGGGCCTACCCACCCCCGTGACTAGTCTTGTCTTCTTTAAATCAGCATGCACTGTAAGTAGCCCAACTGCATGGTTGAAATCTCTACGTTTGAGAGGTTTGTATCACTCACTTAAAACGTATCTAAATGGCAACCCTAAATACAAGCTGCCGTAAAAAAACATAAAAACCGTCGATAATCTGATATTAAATAGATCTGTGTTTTGATTTTCAAAGCTGTTAGGTTTACAATATGTTTTTTTTATCACTGCTTTTGAATCCGTAAGCCGTTGTTGTTCTGAAGTTGTAGCTATGCCTGTTTTGTTGTTTACAACAAGCGTTTAAAATAAAATATAATAGGTATATTATCTATTTTAATTGTTATTCGTTTTGTAGCAAAAAAGATAATAATTTCAAGAAATTTATTTTCATAGTCCATGATATATTGACAAATAACAATGGGGAAGTGCTAATAAAATGTGTACTACCTATATACACAACACAGACAAATGGCACTTGGCAATCAATTAAAACGTATGGCAATGACAATGTTTATAATGGCTAAGAACAGCAGAAATATGTTTCTCTAATCAACAAGCGGTGTAATTGCCCGTAACTTCGTGAAGTAGAAACATTAGTAATATTAAGATATTCATTCAACGGTTCAAGTAAGATGGGCAGGCGCTGATAACCAGCTGATACTCAAATCAATTAAAACACATTAATAATTACTCATAAACTTGATCTATGGCTTCTAGCATTAGATAACATGTTTTTGTTGTTATTATAGCTGCTGATAAACAGCTAATTATAATTCGAAAAATATTTTTAATACCGATTAAAGCAGTGTGAGAATAAAATGAAATTTGACGTGTCAGTTATTTCGAGACAAATCCTTAATACCTATGTCCTCAAACTAGCTGACAGAAACTCTTCCTTCGTCTCTTAGGGCTTTATTCTCGTTCCCAGAATTCATTCTTGCACGTTAATCTCAGTTCATGCTTAGGTTACTACGACTATCAGCAATAATCATACTGTCATAGGTTTTAGAACGGTATAGTCGCACAAGAAAGAACTCGCGTTGTTTACGATTACAATAGCTGTGTTGGGTGATAAAACTTGCAAAGAACTGTCAGTAAAGTGAGAATGACGTAAAACTCTCTCGAAACGCATAAAGTAGAAAGTTGTCGCCGAACAGGAGTCAGTAAAAACTTGCAAGCAAAACAGCTGTTGCTTTTTGGATTGGTTAATAGTTCAAATTTTTGTTGTTGCTTTCCTATGTCACGATCAGCTGGTTTTCACTTGCAAGTTTTACTGAGTGAAATTCCCCCAGCAGAAACTTGTAACTCTCTCTTTCAATGAAATGTCAAAATGCGCTCTCTCGCTGCAAATGTTTTGTGTCATCGAACACTTCCCAGTAAAAATTTTAAAAAATTGTATACTCACCGAACACAACTAATAACGTTAATAAAACGAAATACTATCTGTCACCTCAACAAAGAATCGGCGCTCTTTCTTGAGCTTAGCAGATTTTATGACGCTAAAAAGATTTAAATATTAGACACCAAGAGTAAAAGCCCTATTACGGGTTACAACTAGACTAAGTTGAAGTGTAACTAAAGCAACTTAACTTTATAGCGTTATAAACTACAACTTATTTCAGTTGAAGTTGAATTGATGTTGCCAACCTAAAAAGTGACAATTTGACATATAATTCAACAGCTGACTCAGGGAGTGAGCACATTAGAATAACAAAAAGAGAGTTATTAGAATCAGACAAACAGAAAAAGAAAAGTGAATGTAAAATGAAACCTAAAAATAAATAAAATTTAAATGAAAAAATAAACGTATATGAAGATGAAAGACAAGAAAATTAAGAATAAGAAATAGAGTTGTGATAAAGATAATGGATGTAAATGGCGATCACGATGGTAATAACTTGCAAAGAACTGTCAATAAAGCGAAAATGACGCAAAACTCTCTCGAAATGCAACAAGTTTGCTCCGAACAGAAATTCGTAAACCCTTGCAAACAAAACAGCTGTTGCGTTTTTCATTGCGTAATAACTCAAAGTTTTAAGTTTTTGTTTGTTGTTTTGCTGTCATGATAGGCTGTTTTAAACTTGCAATTGAGTCAAATTTTCCCTCTAACAATGAGATATCAAAATGCGATCTCTTCCTTCAAGTGTCTTGTGTCGCCGAACACTATTTAATACATTTTTTCCATATTGCATGCTCGTCCACACCCACCATAGCAGCATCATAGGCGCAACCATAACCTTTACCCTAACTGTAACATTAGGCATAATTGTAACATTAAGCCTCAGTAACCTCAGCCGTAACTGCAACCCTAGTTTTGGCGGGTGTAACTGTAACTATAAACAGACTCAGCGGCTCTTCGCCATTTTCGAATCAATTACAGTTACGGCTTTGGTTATGGCAAAAGCAACAGTTATGTTTGCGGTCACATATTAATATAAACATTTTGTAATACAAAACCAACTCACATACATCCTTTATATGTAATAACAATAATAATTTAGTGCTCCCAAGAGACTTAGACCAAAGTTTGTTTTCCAATTAATTGTGTGTTACTCTTAATTTTTTCCTAAAAATGTTGTAGGAATGACTAAGGCAAATGCGGAAAAGATTTTTATGGCAGAAATACGCTTAAAGGGTGCCGACCATTACCGAGGGATGGCCACGTATTTTAAAGAGCTTTTTTTTTAAGTATTCTCGATATTATGTTTTGTGGGGTGTGATATTGAGACATGTGGTTTGGTAGACCAACACATAAGCTTTTTAATGGCAGCTGCCCTGAATGGAAACGTGTATCCTATTATATTCCTGTCTTTCTTATACAACTTTTGTTAAAGCTAACATTTTTTTTTATTACTTTGTTTTTCTCAAATTGTATTTTTTAAATTACGCTACGCTAATTGCATTTTTTATGACAATTTTTGAATATTTATTTTGGCTTTACCCGAATACTATATAGTAAGCGTACTTTGTTGTTCTTAAGCAGGTTATTTTGAAAATGTTGAAAAAGTAATGTAATTGTTGTTGCTTTTGCAAAAGGGTGGTTTGAAAAAAAAAACATATAATTAAAAAAAGGAAATTGAGCAGAATTTTTCTGGAACAATTTTCCGTCATCCCTTGTCAATTTTGGTTTGGAGACAAACCGGTTTCGGCATTGTGCCATCTTCAGTGTCTTTCTTCGTTCTGTTGAGCAAATTGAGCAGGATTTTTCGATGATATTCCTCACTTAAGTTTTTCTAAAAAAATTCTTAGATCAGAACTGCGGTTATTAGTTGCAACCAACCTATTTTTAAGGTACCATGACGAGTGTTGCCAGAATTTTTTCAGAAATCCAGCTAGATCGGCAAAAAAAAACCTAAAAAATCTGAAAACGTAAGCCATCTTTTCACATGTTTTATTCGTTTATAATATATGTTATACATTCAAAAAAAAAGTAAAGCTGTTTGTACTCCAATTTCATAAAAATAACAAAGTTTCTTACACAGATGCTCTGCATACGAATATACCAGGGACGGAAAATAATGATTATTTTTTTGTTTTCCAAAAGAATATATAACTATAAAAAGGTCCAACAGCGAATGCAAGTGGACGCTGTCAAATCGATGGTAGGTAATTCACCACTGTACCTGCATGTAAAATGCTTGATCTCACTGTGTTTTACCTAAATATTTACACAAAAAGTTATAGTTAGAGCTACAAAAATGTTTAATTGTGAATATTGAATAAAAATTAAAGTGTTATTATCATTAAAACTCGCGATTTAAATGCAAAGTTTCCCCAGTGGTGAATTACCTACCCGCGAATTGTTGGTTTACTGTTTCCCACTATTCGTCGCGTTGAACCTTCTTATAGTTATATGTTCTTTGGTTTTACTCAAGAATGATGATTATTTTATGTTTCATAATAAAACTTAAAGCGTCATGTATCTTGAAATTTCGTTTTAAATATTTATACGAACACCCCTTTTCCTCTGAAGTGGCTGATCACAAAGATAAGTTATTGAAAATTATACTAAAAATGGTGAAAATGGGTATGAAAATATATGTGCCTTTATTTCCATATCATAAATACCTCTTTTTACCAGTAAATAACATTTCTTCCCAGCTAAAAAAAGTTAATCCAGCTGCAAAACAGCTAGAATAGCAACGTATGATGATGTTTCTCGCCATAACCTGCACCTTTGTCTGCCTAAGGGCCGTTTTCATCATCTCTAGTCAGCGCTAAGTACCACTTCATCTGACAGACAAAAATTCCCTACCTCTATTTATTTATATTGGGACGATACAAAGTGTGAGAATTTTAAAACTTTTTTTCTTACATGCATATTCTACAAAAAAAAACGCGGAAACCCCGCTAAAATGTGGCATATGTACGTATACGTGTGTGTGTGTATTATCACGATCTCGTTTGTTAGTACCTGAAATCTTATCAAATCAGCGCTTAGCAGCAATATCACACATTTTTTTTTGAGCAAGTTACTCTCATATTTGTCTTACGATTTCTTTTTGCTCGCACCGTTGATATCACGTATTTGGCGAGCGAACAACAAGACCTTCGATAGCTCAGTTGGTAGAGCGGTGGACTGTAGATTGTGTAAAATGCGAAAAGTAGAAATCCATAGGTCGCTGGTTCAAATCCGGCTCGAAGGATAAACAGCTTTTTTTGCAAATTTTTTTTTTTTTTAAACAACTTGATAAATTTTGTGCTTCTTTTTGTAATAATTAGGTACAAGTTTAATGATTTAGTAACAGAAAACTCGAATATAAAATCCACCAGAACGGATTTTATATTAGTGGAGCTTGTTTTTTAAGTCATAAATTCAATTTCAAAACGCCTTTTACTTCTTCTCACAACTACGTAGGTAAATGTCTCTGCTTGTATAAATTTGTTAGTGTACAAATTGATTTAACTACCTGACATGTACGAGTTATGCGAAAAAAAGTAATTAACACTTCGGCAGATAAACAATTTCTAAGAAAAATACGTAATATGTATGCACGGGTGACACTGAACTTGAATATCGCCATGTATATATATTAGACTGTTTCAGAACTTATAGCTATATTCTGTTAGTCTGTCTCATCTCAAGTCACTAAGTTTGAGATTTCCCATTAGAGACAATTATTGTGACTTCAGATGATTTCGGTATTCTGACCCTGTGCCAATCGGTTGAAAATTGTAAATTTTTACAGGGCGAAGGAAAATTCTGACATTTATCGCGGTGAATATGATCGTCAGAATTTACCCTAGCTCATGGGGCTAAGTAAAATTTTGACAACGACGAATATATATATATGCATTCGGTATTGCCAATCATATTATTTCAAAAAAATTAATATGCCAACACGTTATTAAACGGTAAAATATAATTAATAAATACGTAAATTTAAAATTTATTTACAGACCATTTGCTTTCGCAATTGGTTTTTTCAGATGTCAAAATTTACAATTGCCAAAATTTATAATTTCATTTGGCACAGCAAAACGGAAAATATTTTACACCAAAATTTGTTCACCTCATTTTACTTCTGAGTAAAATGCTTTCGATTAGCACACGGCCTCTGTAAGAGAAAATCACAAAAAGTTCACCAGTGATATGTGGTGAAAACACATTTGCATACATCTTAAGTACAGCATTTGGCACTTTTCGTATAATTATCGAAATAGCACAAGAAAACGGTGTCTCGATTACAAAGCGAGCGACGAAGGTTCGAGCCCAGGTTCGCGGACAATTTATTATTTTTATTTTTTATTTTATTTTTTGTTAGTTAAATATCATATAAAGGTTTCTACACTTAAAATTTATAAATTTTTTAATTTATTTAATTTTTAACTCAATTTTTGACTGTTTGTGACCTGCCTAAAACCACTTACTGAATACCAAATTGTATCAAAATTGAAATTGACAACAAAATGTCGCTATTAGTGACTAGATACTAGTTACGGAACTCACCTATTATTCTATTCACCTATTATTCTCCCAAATCGATCGATAGTTTGGGTGTTAACGATCTACATATATGGAACGATAGACTAAAAATCGTCTTATCGATTTTATTGATTACAAATTTAACAGGTCTGAAACACAGTCATTCAAAACATATAAAATCATGCTAATATTCACTAACTTTTTTAACATTTTAAAATAATTTTGTTGTTGGTTTTACGGTCGGTTCATTTTACATATTTTTGTAAGTATAACGAGCTCAAGACCAGTTAATAATAATTCTTAGTTAATTATTATTATTTTTGATTAGAGGAAAAATTGAAAGCAACAAACATATACAGGCTATAGTTATAGTACTATTTCGAAAACAGCCACGATTTCTCGTCAGACTAATTCGTATAGTTTTGCTATTTTCAGAGGATCTTGTGGAGAATCGAACCCACTCACTCACTTAGAGGAAAACGTGAATTAAGCAGCTTGCAAAACTACACGCAGCATAGCCTATGGGTTAGGCAGCTGGGCTGGCAATCAGAGTGAGTGGGTTCGATTCTCCACAAGATCCCCTGAAAATAGCAAAACTATACGAATTAGTCTGACGAGAAATCGTGCCTGTTTTCGAAATAGTACTATAACTATAGCCTGGATATGTTTGTTGCTTTCAATTTTTCCTCTAATCAAAAATAATAATAATTAACTAAGAATTATTATTAACTGGTCTTGTAGCTCGTTATACTAATAACAATTTTAAAATAATTTGAAAAAAATTGGAATAATAAAAAAAAAATTTTGCTTTAAAGTACACTTACATATTTTTTAAAATAAAATAAATTAAAAGAAATAGAATAGAAAGCTAAACTGTTGGAAAACTTGGGCTCGAAACTGCGACGAAGACCTCGCGATTGAGGTGGATATCACCTAAGCTACTGCGGCACTTACCTAGAAGTTGTCAAGTACTGCAAAAAAACCCCTGACTCGGCGAACTGGCCGTAACGGCATTGCCAGTTCTATTACAAAATTAGAAATGGATCTGTAAGAATAGCTATTTATCTATAAGAAAAGCTATAATAGTTGTCTCTAAAAATGTCCTATTCTATTCTAGTAAAAGCTTTTAATACTTAAATAAAAAATTATTCATGAAACGAGTTCAAGGCCAAGAATAATAATTTTTCACTTTTTGAATTTAGGAAAATTATTATTGGTTTTTATTTAAAAAATTATTATTAAAAAAAAAACAACAATAATAATTTTCATATAAAAAAGGATAAAGATAGTCATGGTACTTCACAAAATGGCCAGACCGTAAAAAGAGCAATTCAATCGAATTGTTGACACAAAATATAAATAAATTATTATACAAAAAAAAAATGTAAAAAAAAAATTCGAAAAATTGCCGTTTCTGTATCCTTTCAATAATAATTTTAACGCGAAGTGCAACCTTGTTATGTAGTTATCGCTGAATGCTGTTTCTATAGGGGTGGTAAATATATATTTTCGTTATGGATTTCGATAAAATTAACGATGCCTATAACGGCAGTGATAACAAGCGTAAAATCCAAAATAATTGGATTATTTTTAATGTTATAAATATTTATTAAAAATTAATTGTATAAAAAAAAAAAATAAAACAAAAATAAAATGTAAAAAAAATGACCGCAATTCTAACTCGAAAACTCCCGCAGGTTAGAACAGCATCTTAATTACTAAGCTATTGAGACCACTGCACAATTTGCGTCAAAGTTTATCAGTTTCTCATTTTTTTGATACAATTTGGTATTCAGTAAGCTGTCTCACATCTCTAGTCCCAAAAAAAGAGTCACTAATTTGTTAGCTAATTCTAGGCAGGTCACAAACAGAAAAATATAGGGTTAAAAATAAAATAAAAAATAAAAAATTTTTAGGTGTGGAACCATATATTTATTTAAATAAATTGTATTTAATTAACAAAAAATAAAATTAAAATAACAAATATTCTGCGCGATCCTGGACTCGAACCTGCGTCTCACACGTTGTACCCGAGACGATTACTACCTTGGCTATCGCGATAGCTATACATCTACTGTCAAATGCTGTACTTGAGATGTATGCAAGTGTGTTTTCACCACATATCATTGGTGAACTTTTTGTGATTTTCTCTTACAGAATACCGAAATCATCTGAAGTCACAAAAATTGTCTCTAATGAAAAATCTCAAATTTAGTGACTTGAAATGAGACAGACTTACAGAATACAGCTAATAATGTAACTAACTTTACTCAGCAGCATTGGAGATTTTCAAAAATAGATTTTATTGAACACTAACCAAATACAAGGCTTACGTGAAAATTGAAAGATGGTGTTGGTAACAAAAATTTAAAACACATAATTACACCTTGGTGGTTGCTCAAATATTTTCCCTATGTTGCCGACAAGTCTTTAAAAGAGTTTTTGATAATTTTATGGTTAGGGGCTGTCGCTTGTTATAAAAAAAGTAAAATCGAGAAAGAATAGAGTCGCATGGATGTATTTGTAGGTTAGTGCTTGATTTCTGCTTTATTTACCAAAATTGAATTATAAATAACTTTTTATATTTAAAACATATAAAATCTAAGCCAACACTTCCTTCCATACCAAGTTCGCATAAAGTCTCTGATTTTTTTTGGAAGCATTGTTTGGGCATAGTTGGTCGCTTAACTCTTGAAAATGCCGCCTTCTTGATGTATAATAAAACGATGATGATGACGTTGCTAGCTATTGGCGATATCGGAGGTAAACCTTTAAAAGAAGGCATTTTTAATAAAAATTTTCCTAAACTTAAATATAAACCATAAATTGGACATAAACGTTGACACTGCACGCATATCTAGACAAAAATTTTTAATTTGTATGCAGATCGTCATTTAGAATTATTTAAGAAAGCCAATCTTATGAGTTATCAATCAATCAAGCATGAGCCAAACTAATCAACTGGGCAGACAGGTGGTTGTTTAGCTCCTCTATTTGCGCTCTCTCACCAATCAATTACTCGTGCAAACGTTCGGCAATGAAAAGTGAATTTTTTTTTATTATGATTTTCGTTTTCGTTAACATTTTTATTTTCGATATTTCACTTTCTGCCTCATATTATTTGTTGGTTAATTTTTTGCTATGATCACAACATTTTTCTCTTTTTTGATAAGTTACTTTTTCGTCACAACAAAAAAATTATGTTGGCTGACGGTACGATGGAGAATTCGCTTCGACTTTGGCTTCCGTATGCTAATTTTTATGCGTGATCGCAATAATTATTTGTTTTGACGCTATATTTGGCTTTATTGTGCTTTAATTTTGTATTAAATTGTTATTTCTTTGTTATGTGTTCTGTGCAGTTATGAGGTTTTATTTGGGATATGAGTAGATTTTGTAAGTGGTTTATGCACTTGCTTATGCATGAAGAATTTAATAATGCAAATCTGCATTTAAGGATACAAGTTTCAACATACATCTTATTGGCCTTCTGCCTCCAATACCCGGCTTACCATTTAAACATATTTTCAAAACCAACTGATAAACTCTTACGAATGAACCCACTTGATAGCAGTAGAAAAAGTTTCTAAATATGGAGCATTTGTTCCTATTTTCTTATATCTCTGGAGAACAATAAAAAGCGCTTGCTTGAAGAGAGCATTTCGTTTGAGAAATTTTTCGAGATTTTCCGCTCAAATGCCACCAACTGTTTTGGATTATTTGAGTTTTTTGTTGCATTGGCACTCCCAACTGCTATAAACTTTCCGAAAACACATCTGTGGGAAGAACATTCGCTGCCCAGAGACATTAGCAGTAATAATCGGGCATCACATCACTCAGCCGTTCGTAAATATCTCTCTCAGATCTTGGCCTATTAATATTCAACTGAATAGCTGAAGAGGAGCGCCTCCTTCCACGGGAGACTAGGGTCATGCTAGCACAACTTCGTTCTGGATATTTTAATATAGTAAACACTTACTTATCCAAACTTAACCTAATCATAAGAAATGCATGCCCTGCATGGGGTATCTCCTCTCATGTTGTTGCTGTGGTTGTTGTACCAACAAAACCACTCCCCGAAGGTTTTGGGGAGCGTTGTTGAAAGTGACGGTCCTTTGCCGGATATGAAACTGGTATGCTCCGGGACTCTCTTGCGGTACTGCCCGACTGTCGTGGTAGCGATTTGATATGACCAGTGTAACCTTCTAGATAATGTCATCCCTCCTTCCGTAAAGAAGGAGAAGATGGGTAATCAGAGGTGAGAGGCTTGAGCCATCGAGTTACAAGTCATTACGTATATCATCAAAATGCTCAATAGAACCTTCTCGTCTAACAACAATTTCGCTCTGGTCCAACCCTGTTGAAACTGCTACACAGCTAAAAATTTGAGCCAAAATTTTAAATCACTCGTCGGTCGAAAAGTTTAAAATTTGGGTTGAAACTTTTAGCCGTGTAGTTTCCTTGTACTTCGAGGCACTGTTAACAATAACAATAAATTGGGAACAATTCTGGACAAAAACCTTTGTTTCGGGACTAATTGGTTTTATCCGGGTGCATGTAGGGAACTTTTAGGGATCCCTTTAGAGCCGTGTCAGGATCACTTCCGGCCTTTTTCGGTCTGAAAACGACCCCGAAATCGATTGGCATCACAATTTCAGGGTATAAATTTACTAGACTTGACATATTTTGTATTGAAATACTCTGCAGAACTGACAAGGAATAATTTATTAAGCAATAGTCGTCTAGTATTTAATATTAACCTGACCAAAAAATTGAATTACGCTGGCCTCTTAAGAACTCCAATGGGAAAGTAAAACGGTACTACGCTAATATTTTTTCACCACATTTCAAAATTCTTCTTTTTGCAGGGCCCGTATCTCCCTGAGGGCGCTGACTATTAAACTAGAAACTTATTTACTTTACACCATCTACTACACACCATCTTCACATAGGATAGAACAAAAATAAGATATTACCAACATTGTGTTCTCCGTACACGAATATCTGATCATACAAATTTTCCAGACTTTTGCTCAAAAATTGTAGATTTTATGGACAAAAACCGTTATCTCAATTCCGTACATTTACACTACAATATCAACTTTCAAAGCGCTCTACTGAATAATTACAAAAAAAAAAGACAAGTAAGGAAGTCTAAGTTCGGGTGGAACCGAACATTATATACCTAGTAGTGATCTATTTGTCATCAGAATTTACGCAGGTCTATTTTAATACTTTCAGTTCGTATTTGTGTTCAAACAGACAGACGAACAGACTGATAGACGTATCGAGAGACGGGCACGCCAACATCGCCTCAGCTCATCCTCCTGATCATTTCAGTATACGCCTTCGCTTTTGCAGTGAGGTATTAACTACTTGCCCGGATATTTTACTTTTCATCCTGAACGTATTGATATACAGGGTGGCGCAAAAGTAATCCTCCTATCAGAAAATGCTATAAATTTTGCGATTGGCCCCTAAAGTCAGTTCTGTTTTGACATTTGTGTAGTAAACACATGCGAAATACACGTTAATAAACAATGTTACGCTACACTGCTCCAGAACGCGGAATATTGCTGACTATTTATTTGACCAATAATCGGTCGCGGCCAAACGGTTACTGTGAATGGTGAGCGCTACAGAGCAATGATCAACGAGTTCTTTTTGCCGCAACTTGATGAATTGGGATTGGAAGACATGTGGTTCCAACAAGACGGTGCAACAGCACATACTGCACGTGCCACAACCGATATGCTGAACATCGGAAGCTTACTTTTGCGCCACCTTGTACATTAATAAATATATATCTCGATTCGTTTATGCAGAATAAAGTAATATACCTTGTGTGCGTAACAAAAATAGATATAAAAAAGGGTGTCTTTCATAGGCGCCAAAGAACTCAACCGATCATAACTCCGAACTTGTTTTGTCTAAATTAATGAGATTTGGATATATGTGTTACTTAGTCAATATCTACATAACTTTTTTAAAAGTGGGCGGTGCCACGCCCACATATTTTGTGTTTTGTTTTGCTCTTGAACTTTCACGATAGGTTCAGGAGTTCGCTGGGCACGACACAGAGTGTATATAT
Source organism: Merzomyia westermanni (assembly GCA_949987695.1). Lineage (NCBI taxonomy): Eukaryota > Metazoa > Arthropoda > Insecta > Diptera > Tephritidae > Merzomyia > Merzomyia westermanni. Next base: position 71,382,136 of record OX465290.1, read on the forward strand.
CTTTTGGAAAGAACCCCAGGTTATATAAAGCTGCAGTTCGGTATATCTAGGAGTTTATTTGGTTCAATTGAATGACATTTTATATATAGATGTGTTCTATGTATCAAAACTTCAAAACAACGCCTACCGGGTTTGCTAGTATATTATAAAATGGCGAAAGCAAACACCGAAATTCAGCATTCTTTTGTAAAACTGAGATACTAGTTTCCGTTCAAATAGACAGACGGACAGACGGACGGACGGAGAGACGGTAATGGCTAAATCGACTCCGCTCATCGTGCTGATCATTTAAGTGAACTTTTCTCTTCTTGTTCTCATACTTACATACATTTAATGTTTATGAAAAGTATGACAATCAAAAAAGATATATAACTTCGGTATTGCAGTTGGCTATTAACTACGTGCCCGAATATTTTTCTTGTGTTTTCCCGATTTGGCTAATTTTTGGCAGGAGTATGACACATACTACTGAGAAGCAGCTGACTAATTTTCATTGAAATATCAAGATCGAATTATAAGCGATTGCCTTTGAAACTAGTAGAAATTTTATGCTGAAAAGTAGGCGGCGCCACGCCTACTTCTTCAAAATTGACAAAGTTTTTTTGCGGCCGAGTTTTCTTTAAAAAGCTTATTATGTGTGCAAAATCTGATTGATATAACTTGCTTAGTTGTCGAAATATCGCTTTTTAAATTTTACAAAAAAATTTTTGGGAACTATGTTAAAAAACTGGGCATGGATATTAACCGATTTCGCCCATTTTTACAGCAATCAGTTACCTTTATATATAGAACATTATCACCAAATTTCGTTTCGACAAATAAATTTTTTGCGGAGTTATTACATAAAAAGTTTTGTGGCATAGTTCACTATAAAAAGGGCGGGGCCAGGCCCATCTTCGAAAATTTTAAGTTTTTGGATTTTTTTGTTTACGGAAACTTAAAAAGTGAAATATAAATGATGTAAAGCTATTTTACGCAAAGTTATTGCCTATTTAATATATCTACGATCCTCTTCAAAATCTTTCATATAAAAGTGGGCGTGGACCTTAACCGATCCCGCCCATTTTTTCCTGGAACATTCCTTGCATACCTGGAAACCTGCGTGCTGAATTTCGTATCGATATCTTGAACGGCTTTTGATTTATGATTAATATTCTTTCTAAATTTGACTTAATCATAAGTGGGCGGTGCCACTCCCATTTTCAAAAATTGTTTGAAAAATTTATTTTATGCCTGCATCTCAATGTAGTCACCAAATTTTATCCTTATAGGTGTATTATGTACTGAGTATTCACTTTTTTTGTGTTTTCGAAAATATTCTATATATAAAAAGTGGGCGTGGCTATCATCCGATTTCGCCCATTTTAAATGCCAATGAGTGCCAAGGAACCTGCATACCAAATTTCATTAAGATATCTAAAAAATTTACTCAAGTTATCGTGTTCACAGACGGACGGACGGATATGACTTAATCAATTTCTCTTTTCGTCCTGAGCATTTTGATATATAGAAGTCTATATCTATCTCGATCCGTTTATGCCGTTACGTACTGCCGTTAGGCGACTAAAGTTAATACACCTTGTGTGCGTAGCACTACTATGTATAAAAATACTTTGGCAGTTTTTCCTTATTACCACAGAATTACTAAAATGATAATTAGGCATGGGATTATTAGAATAATAGTATTCGAATTTTTTAAAACGAATATCATTATAAATGTTATTCGAATATTATTCGAAAATAGTACCACTATTAATGCTAATCTTAATTCAAAAGACTTAAGCGAGCAACTTCGAAATGCAAATTACATACATATTAAAGGCGGAAACAATTAAATTGCCCTTCGGAAATTTTTTGATATTCGGCAAAAATTAAAAATTGTCCAAATAAGCACACTACTTTTTTCTATTTATAATATATCACGTTTTATGCATAGTAATATATAGATAGATGCATAGATTTTGTGTTCATTCATTCATTGCCGTTCAGAAAGATGTTTCCGAAATACGATTCGCTAATTCAATTCTTTTAAATGTCGACATCTTTTATGTATTTAATTATACGTGAGACTCTACGCAAATACATCTATGTGAATGCATTTATGAATGTGCATAAGCATGTATTTCATATTGACTTGCATGCAGCTAATATCAAGTTAATGCAATTGAAAAGAATAAAAAATATAAGAAAACTAGAAAATATCAAAGTTGAATGAAAATTGATTTAGCTTGCACGTCACAGAGTTGGAAATACAGTAACTAGAAACAGCAGATATGGGCACGACAGTGCAATTGTTCGAAGTAACTGCAAAGATAATAATGAAATACACAATTTTTTGTTGATAAAGTCAAAGTTTAGCAAGTAAGGAAGTTGTGTGATACCAGTTATTATATACATACATACGAGGTGTGTTCAAAAAGTATCGCGAATTTTGTGTTTTTTCAAAAATCATTTATTTATTCATGAATATCTAATTTGTCCCCTTCAAAGTAATCCCCATGAGATATTATACACTTGTGCCAACGGTTTTTCCAATCTTCGAAGCACTTCAAAAAATAATTTTTTTGTATCGTTTTCAGCTCCTCCTTCGATGCCGTCTTTATCTCGTCAAGAGAAGCGTAATGTCGTCCTTTCATGGGCCTCTTCAGTTTAGGGAACAAGAAAAAGTCACAGGGGGCCAGATCTGGGGAATACGGTGGCTGCGGCATCATTAGTGTGTTGTTTTTGGCCAAAAAGTTGCGCACAAGCAACGATGCGTGAGCAGGGGCGTTATCGTGGTGCAAAAGCCAATTTTTGTTCTTCTTTGCACATCTTCTCGGCCTTCTGAGAACATTTTGTACCATCGATAAACGTTGCTTCGGTCCAAGGTAGCTTCTCCGTATGCCACAGTCAACATTCGGAATGCATCCGCGCACTTAATTTCGTTTTTCACACAAAATTTGATACAGGTTCTTTGATCCATTTTTTTGAATAGGTAAAAATCGAAGACGATCCAAAGCACGTGCAAGCAAAGCAGCTGTCAACAATTAACAGAACATTCAAAATGGCCGAGCTTGTCGGCATAAGTGAGAGACATGAGTACCAACATAACGCCACAAAAAATTCGAAATTCGAATATACGTAACCAGCGAAAATTCAAAATTCGCGATACGTTTTGAACACACCTCGTATATATGTACATACCCAGTCGGGAGCTCGGCTGAACCCCAATGCATTTTTGTTGAGTACTTCGCATCCAATACTGTTTAAAAAGTTCACTACTTTGTATGGAACAGGCAAGCTATTTTTACATAGCGAGGGCGGACGAGGTAGTCTACTATTTACTTCTGCATGACTGTGAGCTAAGTATAAGGCAACTCCTTTGCGGCAGATGACAGCTAACTATATTGAGATAATACTTAGTTCACTTCTTTAACTTGACTGTATGCCGGTTATTTTGCAATACCTTTTTGTTAGTCTTTTAAAATAAGTTTGTGATTTTCTCTTTAAATACGGTTTTTAGTTGGATACTCTGACAGGGCATAAACCCGACTAATTTGTGTTAGCTTATAGTCCAACCTCTTTCAACAGCTTTTGGCATATTGCAACTTAAATTAACTTAAAAAAGTATTAACACCTTCTATATTTGCTTTTCAGATTTATTTGTTACAAGCATGAACATAGTAATTGAAGTATGTGAGCGTATTAATATTAACAAACAAAGATAATCCAATTTAGATATTTTGTAACAATGACAACACTAATAGAATGAAATGGCCAGCTTATAAAATATTTCAAAATAAATTTTAAGTTTTATTTTTAATAATAGCCGGGTACCCGGCATCGCTCGGGTTGTGAATAGTTCATGCATTCCTGTTAGCCTAAACCATGAAAAAAACATTGAATTTTCCCTCGGCGGATTTCTGTATCTGGATGTTGCGCGCCCTCTGCCTCTGTATCAGCATCACACGCATTCTCTTTACTTTAATCTGGCTATACATCTACTTCACCCATTTTCCATGCATCTCAAACTATAGCACAATCGTCTCTTTTCATGCTTCTTCTTCCTCTCATATTCATCTCTATACTTTTCTCTATCTTAACCTCCATTTTTATTTTCACCTCAATTTTTATTATGATAAGACTTCTATCGTCCTTGTAAAATGCCACGAAACATATCGATTTGTCAATTTTCTAAAATCGACTTAAGCTGTTATTGCACTGATCATTCCTAAGCATACCCGGTTACATCGCTTTCCCCACCTATATTCTCGTGTCCAACCTCGTATTCATATTCCCTTTTTTCCTAAGCTTTCACTTTTACGCCCTGCCCTACTTTATCACATAAGTTTAGTTTAAGTCTCCATCTAGTTACGTAATTATTTCCAGTAGAGTTTTTCTGAAATACTTCCTCCTCTCCATCTCCTTACCCTAAATCCTTGATCTGCCTCTAAATCTACAAATCGATCCCTATCTCGGCCTTGATACAGGCACACTTTTCTTGAGTTTTATTATATATATATCAGGGATGTCGCGAATATTCGCATGTTTTTGGACATTCGCATTCGCAAAATTTCTGCGAATATGAATATCAAAAAAAAAGTAATTTGAAGATAATACCAGGTTAATAAGACTAAAATCCATTTATTTCCAATGTTTCTTAATGCATGAAAAAGTAACTCAACTAATAATATATGATCAAACTGAAAACTATATTACTCAACAATAAACTATAAATATATGTAATCTAAACAAACAAACAAAAAATTGTAGACGCAAAAGTACTTCTGTCTTAGAAAATAAATCGATTCGCGAATAAAATAAAAACGAAACGGGCGTCGATCGAACGAGATTGCATAGCCATACACAATTGGCGACAAATTTGAACGAAAACTGAATATTCGCATTCGCGAATATCATAAGTGGAGATTCGCATTCGAATTCGCGAATATTCAAAACGTGGCATTCGTTACATCACTGATATATATATATAGTATAGCGTTATATATAGTATAGATGAAGGCCATTAAAATGCCGTTTTTAATCAATTTCAATGCTGTGCGTAAAGATGTTCTGGTATCGTCTTTGGTTGTTGAACGAATCAGCTCTGTTGAAAAAGTGAATTCTATTTTATTTGTAAAGTTCTTTATCTTTAAATAATTATTACCGGTTTGATTAATTATTTGCTTGACAATCCATTTAATGATTGATTACCATTACTTTCAATTTTTTATGATTATTTTCCAATTAATTAAAAAATAATCAAAAAAATAATTATGATTTTATACGATTACACCACGTTACACACATTCTGTCCTATGAACCAAATATGCTTTTTCGGAAAGGGGAGAAAAAATAAAAATACACGTGTATCGGCGATTTTCATGTACACGTCACAATCTTTTTTTTATGTATAAAGTATAAAGGTCGTAGTGTGCGTCTGTCCGCCTGTGTGAAATACTTTGGATCGATTTTTAACCCTTTTTTTCGATCCAAAGTCTTTCACACTGGCGGACAGACGGACACTGCGAGCTTTATACTTTATACATAAAAAAAAATTGCCGATACACGTTATTTTTATTTTTTCTCCCCTTTCCAAAAAGTATATTTGGTTCATAGGACAGAACTAAAGCTCGTTTTTGTAACGCAGTGTTATTAAAAAAAAATCAAAAATAGTCAATAGTAAACAAACCAACTTTTTTTTGGTTATTTTTGATTTTTGTTGATTTTTTTTACTAATCGAAAAAAATTCATTATTGTTTTTTTTATTTTTCTAATCGCCATCAATTGAAAAAGCCGTACAATCATTTGATTACAAAGTACTGATCAAATTTAACAGTTTTGCTTTTTCTCTCTATGGCGCGATATACAACAGGTATATCATCATAAACCTCCTAAGAGATTTTTGCGCCAAGCTTCTCTTCCAATTTGTGGTGTGCCGATTTGAATTTTCCCTACAAATTGGTGGGACCTACTGTTTTTTGCCGACTCCGAAAGGCATCTACAAAGGAGACGAATTTTTGCTGAGAAGCCTGTCATGGCAGAAATAAACTCGGAGAGTTTGCCAAACCACTGCCGAGGGGCGACCCCGTTTTGAAAAACTTTTTTCAAATCACTTTTGATGTTACCTGTACCAGGGCTCGAACCATGGACCTTCGGTGTGGTAGGCCGGCAACACTACCTTCACACCACGGCGGCCGCCAGTTTTGCTTTACTGTTAGGTAAAAGTCAGCTTATAAAAGTTAATGTTTTTTGTTCTCAACTGTCTCATTTCTGCATGACTTTGGGACTAGCTATAAAATAAGCTGTATAGATTGACTTAATGTTATTTTTTTGTTAGGCTGGCTACAAAAGTCCCGACTAGGTAATTGTGAGTTTGTTGTCATGCCTTTATATGGAAGTAGACTTAAAAGATCGAGAAATAAGCAAATCCGTAATTTCACCAAATTTTTAAATTTTCAGAGCTTACTTGGTTTTATGCGTGGCATAGTAAAACAGGCAACAGCACGGCGGCCATACTGGAAATAGCTTCTCTAAAACGTCAAAACAGCACAGCACATTTTAAAATGTAAACAAACCGATTGCAAGCCAGTTTGACAGTTTAGCGAAAATTAAAATGAAAAAAATGTAATCAGCTGTTGAGATTATATTACCTGTATATTACCTGTAATCTAAAATATAAATCTATTCGTATTGAAACTTGGTATTACTAGGGTATGTGATACTGGCCATTTTGTAACCACTGACCACATGAACCTGCTGTGAAAGTTTCATAAAGTTTGATTGAATAGTTTGGAACTCTAACATTAGCTTTTATTTGTATGATATTTTTATTACTACAATCAGATTGAGTTATAATATATGTATCTACATATAATCAACACTATAAAATGCCCTTGGATATATTGTAAGTACGTTCTAGATGAGTAGGTTACTATGTACATACATATAAATATATATTGATACATATATATTATATAGTAGACTGTGCTAAATAAAAAAAATGTTTTTTTTTTGAAAATTATATTGGTATTAAATCTACCATCGAGCAGAAAAAACCAGTGAGAAAAGAATTGACTCACAGCACTTCTTCGTTGATTTTACAGCCGAGAACGATCTGCGATTCCTTGGCGTTTCTTTGTACGAATCTCATAGTACATTTCAGCTTGGTCTTGCTCAATAACACTTTACCCGGCGAAAAAAAAGTAGGCTGATGTGGTACTTGATACATGTATTTTCAGGTACTTCTACGCGCTAAATTCAAATCCGTCATCAATCGTAATAGGTCGTGTTTCGGCTCTAACCTAAAAACCGATAAAAATCACTAGAAGTTTCCTTTTGCGTAAAGGCCAACCCTCTAGCCTTTATTAAGTTCTGATGGCGATCGGAATCAGCATCAAATTCCCTTCAGGAACCTTATTGAGCTTTTTTGCATATTGATTTTTACGTTTTTAGCAAATTTCCGAATTAAAAAAGTGAAATCAGAAAACCATACCAATGTTTCTGGATAGCTCTTTAACAACCCACCTGAACAAACTTTTCATTTCAAGCTTTTTTGTGGGAAGTTAAATTTCCTACAAAACTATGAATATGTATAGACTTTTTTTACTTAAATGGTGTGTCAATTTTAAAGGAAAAATAAGATCAGTCCTACAAATATTTAATTGGCACCGCTTCTAGGCGGTGTGACCCTTTACCTCAGTTATTGCTTTTTTTTTTTTTAAATTGTATGATATAAATTTAAAATAACTAATGTGATAACTTTCTACATTATTTAAAAAAGCGCCGCCGGCGAAAGTGTGGGATTAAAAATCGATCTGCCACGGTTTTTAAATAATTACATGTATTATACAATAGAATAATATATTTTAAATTCATATCATTTTATAAATTAAAAATAATGCCCATAACATGACGAAAAATAATATTAATATAAAATAAATTTTCTTTTTTTGTTTTTGGCCCAAGCTAATACATATTTACACATTTCCCATAGCACATTTTCTGTCAGTAAGAATCTGTTTATGGTACGTGAGAACTAGAACTATTAAAAATTGATATGAAAACAGCAAAATCTTAATTATTTATTGGCTAAAAAAGTTAAAGTAGTTAAAAAAATACGTTCTCACAGTTATTTTTTTATTATTTCAATACTTAAATTTGATTTGTTGAGTTTTGTGATCAAAGTAAACAATGCTGTCTTGAACTTAAACCAAATACCATATACACACTTTCGAAGTTAGTTGGGGCTTCACCTTCTAAGCGATAACTGGCACCAATTACGACCACCCATTTTCAAAGCTCCATAGAGACCTTCCCCATCTTCTGTTGCTTAAGTTGGGTGTCGATAGAAGTACTTTCTGGGCTAGGCAGCGTAGCCGTTGTTCTCCTGTTTCCTGCACTGTGTTCTTATTTGGATAAAGCTCGTACAACTCAGCGTTAAATTTCCCTTGACTAACGCTCGAATACACCTAGAGCCGTCTTAGCAGATGTTGTGAACGTCTAGATTAGAGACTTAGGGGCGTTATGTCAGTCGGAAGTAGCACTTGTCGGAAAGAGTAATGCTCAGTGTTAATGAGAAATTCGAAAATTTTTTGATTAGCTGATAATATGCTCGAATTTCCAGTTAACAGTTCCTAACACCACTATTTTCTTTCATGCCTACCTGCATAGCTCGATAGAAGGTTGCAGTAAAGTACAGATATGAGTACCACAATCGGGTATAAAAAAAACGTACATGCATACATAGGTATGCTCAAATTGAATAGCAAATATGGCTAAATATATTTTGTCAATAATAAATATTAACAACTAATTTCTGCGAAAATTTTTCAAACAAAGGAAAACACAATGCATACACGACTAAAATACATACAGCTGTGTTCAATATATTAGTAGCGAAAATAGAATTTATACCGTTCGACGAAATAAGAAGAAGCTGTGATTCTAATAATTTTCATTTAAAATATAGCGAATTCCATAAAAGAAATTTCAAAGTTGGAAAGTCTGGCAGTTTAATTCAATTTTAAAAAATGGCCATCAAATTCTCAAATTTTTCGTCAGAATTTCTAGAAAATTTTAAAATACGCAGTTTTGTAGACCAATCAATTTTATTACAACATTATGCGAGTTAGAACTCGCTCAAAAATTTCCCTGAATTTTCCAAATTTTTTTAGCCAAGGATGTTGAGCGATTTGTTTGATACAACGCATGAAGAAAAATTAATTTTGTATAGATAAAATACCCAACATCCTTGACAAAAAAAAACTGTAAAAATTCAGGGGAAGTTTTGAGGTACTTCTAACTTGCACACTAGAATGCTAATATTGAATGAGCTATAAAACTGCGTACTCAAAAACTTTCGAAAAATTCTGTCCAAAAATATTGAAATTTTGATATAAATTTTTAAAAGTGTAATTAACTTTCCTGAACTTTGTGTTAACTTCGAAATTCCTTTTATGTGGCTTCTGTTATGGAATGTGCTATATTTTTAATGAAAATTATTAAAAACACAGCTTGTTTTTATTTAGTCGAATGATATCCATATTAATTTAACTACTATAATATTGTACACAACTGTATGTAGTACATGCACACTTATAATAGAGTAAGTAAAGTAGTCAAGGCTGGCTAATGACTCGTGTGACTCGTCTAACTTTGTTGCAATAAATTAGCTACTTCAATATTTGATGGGTATTGAAACATTATTTGGAAATTCAGAGGTTTAGAGGATAAAGTACTTGAGCTATGGAGGGGGCACTCCTTCTTATCGCGAAATTGCAAGGGAGATGGAGAACCCGATGGTTCAGAAATAATAAACGGGCGGATTAAAAGCCATGGTGATCAAACACGGAGGAGAAGAGTTGGTAGAAAGATGCCAGAGAATTCCATGATAAAATAATAATCCATAAAATCCATTTCTTCGGCGTCGTATGTTCTACCATTCCTGAACTAGAAATAAAGAGGCACACAATTTGGTTATTGTGGTGAACTCTGACTAGACGAAGTATTTCGTTGTCATTGAACAAAGAAACCAGTCTTAGCAGCGAAATGGGAAATTCCAAGTCCTACTTTATGCAGCGCATTCTCGGCCGATAAACATAACATTCCATGACTGATGTAATTTTCGGATAAAAAGAAAGGAAGTAGGGAAGCCACTTCGCGTTTTTCCTGCTTCTGCCTAATTGCGAGTAATACGACGGTGTTACCCAGTTAATTGAAATATACATAGCCCAAACCCCGTTTACCGGTACAATCCATTGGAATGGAGCTATATGTTGTCTTGGTCCAATCTTGTTGGTTCCGACCAATTATTAATATATTACAAAATGGCAGCCATACCAAAATGGCTATATCGACTCAGCTTACTGCCCTGATGATTTCGGTATACTTATTTGTGGGCATGCATAGTAAAACAGGTAATAGCATGGCGGTCATGTTGAAAATCGCTCCTCTAAAACGTCAAAATAGCACAGTACATGTTAAAGTGTAAACAAACCGATTGAGAGAAAGTTTGACAGTTTAAAGAAAATTAAAATGAAAAAAATTAAAAATTCACTTGACTTTCCTAAACTTTGTGTAGACTTTGAAATTTCTTTTTATGTGGTTTCTGTTATAGAATTCGCTCTATTTTAAATGAAAGTTATTAAAACCACAGCTTTTTCTTATTTCGTCGAAAGATATTTATTTTAATTTCGCTACTATTATATTGAGTACAACTGTATGCATGTATATTTTTATTTGTAGAAAAATTGTATAAAGACGATTTTTATACATCGGACATAAATATTTCCATGTATGTGCATATGTTTGTCTGAAACAATACAAAAAAGAATCAAAAACAATCAAAACTAATCAAAAATAATAAAAAAATATTTTTTTTATTGATTTTAATTATTTTTGATTCAACTAGATTTTTTTTAAATCATAAAAAAATACAGGGTGTTTTTTTTACAGGTTTGCTTTTCGAATAGAGATAAAACTGGCATTTTGTGGTCAAATCTGGCAACTCTAATGTCATTTATGTTCAGTTTGGTTTGCCATTTCATCATGAACAGGTTGACAAAAGAACAACGCTTGCAAATCGTGCAAATTTATTTCGAAAATAATGGTTCAGTTCGCGAAGTTTACCGTGAGCTCCGTCCATTTTATGGTCGACATAATCGTCCATCAGAGCAATTAATTCGGTTAACCATGGATCGTTTTCGCACTACGTTTACTCTATGTGATAATACGCATCCGCAGAGACGTCGAACAGTGCGCACCGAAGAAACAATTGCCGCTGTAGAGCAAAGTGTTGAAGAGGACCAGAATGAATCGATTCGCCACCGTGCACAGCAATTGGAGCTTTGTCCATCAACTTTATGGAAGATTTTGCGCAAAGATCTTGGCTTGCAACCTTACAAGATCCAGCTTGTGCAAGAATTAAAGCCGCGAGACCATGCAATGCGTCGTGATTTTGGTGTATGGGCCGAAAATGAGATTGATTTCGATGCTGATTTTCATCGCAAAATTTTGTTCAGTGATGAGGCTCATTTTTGGTTGAATGGCTACGTCAACAAGCAAAATTGCCGCATTTGGAGTGAAGAGAATCCACATGAGACCCTTGAAACGCCATTACATCCACAAAAACTGACTGTTTGGTGTGCTCTATGGGCTGGTGGAGTCATTGGGCCATACTTCTTCCGTAATAATGCTGGAGAGGCAGCTACCGTTAATGGAGACCGGTATAGAGCCATGATAACCGACTATTTTGTTCCCGAATTGGATGGCATGAATGTGGATGAGTTGTGGTTCCAACAAGACGGCGCTACATGCCACACAGCGCACGTCACAATCGATTTATTGAAGGAAACATTCGATGAGCGCATAATTTCGCGGAATGGACCTGTCAATTGGCCACCAAGGTCGTGTGATTTGACAATATTGGATTATTTTCTTTGGGGATATGTGAAGTCGCTCGTCTACACCAACAAACCAGAAACGTTAGGGGAATTGGAAGCCAACATTCGTGGCGTTATTGCCGACATACGGCCCCATATGCTCGAAAAAGTGGTTGAAAATTGGACCTGTAGAATTGGCTTTATTCGAGCCAGCCGCGGCGGCCACATGCCCGAAATCATATTTAAACATTAATGGCATAAAATTATCCTTCCAATAAAGCCAAATTGATGGACCTTAAAACGATTTTCTTGTGTTTTATTTCAATTCGAAGTTCTATACCCCTTTATGAAAACCCGAAAACTATGGGTAATAAATCATTCATATGGTTTTCCAAAAAATAATCAATCATACCGGTAATCATTCTGATTATTAATCATAACTTAACAGGTCTGGTTCGAAGTTATAAGATATACTACATTTACTTTAATTCTGCGATAAGATTAAATTTGTTTTAAATAAGTATACATCATGACTTTGCAAATATTTAGTGTTTAGCATTTGTACCGAATTACAAATAAAGCTTTTTTTTTATTTTTATAACATGAAATATATTGAGAACTAAATGAGTTTGCGAAATTTCTTAACCTTGAAAATAATGATATTCGGATTCCCATTTTTGTAGCTAAATTCTATATTCATATATTATTTATTTATTCAATTTATTCGGAAAGCAAGATAACTTAACTTGAATAGAACCTTACTTTAAATACCCAGCTGCGAATACTCATCGAGTTAGCCCATTTTCACTGCGTGCCTCCAAAACCTCTGTATGCCGTATTCTAAATTTCAAGCAAACATCTAAATTTTTCTGAAGTTAGCATGCCCACTTGGATCCCATACTTTTTAGGTGCCGAAAATCCCGGGATCTCTTTCTTACAAAAACACGATTTTGGGATTGCAAGTCTATATATGTATATACTTTCTATATATAAAGTTCATAACCAAATTTGGAACACAAACTGGAAGCTTTCCAGGAATGATCAAGGGCTAAAACTAATTCCGATCTATTGAGGGGGATAGGGGCAAAAGATATGGCACCTCCCATACTGTTCAAACGACATAAGCTGTAGTAATTTCTTTCGTTTATTTCATTTGCATTGCATGCTATTGTAATTCGCAACCAGCTTATGAAGTATTCCAAAGATATAGTTTATGTTGTGCAATCACAAACCGGGGTTTTTGACAACGAAAATGAGGAGGCCAATCCCGCGCTTATACCTCGGAGCTACAAGTGCTCGCCCCCCGAATTGATTGTCAGATCCCTAAAAAAATCATCATTGTTAAAATCTAAAAAATCGTTTCAAGCTACGAAATTTGACATATATAACTTTATATATATTTCGACATTTTGTATGCCTTTACAAGCCGCCGTTTCATTAGGCTAGGTACAGCGGGGTATAAAAATAAACTAAATTATAGTTTAGAAGCTGCTGAACTTTCCGCTAGACTGACTTTACCATCAACGCAATCTGATAAATTCAAACAAAATGTTAACACATAAGCTAATTGTGTGTATTTTTAGAACACAATAGTTTGACTAATAGACTAACAATAAAACGAAGCAATTCGAAACAAAAATCGTAAATACATAGGTATGTATATAAAAATCGTTCTAATATACATACGTCTATGTATATGTATATTAAAATGGTATCTTTAAAAAGGTAAAGTAATTATAATAATGTTTATCACCTATCAAACATCTTAATGTTTTATAAGTAAAAACTAGAAAACTCGCATATCTATTAAGTAATTATAATTATTCTGAATTAAAATAATATTCGAAAAAGTCACTATTCGCACGTATTTCTTACGTTGTCCATTTTCAATACTAAATTAAAAAAATATAAATAATAATAATGCGAAAATAATTGATAATAATAATTAAATCTAGTTACAGCATTACTATTATTTATAATGCTGTAATGTTAAAAACAATGTCTAGTTTGTTTTGACATGAGATTAACGACTGTGATGACTCACAGAAAACCGTGATTTTTTCGACATTTTACTTTTTGCTCATTTTACTTTTTGTAAAAAATATTTACCGTATTTATATAAAAGCAGTTATTTATCAATCGTGTAAAAGTAAACAGATTCTTCTGTATATATACATATGTACATACATTTGTAGTTGAACTTGTGCAAAGTTCTTCGGGATTTTTAACAGACTCGTTGACCTTCAAGCAACTTACTTCACTTGACTGAACGGCGTATCTCAACTCTGTTGTTACATTGCTTTAAAAAACAAGAATTTTTGATATTAATTTCGCAAAAAAGAGGAAAGTATTTCAGGATTCAGGTTCTTAATTAAAACTAAAAAACAAAACATAACAACGATTATCAGCTCATGTTAAACTTGTTTGCAAACGGTCTACTAGAATTAATGACGCTAGGTGAAATTTACGCGTGTTAGCTAAAGTAAAGTTCTTGTAGCGGTATGAAAAAAGATGATAACAAAATTGCGTTTTAATACATACTTACAGCTGTGTTCAATATAATAGTAGTGAAATTGAATTGGATATCGTTCGAAGAAATAAGAAAAAGTGATTTTAATAATTTTCATTTAAAATATAGCGAATTCTTAACAGAAACCACAAAAAAGGCGATTTGAAAGTATACACAAAGTTCAGGAAAGTCCATTAAACTTTAATCAAAATCTTACAATTTTTGGGCAGAATTTCTACAAAATTTTTCAAGTACACAGTTTTGTAGACTAATCGATTTTAGTATAACATTGTGCGAGTTAAAACTTGTCCAAAAATTTCCCTGAATTTTTTTCGTCAAGGGTGTTGCGTGATTCCTTCTATAAACCGTATGAAGAAGATTGATTTTGTATGGAAAAAAATATCCAACATCGTTGACAAAGAAAGTCCAAAAAAATCAGGGGAAATTTGGAGGTACCTCTAACTTGCACATTATTGTGCTAAAATTTAATCAGGCATAATAGCTATAAAACTGCGTACGCAAAAATTTTGTAAATTATTTTTCACTTTAAGTGTACCAAAAACAAAAAATAGTATTTTTTTTTAGATTAAGTTATAAGCTTAGTTATTTTGAAATATTGACCATTAGGTTATCATTAGTGCCTTACCCAATTTAAAATCAATTATTTAGCATGTATATTAGGGTTATGATTTTTGACACATTTTTCTGAATTTCAATTTTTGCCTATTTATTACATTACTGGTAATATTTTTGTTACTTTGTGAAAAAACCTTACGCGCAAACTATTTTTTCTTATACAAGGCGGTTGCATGGCAATACCCAGTGACTGGTATAACAATCTACCGAAAGAACTCCTTGCCTACAATTCTTCCATTAAAAACGATGCGAATTTGATTTAATGCACAAATATGTTTTACTGTTTATGTTTTTTCTTAGTAAAAACATGCTTAAATGGTAATTTCCTGCACCTAAAGTGGTGTCTTTTTACGTAAATTTCTTTATAGCTCCTTTTTTACAAGGAAAATTCAAAATTGGTACGAGAAGTTAAAATATATTTATCATCATATTTTGTCTATTTTTAGATTTAAAATATGTTCAAATATAAACAGTCAAATTCATTAGTGGAATCAGGAGCGGAAATATGGAGAAAAAATTTTAAATTAAGTACAAAGCGCCGTCCCATTAGATCTGAAATCAAAAAAGAAATGAATGGGGTTATGTGTAAAATGCCTTTAAACAGTCATATCGTAGGTAGATTTTTGGGCTTGTACGACGAAAGTAAGGGTCGAGAAAATCGAATAAGAAAAATAACAAAAGAATTGTTGAATCTCTGGCAGAAACTCAATTTCCCTGCTCTTTCAAGGCCACAGGTTTATGCTAAAGTTGGCAAGTTAATAAAATCGTTTGAAGCTCATAGAAACTTTTTTTGATATTACAAAAGTGACCAGAGTCTGGCTGTGCAGTGAAGCCAAAGAGCGTTATCGGAAAACGCATAAATATATCAATTACAAGTTCATAAACAGTAATTTAGAAATTTAAAATAACGAACAGTTTAATATTGTAAAGCATATTCACTACAGAATAAATGATATTTAAATTTTCCTCATACTGATACAAAAATCGATGTGCGCGTAAGTTTTTTTTAGACTTTATTGAAATTGTAGTTATTTTCGTGATTTTTATGCAAAAGTTCAATGTTTGCCACTACAGCGTTTTAAATCTAAAAAAAAATCATAACCCTAATGTATATAACATAATGTCGACACAAAAAATCCCGAAACACAAAATCACGAAACACATATTCCCGACATGACCAAATCCCGACCATTCATAATCCCGACACGACAAAATCCCGACAGTACAAAATCCCGACACGACAAAATCCCAACAAAAAATCCCGACAACTGTCCCAAACCAACCGGTTTTTTTTATTAATTCATAAGTTCTATTTTAAATTATTTTGAAAAGTTTTGCGATGAAAATTTTATCTTTCTTTACAAAAATTTAAAGGAAAAGTTGCCAGGCCGAAAATATAATAAATTTGCCTGGATTTTGTTTTGTCGGGATTTTGTTATGTCGGGATTTCTTATGTCTGGATTATGTCGTGTCGGGATTTTGGAAGTAGGGATTATGAGGTGCTCCCATTTGTTACTTATACTAGAAAACAATTGTTCTTTTAATAATTTGATTGATATTTTTAGAATGACGAATAAAAGTACTGCAAAATAAAATACTATAGTTTTTAGTGGTTTATATTTCCGATTTTAATTTTGTACCATTGATTTCATCTTTGCTTTAAAGTACCAACCCATTGAAGTAAAAACCCTTAGTTGTATATAGTTTTGTCTGAAATTAAAGAAAATATTAAATCACTCCAAAGAAATTCTCTGAAACTTTTACAGTATTTCCTTTCGCCATTCTGAAAAATAATCGCGAGTTTCTATGGGAAAATTTTTCGCCTTCCCTCGTTTTGTAAGGACGCACCATGTTCGCCTATCGCCAATTTGGGCTTACAAAATTTCACTTCCAATCAGCTGTAAACAAGCGTAAATTTTGTTCAAATAAAGTGGAAATGAAGTTTAAAAGATATTTGGAAAAATATATAGTGTTGCACTTAGGAAGGTGACCGATTGTTTGCAACATTTAATCAAGCAGCATATCTG
This sequence comes from Merzomyia westermanni, assembly GCA_949987695.1. NCBI lineage: Eukaryota > Metazoa > Arthropoda > Insecta > Diptera > Tephritidae > Merzomyia > Merzomyia westermanni. The sequence goes on from OX465290.1 coordinate 71,399,169, forward strand.
TTTAGGCTTTACTTATTGACTTACTTTAAAAAATAAAGTTGCATTAATGAAAACCATATTTAATACTCAAAACAAAAAATTATTTCTCTTTTATTCGCCTGCAAAATGTAAATGAATAAATTTGGGGTTTATCGCTGTTAATTTCGTCAGAATAAAGAGTTGGCAATTGGGCGGATTGTTTTTCAAACACAACAAATTATTTCGCTACTATTTGCGATGAGATGAACAAAAAAAGTGAATCTTGAGTTAACCCTGTGAGGTGCATTTAGTTTTTCACCACTCATCTATAAGTTTTGCCTTTTGTATTTTTTTATTTTAGCATCGACAGCATTATCAAAGATGAGAACTACGCATCCAGACACAACAAGTGCGGGCAAATAGGATTCCAAAAATTACAGTTTATTCTGCAATAAACACAATCATTTGTGACCTTAATAAAACAAATTTTTGATAGTATATTTTCAAAGATTCGGAAAGCAAACTAGTTTAAGTATGACTATGAGTTTCACCCCATGGAAATCGAGATATTCACTCTTCTTTTGATATTACGGAAATCCACTTTCTCAACAGACTTCTTATTAGGATTTGTGATTAGATTCCACAGTTTATTCATGCAATCATATTTGTTATATCATTAAAAAAGTTATGAATTTCAATGTAACTTAATTTGTCTTTCGTGACTTCTAGAATCTTACATTTCTCTGGCAACAAGAAAGTGGACCAACATCGACTTTAAAGCCGAACATCTTCGTGAAAAATTCGGGTCTAAGCCTACAAATATTCGAATTTCAGTCGTTTTCTCCTATCAAAAAAGTTATTTAGTATCAACGGTATTAACAATAGAATCCTAAATTTACAATGATTTTCCCTCAAACTCCCACATTTGAATTAGAGCAAAAAAAAAATTTACATTTTGAAAATTTAAAAGAAAAATGATTTAAAATTTATTTTATAAAGGCTTTTAAACTGAAAATATAATTTTCAAATGGGTTAATGATTTTTTCTGTTTGACATTATAGTTTTGTTCTCATTGAAAGAAACGTCAAATTCAATCACACCTCGTTCAATACATCAAACCATCACTGAAACCGAAGAAATCCGTGTTTCGAATTTGCTCACAAACAGCCTCACACAAAAGCTCGCTGCTTGAATATTTTTTAAACATGTATACAGGGTGGTGCAGTGGTAGTGTTGCTGGCTTACCACCCCGAAGGTCCCAAGGAATTTTTTTTTCACAACGGGGCTTCCCTGGTCAGTTGTTGGCAACCCTCCGATCGTATTTCTTCCATGAAAGAGCTTCTTAGCATACATCCATCGCCATAAAATATGTCGGTCCCACCAATTTGTAGGAACAATTAGAATCAGAACAACACAAATTGGTAGAGAATTTATTATATTTTTTTTATTATTATAGATAAACTTTTACATTTATCAACTTACGAATTTTATGTAAATTGGCTTAATTTTTCTTAAAGCAATTAATTCATATATCATATATTTTTATTTTCTTGACATTCTAAAAAACAAAATTTGTAAATATTAACCGCTAGAACTTTTATTTGTGTGTAAGGAGATTTCTACACATGCGCATTTTGCACATACACATCCTCCATATATATATTTAAAATCTCTAGCTTAATTTAAAGTTACTTAAAAATATGCCTCAAAAAATATTCCCACATATAGGAATAGTTGTGTTCGATGAGTATACAATTTTTAAATATTTTATAAAATTTTTACTGGAAAGTGTTCGGTGACACAAACCATTTGCAGCGAGAGAGCGCATTTTGACATTTCATTGAGAGAAAGAGTTGCCAGCTTCTACTGGGAGAATTTCACTCAGTAAAACTTGCAAGTGAAAAACAGCTGATTGTGACATAGGAAAGAAACTAAGGAAAGCAACAACAAAACTTTAAAAATCTGAGCAAAATCAAAAAAGCAACAGCGTGTTTCCTGAAAATTTTTACTGACTCCTGCTCGCCGAAAACTTTTTACTTTTGGCGTTTCGAGAGAGTTTTCCGTCATTCTCACTTTATTGTCACCGAACACAGCTAATATATACTGTATTGTCATCGGGTCCAGAAATATCTTTCTAGCTTCTAGCTCAATAACCTAAATTCGTTAGAAAATTTCCTAAGCTCTGCATTACCAATCAAATAGAGAACGATTACAAAATCCAAATGAAAATACTCTTTTCTCTTATTTGTGAAATATGTCTTCCGAGTATGAGATACAGACGCTCAAAAATATCTTTATTACGGCGTCACCTAGCGACCATATTTGTTATGGACATCCTTCTTTTTCTTCAACTAATTTATGTTTCTAATATAAGCAAAACTGAACCATGACTCTGAATTTTATAAATATTTCGATTTCAGCACCGCCCTCACAAGATTAGAAAAGATGTCATCATTAAATTATAACTTGAACTGAAATAAATCACTAGAGGCAACTGAGTTACTGCATCGGTTATATTCGGAACAAATATTTGTTCTTCCAGCCATTTTATATGCAAATGAACGAAGTTATTTTTGCTTTTAATGGATTTTTGTTATGTTGAAATAATTAAAATTTGAGTTTTTGCACATGTCACGTTCGTCTCGACTCTAATAAAGAACGTGTACAAGTACTTAAACAAACGTGGGTGCCCTGCAGGGAGAGCTCGAAGTCTGAACAAGTGGGATTCTGCTTCATTTAGAGCTGCTAATAAAGGGTGTTTTTTTTAGGGGTATAGAACTTCGAATTGAAATAAAACACAAGAAAATCGTTTTAAGGTCCATCAATTTGGCTTTATTGGAAGGATAATTTTATGCCATTAATGTTTAAATATGATTTCGGGCATGTGGCCGCCGCGGCTGGCTCGAATAAAGCCAATTCTACAGGTCCAATTTTCAACCACTTTTTCGAGCATATGGGGCCGTATGTCGGCAATAACGCCACGAATGTTGGCTTCCAATTCCCCTAACGTTTCTGGTTTGTTGGTGTAGACGAGCGACTTCACATATCCCCAAAGAAAATAATCCAATGGTGTCAAATCACACGACCTTGGTGGCCAATTGACAGGTCCATTCCGCGAAATTATGCGCTCATCGAATGTTTCCTTCAATAAATCGATTGTGACGTGCGCTGTGTGGCATGTAGCGCCGTCTTGTTGGAACCACAACTCATCCACATTCATGCCATCCAATTCGGGAACAAAATAGTCGGTTATCATGGCTCTATACCGGTCTCCATTAACGGTAGCGGAAGAAGTATGGCCCAATGACTCCACCAGCCCATAGAGCACACCAAACAGTTTTTGTGGATGTAATGGCGTTTCAAGGGTCTCATGTGGATTCTCTTCACTCCAAATGCGGCAATTTTGCTTGTTGACGTAGCCATTCAACCAAAAATGAGCCTCATCACTGAACAAAATTTTGCGATGAAAATCAGCATCGAAATCAACCTCATTTTCGGCCCATACACCAAAATCACGACGCATTGCATGGTCTCGCGGCTTTAATTCTTGCACAAGCTGGATCTTGTAAGGTCGCAAGCCAAGATCTTTGCGCAAAATCTTCCATAAAGTTGATGGACAAAGCTCCAATTGCTGTGCACGGTGGCGAATCGATTCATTCGGGTCCTCTTCAACACTTTGCTCTACAGCGGCAATTGTTTCTTCGGTGCGCACTGTTCGACGTCTCTGCGGATGCGTATTATCACATAGAGTAAACGTAGTGCGAAAACGATCCATGGTTAACCGAATTAATTGCTCTGATGGACGATTATGTCGACCATAAAATGGACGGAGCTCACGGTAAACTTCGCGAACTGAACCATTATTTTCGAAATAAATTTGCACGATTTGCAAGCGTTGTTCTTTTGTCAACCTGTTCATGATGAAATGGCAAACCAAACTGAACATAAATGACATTAGAGTTGCCAGATTTGACCACAAAATGCCAGTTTTATCTCTATTCGAAAAACAAACCTGTAAAAAAAACACCCTGTAGTTCCTCTGTAATCGCTTCTGTATACAAACAAGTGGTGGATTTATTACGGACAGTTTGAAATTGCGCAATTTATACAAATTTGAATAAATAATAATAATAAAATCTTTGGTCCTGAAGCTTAAAATACAATAAGTTTTTATATAATATATAATAATTGCCATAGATGTTCAGTATTACCTAGAATCTTGATAGACTAGAAGTAATTTATACGAAACTATGTGCTTTCAGCTGTAGTGTGTACAGTAGTTTTACAGATTTTCAAATCCGTCGCACAGATGACACTACTATTGAATCGATCTTTACTATTATTTAAATCCGTGAAGAAATCGGCAGTTTACATTACTAGATACTTTTACTTCCGGGAATTAGACAAGGGATGTGTGTCCGTGTGTCTCTTATGGGCTTCCAAAGGAATACAATCAGTCCTATTAAATAATGATTACTAATCGTAATGAGCACCGGTTTGATTAATTATTTTCTTGAGAATCCATTTAATGATTGACTATCAATTACTCTTAATTTTTAATGATTATCTTCCAATTAATTAAAAAAAAATTATCAAAAAATTTGCTTCGACTATTTCTAATTTGGATTTTTTTTGATTTCTTTTTATTATTTTTGATTTTTTTCACATAAATATTTCACTCATGTTCATGAAAGGTATAAAAATAAAAAAAAACCAAAAATAAAAAGTAATCAAAACAACTTTTTTGATTTTTTTTTATTATTTTAGTTTTTTTGTGGTGTGGCAAAATCTCCGCGATATTTCTGACAGATCTGTTAAATTTGATTAGTAATTAGTAATCAATTAATAAGACGGCTTTTTTAATTGATAATGATTATTTTAATTGTTTTTTCAAGGAAAGGCGATTCTTGATTTTTTTTTTGATTTTTTCTAATCGAAATCAATTAATAATTGCCTTTTCTTGAAAAACAATTAAAATAATCATTACCAATAAAAAAAAGCCGTCTAATTAATTGACTACTAATTACTAACAGGTCTGAATACAATTAAAATACTTTGTGAACTTGGCTCTGCTGATTATCAAAATAAACGTGTATTAAGTGGTAGGTCGTAATATACCACAACTATGTATATAATACTCCCGGATTTAGACTTCCTTACTTTTATAATTTTTTATCTTCCCCTTTATAAAACTATACATGTAATTCTGATACGATTTAAAGCGCCATGAATTATGCATATTCCTCTATAATTTTTTTCAAGTTCAAATTTCAGTTATTTTCTTATACGAGTGAAAATGTTTATAACCCAGCTAACCAAGTCGGAGCGCTCCGAAATAATGATCCAAAAAGAGCTTTTTGGGGAGTGATATTTAGTAAACATCAAAAAAACCAATTTTTCGTGAAGATTCATGGAGTCTTGGGAGAAGAAATGATATTGCTGAGCGGATAAACTGCAAGTCTCAATTATTTGAATGATTTAGAGTATTTTCTGATCGTTTTTGCTGTGCGCGTAAAGAGAATTTTTGTAAAAATAAAAGTTGGAATGCAGGTGAGCGTTTGAATTATATGAATGTTTTAGAACATTTTTTGACTTTTTTTACCTAACAGAAGGTAAAAAGTCTTTTTTTGTGAATTGTATTTAAAATCAAATAAAATAATATTTTTATTGATTGTATGAAGTGTTGTTATGCCCTTTTTTGAATAAATTTTTTTTCCTGATTAGTTATACACAGATATGAATATGACCCCAAAAATTATCCAAAAATCTTCAAAATGGAGTAAAATTTTTTTTTAAAAAGAGTAAAAAAAAAACTAGAAAAAAATCTTCAGAAAAGCATCAATAAAAAGCTCCAAAAGGAGTCAAAAAAAGCATCCAAAAAACATCAAAATAGGGGAAAAAATGTGCCTTAAAATAGTCAAAAAAGACTCGAAAATGCTTCAGAAAAGCACTAATAAAAGCTTTAATAAAGACTCCGAAGGTTATTTTAAAAGAGTCATAAAACACTACAATTTCTTTTTTCTCTTCTTTTGGGCTCATTTCTGAGTGTAAAGCTACAAGAAATGTGCGTTTTATGGCTCCGAATCTAGTATTTTTTCCTACTCTTGGTTAGCTGGGAAGTAAATAGCACTTAACTGTGATTTTCATTGAAACCTCAAGCAAACAATTTGATTTTATTAGTAAATAAATGCAGCTGTCATAAACTATTAAAATAATTTTTATAATCAACAATAATAAAATACAGTAAATGTTCTTCATAAATTCTATTGGAAATAATTAAGCAAAATTAACCGTAATGACAGTGGCTGTAGGTTTTATGCGACAATTAAGAAATTACACCGCTAAATGATTTTATTTATAACTGTCCAGAATGATCTTAGTACTTGATAATCTCTTTTTAATCACTGGTTGGTATTTTTTTATGTTTCGTACAAAAGCTTTGATGTATTAACAATGCGGGTTAGCAAGTACTTTCTCGAAGATCAAGTAAATATACAATGAAGTTGACGGAAGGGGTTTAGTTTCAGTTAGTATATGTTTGAAATATGAACTTAAATTCTGCGCCTGAGTCAAATAGGTGACATTTTGAGCTAAACACACTCGTGAAATAGCCATTACGCCATATTCATACAAAAAGCTTAACCAATTCTATTGTCATCGAAAACGAAAAATAAAATCGCGAAAAAGGTTATACATTTCCAAACTCAAAACACCAAAATTCATTTGGTTGAGTATGGTATGGTAATGAATATGGCTTTAATGCTCCATTGATCGATTTAATTGATTCAACTGTTTTATACGGTTATGGCTATGACACCATTAACTGAGCTTTCAGAGTGTTCCACTACGTAGAGTGAGTTCACTGAAACAAGCTAGCCCGTTTAATAGTTATCAATGTTGTGCTGTGAAGGGCAATTAGTGTGTGCGAAGTAGTAGACCACAGAAAAACTAATAATAATAAATATTTAAATATTAAAAAATCAACCAAATAACGCCATTGTTGGTGAATAAAAATCTGTTTTTGATTCAGCAACAGAAGGTTTGTGCTCATTGTAAGAGAAGGTTTCTCAAAATTTTTGCGAATCGTCGAAAAAATATTGAACCGCAAATGATACCCTTAAGCGCCGAGCTTCTCTTCCATTTTATGGTGCGCTACTTCGAATTTTTTCCTACAAATTGGCGGGACCTACAATTTTTTGCCGACTGCGTTTAAATAAGCCTTTCATGAAAAAACTTTTTCAAACCACTTTTGATGTTAACTGTCTCAGTACTCGAAACATGTAAATTCTGAGTGTGCTATTGTTATGAAACTATTAAAAAAAATCACATATGTATTTGAAATCAGAAAAACGAAAAATCAGTTTTTAGCACATGAAATTCTTGTATAAGAAAAACATTCATTTATTCTTTAAAAAATACTTTCAGCTATTAATTATCTTAAATCTTAATTTTTTATGGCAGAAAGAAGGAAAACGATTTCAGAAAAAAATTTAAAACCTTTTTTCAACTTCTTAAATATAATTCAAATTTAAGTGATATTATATAGTTAATGCCGATTTTGAAATTGCTAAAGCTATAAAACGCACTATTGGTCTAAAGAACTAAGAGATCCAAATTTCATAGTAGTATTGATCTATTACTGTCGATGTCAATTTCCTGCTGTAAAAATTAGATTGTTTTAAACAGTTTGACTTTGCCAGAATGGCTAGTTGTCCCGTTCTAACCCCAGTCCGAACATTTTATAAACATTATGGGCCGGTTTCACCAACGTGACTAAGACTAAAACTTAGTCGTGACTTAAGTTAGCACAGATTCGAGACTAACTTAATTTTGGGTTTCACCAACTGAGCGACTTAAATAATTTTGACCACAACAACCCGATCAGCTATTTTATGCATAGTAGTATTTTTTCATACCAGACAACTCTGCGCATCGCAATATCCCAGTGCGAAATGGGCATGTATGACTATACACGAAGGAATGTATTGATCTTACACCCATTTCTCTTTAGTTGGAAGGTACTAAAATTAATTGAAAAAGATAGTTTCGTAATGGTTGCATGCTTGAAAACTAGCGTTTACATGCATCTACACTTACCCCATTAAAGTCAAGCATGATCAAGTTTCCGACTGGGACGTTGCACAAAACAAATTAGCAGGATTACTGACATTAAGGTTTCGAACCACAGCAACACTGCTTAGTGGAGAATAAGTCAGCTGGCAAGTTGACTAAGTTGTGACTTAGCTAAGTTAGGTGGTGAAACTGAAAAAGTGAGAATCGCGACTTAACTAAGTTAAGTCGAGTTGGTGAAACCGGGCCTATAAGTAGTTCGCTGTGAAAGCATATCCTATTCACGTTGGAATTCGAATGTGCAAGACAGTTTTCCCAAGAGATCTGATGCGCATCTTACCCATAAAGATTACCCCTACTATACCCGGTATTGGAAACACTTTTTTACTAGTGAATATTTCTTTGCCTGTCCTGGTACTTCTTTTGTGGGCTTTAAGTTCGTATTTATGTACATATGATTTGTGCTTTCATAAGCTATGTTAAAATAAGAAATTCTTTTCATTCCACAATTAAATTTAATAAATTTCCAATTAATTGTATTAAGAGAATTATTTCAAATTTACAATGCACATTTTTCGACCTTTGTTTAACATGCATCCAATTTGAACAAGTTGTTACTTACTTCCACCTTGTAAAAACATATTTACAATTTGTTACTTTTAAGTGGAGTGATAATAAATGATATTGCTTGTTAAAGAGCTTTTATGATTTGTCTTAAATTGACGATGCACCCCTTGCAACATTTTTTGTAGTTACCTACGAGTATATCTGTCTCGGCGTATTCAGAAAACTGTGAGTTTTACAAGGTACTCAGTCAGTTTATTTTCTTACTCAGTGAACATGTCGTCTAATGAATAATAGTTTTTGTTCACAAGTATACGTTAATAAAATAAAAATTTAATAGAAAAAGTGATTATCTCGGACATGCAAAAACAGTATTTTCTCCTAACCAATCTATATGTTTAGGATGATGATGCTATTGATTATTATGATGATGATATTGACTATTATGATGGTACTGTTGATAATGGTCATGGTACTGGCGATGATGATGTTGATGCCAATGATGATACTGCTGATGGTTATGATAACGAAGGTGATATTAGTAAAGATGATGACGATAAGAGCGAAAACCATAACAACAAGTACAACGAAAATACCAACATCAACAACAGCAACAATATTTAGATGGAAAGGAATACAACAGCAACAGAAAGATTAATAACAAGAAAGAAAAAACAAGGAAAATGTAGGAACAGATCTTTCGTATGAACACCGTTGAAACCTGCATTCAAAACCAAACAGTAGTTATTGAGTAGTATTGGTATTCTAAACTTGGTTTAAAATTTAGTCTACTCGTACTCTGGTTTTAAAGAAAAATATTCAATAACTTTAAAAGGCTTTCGTAAATAAGAATAAATAAAACATAATAAACTGGCCCTATCTGCCAAATGTTAAAACTTTTTGGGATTTCAAGCTTCCTGTTCCGTTGGGTTTAAACAGTATGAAGTTCTAACATAAAATAAGAAATCGAAAAGTTTAATAATAATATCTGTAATATACATACAGTTGTGTTCAATATAATAGTAGTGAAATTAAACTGGATATCGTTCGACGAAATTAAAAGACGCTGTGTTTTTAATCATTTTCATTTAAAATAGAGCGAATTCCGGAACAAAAATCACATAAAAAGGAGTTTCAAAGTTTACAAAGTTCAGGAAAATTAATTAATCTTAATATTTTAGGGAAGAAAATTTTTGAGTACGCAGTTTTATAGCTCATTCAATTTGAGCACAATAATATGCAAGTTAGAAGTACCTCAAAACTTTCCCTGAACTTTTAGATTTTATTTGAAAAGGATGTTGGGTATTTTTTTCCATACAAAATTAATTTTTGGTCATGCCTTGCATGGAAGAAATCACTTAACACCCTTGACGAAAAAAATTCAGGGAAATTTTTAAGCTAGTTCTAACTTGCACAATGCTATACCATAATCCGATGTTTGTAGGTATGAGAAAAAGAAGAGATAGACCCACCAATAAGTATACCGAAATCATCAGGGCGATGAGCTGAGTCGATTTACCCATGTGCATTTGTCTGTTTGTACGCAAACTAGTCCCTCAGTTTTTGAGATATCTTGATGCAATTTGGTATGGAGCCGCCATTTTGCATGAGATTAATCACTTGTCGGAATCAGCAAGATCGGAACAACATAACATTAAGCTCCCATACAATCGATAGTTTCGATAAATGGGATTTGGGCTATAAATTTTGCAATTAAAAGGCTAGGAACGTAAAACTTTGCAGGTTTGATACTTATTATGTATGTAATGTGTGTAGTGAAAATAAGCCAGATCGGACCTACATAACATATAGCTCCCATACAATCGATTGTTCCGATAAATGGGGGTTGGGCTATGTATCTTTAAATGATCAGTTTTGCAGAGTTGTATTGTAATTGTAAGTAAGGATCGGACACTTAACACCGTGATGCGTATTCATGAAAGGTATAAAGTCTTCGGCACAGTCGAAGACAGCCCTTTCCTTACTTGTTTTTATGTAGTTTCTGTTATGGGATTTGCTATATTTTAAATGAAAATTATTAAAATCACTTCTTCTTATTTCGTCGAACGATATCCATTTTAATTTCACTTCTATTATATTGAACACAGCTGTGCATACCACTGAGGAGATTGAGACAGAACGAACGGCATTTGCAAATGAAGATGCTGTTTTAGTGTGGAGCTTTAATGGATATAACCTAAATATTTTTATTTTATTGTTGAAAATATTCTTAACGAAGTTTAGGGCTCTTGATTTAAAAATCAATGGAATTATTCTACTGCTACAGTTTCTTTTGGCGCGCCTAGGCTTGGAAAATTTATATGAAGGCGATCTTGGAGCCTCCTTGCTTTTAATATCACAATGACGCCATTTCCTTAGTGTTAGTTTTTTTTTGTAAAACAAGAACCATATACTCAGTTTCAAGATCCGTGGTAACGACAACATTCAACTTCTACTGATTCGATAAGGTGAATTTCAAATTACATTACCCCGTTGTTTCGCGGATATGCCCTAGGCTTGAGAATTCCCATAGCCGTTTAACATGGCAAGTCATTAACAGTGGCATCCTGCGACACATTGCAGACTATACTCCCAGAAAATTCTCACACCCAAAATTTAATACAAATAATGAAAACAAAGAGTATTACAGAATACATAATGACATACATAGTGACATTCCGCCATACTTTGCAGACTATACACCCCGAAAATCTCACATCCAACCAGTTATAAAATTAAAACATAGCACTGTTTTTCTAAACATTTGGAGCCGCTTTCATAAGAGCCGTTAACGACAACCGGGTATAAATTGACGTATTTGGGAGGCTTAGCTGTCAAATTAACAGCAGATTAGCATTAGCCGGCTTTTATGAAAGCTGCCCTCAGTTCTTGCTAATGGTCAGGGTAGCAAGGCCATGAGAAATTTTAGGTTTAATTGGGTATATTGCCACAAATAAAACTACTTTGCAGCTTAAAATAAGTTTAATATTTTTGTCACCACCTTATTTTACACACTGCTTTAATTATGAAAACGCACCAAATAAAATATAAACAAAGCAATATTCTGCATTAATAATGCGTAAAACACCGTGTTCTAAACAAAGAATCTGGAGTTCCGTCCTTGAAGGAAGCATGGCGGTGAGTGTCTTAAAGTCACCACTGTAATCGCATATTGTGGTGAATTAGCGTTTGACACCGTCAATTAGGCGTCTACTCTTTGGCATTGACTTTTACACGCTGAAAATTCTGACAGTGAGGCCGTGTGCTAATCGGAAACATTTTACTCAGAGGAAAATTGAGCTGAACAAATTTTCTATAGTGTAAAAATATATTTCGTTTTGCTGCGCCAATTGAAATGGACAATTTTGACAGTTGCAAAGTACATATAACTACAGGAAGGTTCAACGCGACGAATAGTGGGAAACAGCAAACCAGTAATTCGCCGGTAGGTAATTCATCACTGAAGAAATTGGCGTTCAAATCTCGAGTTTAAAGCCATTAGCTCTTTTATTGTTATTCAATATTCACAATTAAACGTTTTTGTAGATCCAACTATAATTTTTTGTGTAAATATTCAATTAAAACGCAGTGAATTCAAGCAATGTACACGCAGGTACAGTGGTGAATTACCTACTATCGATTTGACAGCGCCCACTTGCATTCTTCTTATAGTTATATGTTCTTTGACAGTTGTAAATTTTGACATTTGAAAAAAGCACATGCTAATAGTTTGTGAACAAATTTTTAATTAAAATGAATTATATTTTACTATTTAATAACGTGTTGGCATATAAATTCATTTGAAATATAATGTTTGGCAATACCAAATACATACATACGAGTATATGTATATGTACACATTCGTAGTTGTCAAATTTTGACCTAGCCCCATGAGCTAGTGTAAATCCTGACGTTCCTATTCACCGCGATAAATGTAAGCATTTTCTTTGGGTCTGTCAAAATTTACAACTTTCAACAAATTTACAACCGCAGCATAGAGATAGTAGCTGTGTTCGGTGACAAAACTTGCAAACACTTGCAAAGAACTGTCAGTAAAATGAGAATGACGTAATACTCTCTCGAAATGCCAAAAGTAAAAAGTTTTCGCCGAACAGGCGTCAGTAAAAACTTGCAAACAAAACAGCTGTTGCTTTTTTGATTGGTTAACTAACGATGTTATCGCCTGCATTATCGACTGTGCTATTCACTAACTTAGCTATAACGATTTGGTTTCCTCATGCTACAGCATTGCAATTCACTAACTTCTATAATGACATTCCCAATCAATACTTTATCTAACCGATGACTGTAACGATTATGGCGTTCACTAACCACTTTTTATCGATAATCGTTTATTTCGACGATCAGCTGTGTCTCTAAATAAACAACAAATGATTTGAGGTTGTTAGCGCAAATTAAAATCATAGTATTATTATTTTCTTATTATTCTCTCTATCTCTATGGCGCGATATACAACAGGTATATCATCATAAACCTCCTAAGAGATTTTTGCGCCAAGCTTCTCTTCCAATTTGTGGTGTGCCGATTTGAATTTTCCCTACAAATTGGTGGGACCTACAGTTTTTTGCCGACTCCGAACGGCATCTACAAAGGAGACGAATTTTTGCTGAGAAGCCTGTCATGGCAGAAATACACTCGGAGAGTTTGCCAAACCACTGCCGAGGGGCGACCCCGTTTTGAAAAACTTTTTTTCAAATCACTTTTGATGTTACCTGTACCAGGGCTCGAACCATGGACCTTCGGTGTGGTAGGCCGGCAACACTACCTTCACACCACGGCGGCCGCCATAAATTTATTATAAAATAAATGACATTTCAGTACTTAGCGTACGTTTTGTCGAGAGATGAGGAATCCTGAACCTAAATCGTTATAGCTAAGTTAGTTAATGGCACAGTCGGTACAGCAGGCTACAAAATCGTTAGTTAAAGTCTCGAAAACTCGCATCATTAAAAGTTAGTGAATTCCACTACAGTTGTCTACAATAAACAACGCACATTAAGCAAAACCAATATTAGCAATGATAATGGCAACAGATGTTTGAAACTTGCGCTATTGTGGGATCACATATCAACTTCCATCACCAATAGAAAAATGCTATAACTCCCCCTTAATATTGTTAATAGTTTCGTAATGTAAAAGAAATCAGGCTCACTCAGTTGTGCGATTACTGGAGAGTGGTTTAACCGGAGAGTACGTGATTCCTTTCAGCAAATGACCGTCCATATCCGCTACACTGCTTCGCACTTTCAACTGCCTTCCCCATATTAAAGCCAAATACACCTTTTTTAAGTACGCAGGTTAAATTTTGCGACTGTGATCCTGATATATTTAATATCACAAATACTTTACGAAAAATTTTCTCAAAACGGGTAGGCCCATTTCAACGTGTGTATTTCGAAGGCTGAGTGGAAGATCACTCCATTTAAATTTTTTTTTTTCAAAGATTCCTCATAAGTCGATCATTTTTCCATTCACATCGAAATCAAACTATGTACTTCCTACACGCTTTGTTTCACAAAATTTTTCGCACATATTGAATAGAACAAGTAGAGTTAAAAGACTAACCAGATCAAATCATTTAATCTATTAAATCCCAGTAGAACTTGAAGCGAGATCTCCCCAAGCGATGAATAAGTGAGTAGTATCTTTGACATCTTTTCGGATCAATAACAGAGATTTCTACACTCGTGCTCCAATTTTACTAATCTTGGAGCAATAGGGGAGACCTCCTCAAGTTATTAATAAAATATTATTCCCTTTTATATGTTTTCAGAGCGAAAGTAGAGATTTCTCCAAATTCTATTCCTGGCTAACACCCTTTTGAGTAAGCCGAATTTCTCTGCCAACAAAAGAAACAAAGTTTTCAACAAAAGGAAAACAATTTTCCAAAAAAAATAAAAAGCTGAAATCGTAGAAATATGAGAAATAAACACAATTTGCTGATATGTGAGGTATTTATGAATGAGCTCTATTCCATTCCTTTATTTGCTTACATAGAAAGCTTGTGGCATGATTCTCCAAAGATCTTTCATTGGTCGTTTAGAAGGAATGCAAAATATTTCCCTCGTTACTCTCCTCATTACTCGATTGCAATTCATAAAAAAGTAATAACAAAAACTCCATAACTTTTTTTTGGGAGGTGAAAGGGAGTTTTTCTATTACTCACCCTCCTAGAACATCAATGTCAAAAGGGAATATACAAAATTATATGGTAATACACAGAAGTTTAGGGAGTAATAGGGTTTTAGTTCTACTAGGATACGTACGAAGTACATACATACATACATTTAGGGATGCCAATTTTTGAATTCTTACAATTCCGGGATTTGTGTGTTCTGTATTCCTCAAAATTTCAGCTTGAAGACAATGCAGAAATTGTTTTAAAAACTGTCTAATGTTAAGGTAAATAAAATATAACTGGAAACAACACACCTTCGGAGAGTGTTTTGCTATTACAACATTCAAAAAAAAAATCCAATATTGGATAACTAGATTCCTTTTAGTTGCCAAAAATTCTCAAATAACTTTAACTAACACAGCCAAAAAAGAAAATGAAAAAAAACAAAAACATCACACATCAACGAAAAAATTAATCCCGAAAATCTCTTGAATTTTTGTTAGAAATATTTTATTTTAGGCTGCTAAAAATCTCAGTAGGCGTAATACATACGCACCTCCGATTTCTCACTTTCACTTGGTTTGATTAAAATCTCTTTCTATAAGTAAAAAAAAAAAATTATTGTAATTATTACACTGACTTATTCCGCTTTTGTTAGCAAACTGATACGTTAGTACAGTAGTGTATCAGTTTAGATTTACAAATCCCCAGCACGTTTTAAGGCTTTAATAACAACAACAATAAAATGAAAACATGACATTCATATCAAGACAATTGACAGCTTTATTTGCTGTCCTTTTTATGTTTTGTTTTTAATCATGTTTTATTGCATCAGTGATTAAACCAAATGCACACAAAAAAGAAAACACAATGAAAACATGTTTTAGTAAAAAATAGTATTGGGGTCAGGAGCAACTCATGTGCACCCACTCTCTTTTTTACTGGATAGAAATGTTCTACACAAAAACCATAGAACAAATCTAAGTTCATATTCATAAAAAAAAAATCGTTTGACGATGTGTACAACCAGGAATTCACCACTAGTTGTGTTCGGTGAGGATAAAATTTTATAAAATTTTTACTGAAAAGTGTTCGGTGACACAAAACATTTGCAGCGAGAGAGCGCGTTTTGACATTTCATTGAGAGAGTAAATCTTGTAAGTGAAAAACAGCTGATCGTGACAAATAAAAGCAACAAGAAAAAATTTTAAATTAGAGCTATTAAAATCTAGAAAAATCGTATCGCTATAAGTTAATGAACTCCACTCTGAATTGTTGTTTTTTCGAACTGTACATTTAAAAGTATTCAGGACTCAAACTCAAGTAATGCTTTTTATGAAAATTATCTGTAAATTATTTATTGTAAAAATGAAAAGAAATGGAAGTTTAGCTGACAAGAAAATATCGTTCTGATAGCCTAATGGTTAAAAGAGCATGTCAAAATTCCTTCGATGAATACATGAATCTATGAGAAAAGCTACCGCAACTCTCTGTAAATGTTCCTTTTCTATTCAAATAAACAATTTAGTTAATAAAAATTACTAAAAAGTAAAAAAAGTAAACATTTTCATAAAAATTAGTATTCTTCGCCTTGAACTCATTTATATTCATGAATATGTAATAAAAGCGAAAAAAAAACAAGTTAACCGAGAAGATCATGTTCAAATATTAAGAAAGTAAGCAAGTCTGTTTTTATCAAGGCAAATTAAACAAGGTAGAGTTGACAACTGAAATATTTTGTTTTTGTAGGAATTCTTACTTCAAAGAAATATAGCCTATTAACACTTTCTGACCCGAGCACAATATTTGGGTTCCATTAAATTTTTTTATTAAAAAATTAAATCAGATTTGCTGAGTTATTCATTAATATCGGAAAACTTCTTCTTCGAGCATTCCCAACCAAAACAGCCCCAACCTATAAATAAAACGGTGTTACTTTTTCCACCAAGTCGTACTTTGGCATCTACGTGTTAAAAAAACTGGTGGGGACTTGGTTTCTCATATGGGTTTTTTTTGTCGGCATCATTGATTTAGAAAACTTAATTTATACAAAGGCGCAAAAGTAATCCTCCTATCAGAAAATGCTATAAGTTTTGCGATTGGCCCCTAAAGTCAGTTCTGTTTTGACATTTGTGTAGTAAACACATGCGAAATACACGTTAAAAAGCAATGTTACGCTACACTGCTCCAGAACGCGGAATATTGCTGACTATTTATTTGACCAATAATCGGTCGGGGCCAAACGGTTACTGTGAATGGTGAGCGCTACAGAGCAATGATCAACGAGTTCTTTTTGCCGCAACTTGATGAATTGGGATTGGAAAACATGTGGTTCCAGCAAGACGGTGCAACAGCACACACTGCACGTGCCACAACCGATATGCTGAACATCGGAAGCTTACTTTTGCGCCACCTTGTATAATATCAATTTCTTGTTTAAGTAGTTCATTCTAAGAAATACGAGGTGTGTTCAAAAAGTATCGCGAATTTTGTGTTTTTTTAAAAATTATTTATTTATTCATGAATATCTATTTTGTCCCCTTCAAAGTAATCCCCATGAGATATTATACACTTGTGCCAACGGTTTTTCCAATCTTCGAAGCACTTCAAAAAATCATTTTTTTGTATCTTGTTCAGCTCCTCCTTCGATGCCGTCTTTATCTCGTCAAGAGAAGCGTAACGTCGTCCTTTCATGGGCCTCTTCAGTTTAGGGAACAAGAAAAAGTCACAGGGGGCCAGATCTGGGGAATACGGTGGCTGCGGCATCATTAGTGTGTTGTTTTTGGCCAAAAAGTCGCGCACAAGCAACGATGCGTGAGCAGGGGCGTTATCGTGGTGCAAAAGCCAATTTTTGTTCTTCCACAAATCCGGGCGTTTCTGGCGGATTGCTTCGCGCAAATTGCGCATAACTTGCAGGTAATATTCCTTATTGACCGTTCTTCCCTGTGGCAAGAACTCATGATGCACCACGCCCCTGCAATCGAAGGAAACTGTCAGCAAAACTTTCACATTCGACCGAACTTGGCGCGCTTTTTTCGGTCTTGGTTCGTGCGGCAGCTTCTATTGAGATGATTGAGCTTTGGTTTCCACGTCATAACCATAAACCCACGATTCGTCACCAGTTATGACCCTCTGGAGCAAATTTGGGTCGTCGCGGACAGAGTTTAACATCTCATTAGCAATGTTCATGCGATGCTGTTTTTGGTCACAATTGAGCAATTTTGGTACGAATTTCGCGTAAAAATCGAAGACGATCCAAAACACGTGCAAGCAAAGCAGCTGTCAACAATTAACTGAACATTCAAAATGGCCGAGCTTGTCGGCATAAGTGAGAGACATGAGTACCAACACAACCCCACAAAAAATTCGAAATTCGAATATACGTAACCAGCGAAAATTCAAAATTCGCGATACTTTTTGAACACACCTCGTATCCCACATCTATGAATATGATTTTAAATACTCTTCCAAGTTTATATACATATGTCTTTACATAACCCCAACATTTTGGGCGCTAAATGTTTATGGTCGGAAATTTCTTGGCCATTGTATTTGGGGAATACCATATCTAAAAGTTTTATTTTATTGAAACATGCATGGCTAGGCTTACCGATATTTACATATTATCTCCATAAGAAGATTAATTTTCTTGTTCAAAGGCAAGCCCATATTCATTCTTACTCAACCATATCATCTATTCCTTGGTCCCTAACGTAATTTTCTGAACAATTTAGCCACTATATTACAGCCGTTTCAAAATTTGCTCCTCCACTTAGTTTCTTGACAATTATTGCTAATTTCAATATATACATATATTTCAATACGGAAACGATTTGTTATTTCTTCTCAGTCTTGATAAAAATAACAAATTTTTGAACATAATGGGTTAGTAATTTTTTTTATTTGACGCAAGAATTTCGACAGAAAATAGAGAACTGTCAAGTTCAATACTACTGTGTTTAGTGAATTTTGGTTTTTATTATTAATATTCTATATGTATTAGGGTGGGCCAAAAAAAATATAGATTTTCTGTTTTGTTTAATTGGTATACGGAAAATCAAATTCCTATTCAAAAATTTAGTATACAGATCATGTTAAACTCAGTTTTTTATTTTCGCTTCAGGCTTCAATGAAAATAAATATATCTTATCACTCAAAGATCGTGCAGCTAATTTCTACATCACTACTTGCAGGAAACTGAACGCTCTACAAAACAGACCGTATGTACTTTTTTCATTAATATCACCATTACAAAGTTACTCAAGGTCGAAAATTGTCCAATTTCTGAAACCCACAAGGTTTCGTTAAAAGTTGTGTAGTTCCAAAATAAAAAAATATTTTTGTATGAATTTTAAATATTTATAGAGCCAATTTAAGGCTCTACAAAAAAAAAAAAATTCTGTAAAATTTTTTCGGTTTTCAATAATTATTTAAAAAAAAAAATTATAATAACTAAAACAATTTTAAATATCAAGTAAATCAAAAATAATCAAAAAAATTAGTTTTGGATCATTTTTTAATGGTTTCATTACATGTGATTACTTTTTGGTATTGTAGCAAACAATCAAAAACACATGCGGCAGAATAATCACAGAAAGTAAAAAACAAAAAACATAAATAAAAAATAAAGTAATCAAATATAATTACAGTTTTTTTTATTACTTTTGATTTTCTTCGATGTCTTTTGACTTTTTTTGATTATTTAATCTTGTTTTTCCAATGGTAATCAATTAGTAATTGCGGATTTTTGCAAACAATTAAAATAATCATTATTGATTGAAAAAGCTATCCAATCAATTGATTTCTCAAGTCTGATTTTACTATATATATATTAAACCCGATAAAACATTAAAGTAATCATAATTTCCAGTCAATGCCATTTTGAATTTTAGTGCCATTATTTCACCAGCCACTGTACATTAAATATATGGCGGCAAGCACTATACTCGTGTGCGCAAGGCCCTTGACTAGTTAAAAACGAAATTTTGACAACAAAGCAATGCATTTCAACATACCCATACTTTTTGTGGACGTCAAAAATTTTAATTTGTGGTAATGTTTCCGTGCATCGGAAAAAAAATACTGTTGAGTATAATAGCTGACTAACTGTTGCAAATTATAACAAATTGTTGAACTGAATGAGTGTTTCACAGTTCCACTTTTTTTATAAACTGAATAACTTATTTTCCTACTACGATTTCGTTCATTAATAGCTATTGAAATAACTAGAATTATTATTTAATAGTTTTATATCTCTACCTCAGAATACAGATGTCATATTTGACATTTTTCCATTTCTGTTTTGAAATTGAGGTTAGGTTCTTGTAGCTATATTTGGTTCTTTTTTTTCATAAAAAAAGTTTTTGATGAATGCAGTAGGAATATTTATATGTTTTTTTTTATCTAAATTACTAGTACTTTTACACACTCTCCTGAGCCAGCAGCCTCATGATTCTAACTTTTACTATACTCGTAGTAATTACTTTTCCAGAATTTCTTGAACTAAATCCAGAAACAAGTGTTAATACTATATAGTTAAAATGTGAGTCCAAATTAAAAGCGATTAAATTTTTGTCTTAAAAGAACTCAACAAAAAGAATATTTCCAGTTTTATCGAAAATACTATAATTTGTATAAGTATCCTTTTACTTCTCAGAAATTAAATCAGATTATAGCTTAGGCACATTACTGAAAGGTATAACGCCTTAGGCACAACAGATGTAGTTGACTGAAATACAAATCTAAATCTATGTATAAAAATTAGAATAATTACAGAACTGGTTCTGTATGAAGTCCCAGTAGTGCAAAGTGTCGATAGTCAGCTACAAAAGACCTCTTGGTAAAGGAACCTAACATTGTCACCCACTAAAAATCAAATGACAAAACCGCAACAAAATCCTAATTCCCTGGCTGGCAGTACCCGGGAAAAAGACAAAGAAACGGTGATGTCAACGTACAAGGCAACCGTAGCCACACCGGAACATCATCTACAAAGCCCAACTTCCATCTGGTTAAGCTCGTACTTATGCCGACTTCACCCAGGCATGCAGAATGTTTGCATTCCACCATAATACCAACCATATTTTCAGTTCCTCGATGGATCAGACTCTTTTAAAACCAATTTCTCCTTGGTCCAACGCTTTTAAAGTGTCAGTGTCCTAAGTGCTCCGTTAAAAGAAACTTGTGACAATCCAATAGAAAATTTCGGCCTCCACTAAGTGAACTCGCCAAATTAATTCGCCGCTACCTAAAAGAAGCTAAACATACTCAGATTCGCCAAGCTACTAATAACCTTCCAACAAAAGCATGTTTGCAATGTTTTACAAGTCTCCACAATTCCGGGACCACAAATCGACTCTCACCACTATATAGTCGCCGCGAAAATCTGGTACCTATGAGAATAAATGGTGCATAGCCAAGAAAAACTAGACTTTGAAGTGGTGAACATGTATCCGGTGCTGATGAAGTAATTGGATACCATCGATTCGATAGCCACGCCCACTTTTTTATATAGAATATTTTCGGAAATACAAAAAAAAAGTGATTATTCAGTACATAATACACCTATTAGAATATAATTGGGTTGATATTAAGGCCGAAAATACATTTTCAAGAAATTTGTACAATCCGCGTGGCACCGCCCACTTTTGATTAAGTCAAATTTAGAAATATTAAAACCGTCCAAGATATCGAAACGAAATTCAGCACACAGATTTCCATGAATATTCAGGAAAAAATGGGCGAAATCAGTTAAGGTCCACGCCCACTTTTATATGAAAGATTTTAAAAAGGATCATAGATATAATTATTAGTAAATGACTTTGCGTAAAATAGCTTTATATCATTTCGAAGAAAGATTTTAAATCAAATGAAGAACGGAGATACCCCACAACCTTAAAAAAATAATCTTACTGGCAAACCGTGCTGTATTAGTAATAAAAATACTGAGTAATTAGGCAATATTTTTCAATTAGATCTAGATGATAGTTGAATTTTAGAAATATGTAAATACAGTTTTTATATTAGGATTTAATTTGGACACAAAAAAGCTCATCGATTGCGGCTAGCTGTTCGAAACGTCATATCTTCGCTTTTTATACCGGCAATGAACATGAAATATACAGTAACCTTAATTGAATGTTTGTAAGTATGTGAAGAAGAAGGGATGGATTCGAGAGATCAATTTAGCGGTGCCCGTCTCTCTGTTTAAACTACTAGTTTTAGTAAAAAACAAGTAAGGAAGTCTAAGTTCGGGTGGAACCGAACATTATATACCTAGTAGTGATCTATTTGTCATCCCAATTTACGCAGGTCTATTTTAATACTTTTAGTTCGTATTTGCGTTCAAACAGACAGACGGACAGACAGATAGACGTATCGAGAGACGGACACACCTACATCGACTCAGCTCATCTCCTGATCATTTCAGTATACTTTTTAATGGGACTATCCCTTTTTCTTCTCATACGTACACACACTTCATGTTCATGAAAGGTATGAATATCAAAAAAGATATACAACTTCGCTTTTGCAGTGGAGTATTAAGTACTTGCCCGGATATTTTACTTTTCATCCTTATTCGATTCGTTTATGCCGAATAAAGTAATATACCTTGTGTGCGTAACAAAAATAGATATAAAAAAGGGCGTCTTTCATAGGCGCCAAAGAACTCAACCGATATTTATGAAATTTTCACAATATATAATTGGGTTCACTGGGTACAGCATAGACAATATATGGTATTGGAAAAGAAGGCGGAGCCACGCCCCCAGGCTATATAAAGTTTCAATTCGTCATAATTCCGAAGTTTTTTGGTCTAAATTAATGAAATTTGGATATATGTG
Source organism: Merzomyia westermanni (assembly GCA_949987695.1). Taxonomy (NCBI): domain Eukaryota; kingdom Metazoa; phylum Arthropoda; class Insecta; order Diptera; family Tephritidae; genus Merzomyia; species Merzomyia westermanni. The sequence continues at coordinate 71,421,744 of OX465290.1, forward strand.
TCACTTAGTCAGTATCTACATAATTTTTCAAAAGTGGGCGGTGCCATGCCCACATACTTTGTGTTTTGTTTTGCTCTTGAACTTTAACGATAGGTTCAGGAGTTAGCCGGGCACGACACAGTCTGTATATAGCTTTTGGAAAAGCCCTAAGGTTATATAAAGCTGCAGTTCGGTATAGTTAGGAGTTTATTTGGTTCAAGTTAATGACATTTTATATATAGATGTGTTCAATGTATCAAAACGTCAAAACAACGTCTACCGGGTTTGCTAGTATATTATAAAACGGCGAAAGCAAACAACGAATTTCAGCATTCTTTTGTAAAACTGAGAGACTAGTTTACGTTTAAATCGACTCCGCTCATCGTGCTGATCATTTTAGTGAACTTTTCTCTTCTTGTTCTCATACTTACATACATTTAATGTTTATGAAAGGTATGACAATCAAAAAAGATATATAACTTCGCTATTGCAGTTGGCTATTAACTACGTGCCCGAATATTTTTCTTGTGTTTTCCCGATTTGGCTAATTTTTGGCAGGAGTATGACACATACTACTGAGAAGCAGCTGACCAATTTTCATTGAAATATCAAGATTGAATTATAAGCCATTGCCTTTGAAAATAGCAGAAATTTTATGCTGAAAAGTGGGCGGCGCCACGCCTACTTTTTCAAATTTACAAAATTTTTTGCGGCCGAGTTTTTTTTTAAATTTTTTTTAAATCTGATTGACATAACTTGCTTAGTTGTAGAAATATCGCTTTTTAAATTTTACAAAAAAAAGTTCAGAACTATGTTCAAAAACTGGGCGTGGACATTAACCGATTTCGCCCATTTTTACAGCAAACAGTTACCTTTATATATAGAACACTATCACCAAATTTTGTTTCGACAAATCAATTTTTGGCGGAGTTATGCCATGAAAAGTTTTGTGGAATAGTCCACTATAAAAGTGGCGGGGCCACGCCCATTTTCGAAAATTTTAAGTTTTTGGATTTCTTTGTTTACGGAAACTTTAAAAGTGAAATATAAATGATGTAAAGCTATTTTAGGCGAAGGTTTTGCCTATTTAATATATCTACGATCCTCTTCAAATTCTTTCATATAAAAGTGGGCGTAGACCTTAACCGATCCCGCCCGTTTTTTCCTGGAACATTCCTTGCATACCTGGAAACCTGCGTGCCGAATTTCGTTTCGAAATATTGAACAGTTTTGGATATTATTTCTAAATTTGACTTAATCAAAAGTGGGCGGTGCCACTCCCATTTTCAAAAATTTCTTGAAAAATGTATTTTGTGCCTCAATCTCAATGTATTCACCGAATGTTATCCTTATAGGTGTATTATGTACTGAGTAATCATTTTTTTGTGTTTTCGATAAAATTCTATATATAAAAAGTGGGCGTGGCTATCATGCGATTCATCATCGCCAATTTTAAATAGCACTCGGAGATGAGTACCAAGTAACCTGCATACCAAATTTCATTAAGATATCTCAAAATTTGCTCAAGTTATCGTGTTCACAGACGAACCGACGGACGGACGGACATGGCTTAATCAATTTCTCTTTTCGTCCTGAACATTTTGATATATACATATAAGTCAATATCTATCTCGATCCGTTTATGCCGTTACGTACTGCCGTTAGGCGACTAAAGTTAATATATCTTGTGTGCGTAGCACTACTAGGTATAAAAAGCACGGAATTGAATGTATTGTTTTGTAGTCGATCAAATTCTAGTTGTATGCCATTTTAAAAACACCTAAAATTTTTACTTTGTGATACTAGAATTTTATGGGCTAAAAAATTTCATTTTGTGTTTTATTTTCGAAATACAGATTTATATGAAATTGAATTTTTAGAAAAATTGTATTCAGAGGATTCATATAAAAATCACGCAAAGCTTATAAACTTAATAAATATAAAGTGGTATATTTATAAATTTTATAATGAACTCTAAAACTGAAACACCCTAATGTGTGTCAATGAATGTTTGTAGTTTATTGTATGTCAACATAACTGTCTCATTATTTATTAACATTATTCTACATAAGTCAATGCCCCTCATTTTGTGTTTATTTTTAAGTAATTATTAGTGGGGTCTGCGATAGGGTTATCTGAGTCATTGGAGATGATAATAGTGCATGCAAAATATTCAGTTTTTTAATTAAAAAATCTTAGTAAAACAAATTAATCACTTCCTATTGCATACAAACATGAACATTCATATGTTTACTACACTAAAACATATACAGTTACTCACATAAATAAGTATACACCACTGTTTGGCAATTCTCACCAATTCTGATTCAATAAACTGATTCTATTCCTTTTTTAGTTATTATTAGAATACACGTGCAATTCTTAAAAATTATAATTAGTTAACTAATTGATTTAAAAATACTTGACTGATTTACGATAACATCTTTTTTAATTTTTCTAGTTTCTAGACATTGAAAAGCGTCTCAAAAGCTGCAGCATTTAGCACTCAGCTCTACGCTTTGGCCAACTCCCCACCAAATCAAAATTGCAAATGTTACCGGAACTGTGATAACTTTTTAACACTTAAAAAAAACACAACAACAAGAACAATCATGCAACTGCAACGTTCCTTTAGTGTCAGCCAACTTAAGGCGCTTCTACGCAAAGATGGGCTTGTGCGCCTGCGCCAACCGGTGAGAATTAAAGGGAGGAAATTAAAAAGAAATAATATTTCATAAAAGTTCATTTCTTTTTTTTGTTAAAGCTTATGACCGTTGTGCAGGTTGCTTGGCCCTGTATGGTTTTTATGCTGCTCTACCTCATTCGCCTCAGATTTGGACCCGAACATATAGAAGACTGCCAATTTCCTACAAGATTGCTGCCAACTAAAAATCAGGTGCTTCCAAGTTTTTATTCATATATTTGTAGCTTGGAAAATAAATGTATGAACATAACACCATATGAGGAAACAACGAGTTGGAAGAATGCACCGTAAGTACTTGAACTTATTGTATATCACTTTTAAATTTTTTTTTTTTGGTTCTGTCAGTTTAAAGGCACTAGTATAGACATTGTCTGCTTGCTGCTTTTAGCGCCTTAAAGACAAATTGTTGGCAATGTTATTGCCTTCCTTTTCATATTTGTGCCCATCGATTTAATCTTGAAGAAGCTCTAAGCCCACTGATAATATCAAATTAGTGTTAAAGCTCCGTTTCTCTCCAATGTACATAGCCTTACTTCTGATAACATCTGATGATGCGGCTGTGGGAGTTCTCGAGCGAGTTATGGGTCTCAAAGCGTTCGCTACTTCGCCAACCGTCTAAACTATACTAAGGCGAATATATAGATGGTGATAGCACGGCGGATTCAGCAGTATACGCTTCGATTCGCTACAAATTTTGGTACTTAAAACTTTTTCCTGTGCTGCCTCGAGTGCATGAGCAGCGAAACTGAGACTGTGGTCAAATGTCACCCACAATATTTTAAGATGGTTGACAGTTTAACGCCATCCATATCATGTCTAATTCATCTCTCTTTTGAGCATTCCATAAAGTAAATAGTCTAGCTTAGTCGGTGATAGTGCCAGATTTCGCTAGGTGAGAGACCTGTGGAAGAGCCTTTGATATGACAAGGGCCACGAGGACGGTCTTATGGTTAGAGGAGTGTTGCTTCAGACCGGTATGCCTCTGCGCATTGTGGAATCCATGTTGGTCGTTGGTCAGGTGCAGGTTTTGCTGCAAAATAAGGAAGAAGTATTGTCTCTCACTATCCGGAAACTCCTAGTGAAAAGACAAAGAGATGTTGGTGGCCCCACATAAGCTTATTGGCGGGGAGGTAGTTGATAAGGTGTTGGTAATATGGGCGGTAAATATAAGCGACACCACCTAAAGGCAGTTTCAAGTCTGCCAAAACACCGCAATCGGACTGTTGAGATATTTTCTTACGGCCCAGAGTCTTATCTCCACCGAGAGGCTAAAATGGTTAATGTACACGGAAATAAGCAGTAATAAAACTAGACATCGAAAAAGTCATCATTGAATGTGGATCCGCCACACAGGGACATAAGCAAACAACTCCGTAAGCACTATGATAAGAAAGGGCACCACATTACCCAGTAGATCTGCGGAACTACACGAGGGCTCTAAACGACATCCACATCGAGTCGGTGGATGCCCCTTTCAGGTATTGGCCTATGAACCCCATTATTATCGAAATAAATAGGAAATTGTGTAATTTTGAATATAAATTTATTTAATTTACACACATTTCAAAACAGCTGTTCACTTGTAATCACCATGTAGTGATTTCGCCATTAACTGTACTTCCTCCCTCGGTGGGCCTCATTAATAGTACTTCATTTGTTTATAACAATTTGCGAACGAAAGTTTTTTATACACTTATGTATACATATTTATTTTTTTTTCCAGTTTGAAGCCAATTATCGATATCGTGAATATTTTTGTCACCGACGATCGCATGTTCAATGCTGTCATCGATTTGCCGGAAAAAGCGAATTTCATAAATGCCGTTACGGCTCTGGTCACGGGCGGACATTTTAATGAGATACGTGGTGAGTACAATGTACGATTTCAATGCAAACATTTATTTATTTGCCGCATAGAATATCCACTTAAAATTGTTAAGCTTCAGCGATTATTATATTGTCAATTAATAAGTCATTGTTACTAATTTCACTGTAATTTTTTATTATTAATTACAGAAAGTGTCGGGAGTGTTATCAGTTTAGTACCTCAAGTGGAGGAATTTCTTAATGGCACCTTTGATATAAAGCGATTGTTTTCAGGTAAATTTTTTGAATTCCTAAGTATTGCCATTTTTTTATAATTCATTAAATTAATTAAGAGTTCGGTATTCTAAAGGTAAACATCGCCCTTTCTCATCCTATTCTGGGATTATAAGAGTGGTGTTGAGAACACTTCCGGTCGTTGATAAAATAAGGGTTGCAGATGATGAACCTTGTAGCTCAATAGATAGGAGATAAGACTTCGCGAGTAGTTAAGGCTTTAGTAAAGGGTGGTTTTTAGAAAGCAGGCATCAGGGAGTCAATTCTGGTTTGCAATATCGTGAAGTGAAAAAAATCTTTTCACTTTAGTTATCACTTGACGTTTTCCTTACTTCACTTCACTGAGATGTAGATGTTGTTAAAAATAATTTAAAGTAACCTTGCTACAATAAAAGAGATGTAAGCTTTTTCAGTTTGAATTTATTTGAAAGTTTAAAGTAAACTTTTTATAAACTTCCAAAACAAACTGTTACAAATCATTTCACTTTAAAATTCTTTTCAAAAAAAATTTTAGATATGTAAGAATAATGACGAATAAGCTAGAATCATGGCTGCATCTTAACCACTTCCGCAATCTCCTAATAATTGGTTTAAGTTGCAGAATTCAATGTATGATTATAACTCATTTATTTATTTTATTCTTCTTCTTCTTTAATTGGTCATCTAACCGCCTGGGCGATTCTGACCGTCCAACATAGCTCGCCAACTGGCGCCAATTGGAAACACCGCGAGACCCCAAATCGGTCTCCACTTGCTCCTTCCATCGGAGTGGTGGTCTCCCTCTTCCTCTGCTTCCACCGGCGGGTGCCGATAAGAATACCTTCTGTGTTTTAATTCGCTGAACTATGTCGGCGTCTGCGTAAAGGTCATACAGCTCATCATTAAATCTTCTTCGGTACTCGCCGTCGCCAACGCGTAGAGGTCCACAAATCTTTCGAAGAACCTTTCTCTCCAATACTCCCAGAGCGGCCTCATCAGATGTTGTTAGTGTCCACGCTTCTGCACCATATAGCAGGACGGGTGCGATGAGTGACTTATAGAGTGCTATTTTCGTTCGTCGAGAGAGGACTTTACTTCTCAATTGCCTACTCAGTCCGAAGCAGCATTTGTTTGCAAAAGTAATTCTTCGTCGGATTTCTATGCTAACATTATTGTTGGTGTTAATGCTGGTTCCCAGGTAAACGAAGTCCTTTACTATTTCGAAATTATTGCTGCCAACAGTGGCTTGGTTGCCAAGGCGCGAATGCGCTGACTCTTTGCATGATGACAGAAGGTACTTCGTTTTGCCCTCGTTCACCACCAATCCCATTTTCTCCGCTTCTTTTGCTAATTTGGAGTAAGCAGAAGTTACAGCGCGGTTGTTAAGGCCAATGATATCAATATCGTCAGCATACGCCAACAGTTGCACGCTTTTATAAAATATTGTTCCAGCGCGGTTAAGTTCTGCAGCTTGTATTATTTTCTCCAGCATTAAATTAAAGAAATCGCACGATAGGGGGTCACCCTGTCTGAAACCTCGTTTAGTTTCGAACGGCTCGGAGAGGTACTTCCCAATTCTGACCGAGCTGGCGGTATTGCTGAAGGTCATTTTGCATAGCCGTATAAGTTTTGCGGGGAAACCAAAATCAGGCATAGCGGCATATAGGCAGCTCCTTTTCGTGCTATCGAAAGCGGCTTTGAAATCAACAAAGAGATGATGTGTGTCGATTCTTTTCTCACGGGGTTTTTCCAAAATTTGGCGTATTGTAAAAATCTGGTCGATGGTAGATTTACCAGGTCTGAAGCCACACTGACAAGGTCCAATCAGTCTGTTCACATCAGGCTTCAGTCTTTGGCACAATACGCTTGATAGGACCTTATATGCGATATTCAAAAGGCCGATTCCGCGATAGTTGGCGCAGTTTGCAGGATCGCCCTTCTTGTGGATTGCGCAGAGAACACTTAGATTCCAATCTTCAGGCATGCATTCATCCGACCATATTTTGCATAGAAGCGCCTTACCAGCTCCTCGTTTGAATAGCTCAGCAGGCAAACCATCAGCGCCAGCTGCTTTATTGTTTTTCAATCGGGATATTGCTATTCGCACCTTATTATAGTCGGGTTTTGGAACGTCAATTCCATCATCTTCGAATGTGGGCTCGGGTTCGGCATCTTCTCTGGTTTCTTGCTCAGTTTCTCCATTTAAAAGGGCAGAGAAGTGATCCCTCCATATTCCCAGTGCTCTCTGAACACCGGCCAGGTCGCCGTTCTCATTCTTACAGGAGTTTGCCCCGGGTTTAAAACCTTCTGTCATTCCGAATTTTTTGATAGAATTTTCGGGCATTATTCCCGTTGACCAGCATCTCAAGCTCCTTTATTTCACGCTTTTCTGCCTCTCTTTTTTTCGCCCGGAAAAGCCGCCTCGCTTCCCTCTTCAACTCGCGGTAGTGTTCACACACACTCCTCGTTGCATTCGATCTCAGCGTTGCCTTGTAGGCTTCGTCCTTTCTTTTCGTTGCAGCGCGGCACTCTTCATCATCATACCAGTTGTTTCTTCGCGTTCGCCGGAATCCAATTACTTCTTCGGCTGCGGTACGGAGTGCTCCTGAGATATGATCCCACTGCTCATGCATTCCACTAGGTTGAATTGTGCTCTCGGAGAGCAGGTGTGAGAGGCGATCTGCGAATTAATTGGCGGTCTGTTGCGATTGCAGCTTTTCGACGTCCAGCTTTCCCTGCGTTTTTTGTTGCACCTGTTTTGTCGTACAGAGGCGGGTACGAATCTTGGCTGCTACTAGGTAGTGATCAGAGTCGATGTTAGGTCCTCGTATTGTGCGAACATCTAAAACGCTGGATGCATGCCGTCCGTCTATCACAACGTGGTCGATCTGGTTGCGTGTTTTTCGATCGGGGGACAGCCATGTAGCCTGATGGATCTTCTTATGCATAAACCTAGTGCTGGATATGACCATGTTTCGGGCACCGGCGAAGTCGGTCAGCCTGAATCCATTTGGCGAAGTCTGATCGTGGAGACTGAACTTCCCAACAGTGGGGCCAAATACACCCTCCTTACCCACCCTGGCGTTAAAGTCGCCAAGCACGACTTTGCTATCATGACGGGGGCACCGCTTGTATGCTTCTTCCAGGCGATCGTAGAATGCATCCTTTTCCACGTCGTCCTTCTCTTCCGTCGGTGCATGAGCGCAGATAAACGATATGGTGAAAAATCGTACTATTATGCGGATTGCAGCGAGACGCTCGTTCACGGGTGTAAACGACAGTACTCGGTGACGGAGTCTCTCTCCCACCACAAATCCCACGCCGAGTTTGCGCTTGTCTTCATGCCCACTCCAGTAGATGTTGCAAGGTGTTTTGATCCTGTTTCCTCGCCCCGTCCATCGCATCTCTTGTATGGCGGTGATGTCAGCTTTTGCTTTCCCCAGGACCTGAACCAGCCAGGCAGCGGCACCTTCCCCATTAAGGGACCGGACATTCCAGGTACATGCCCTTATTATGCCAACAACAACAATTCCCATGTACTTCAAACTTAATTGTCAAGTTTTAGAATCCTCGGAGACAATCTGACAATATATTCAAAATAAATGCGATTAACAACGCGGTAGAACCAAATTTTTTATATTTTCTAGGCAAGTTAAAGATTGAGGTATCGTGTACAAAGCAATATCATCACCAAAAGAGGCTGCAAAACCAGAATTGACCCCCCAGCTCTTATTATAAAACAAGTGCCTGACTTCCAGAACGAATAAAATAGTCTTAAGCTTCGAAAACAATAGCTGATTGGACCTTATCGATGTGACTTTAGGCCACGTAAGCCACTATATTCACTATACGCCGAACCCATCATACGAGGCAGCATCTGTTTTATTTTTGATTTGCGGATAAGAATGCAAATTTCCTAATGCGCCATAATGGATGCCGTCGCACTAGCCTTGTGTGAACTAAAAACCTTTGCTACATTTTTAACCGTATCCCCAGACCTGAACCACTTTCGTAGTGCTTAATCCACGCCATTCGGGTCTTCGCTCTATACAAGTATTTTAAGAAACACCCGTGCTTTGATAGTGCTCCATATCCTAGACTTTGGTGAGACTTCCTGTCCATCTGCCTTGGTGTTCGTTTCCCAGTGCTCTTTTCAAAGTATAAACATTTATTTGCTGGTATATTGGTGAACGACTTTTCATTCCTCTGCTTTCTTGCTTCAAATGGCATTCTTCTTTGCAGCACCAACAGATTGATGGCCTTGCTCTGGTTATGTACGACCTTTACGCCTGGCGCTGATACGATTCGATGAGCGGAGCTCAATCTCAGAACTAGTGTTAGCTATACGCTATCTTACGTGTGCCTTCCCATAGCTCGGAACCGAGCAGTAAAATGGTGATTACCCTGTCCATGCAGTATCCTTTTGCTTTTTGCGGGTCCTCTGATATTTACCATCAACATGCCTTCTCTGTCGAATGTTGAATTTTAGGTTCGGAAATTGTTTCAAACAAAGTTTTAGCTCTTTGTACTTTTTTGTTTGGTTTATCAACTGGATGACATGCAAGTCAAGTAATTTTTTCAACTTTATGCTTGAAAAGATATTCTCAGTCCTCAAGATAACAATAACAACATCAAGTTTTGATTTGCTCTTAATTGAACTGCTTGGCCCGACATTGCCGTTCAACAATTTAAATAAAATTTTACATTTCCAGATCGTCGAACGTTCGTTAAGGCCGGCTATTTAATGTGTGGTCATCCGTTTCCCAGCACGGACACCATACCGTTAGTGAATGACATTATCTATGACACCGAGGACTTTAGCAAAATAAATGACGATGAAATCAACGTAATGCCAAGTAAGTTTCTTTAAACTTTATTTTAAGCAGACCTGTTAAATAATGATTCCTAATCGTAATGATTACCGGTTTGATTAATTATTTTCTTGAGAATCAATCTATTTATTGATTGATTACCTTTTTTTCAATTTTGTATGATTTTCGAATGCATTAAAAAAATAATAAAATCATGATTTTCTACGATTATTAAAAAAAATCAAAAATAAATCAAAAAAATTTTTTTTGATTACCATTGATTATTTTTGATTTTTGTTTTTTTTTGATTATTTTTTTGATTTTTTCTAATCGATTAACAATTGGCTTTTCTTGAAAAACAATTAAAATAATCATTACCAATTAAAAAAGCAGTCTAATTAATTAATTACTAATTCTTGATAAAATTTAACAGGTCTGATTTTAAGTAATTTTCATTTTTACCAAAACTTTTCCGAATTTTATTTATAATTATTTTAATTTTTTCTGTCCTCAGCCAAATACTGTAAACAACTTTATTTGAATATCACCACAACGACGACGGGCAAACTCACTTGGAGTGTTGTGAAACCATTGATCCATGGAAAAATTTTATACGCACCCGTTACCGAAGCAACACAATCAATTATGATGCATGTAAGTTTGATTTACATTGATAGGACATTCAAGTTATTCACCACTTCGTGTAAACGGGTTTTCTTTTTAACATTAATCTAAAGTCTAGTTAGCACTTACTTAGCCTACTAGTTGGCCTTCCTGACTCTATCGCAGTTTCAAAACAATATCCCGCCGCCAATATTTTCACTACAAATTAGATTGGGTAGTTTTTCAATTAAACCAGACCTGTTAAATTTGATTAGTAATCAATTAATTAGACTGCTTTTTAATTGGTAAATATTATTTTTTTTCTTTTTTAAGAAAAGCCAATTATTAGTTGATTACGATTAGAAAAAATCAAATATAATCAAAAATAACCAAAAGTAATCGAAACTACTTTTTTTTTGATTATTTCCTGTTTTTTTAATAATAGTAAAAAATCATGATTTTTTTTGATTATTTTTTAAATTAATTTGAAAATAAACATTTTAAATTGAAAGTAATTGGTAATCAATAATGAAATGGATTCTTAAGAAAATAATCAAAAAAACCGGTAATCATTGCTATTAGTAATCATTATTTAACAGGTCTGAATTAAACAAATAACAACTTAATCTTTTAATTTGACTAGTTCGCTGGCTAGTTCAGGAGAGGCCTGTCAAATGTTCTGTTGCAGTGCGATTGACTGTTATTATTCAGTCGGTCTTTCTTTTGTTTTAATAGCTACTTATGTGCTTTAGGCTCATCCGGGTATACTTTCTAGGAAATCGATGATAACTGTATTGGGGATAATATAGTTCTTATAGTGGAAAGTGCGACTTGCATAGTTTAAAGTTTAAACTTGAGAATGACGTGCCTTCTTACTTTGTATCCTTCATTTAGCTTTTACAAGGAAGTTGCTTCAGTTCATGCCATTTCTGTTGATAATACTAATGAAGAGCTTTAATGACACAACTCCATAACTATCCTTTTGGGAGTTAAGGCCTTGTAGATTTTCACCTCCTTTGTTAACTATATCATTTACACAGTTTGAAACGAGGTGAAATCGAGAATGACTAAAATACTTAAGAGACTTGTAATTCATTTCAGGCTTGGTTGATTTGTGAGACGAGTGTAACTTGTTTTCAATGAAAAAATCAAAAACAACGGAAAAGAAGGGCGCATAAGCTGGGATCAGAACCTTGTTCCAGTATATCTATCCCGGTGTGTTTAAATAACTAAAAATCGGTCATGCATGAGATCTATGTGGCTCTAAAGGAAAGAGGGAATGTCATACTATTTCGGCAGCCTACAGTCGCTCCACGTTTCTTTCCTGCCGCGATATTCCAAATACTTTGGCCAATGACCAATAAAAACGAAGTTCATCTAAAAGTATTTCTAATATAAATTTGAAGGATCCCTGATAGTTATATGTATATCGGTCATGGGCTCGTACAGACTCTATTTCCACTTATCTCCAATGATAAATTCCATGACTAGTCTCAATGACGTCAACTTGTTCTTTAGCTATATCATTTAAGCTATAGCTCCATCAACAGCCTCTTGGCCTTTCAGGCGTTGTAGAAGTTCACCTCGATAAGTATCTGTGTATATTACATGTTCGACAAATAGGTGAAGTCTAGAACTCCTGAAACACAGTCACGGAGTTCGGGCTTTAGTGTTCGCCAAACCAGCCATGAGAAATACTGTCATTTGTGTATAATCTCTGAGCAACAGCTAAGACCTCTAGAACCTCCTCTTCAAATATTCCCAGCTTGTAATTTATGTTGCTCATTTCAACTGCTCGTACATCCCTTTCTTCAAGTAGGTTTAGATCGGTTGATCGAATTAATCATCTATATAAATACTGCGTCTCAACAGTATTCCTCTTTATGCTGCTGCCTGTGCTTTGTGTATAAAAATCTTGTTTGACTGCTTTGCTGATATGTATGTGATAATGTGAGTGTGTGTATTCAAGTGCTTTGCTGCTTGTTATCTTGAGTTTGACTTTTTTCGTTGTTGCTACAGATATGCTATGGTTTGTGAATTAAATAGCTGACACAGGGTGAACTTGCAAAACATTAACATTTTCTTCGTACCACCAACCAACTTAATTTTTTTTTTCATAAGGGGACCTCGTTACTTTTCATTTTAGCTAAAATCTTTGTTTAATATGACTATGGTTGACACACATTTTAAATATATTTTTAAGTTAAGTAAAGATTTTAATTAAAACGTGTGTTAAGCAACGAATATGATTATGGGCCAGTGTTTACAAAAGCTAAATGATTCATTAAAATATATATTAGTTTGGAATACTCAAGACGGCAGTTAATTTGTTTAGTTTGTGTAATCTTTGTGGTTATACTTATGGAATGAAATGGAAAAAAATTAACTAATATAAAGTAAAATAAAATTAGAAAAAAAAAATTAACTAAATTAGATATATTAAATTGATAGGAACTATGATAACGGGAAGGAAAGGAAGCGAAAGGAAAAAAAGGAGAGGAAAGGAAAGGAAAGGAAAAAAGGCGAGGAAAGGAAAGGAAGCAGCAAAAAGAAAGAAAAAAATATAATACAATAAATTAAATTCAAAATATAGATTTTTGAAAGAAGAGAAAATCAAAAAAATAATTAAGGAAAGGGCTGTCTTCGACTGTGCCGAAGACTTTATACCTTTCATGAATACGCATCACGGTTTTAAATGTCCGATCCCTACTCACAATTAGTAAAAACTTTGCAAAACTGATCATTTGAAGATACATAGCCCAAACCCCATTTATCGGAATAATCGATTGTATGGGAGCTATATGTTATGTAGGTCCGATATGGCTGATTTTCACTACACACATTACATATATAATAAGTACCAAACCTGCAAAATTTTGCGTTCCTAGCTTTTTAATTGCAAAATTTATAGCCCAAAACCCATTCATCGAAACTATCGATTGTGTGGGAGCTATGCGTTGTATTGCTCCGATCTTGCTGATTCCGACGAATGATTCATCTCATGCAAAATGGCGGCTCCATACCAAATTTCATCAAGATATCTCAAAAACTGAGGGACTAGTTTGCCTATAAACAGACAGACGGACATGGCTAAATCGACGCAGCTTATCGCCCTGATCATTTCGGTATACTTTTGGTGGGTCTATCTCTTTTTCTTCTGATACTTACAAACATCGGATCAAAGTTATAATACCATTTCATGTTCATGAAAGGTATAATAAACATATATTAAACTAGAGGGACCGGCAGACTTTGTCCTGCCCAGATATTTACCTGAATGGATCTAGAAATATTGGCTTTTCCTATCCCTATCATTATCTCTATGACTATCCCCATTCCTGTCCCTATCCCTATCCCTATAGATGTAGCTATTTCACACACACACAATACCACTTCACCATCGATCGATCCATTATTGAACTTTTTTAACAAAACAAAAAATTATAAAAATTCGAAATACGAAAATAAAATTTTTTTGCAGGAATTTTTCGGAAATTTTATTGGGTATTCTCCTATTCTGGTCAGGGAACAATCTAAATTAGTGTCAATCATCCAAATCGGTGTAGGCGTTTTTGAGTTATGAGCGTTGGTACTAACGTCACTTTCTTTTATATATATAAAATATAAGATTAGAGGAGCAGCATAGAAGAGAATGAAAGAAGGCCAAGAAAGGAGTAGGTAATAACTAAAATAAAATAAAGTTTTGTGGTTAAAATTCAACCACTGAGCGAGGGCTAATTTAAAAAAATTTATGTACAGGATACTCATCAAACTCCACGAGTACTTGGTACCGACTCTGTTTTTTTTTTTATTACAAAAAAGGCTATTGAATCAGCTCTCTACATTTTAGAACGCGGCGATTCTAACTCTTCAGAAATACTTCCACTTTTTAAACCACTTCGTGGAGCAGAGTTTTGATTGAGTAATCGTTCAGATAACCATATTTATTTGAAGAATTAATTTTCGAAAATTTTTAGAACAGAAGGCGCAAGATTTATGTGGTCCAAGCCCTTGGGACTGTGTTGCAGCACTATTCCAGATTTTTCCTCTGGTATACCAAAAGACGATTTTTTGCTACATATATATAAGCACTCATGTGACAAGATGATTTTGCGATCGAGGCTTTTTCACCACTTAATTTTGCCTACATGAAATTACAAGATCGACCTTTCTGTGCTTTATATTAGCCCCTAAAATAAATTATGTATATATCCGCTAGTATCTATACAAATTTAGGCATTTTCCTCTAGGCAAACACAACATTCGAAGAGCTGGCTCGTCTAAAAAAGTTATCCGCTGCATTTGCTGACATTGTAACAAAACTTCGCGAAGATGAACCTTTTCAGAGAGCTTTCGACAGCCTGCTGAAGTTGGCCACGTCGCAAACGGTGCGCGCCTATATCGGCGACGATATTAATATCGATGAGATTGTCGGCATTGTTAATCGCATACGAACCGATCCGTTGGTGTATGATATTGTACTAACAATCAAAAATATATTAGAATGCTTCTCGGTTGATCGTTTCGTACCGTTAGCAACAGCCAAAGATTTACAACTCACTGCCTATGAGCTAAATGAGAAACGTCTTTTCTTTGCGGCGGCATATTTTAATAAAACCGACAATGATGTAACATACAAGCTACATATGGACACAGAAAATACACAACCAACATTTGAGAATAAGAATCGATTTTGGTTCCCAGGTCCATCGGGTAGTATGCTACGCGATATGAAATACCATCGCGGGTTTGTACAAATAAAAAATGCGATCGATATGGGTATTATAAACCATCAAAAGTTATTGCATAAAAATGTAACGGAGGAAGCATTGTACGATTTGAAAACTGGTGGTCCTGAGATTTCGGTTGAAATCGATACAGGTAGCGGTTTTGGTGAAGACGAAGAGGACGAGGATGATGATTGGACGTTAACAAATGAAGAGCCGGAGCCGTCTGTAGGTTTTGTGGAAAATGAGAAAAATGAAACGAGTAATAGCAATTCAATGGAAACAATGATTGGCGTGGATGACTTGAAATTGCATACGCGTAAGCGACGTCAAGCTCTATTAGATTTACTTAACGTTTTTGGTGGCAGTAGTACGGATACCTTGAGCAAATATGGCGTGGATGGATTGCAGATGTATACGAAACAATTTCCTTATCCCGCTTATACGGAGGATGAGTGAGTATGACATACAATGGTTGAGATGAATAGGCTGAAAGTTCTGTTTGTTCAAATTTCAGCATGAAAACAGGCATCTACTTGGCTCAAGGCATACAAGTCGCCTTCTTTTTGGGTTTGGTTGCAGAAATTGCGAGTTGTGTGCGTCATCTTATTTGGATGCGTGAAAGTCGAAATACAATGGTTTGTATTTGCTTTGAGTTTATGGTTCATTATTAATAGCTAATCAATTTCATAGATTATGTGCTCGATGGGTCTGAAGCCTTGCTCTGAATTGACATCCTGGATTTTGGTAACGTTCATTGAGCTCTTTATAATTTTTTTGGGTGTATCAGCCATTTTATACATTGGCGGTTTGCTGATGTATGCCTCATTCATATTCGTGATGTTCTTCCTGCTTGTTTTTGGTGCTTGCTTGATATCTTTTTGGTGAGTATACTACTGCATTAGAAAAAAAGTTTAGGGTCTTATGTTTGCAAGTAAAGGGTGTTTTTTAGGGGTATAGAACTTCGAATTGAAATAAAACACAAGAAAATCGTTTTAAGGTCCATCAATTTGGCTTTATTGGAAGGATAATTTTATGCCATTAATGTTTAAATATGATTTCGGGCATGTGGCCACCGCGGCTGGTTCGAATAAAGCCAATTCTACAGGTCCAATTTTCAACCACTTTTTCGAGCATATGGGGCCGTATGTCGGCAATAACGCCACGAATGTTGGCTTCCAATTCCCCTAACGTTTCTGGTTTGTTGGTGTAGACGAGCGACTTCACACATCCCCAAAGAAAATAATCCAATGGTGTCAAATCACACGACCTTGGTGGCCAATTGACAGGTCCATTCCGCGAAATTATGCGCTCATCGAATGTTTCCTTCAATAAATCGATTGTGACGTGCGCTGTGTGGCATGTAGCGCCGTCTTGTTGGAACCACAACTCATCCACATTCATGCCATCCAATTCGGGAACAAAATAGTCGGTTATCATGGCTCTATACCGGTCTCCATTAACGGTAGCTGCCTCTCCAGCATTATTGCGGAAGAAGTATGGCCCAATGACTCCACCAGCCCATAGAGCACACCAAACAGTCAGTTTTTGTGGATGTAATGGCGTTTCAAGGGTCTCATGTGGATTCTCTTCACTCCAAATGCGGCAATTTTGCTTGTTGACGTAGCCATTCAACCAAAAATGAGCCTCATCACTGAACAAAATTTTGCGATGAAAATCAGCATCGAAATCAATCTCATTTTCGGCCCATACACCAAAATCACGACGCATTGCATGGTCTCGCGGCTTTAATTCTTGCACAAGCTGGATCTTGTAAGGTCGCAAGCCAAGGTCTTTGCGCAAAATCTTCCATAAAGTTGATGGACAAAGCTCCAATTGCTGTGCACGGTGGCGAATCGATTCATTCGGGTCCTCTTCAACACTTTGCTCTACAGCGGCAATTGTTTCTTCGGTGCGCACTGTTCGACGTCTCTGCGGATGCGTATTATCACATAGAGTAAACGTAGTGCGAAAACGATCCATGGTTAACCGAATTAATTGCTCTGATGGACGATTATGTCGACCATAAAATGGACGGAGCTCACGGTAAACTTCGCGAACTGAACCATTATTTTCGAAATAAATTTGCACGATTTGCAAGCGTTGTTCTTTTGTCAACCTGTTCATGATGAAATGGCAAACCAAACTCAACATAAATGACATTAGAGTTGCCAGATTTGACCACAAAATGCCAGTTTTATCTCTATTCGAAAAACAAACCTGTAAAAAAACACCCTATAATACTATTTAGATATAGAACTGTCATTATTTATCATTATAGTCTTTTTTAAATTCTAAGTTAAGAACAACAAAAATAACTTTTTTTGACGCATAATTCAAAACACTTGATAAACATTTTTTTCTTAACTATTTATCAAGATTGACAATTTTTCAAGAACACAGAATCAGGAGGTTAGACTCTGTAACTGTAGAGCTTTCAGTTCACTCGGGGACTATATATAAGGTAGGGCGATAACACTAAGTCAGAGCATAGTTACCTTAATTTCTACATATTGATCCGTTGCTGATATATAGCCCAAAAAGTCGACCAGGGATAGCCCCAGAATGCGTTTTTACGGTATGTTCATCAAACCATAGGTACTGGCGTGGGACTAACGGAATATGCTTTGCATATTCTCCTAATGCTTTAGCAAAAAGTTTTCTTAGTACTTTTGATTAAATTGGCTTAATTTAAAATCTTTATCTTTACCAAAAAATAAATAAAAAGTTCACCACAGTTTTTTAATTGCGTTTATTTAGTTCTAATTGCGCATTGAACTGTTTCAACAGGTATGTATACTAAAACTTAAGAGCTAATAAAAAGGTATGGTAGTTAATATTTGAAAGTAAATGTAAATAGTAACGGAATTTCTCTTTTCTAACCGCATATACAATACACAGGTAGAGTTTAACATTTAAATGGTATTAACAGCGGCAGCTCTCTTATATGTATATGTGTGTGAATTTATGAGTTGACAATTCACATGGGTGGATGTTAACATATGAATTAGAGTGGAAGTGTAACATATATGTATGTACGATTAACAAAGTTGCAAGTTAACATATGTAAAGCCACCGGATGTGTACATATGAAAAAGAAAATGATAATTAAGAGCTACGTATGTTAATTGGACATACCCCAGCGGCGAAAATTCTCATTACAAAATGCCATACTTCTGCAACACTTTGGAGACAGTTTACCTTCAAGTATCAGTTATAGCCAACATTACTTTCCCACATGCATGGCCGCTTTATGGACAAAGCTGATTACATACCTCTTTACTAGTAATGGAATAAGTGAACAGTCCCCGAACAAAGCTCGGATGCTTATTACAATTAGGTACACCTTTCTGAAATTGTTATCGACATTGTAGGCAGACCATCCACTTAACGATACATGACTTTGAAAGGGAAATTAATCTTGTAATACAGTCATTCTACGACTGTATGCACTTTTAATAGAAGAAGTAAACAATTGCAGAATACCATTCTAGGGCTCATTTTGAAAAAGCATAATTTTGTTCAATTTTAATCAGCAGTATGAGTAGTGTAAAGTATTCACATTTTAAAAATGTCTAGTCATAATTCATTTATTTAAACAAACTAAATAATTAATTAATTGTATGAATAAAACGCTACAAAACCAATGATGCGTGCAAACGAACGATCAAAAAAGGACATGTTTGCAAAGACAAAACAAATCAAACAAATTACGAACTTTCACTAATTTTTAAGACGGGCAATCCATAAAAATGTCTATTTTACATCTTGGTATACAATGTAAGTGATGGTAATAAAGCTCAAGTGATTGGTGCGTTATCGGTAACCTTATAAAACAGCTGATTCGACCAACATTATGAGAACAATGCAATCGATTATTGGTGCTGTATCGTAATTCCCTATCCGTAAAGTAATCTTACCGACCAATTGCATGTTGGTTTTTCTCTTACGTTAGAGCTACGGCTGTAGCGATACGCCAACGGCACCAATGTTTTGAGCTTAAGGTACTCGTGAGAGTTTTGTAATGCATTATGTAGAAGGAGCATAGGATATTATTACGATATCTCACTTTGTTCTAAAAGTATGAGGAATTGCAAATACTATTTTATGTTTCTATAATTTTTTTTAATTATTATATTTGGAAACATTCATTCCATGAGCATTTAGACTTCTATCACTTTACAAACCCTATCCACTATAAAAAAAGATCACCAACCCCCATTAAAGCATCTGAAAGCTGCATGGAGAAGTTTTAGCTTTTCTTTGTTCTAAATAGCATCAAACCCCGGGCTTATTTTGTAATATCCCACATAAAAAAATGTCAACTTCCTAGTTAAATAGTAAAGTTTGAAGAGTTCTTTAAAGTCTTACTCCTCAGACCCCAAATATTTCTTCATAAATTTAATTAATGATAATTTTGTTTTAATTTCAGCTACATGTGCTCCACATTCTTTACCTCAGCCACAATTGGCGCTGTTTCCACTGCGCTGCTCTTCTTTATTACCTACTGTCCATACATTATTGTTTTGCTCTTCGATACTCATCTCAACTCTTTCGAAAACTTTTGCATCAACTTATCGTTTACCACTGCTTTCTCATATGGTTGGACTCATATAATGCGTATGGAATTGCAAGAAATTGGACTCAGTTTTGTGCAAGTATTCGAAGAAGGTTTTAGTGGCGAAATTGGGTTTGCTTTTATTATGTTAATAGTGGATGGAATTATTTATGCGATTGTTGGCTATTTGGTGCGTCGCTATATGGATGGCAAGTTCGTGTAGAGTTGAGATTACGAATTTGATATAGCATAGCTTTTATTTTTTCCCATAGACGAGTATCGTTTCATTGAAGTGCAGCGAGCTGACTTGGACTCAACTGTTGGCGCCACAATGACCAATGTGAGTAAATTGTATGATGAGCAAATAGCAGTGAGTGATGTAAATTTATCATTACCCAGAGACAAGATCACTTGCCTGCTGGGTCGAAATGGCGCTGGCAAGAGTACAATAATGTAAGTTTAATAATATCACTTTCTGCGAAATAATCTCATAACATTCTTTCTTTCTTCTTCAACATTTAGCAAAATGCTCACTGGTCAAGTGGTACAAACCACAGGGCGTGTAATACTCTCTCAAACCATGCACAACAGTGATGAGTACGATAAAGTGGGCGTGTGCTCTCAAGATAATATTTTAATACCAAATTTAACAGCGCGCGAGCACCTGGAGCTGTATGCTTCGATTAAGGTTAAGCACGAGTTAAATTCAGAAGTCGATAAAACATTGAAAAGCTTAAAGTTTGGCAAATATGAGAATTATCAGGCCTGTCAACTCTCTGGCGGTTATCAACGTCGGCTTTGTGTGGCCTTGGCTTTCATTGGTATGTGAAGACATAAGATGGTTACTCGTTTTATTTTAGTAGTGGGACTATTTTCGAATAATATTCGAATAAATACTATTCCAATAAACGAAAGTATAAATTATTCGAATAAATATTATTCGAATTTTTTATAGCCTTCGAAAAAATGGATTTTTTATTCGAATAATTTTTATTGCCTACTTTATTTAATTTCTGTACTTCTTTTTACCTAATTCAGGTTCACCAAATGTTGTCATCTTAGACGAGCCTTGTAATGGTGTCGATTCCAAAGCGCGCAAAGATATTTGGGAACTTATTCAACGTTTGCGTAAAGGGCGTGCTGTTGTTTTTGCTACACACTTTTTGGATGAGGCTGAATTTTTAAGCGACGTGGTTGTTATTATGAAGGACGTAAGTATGATGTTTTTGAAGAAAACATATGCTAGGCTATTGGTAGCAATTGGAACAGGGTTGCATCAAAGCGAAATTGGTGTCAGCAGAGTAGGTTCTCTTGAGCAGTTGAATGGATATTTGGTATCATGAGCGGATATACCACATGCAGGGCACGCATTTGCTATGGTGCGGGTTAGGGGTTTAGAATATGCCCGAGGTATGCATACCGGTCGTAAGAGGCGACTAATATGCACAAAGGTAATGACGTGCAACTCGATGGTTGATCTACGGATATGATGCCTCTCACCTCTCATTACCCATCTTATCCTTCCTTACGGAAGGAGGGGTGACATGACCTAGAAGGTTTCACTGGTCATAAATCGCTACCACGACAGTCGGGCAGTACCGCAAGGGAGTACCGGAGCGTACCGGGTTCAAATCCGGCCAAGGACTGTTAATTCGACAACACTCTCCAAAATCTTCGGGGAGTGTTTTTGTCGTTACTACAACAACAACAACAGGGGTCTTTTCAAAGGACCACGAGTAAGAACCGTTTTTCAGACTACCTAATCATTGTAGTGTTTTCCAGACTGAGGTTTCAGCAATCATGGAAGCCGGGGTTTGGATAGGAAAAGACACTATTGGTAAGGAAATCTTTATTTTTATCGATAGCCAAGCCGCCATTAAATCCTTTGGTTCTCATTCGTTTAATTCTGAACTAGCACTAAAGTGCCGTCGATCTCTCCAAGAGATGGCCACTTGGGTCCCGAGACACAGGGATATTGCGGGAAAGTGTAAGGCAGATGAGCTTGCTAGACAACCAAGCACGTCCTTCCTGATAAAGAATACCATTTGCCACGTGCAGCTTAATGTTAAACGAATACACCTACCAGCAAGCCAACGATGGATGGCAACAAACCTCAGGGTGTAGCATATTCAAGCAAACCTGGCCGAAATGGGATCCAAACAGATCCCGTCATATCTATGCCCTAAGAAGAGCCGAAATCTCCCAGTAAATAGCAGTACTAACTGGGCATTGCCTTATTGGGAGGCACGCAGAGAGGCTGGGCGTGCCCTATCGTCGTGGAACACCTCATTTGCAACTGCCTAGCACGAAGCGGCGTTGTCTGGGAGCTCACTTCGTGGACAACCTCTGTCAAATAGCGGAGTATGACATTAAGGAGGTGCTGACTCTAATCAGGCCCTCAAATTGGTTCGAAGAGGAGGAGTAACGGTGTCTTTACGTGGTATCACAGCGGGCCTTCTGATACTGGCCTATGTGTGTCCCAGCGGCAGCTACTACAACCTAACGTCAGTCCTTTTCCAGATATGAATATGGCACGCTCTGATACAAGCATCTTGTGCTATAGCCCGACTGCCATTTTAGTGATTACGTTAGCCTCGGAGCTTGGGTCGATGCGGATTTCAGTCGCCTCTTTCGCCAGGCATACCTACCTCGTGCATATTCTAACTCTAAACTCGCAGGGGACATTATTATAGAACAGTTAGAAGAGACAAGACCTGGTTAGTGTAGTCCACCAAACAGTTTCAGCTAAAATGATGGCAGGCTCAAATCCGAAACCACTGTGCGCGCTTCATTAAGTGCGAATACAATACAACATGCATGGAGTTAACATACATCGCTCCCTGAGCCTTTGATTGACTCAGGTTTTCCGAGCAAGGGCATTCTATTTCAGGTCAGCAACCCCCTTGAATCCGCGTCCACTTATAGAGGTACCGGGTAAGCAAAGCGACGTACTTTTATAAGAGCAATGCTGGTGGTCCTAAAAATTCTGCTCTCCTGTATACACAACAGCTTTTCGCATTTCGTTACTCCGAAGAAGAGGATGGGTCCCATTAAATAATGCATACAGCTCAATAAGTTTGATTTTCTTTAATAGACTTAGGTTGAGGTGAGTGTCACCGATGTGGAAAGTTCTTTGCCATACATTCTAGTATTGAAACCTTCTGATGCTAGCCCGACTTCGACGGTCCCGATTCCATTGTGGACTACATGGTAGCCTGTGGACAGACACAGTCAAATTATCTTATTGATTACTTTTTTTTCAATGCTCTAATACACCGCAATATTTTTTTTTTTTGCAAAACCTAGTTAGTATCAGACCTGTTAAATTTGATTACTCATTAGTAATCAATTAACTATACGCATTTTTTAATTGCTAATGCTTATTTTAATTTTTTTCAAGAAAGTCAATTATTAATTGATTACGATTAGAAAAAATCAAAAAATAATCCAAAGAGCAAAAAAAATCAAAAATTATCAAAAAAAATTTTTTTTTTGTTGGTTTTATGGTCTTAATTTTTACATATTTTTGTAAGTTTAACGAGCTCAAAAGCAGCCACGATTTCTCGTCAGACTAGTTCGTATAGTTTTGCTATTTCAGAGGATCTTGTGGAGAATCGAACCCACTCACTCTGATTGTTTCCATTACTTTTGATTATTTAAAAATTTATTTTTTTGATTATTTTGAATTTTTTTGGTATTGTTGATGTGAATATTTATGTGCTTCTACAACAATACTGAAAAAACCAAAAATATTTAAAAAAAATTAAAAGTATTTAAAACAACTTTTTTTTTTGATTTTTTTGGATTTTTTTAAATATTTTTTTTTATTATTTTCTAAATTAATTGGAAAATAATCATTAAAAATGGAAAGTAATTAGTAATCAATCAATAAATGGATTCTCAAGAAAATAAAAAATCAAACCGGTAATCATTACGATTAGTAATCATTATTTAACAGGTCTGGTTACAATAGATCTAGAATGTATTTAATAAACCTAGATTTTGGATTTTCCGTAAAAAACTTTTAAATATTTTTACTTACCCAGGGCAAAATTATTGCAAAGCATAATCCCGAGACCCTCAAGGAATACAGCACATCCGGCTATGATGTGCTACTCCGCTGCAATGATACTCAAACTATTAACGAGATCCGTTCTACAGCCAGAGATATGTTATCGAACTTTATAGAACCAAATTGGTTAGAAAGCGGCGATATCTGCATTCAAGTGCCATACGATTTGGATGACTCTACAACATCTACAAATTTCTTGCACTATCTACAAGACTTACAAGAACGTGAACAAATTTCGGACTTACGCGTCGAGAGTAGAAATTTAGAACAAATCTTTACAGCGCTGCACAAAGATGACAAACATGGTGGCAATGTACTACTACGAACCAGCGTGGATATGAAACCTGTGCAATTGAAACCCACAAATGTTTCGAATATTGTGCACAGCAGCTCATTGAATTTCATCGCAGCAATTCGTTATCTTTTATGGAAACGTTTTATACATTTTAGGCGCAATTATCGTGTTTTGTTGTGTGTTATTGTACTTCCCGCGCTTTTCGAATTGCTAGCTATGTGGTTCGTTACATATCGCTTGGAGGATGATTATGATAAAACGATTAGTTTCACACGTGAACTCTATCCAAAAACAACACAAATGTTTAGCATGGAATTAAATAAGACATTAACAATGGCCACTTATGATGGTTTGTTGGAGCAGTGTTCGGTTGAGAGTCCATGCCGCGAATTTGTTAACTCGAGTGCTGCTTTCTACTGGCTATTGGACACGACGAAGAGTTATCATGATAAACGTTATGGTGGTTATTCGTTCAATGATACGAATGCCATTGTTTGGTACAATAATAAGGGTTATCATGCAATGATGGCTTGGTTAAACGATTTGAATACGCGGCTATTGCAAGTAGAGATGGGCGATAATAATTTCAGTATTACAACATTGAACGAACCGTGGAAGCTTGCTGTAGCAGAATTAACCACAACATCTGTGTAAGTTGAGTTTTTATGGCTTTATTAAATTTTTTTAAAATCGGTTAACCCATAAAAAGGCAGTTTTGGAAGTGGAAAAATTACCCATTCAAAGAGAAAAATCCAGACACTTTCAAGTCAAATGTTGCAAACACTTATAGTTTGCCCAGCACACTGTCAAAGTAGAAATTAGTTTAAAATAATCCCTCTTCAGCAGCCTCTTAGAACGCAAATATGTCGGGCTTGGGCAGCCTCTTAATTGTTTAGGCTCAACTCTATAGGTAGACTGGAACGAAATTCTATCCCCGTCATCATAAGGAGCCCTTCCGCAGCAATTCCGAGTGCGTGGCTCTGACAGACTTGAAACTTTCTCCAGATGGTATCGCTAAGATTCGGTTTCCAGCAACAAGTCATTATGATTTCATTTCGTTGAGTCGTTTGTGTACGGAAAAATGTTGACTCCCTCTGGTGGGGAAAGATGTTTCGATTTATGTATCCACAAGCGCCTGTCAAATACTCAGATAATGGATGCTCCACCTCTTTCGAAGTGAAGTTTAAAATGCTTTTCAAAGGTAGAATACTAGGATAACAGTCCTGTGCCGAGGTCTCCCGGGTGGAAAATGTGATATATTTTGCCTAAACGGGGTCTGAGTAGTAATGTCTATCTAGGCCTTGCCTAGTTTTTCCAGGGAATTACAATTTTAAAAAATGCATTGCCTCAAAGGCAGCATCGAACCCGTCTTCTCTATCCATTGAGCTATTACATTCGATAAAATCTTCTCCGCAATTGAGCAACTTGAATTCATTGTAATAATCGTGGAAAAACTAGGCAAGCAACGTTGACTCCTTTCTTTTGGTCCCGCAAGTGTTTTTATTCCTCGTAGTGATACCTCGCTTAACGGTAGTATGTAACGGCATAAACGAATCGAGATAGATATTGACTTATGCATATCAAAATGTTCAGGAGGAAAAGAAAAATTGATTTAGCCTTTCGTCCGTCTGTGAACACGATAACTTGAGTAAATTTTGAGATATCTTAACGAAATTTAAGCAAATCGGATAACACACAAATAAAATATCCGGGAAAGTTGTTAATACGCCACTGCATTAGGAAAGTTATATACTTTTTTTTATTTTCATAGTAATACCCCACTGCATTAGGGAAGTTATATACAACATTTCATACTTTTATGAACATGAAATTTTTGTAAGCACGAGAAGAAGAAGAGATGGGCCCATCAATACGAATACAGAAATAATTAGGATGATGGGCTGAGTTGATTTAGCCATGTCTGTCCGTCTGTCCGTCTGTCTATTTGAACGCAAATTTTTCAAACATAAAATGTGCATGTATTGGTATTTTGAAAAAAATGTGGTAAGCAGTGGTTGGTGGGGAACCTATTTATATACAAATAAATTAATTTACCACTTAAAACTCATAGCAGAAGTGTTTTTTTTTTAAACAATCAGCTGGCTTTATAATACGAACTGAAAAGTATTCAAATTTACCTGTTTAAATTGATATGCCATAATAGATCACTACTAGGTATATAATGTTCGGTTCTACCCGAACTTAGACTTCCTTACTTCTTTAAACTCACCTCATTTGTATTAATATACATACGCATATAATCTCCTAGTCCTAGTAGCTTTTTCTTCTACCTATGATTTGTATTACCTAATAACTCATTTATATTTTACTCGCAGGTTACGTCAAGCCGGAGATTCTTCGATGGTCTTCATATTGCTCATTGCGTTCAGTTTAGTTGTTGCCGTATCCTCAGTTTTTCTGGTCAATGAACGGGTTAATGGTGAAAAACTACAACAGAAACTTTGCGGCGTAAATTTGGCGACGTACTGGGGTGTGGCATTCGTTTGGGATTATTTAGTAAGTAGCAATTAATGTAAGCAAAAACAATCAGCTTTCTAAAGCTCTCACTTCTAGGTTATGATATTGGCCTTATTGGTGTTGGGTGTGATCATATTTGCTTTCGGTTTGCCAGTTTTTATGGCACGTCAAAATGTTTTGGGCATTTTCGTGCTGGCGCTACTCTTTGCGTAAGTTTGAGATACAATATATTTGCATACTTCTCCTTTTTTTTTTTAATTTTCCTCTCTCAACACTTTTCAGCTTTGCTTGCATACCTGGCGTTCACGTTTTCGAGAAGTGTTTCAGTGACTCCAGCGTCGCAATTGTGGCCATTTTTTGCCTGAACATCATCATACCACTCTTTACTATGGCCATCATAGTTTTGTTAGGCGTTATTGGTGATGGTCCAGTTTGGGACGATTGGCGTTACTTCTTAAATCGTGTTTTCCTTATCTTTCCGCAGCATGCTTTAGGTGATGGCCTTTTGGAGATTTGCAAAAATTATATGGTTTCATTGGTTTTCCAACGCTATGATATCGATTCGTATAAACATCCGGTTTCGAGCGATTTACTCAAACCTCATATGACTGCGCTTCTTGTACTTGGGATTTTCTTTATCATATTGAATATTCTCTTGGAAAATGGTAAAGTGTATGAGCTTCATGAATGGATTTTGAAGCGATTACCTTTTTATCAGAAAACTGAGAAAAAGCAAGTAGAAGAATTAAAGATTGTATCAATACAAAATTCGCTAAAACGTGCAGAGAAAGATGAAACCCCACAAGTTTTGAAGGTGGACAATTTGTGCAAGGCTTATGATCGTGGGCAATATGTCGTGAAAAATGTTACATTTGCTGTAAAGGCGGGCGAATGCTTTGGGCTGCTGGGCAAGAATGGTACCGGAAAATCGACGATATTTAAAATGCTGTCTGGAGAATTGCAGCCAAATATGGGAGACGTGAACTACTTCAATGTAAGTTTTTGCTTGTACATACTATCATTGATACACATATGTGTACACTGTACAGCCAAATTGGCAAGGCAACCTAATAAGCAAAATACGTTTGATAGAAGCTTACGATAAACTTACTTTAGCAAGCTTTTCGCTTCGAAAACGTTTACTACAGCCATTTTGAAACGTTAGGAAAAAATTGTCAAATAATTGTAATTGAAGTTTGGAAAACAATTTTTAATTACCATTTTACTCAACGTACAGTAAGGGTTTGATAAAACTTCAATAAGCCCAACCCCAATTAATGTAACTGCATAAACGGGCCGAGATAGAGTAAGTTAGGGTATTGCGATATAGGCATACCTTTTTCGGCTGCTACTCAACATTTTATTAAGTAGACAGGTAGAAAATCATACAATTCGATAGATTCCAGTATTGCGAAGCACATTCCAAGACGAGATCGATCTATCTTAACTATTCCGGAAGATATTTATTCAAACCCATTAAAAGTCAAAAACGTCGTTTCGTCAAAATAGGGGGTAATGTGATATACTATACCACAAACTTGGCTCTTCTATGAAAGATGTGTAAACCGCATGAAATAATCCAGCCACATTGTAGATATCGTAGTTTGCATCCATTCAGATATGTGACAAGCTGATTCGAAACCAGATCGAGCATGTTCCATCAAAAGTGGAGAAGGTTTTCCTTTTTCTGCTGATCTTATGCACTCAATTTGCTTTTCTGTTGTAGCTAACATTTTCGGATGCTTACGTGGCTTGATAAACACCCTTGTGTCATCAACGTTCCAAATCCTAGTTGGAGGAAATTAATACTTTTCATACTCCTGTTCCACATTGAACTACTTCTACCATATCACCTTACCCAAACTAGAGCTTTAAAGGTACGAACAATTTGTTCACCAAAATTAATTTAAAAATATTAAGTAATCACTTGAAATATTGGTGCCTATATTTACTAAAAACGAAAATAAAATATAAGAAGTCGACAACCTGTGAACATTTCGGAATTATCCTTGTTAAAAGAGTGCTCAAAATTATTGACGACCGCACGATGAAAATGTTTTTTCACACCTAGTTGACCAATGCAACGGCCCGCTTTACAGTAGCGGTTTTTGCCCATTACTATTATAGTAAAGAAGATATTCTTGCTCAAACATGAATAAGTTAGGAAATACGCAGGTATATCACTTTACCAACCCATATCACAATACCCTAACTTACTCTACATCTTTATATACCAAAATGTTCAGAAGGAACAGAGAAATTGATTAAACCATGTCCGTCCGTCCGTCTGTTAACACGAAAACTTGAGTAAATTTTGAAATATGTCCATGAAATTTGGTATGCGAGTTCCTTGGCACTCATCTCCGATGATAACCACGCCCACTTTTTATATGTAGAATATTTTCGAAAATACAAAAAAAAAGTGATTATTCATTACATAATACACTTAGGGACATTTTCACAGTGTCGAGTTAACTTAAATTCCACAGTTAACTCTAGCTTTTTAATTTTCAAATCGAGTTAACTAGAGTTTAACTGCTCAACATTGGTGAGTTAACCTCGGTTTAGAATTCATAAGGCTCTCTATTGTATATTGGGCAGTAAATAGCTGAAATAAAATTGTGAATCGATAGTTAACTGTGGAATGTAAGTTAACTCGGCACTGTGAAAATGGCCCTTATAAGGATACAATTTTGTGTGTGCATTAACGTTAAGGCAGAAAATAAAATTTTCAAGAAATTTTTGAAAATGGGAGTGGCACCGCCCACTTTTGATTAAGTCAAATTTAGAAATAATATCAATCATAAACCAAAAACCGTTCAAGATATCGAAGCAAAATTCAGCACACATATTTGTATTATTACAGAGAATGTTCCGGAAAGAAATTGGCGAAATCGGTTAAGGTCCACGCCCACTTTTATACGAAAGATTTTGAAAATGATCATATATATATTTAATAGCCAATAACTTCGCGTACAATAGCTTTATAAATCCTATTTCACTTCCAAAGTGTCCGTGAACGAAGAAAGTCAAAAAATATATATTTTAAAATATGGGCGTAGCCCCGCCCCTTTTATAGTGGATTATTTCACAAAACTTTGAATCCCATAACTCCGGAAAAAATTTATTTATTGGAACGATATTTGGCGAAAATGTTGAATATATAAAGGTTATTGTTTTCTGTAAAAATGGGCGAAATCAGTCTACGGCCACGGCCAGTTTTGTAACATAGTTCTAAAAAATTTGTTTGTAAAATGTAAAACTCGATGTTTCCGCAACCATGCAAGCTATATCAATAAGATCTTGCGCTCATAATAAGCTTTTTAAGTAAAACTCGACCGCAAAAAAACTTCGTGGATTTTGGGGGAGTAGGCGTGGCGCCCACTTTTCAGCATAAAAATTCTGCTACTTTCAAAGGCAATTGCTTGTAATTTCCCCCATAATACCCCACTGCAATATGAAAGTTATATATCTTTTTTGATATTCCTCCCTTTCACGAACATGAAATGTTTATAAGTAAGGAAATTAGAAGAGATGGGCCCATCAATAAGCACACTAAAATAAGCCGTCTGTCTGTCTATTTGAACGCAAAATATTTCAAACATAAAATGTACATGTATTGGTATTTTGAAAAAATTTGGTTAAAAGTGTAAACAAACAGCTGGCTTTATAATAGGAGCTGAAAATTATCAAAATAGACCTGTGTAAATTGATAAGCCATAAAAGATCACTACTAGGTATATAATGTCCGGTTCTACCCGAACTTATACTTCCTTACTTGTTATAGTTGCAATACATTGACTCTGCGAGTTTATGAAGGTGATAGGGGGCAGTTCATTAGTATTAACCGCAGAAAGTAAGAACAAAAGATACAAAATAAAATTAGTGAAAGAATAGCCGAATCTGTCAACTACACCTTTTCCAAGTGGTCTTCAAAAATCGTAAAATGTACTTGAGCATTTTCGATTGTACTTCAGAAACTGTAAAAAGTATTTCGGGATAGTCAATTGCACTTCAGAAGCCGTAATAATTTTTCAGAAGCTGTAAAATTTATGTAATAATTAGTTATACCTTAGAAACCATAAAGTCTGAGCTATGCTTGAATACTCTGCAGTACAATTGGCCGTTTCTGAAGAACAATTTACGGTTTCTGAACTACAATTAATAATTCGGAAAATTATTTAACGGTTTCTGAAGTACAATTGACTATTCTGAAATACATTTTACGATTTCTGAAATACAATTGACTATTCTGAAATTGATTTTACAATTTCTGAAGTACATTTGATGAGTTCTGAAGTACATCTGGAGAAGGTGTAGTCGTATTCAAGAAACTAATCGGTGTGATAATCGATTTTTTTTTTAAATAATCATTGCAAATCAATTAATCGATTATGAAAAGCTCTACTAAATATACCCAAGGGTTTGGAAAATCAGTGTTATTAACATTTTTCACTATTGAGTTGATTTGGTTTTGTGTTTTTCCTTTTTCCGACAGGGTGGATACTGGATTTATATTGGAACGAATTTTCGTCATCCCTTGTTCGCCGAAACCGGTTTGTTACAAAACCAAAATTGACAAGGGATGACGAAAATTCGTTCCAATATAAATCCATTTTTCACTATATTGTTTTCCCAGTCTATTTTAAGTATCGTATTATGTGTGAAACCAATCATTTGATTTCCATAAATAGCTTATACTTAAATTTTTAATAAAATCTTTTTTTCCACAGGGTGAGATTGCCTACTGTCCACAAACGAATCCTTTGGATTCTCTGCTCAGTGTAGAAGAATGCATTTACTTCTACGGTAATCTACGAAGAGTAGCTGACCTCGAAAAGGTGAGAAATTAACTGGTACTGAACAAAAAAAACCTTAACACATAAAACTATTATCACGCACGTTTGTTTTTGTAATTTCTTGCATCTTTGCAAAAATTCAAGAAAAAATTTTATTGATCATATTCATTGATCATAACCTCCATGTGAATGCAATCGTTGCCATCATGCGAGAGTAAATTAATTTCGCCACGATTTAAACGTAAACAATTCGTATCATTAACCAAAAATTCGCTTGGATTTTGTGATTCATTCAATTGACGAACTTGTGCGATTAAACTGCGCGATGTTGTCATCGTTTTATCGTATGCGGTGAGAGTACAATGAATCGGTTTGGTGGATTGTACACTCACGAGCCAAATAACAAGTAAATGTTGATTCAGATTTGTTGGCTTTGTGATGTTAGCTTCGAGTGCCTTATCCTCTAACAAAGCGCCCCATGAAGTGCGACAAGCCATTATCAGTATAGGTAAATGAGCATCCAAATGTTCGTGTGGCTTCGGTAGAAACGCATTATGAATGCAAATGCCACGTTGTGCAGGCGGATCTGAACTGAAATTAAAAAATTAAAATGTGTGATCGGGGTGGAAAAACTGTTAGCACTGTAGTAACTTACAACTTTTCTTTAACGCCACCATACGCCAACACGCCCAGACACACATTATCATGAAATTCCAGTGTAGTCGGATCGAAAATCAACACCGAACGCTTACCGCCATAAATCTCTTGACATTGCACACCAAAGTCCTCGCTATGATCACGCAGGTAATGCGACAAAACCGACGTTACGCCAATGGTGCGTCCACACGCTCCAATTGGGCATTGTACGGGTGTACGTGAGATCGTTAGTAGTGACACTTTTTTCTTTAGCGTCTTACCATCGTTGTTGGTGCTTGTGAGCGTGTCAGTTGTAGTGCCCGTACCAGTGGCGGTACCAAGCGCACTTGATGCGCCACCTACGTCGGTGGTAGCGGCTAAACTTTCCAACATTGAACGTTCACCATTTTGTGCTAAACGCATTTGTTGTCGAAATAGCGCTACATCTTGTGTACTAAATTGATCAAACATATCCTTACTTGTTGTTGTTGTGGGATGCCAATTTGTAAAATTACTGTTCATTTTGAGAAGTTCCTCTTTACGCTTCTCAATAGCTTGCTCTTCTTGCTTTTGCATTTTAAAACGTTGAAAATTCTGAAAGTGATCATACATGGTGGGTTGTTGAAATTCCGGACGTACTGGTGCGCTACCCGTTGATTGTGGCTGTAAACGATCACAATCCTTACAGGAATTTGCCATATTCATATTTTGTGTTTCTCTAGTTAACTGTATTGTTCTCTTGACTTCTCACAGTATGCGTACTTAATATAAAGTTAATTGTTCGTATGTGTTGTTGTGGTTCGCGTTATTTGTTGTATTTAGCCAGCTTAGTACTTTTTTTGTAAGAGTGGTAAGGATGAGCTTATCAGTGGAAGTTTGTTCTGAGAAAATTTGCTTTGATAAATTTTGAAATTATAAAGTATGAAACACTAAAATTTATTTATATAAAAAAACAAAAACAGAAGACTGTATTTTGACAAATTTTTTATTTCAATTTCTGATTAATCAATGGCAGCTAATAGAATACATACTTGAGTCATATCAACTGAAGTCGTACCGTCATGTTTTGGTTAAGAATTTGAGTGGCGGTAATCGTCGTAAATTAACTGTTGCTCTAACGTGTTGTGGTCGTACAACTGTTGTTCTTATGGATGAACCGACGAGCGATATGGATCCCGTAACACGTGGCATTGTCTATCGTACAATACACGAACTGCTTGCTGCACAACGTGCAGTCGTACTTACCTCGCATTCTGTGTCGGAGATCGATGAGATTTGTCATCGTATTGCTGTACTTAAGGATGGACAAATATTAACTTGTAGCAGTCCGGAGAGTTTGAATAGACAATATGGTGGTTATTATAATGTTGTGATATTTGGTGATAATCAGTTGATTGAGTCGGTGGAGAAGGTAAGTTGAATATGTATATGAAGAATATTAATACTATATCAAACTAGTATTAAATCCGAAGGACAAATTGTGAAATCCAATTACCTATTCTAAAATTCAATTGACATTTTCTGATTTTAATATGGAAAAGGTGTAGAGTTGCGCGATTTCGTTCAATTGAATATTCGAATGAACTACACATTTTCCAGATTGAAATCAGAAAACTCAATTGTATTTCAGAAAATGTTAATTGAATTATGGAATAGCTAATTGGATTTCAGAATTTCTTATTTGGATTTGGTAATTGGTCTTTAGAAAATTTTAGGATTTCAGAATATTCAATTGGAATTCAGAAATCGTTAAGTGGATTTCAGAAAATACCATTCCAACTGTTTTGCCATGTTAGTACTTGATTATGTATAAAGGCCATGGAATATGTAAAAATTGTTTGTTATGGAATAAAACTATTTTATAACGTTCAGTTCAAATTGAATTGTCTATTTTTGAAATCCAATTCACATATTCTAAATTCATATTACCTATTCTGAAATCCCATTAACATGTTCTGAAAAAGAGATAACTACCCTCAAATCCAAATGCCATTCTGAAAAATGGAAAATTTGTAGTTATTTTTTCAAAAGTGAACTGCGAACTACACAACTCTAATGTAAACTTAATAGTGTTTTGGAGCTTATTCTCATTTTGGAGGCAAACATATTGAAAACCGGTGTTTTCGCCTTGAAAAATTGTCGCCGAAAACCTAATGAGAACTACCCACTTCCTATCGGTGTCGGCTCCAAATTTTATCGATGATAGTCGAAAAACATACTGTGGCCTAACTGATATTATTTCCTCCCAGAATATTGCTAGTGATATCAGGAATTATAAAAC
The DNA here is from genome assembly GCA_949987695.1 of Merzomyia westermanni. NCBI lineage: Eukaryota > Metazoa > Arthropoda > Insecta > Diptera > Tephritidae > Merzomyia > Merzomyia westermanni. The sequence continues at coordinate 71,455,766 of OX465290.1, forward strand.
GTGCAGACATAGTGATGTTCCGATACGAGTATATAGTCGAGTACTCTTCATTGCAGTCGATTAGCTAGTACCTATACAAGTACAGGTGTCGAGTACCTGGGCTCAGTATCGAACTCGCAGGTCAGTTCTCGCTTTCCGACCTTTTTGCTTTCTTCAATCCGAAAAAAGTTTTGTAAGGTTTGCCAAATTTACCCATTTTGCGTTCCTCCTTTAAAAATGTTAATTAAGAATAGCCCATTATGCGAATGTTCATGAATATTGGGACGCGCTCATAATGTGTTTTCAGTTATCGCTTCCCACGTTTTCAGATACATTTTTGTAAGATTTGTCCCAATTTTGCCATTTTGCGTTCCTCTCGTTCATGAATATTGCGTTACGCTCATAAAATTTTACAAAACAAAATCCAATTTTAAGTCATCATTTCTCTGCTCGTATTTTTTGTCATCGTCTTATGGTGATTTCGATACTTTTTCGGAATCGATTCCTTCGCCCAAAAATTTAAATGAGTACAGGTATCGCGTACAGGGCGGTTTCGGAACAACACTATACAGCCATAACGCAGTCTCTTTTCTATTGATCACTCTTCCAGAATTAAATTAAATATAACAAAAAAACTAAAGTATAATATTTTATATAATAATTCGCATTTTAGCTATGCTTTAATTCAGTTAAAAAAGTCCGACAGGGTTGTTAGATGGTTGTCAAGTGTAAATTAGAATCGTAGGCATTACCTCAAATGTTTTATCTGAAGTGATTCATACAAAAACACGCGTTTCATGCTTTAGTCTGAACATAGTCTTAGGGCCGGTTTCCCCAACGCGACTAAGACTAAAACTAAGTCGTGACTTAAGTTAGCACAGATTCGAGACTAAATTAATTTTGGGTTTCACCAACTGAGCGACTTAAATAATTTAGAGCGCAACAACCCGATCAGCTGTTTTATGCATAGTAGTAGTTTTTCATACCAGACAACTCTGCGCATCCCAATACCCCAGTGCGAAATGGACATGTATGGCCATACACGAAGGAATATATTGATCTTACACCCATTTCTCTTCAGTTGGAAGGTTCTAAATTTTGCGCTTAATTGAAAACGATAGTTTCGCAATGGTTGCATGCTAGAAAACAAGCGTTCACATGCATCTACGCATACGCCGTAAAAGTCATGTTTGACGAATTTTCCGGCTGGGACATTGTACAAAACAAATTAGGAGCATTACTGACATTTAGGTTTTCAACGACAGCAACACTGACTTAGTCAAGAATAAGTCAGCTGGCAGGCTGACTAAGTTGTGAAATAGTTAAGTTAGACGGTGAAACTGAAAAACTGAGTGAAAAACTCGACTCAACTTAGTTAAGTCGAGCTGGTGAAACCGGCCCTTAGACTTTGCTCAAAAAATTGTTATATGAAGAAATTTATACTGTTTCTTCTGTTCGGATTTCTGAAATATTTTAAAATTGGTATCAATAGTTTTGCTATAGAATATTTTAGTTTCATATTACTGGCGGCATGACATTTTAGGAGTGGTATTTGGAATCCCCAACAAGGGACTAATGTCTAGAATATTTGGAGATCATTACGAATTAATTCTTTATTATTTATAACTGATGACGGATTTATACTAGAGTTATTTAAAAAAATATTTATATAATTTTTGAAGATCCGTTTCTGGATTATCAGAGAACAGTTATGAATCTTTGTATGAATATGAGTTATTTAAAATTGTTTTGGATGAATTGGGGATATATTCAATATAGCTTAAGGTACATTTGCATACATTAAAATCCCGATATTATTTCAAAAAAATTTGAAACTCCTCCATATTTATCAGGGACTGCAAATAAATGTTTGTTTTTTTTTTTGTTGAGCAAAAATGTTATGCAAAAATTACCTTTAAACTATTTTAGGAATTTTTAACCATTATCATGAGAAAAATTTTTTTTTGGTTAAGAATAACCATTATCAAGATTTTTTTTTTTTTGGTCATATTATAAATACATCAGATATATTATATTCCGAATTTTTTATGCAAACACTAGTTATCATTTAATATATGTCAGTATATAAAGTGTTTTACAGACCTACTTATAAAGAGTTCGTAACTAACCAAGAAAATCTTCAAAAATAACCATTATTTATATTTCAACAAAAAAAAAATATTTCTCATAATAATCTTTAATTACAACCAATATTTGCATTCATCAATGTTAATGGTTTAATATGACCTTTACCTCATTTCTATAATAACCGTTACGTCCCTGATATTTATAATAATAGTCGATATATGCAGATAACGCTTCAAACCAATTTAAGGCCACGCCCACTTTTATGTAAAATATTTTTGAAAGGTCATAGACAAATTAACCAATATCTAACCGAAAAATAATTGTATATACTTCGAGCAGATTGCACCCTTACTTCGGTTTCTATTGGAGTAATTTCGTCCTCAGTCATCTTTGAAAATGTTTGGTTTTGGTGAAGAATTTTTAACATTTCACTTTCAAATCCATTCTTTTTACTTTCAGGCCGTTCATATTAGCTTACCTCAGTGCGTTGATTTCGAAACCTTCCCGCACTCTCTAAAATTCAGTCTCAAAATCCAAACATGCCAGCCACGAGACGTAAGTACATGTTTCGCTGAATATCGATATTATAGCAATTTTGAAAAACATTTCTTACTCTCTATCTCAAACTAGTGCGACTCCGATGTAATGGTACCTACACGCAGAAGCAAAGCGCTCACCTTAACAGATTTATTTAAGGAATTGAAGACACTTTCAGAGCAATACGAACATCGTTTATACTATACAATAAGCCATTGTCGTCTGGATGCGGTATTTGAGCGCATTTTAGATTCCAGTGAACGATCGTCCACGTTCCCTAATGGTTTGGGAAAATCAGGATTAATGGGTAGTCCATCAAGTGGTTATATACACAATGGTTATGTTGAAACGGAAACTGTCACATGACCGTCGAGCACGTCGTTGCTGTCAATAGCGTCAAGGCATTCTACGCTAGAAGGCTGGGCTGCACTAAGCTAAGCATTACAATTACTCGTATTCAGGGAGCTTGGAGCGTACGGTTAGCAACGGTATTGCTAGTTTTACTAGAGAACTAATTAATATGCACTAAGATTACTGATAAGCTTTAATTTTATGTTATGTAAGTAAATACAGGATTTATTTTGTAATTAAATTTTTAAATGTGCAGTTCAAAACAAAATTGTATATGGGTGGGGTTAAGGATTTGGGTTACTCTAAGTAAGTAAATATTATTGTGTTTAGTTTCATGTTACTTTTAGATTAGACATTATCAACGTACTTACATATATGTAAATGTATTTATCTTAAATATCTACAACTATGACGTATTGAAATCTATCTATGTTTGTCTGTGTATAATTTTAATGTTTATCTAATAAGTAAGATCGCGTCACAATTTGCCGGAGCTGAGCTCAGATATATTTGTATGAAAAATTAATATTGATTAAAGTGATTTTATATTTGTTAATGGAATCGTGTTTTGTAGAAATATTGTGAATTAACCATTAAAAAAAAGTACAATGATTTATCGAGAGGCAAGTACTACATATATGTTTAATCAAATTATTAGTTGTGTTGATAGTTACATTACATTAGTTTATTAGGACTGAATGCTAAAAAACGCATTTAAACTTAATTGTTTCAATTTCGTCATACAATGGTGGTACAAAGTGCTAAGTTTTATGGGAGACTACACCTTTTCCATATTGTAATCAGAAAACGTCAATTGTATTTCAGAATAGGCAATTGGATTTCAGAGAACTAAAATTTGTTTTCAGAATAGGTAATTGGAATTCAGAATGTGTGAATTGTGTTTAAAAATAGACAATTCGATTTGAACTGAACGGCATAGAATTTAGAAATTGATTTATTCCGTGGATAATATTTTTGCATATGCCATAGCCTTTATATAGATAACCAAGTATTAACATGGCAAAAAACAGTAGGAAAGGTATGTTCTGAAATCCACTTGACGATTTCTGAATTTAAATTTACCCATTCTGAATTCCAATTACAAACTCTGAAATCCAATTTTGGTTTTCTGCTATCCAATAATCGTTTCTTCAATAAAAATAACAAATTCTGAAATCCAGTTAGCTATTCCGAAATTCAATTGACATTTTCTGATATACAATAGAGTTTTCTGATCTGATTGAAAAGGTATAATAATTCATGAAAGTCGGCCGATCTGCCTTTAATTACGACGGCGCCAGACCCCGTCGACAACCCCATGTAACTAGGACTACTTTTGGGGCAAAACTACATTGGAGTTCACAGCGCATTTTATATTTGAAGATCTATATGTCACAATGTACTAAGCTGTAAACAGACGGACATCTAAGAAAAAGCTGTGTATTGTTTTGCAATACTACACCTTTTCCAGGTTGAAATCAGAAATTGCATTTCTGAAAATTTTAATTGCATTTCGGAATAGCTAATTGGATTTTAGAATTTGTTATTTGGATTTAAGAAACGATTATTGTATTTCAGAAAACTAAAATTGGATTTCAGAATATTCAATGGGAACTCAGGATGTGTGAATTGGAATTTAGAAATCGTCAGGTGATTCTGAAAATATCTTTGCGACTTCTTTTGCCATGTTAATACTTGAATATCATAGGATATTCAAAAATTATGTGCTATGGAATAAATCCTAAAATCCAATTCACACATTCTGACTCCCAATCACCTATATTGAAATCCAATTTGAGTTCTCTGAAATCCAATTGCCTATTATTATCAAATGAACATCTTCTGAAATCTGGATAACTACTCTTAAATCCAGATGACAAATTCCGAAATCCAATTACCTATTCAGAAATTCAATTGACGTTTTCTGATTTCAATATGAACAAGTAAGGAAAGGGTTGTCTTCGACTGTGCCGAAGACTTTATACCTTTCATGAATACGCATGACGGTTTTAAGTCCGGTCCTTACTCATTAGTACAAACTCTGCAAAAACTGTTAATTTAAAGATACATAGCCCAAAGCTCATTTATCGGAATAATCGATTTTATGGGAGCTATATGTTATGTTGGTCTGAAACTGACGGACGAGTTTGTGTTCAAACAGACAGACGGACGGACGGACAGACGGACATGGCTCAATCAACTCAGCTCATCGCCCTAATCATTTCGGTATACTTATTGGAAGGTCTTCTTCTTCTCATACTTACAAACATCGGACCAAAGTTATAATACCATTGCATGTTCATGAAAGGTATAAAAAGGTGTAGACACGAGATTTTCCGTTGAAGACAGATGTTAGGTATCTTACTACCTTTTCGCCGAGTTGGTTTAACATCAGCATGTATATTAGATAAGTCTGTGCCTAGAGGTTTGGACCCTTTAGACTTTATGAACCTCTATGGTGGTGATGGCAATGGGCGCTTGACTGTTTTTTGTTTGTTAGCTTCCCTGGTGGCGCCTTATAATATTCTTGGTATCGACTGAACCTTGCCGCTGCAGGCGCTGGATATTTTGTCATTAGGCTTAGTCGGATTAGACAAGGATTTGACTGTGGACCATAAGTTGCCAATACCAGCGGAGTGGTTGCAGGCGCTGTTATGTTGATCAACCAGCCTTCTAATTTCTTTATTCTTTTCCTTCACTACATTGCAGCGCGGGGGAATCTTTGCTACCTCCAAGATGGTGATGCTAGTGATGCTGTCAAATAGTTTGAAAAATGTGACGGGTATGAAACTCGAAATTTTAGCTGAACTAACATTATTTGTTGACTTCTTTCGATTCCTAGTATTTTCTCTAATAGCAAAACTATAAGAATTAGTCTAACGAGAGATCGTGGCTATTTTGAAACAGTGCTATATCGAGTAAAATAAAAAATAATAATTGAATAGTCAAACCAAAAAAAAAAACAATTTTTAAAATTTTTTTTTTTAATTTATAAAAATTTCTTTTTAGTTGTGTTTTTTCATACATACATCAATAATAATTGTATTCATACATCTACCAGGAGCAAAATGAGGACAAATTGCACATCAAAATAAGAACAAAAAGGCCCTTAAATCTTTCAGATATGTATCTTACGCACTTTCTTCCATCTTACCCATGCGAATAAGTCATGTTTGGATCCAAACGGTTGGCTGTGTATTGAATTTTCTATATATTATTTGGGTCGATGGTTCAAAGTTATGCCCATGATTCAATTACAAGAAGGTTAGCTTATGATTCAATTACAAGGAGGTTAGCTCCCTAGCTGACGTTTGCTTTTGACACTTCCATTTTCTGGGTTTTTTCGCGAACGAAAAAAAGTAGGAGTATTTTTTTCATTTGTCGAGGAAGTGGTAAAAGAAAAATCAAAAAAAGGAGGATATTAGTAGTGATACATTTTGTAAGGTCAACTAAATACAACATCAAAACATGTCATCCCATACTATCACTGTATAAATCGTTGTAAATTTTCTCTATAATCAATTAAAAAACAATAAAAAACGGTCACTGCTCAAACAAAAATTAAAATAAATATATGTATACGAGGTGTGTTCAAAAAGTATCGCGAATTTTGAATTTTCGCTGGTTACGTATATTCGAATTTCGAATTTTTTGTGGCGTTATGTTGGTACTCATGTCTCTCACTTATGCCGACAAGCTCGGCCATTTTGACTGTTCAGTTAATTGTTGACAGCTGCTTTGCTTGCACGTGTTTTGGATCGTCTTCGATTTTTACCTATTCAAAAAAATGGATCAAAGAACCTGTATCAAATTTTGTGTGAAAAACGAAATTAAGTGCGCGGATGCATTTCGAATGTTGACTGTGGCATACGGAGAAGCTACCTTGGACCGAAGCAACGTTTATCGGTGGTACAAAATGTTCTCAGAAGGCCGAGAAGATGTGAACGACGAAGAGCGTGCCGGACGCCCGAGCACTTCAACAACAGACGAAAAAATTAATGAAGTGGAGAAAATGGTATTGGCCAATCGTCGAATCACCGTTAGAGAAGTTGCTGAGGACCTGCTAGACTTCACTCCTCAGAGATTTTTTGGCACGCATTGCTAACCATTAAGCTAACAATACGCTGGTTTTGATGTCATCTAAACTCCTAGTTCTATTCTTCTTTTTACCATATGCATGAACTGCTTTTGTTGATTTACGGCCTGTACATTTTCAAGTATTCATGAAACGAGCTCAAGACCAATAATAAAATATCTTTATTATTTACTATCCTTATTATTTATAACACTTTTTTAATTTTTTGTCTATTCTAGCGGATTTTAATTTTTCGTTTTAGGTTTTTAGGTCTAAACTTAGATTTCTTAAATTTTTGAGAAAACTTAACTTTTCTCTTGTTTTTTTTTTCATTTTTTATATTATTTTTAGTTTTTGATGTGTAGACATCTTTGGACTCGGGAGGGGCTGTCCAGAAAAGATACGCATCGCTGCTTGCAAGCGTGAGTGTAAGATCTGCCTGCGTCTCTGTCTGTGCCATGTTTGTTGATGTTGTTTCTGTGCGTATCTGAGTTCCCTGTAAAAAACGTTGGAGCATCAGAGTACTCTAACACATATCCCCATTCATATAAAAAAGGTGGTCCAATTTACATGGCAATGTCCGGTGATTGGATCACCTAATCCTATTCGGAGTACCATTTACTTTGCTTCTGAATAGTCTATAGAGCACCTACGTTGGAGTACTTTGAAAATGCTGCCAAAAGATTACTCTATAGAGTACTCTAAACGAAAACGAGAAGGGAGTATGTGTTCTTTTGAGGACCACCTACTCCCGCTCTCGCTTTGCTGTTGAATACTCTATAGAGTAATCCCATGGGAGTATTTTGAGAGTACTCTCATGTAGGTGGTCTATAGAGTATTCAAAAGCAAAGAAACGGAGTACTCCGAGATGGATTAGGTGATCCAATCACCGGACATTGCCATGTAAATTGGACCACCTTTTTTATATGAATGAGGATATGTGTTGGAGTACTCTGATACTCCTTTAGGAGTATTCTATGGAGTATGAAACGGAGTATTTCCGTTTTTTGCAGGGTTGTAAGTGAAATTTGGCTTAATATGCGTGTATAGAATCTTCCCTGCAAAACATCGTGCGATTGATCTCTAAAGAGAGTGATCGGGGATCAATATCTTTCGTCTACAGCGGGCTACATTTGATCCCCACTATTCCGTTAAGGCATAGTTGGGTTAAGTCGATTTTAATTTCTGGAGCCTACTTTTAGGTGTTGAAAGTAAACTTGTCCGACCATAACAGTAGGGGAACAAAGGGTATCTGTCCGACACTACTCGTTTGGGCATGAAAGGGATCATTAGTCTCTCCTAAGACATGCTCAAACAAAAGGGATCACCCCAACCCATACGAAGAGATCAAAACTGGCATTGGTCGCATGCTCCTTTGCGAGTCATCCCGGATCCATCCTAGACTAATCGGATTTTTTGCAGGGTTGTTTGACTGCTTTGCTGATATACATATACATATGTGATGCTCTGGTTATGTGGGCGTTTGTGTATGCAAGTGCTTTGCTGATTGTTGTTATTGTTATTATTCGGTAATCGTGACTAAACACGACGAATGCTATCAATCGGCAAAAAGATGAACGGAACTGCGTTTATCATAAATATACACAGTGTTTACAAAAACAAAATAAGTTATTATTTGTGTTCAATTTATTTTAGCTCAGAATACTCAAGACAGTATTTAAGTTGTTTTGTTTGTGTAATCTTCGTTGTTATACTCAAGAAGTGAAATGCAAAAAAATTAACTAATATAAAATAAAATAAAACAAAAAAACTAAAAACAAAATTAAATAATTTTTAATTAAATTCAATTAAATTAATTTAAAGGAACTATGATAACTGGAAAGAAATTAAATGAAGGAAAGGAATGAAAAGGAAAGTAAAGGGGAGGAAGGGAAATTAAAGGAAAGGAAAGGAAAAAAACGAAAATGGAAGGAAAGGAAAGGAAGGAAAGGAAAGAAAGGAAAGGAAAGGAGACTGGGGAAAGAAGAGAGAAGCATATAAAATAAAATATACTAAAGTAAAGGTACAGCAGAGAAGAGAAGGGAAAGAAGGCCAAGAAAGAAGTAGCTTATAACTATAATAAATTAAAGTTTTGTGCTTGAAATTAATCCAGTGGGCGAGATCTAATTTAATAAAATTTATGTACAGGATACATATGTTTACTCATCAAACTCCACGAGTACTTGGTACTCGCGCCTTTTTTTTCTTTAGAATCTCAATATTTGAAGAAAAAGTTGTCAATTTGTTTCACAGGCGCTGCTTCATTATTGACGTGTCTTTTGCTTCTATTCATTGTATACATGTTGTGTCATCAGATTGATGATGATTGTAAGAGCAAAACACTAGCCGAAGGTACTAACACCTTCTGATAAAAGCCCGACTGACGCGCGAGTGATTTGTTTGACACCGCCTTACCATCAGGTGGTGGGTTTTAGTCGTCCCCTACGACAGGCGTACCTTACCGTGGGTATATACTAAGCCACTTTCCCGCTGGAGAAGTGTTATCAGGTGTCATGAACCGGTATACAAGCCATGAGCAGGTATTGTTTGGCGGTGTAGCAGCTATCAACTGATATTGTCTTATAATTCGATGCACATTTTTTTGCGCCCAATAACTATCGTCCTTGCAGCAAATCATATCAATCTTATTCTATCCCTGTACGTCTCAAACATAGCTCATATTTATGTATAAATGTATAAATGTTGTTATTGTTATAATAAGGAATGATTTGCTAATAAGTGTTTTCTGTTTTATGTTTTTATATTTAAATAAATCAGACTCCCTGAGGAAAATGTAAAAACACATCGAAACGCGTAGGAGGAAAGAGAAAACGTAGTTTTTGTCTTAAAACCATCGGCCGAAAAGCTCGTTATAATTAAAAGATAAATTATTAACAATTGGCCCAAAATAAACAAACATAAATTAATCGGAGAGCTAAACCGAAAAAAAGAAATAAAGCATAAAACAGGCAAAATGAAGCACTTTTCCAAACATATAAAATATAAATATGACGAAGTGACCAGTTACATTATCAAGCAGTATAACAAAAACAACAAAAAACTGGTCAAGCAACAACAAAGGCTAAAGTTTCTACTGCGATGTAAGGATTCCGGCATCACATCTTTACATTTAAAAGGTAAGACAAACAGAATAGCAAACGGGTTTAAATTAGAGAAAACAAAGAAAGAAGTAAAGAAAATACAGCAACAACTCATATGGAGAATTTTGAATCTGGAAATAAAGGAAGCCAATATCCAAATAAAAATCATAAACACAACCATAAGACACATTAGGGATGACCTAAAAAGAAGATTACAAGAAGAAGATTTTAGCTCGGTGTTGGCAGGTCAAATAGAATTTAAAAACAACATAGATACTACTACGGAGGAACACCTGAACACAAAACTACAAACGCATATCAAGAGAAGCTTCGAAACGTTTGGTCTGAGGAATGGTTTATTAATAAAACCGATATATCAGTACCAGATGAATCTCGTTGGCTACTATCAATGTGTAAAAAATTTGCACTACCAGTTTCGAAAAAGTCTTTTTCACCAATACACTTGATTGCGGAGGTAGAACAAGGTATACAAACGATGGAAGACGAAAGACAAAAAGATATACTAAGATGAAATTTGGCAACTAAAATCAACACATACAAGAATAAACTACCAAATAACCCCAAAGAAAAGTTCATTTTAAAAATTTTTGAAGACACGAAAAACTTTGCGAAACAACATAAAGACTCGATAATAATAACAAACTCAGATACAGGGAACAAAACCGTAATGATGTATAAGGTGGACTACAGACAAAAGATGGAACAACTACTTAATGACAAAAACACATATAAAACAATAAGAAATGATCCCACACAACAATTGTTACGAAAACACAATAACATAATAAATGACATTTATAAACAGAAAAACATCAGTTTGAAAGTTAAAAAACAACTTACTTGCACAGCGGCTACAGCACCTAGGCTGTATGGACTCCCAAAGATCCATAAAGAAAATATGCCCCTTAGACCGATATCATCATCAGTCGGTGTACCATGTTACAAATTATCAAGACACATATGACAAACACTGAAAGACATAATCAGTGACACTCTCAACGTAAAAAATTCCCTACAATTAAAAGATAAACTTAGAGACGTAACCACAGATAAAGATGAAATTCTCATATATTTTGATGTTGTATCCCTCTTTACGAATATTCCAATACAATTAGCCATTTGCACAATAATGAAACAGTGGAACACATTAAAAGACACACCAAGCTAACAAATAAACAATTTCGAACTTGTCTTGACTTTTGTTTGAGGGATAACAATTATTTCACATATGATGACAAATTCTACCAACAAGTGTATGGAATGCCCATGGGCAACCCCTTATCACTCACTGTCGCTGATATAGTCTTAGACAAGATTATTGACGATAGCATTGCCGAATTAAAAACCAAGGACATATGTATCAAATACATAAATAAATATGTAGATGATATATTTGCAATAATTAAAACTAAAGACGCGGAAGAAATACTTAAAACTCTAAACACACAACACACAAAAATCCAATTCACAATAGAAAAAGAAAACAAACTACCCTTCCTAGACATAGAAATAATAAAATCTGATAATAAATTAAAAACGAATTGGTATTATAAGGCCGTAGCATCAGCGAAAAATAATAAATTACCACTTGAATCACCCGTGGATGCAAAAGAAAAACACGGCAGTTAACCTTATGAAGAAAGTCATCAACTTGAGCGACCAGGAGTTCATAACAGAAAACAATGGAAAAATTAAAAATATTTTACAAAAAAAATGCATACCCTAATACGCTAATAAACCAATGGATAACAACAACAAAAACAAACACTACTAACAATGCACGGAATAATACGAGTATAAGCTCGAGAAATGAAAACGAAAAGAAAATCTACACCGGCGTCACATACATACCAGGACTAACAGATAACAGGTCAATGGAAAATTTTACAAAAAACCACAACATAAAGTTTGCCCACAAACCAAATCTAACACTGAACACAATATTTACACAAACAAAGGCCAAAATCAGCAAAGAACAACAACACGATGTAGTCTATGAAATTAAATGCAATGGAGCGATAGGAGAAAAATGCGAACAGCTCTATATTGGACAAACGAAGAGATCGCTAGCCATACGAATCAATGAGCATAAGACAGATGCAAGAAATAAAAAAACGACCACAGCGCTTTCAGGTATTGATCGATAATGTTGAAATCGAAACTTTAAAGCTTGAAGTTGGTGGTATTTATACGTTGTTGGTAGCAGAGGAGTCATCAAACAAATACCGTAGTAAGCTTGTAGTTGTAACAGAACCCAATTCGGTGTCGATTCTTTGGCTGATTCCACAGTATGCTGTTATGACTATTGGCGAGGTAATGTTTTCAGTGACGGGTTTTGAATTTTCATACGCTCAAGCGCCGGAGTCAATGAAGTCGGTGGTGCAAGCTTTCTGGCTTTTAACAATCGCATTCGGTAATCTAATCGTTATTATTGTTGCGAAGCTACCGCTTTTCGATTCGCAAGCGTCCGAATTTTTCCTTTTCGCTGGTCTTATGTTGGCTGATATGTTTATATTTATGTTTGTTGCATACCACTATATACCAAATGCTCCAGCATCTAAGAGCGAGCCGAAGGATCTGTAACCAACTGACCAGAACAAACAATAAAACTTGTTAACATGACTTTGTCGACTCATGAGTAACTCAGTTGGAGCTGTTATAATATTGTAACTTATAGCGACATTAATACTAATATTGTTTTGTACTTAATTAAAATCGTTTGAGTTATGAACCTAATCTGAAAAAGATATTTTATAATGAAATAAAACTAACAGAAAAAAAAAATATTTAAGAGCAATATTTTGTATTTTTAAGGGACCGATTATAGAAGGGGATATCCATAAATTACGTGAGCTTAAACAAAAGTGGCCTCCAACAAAATCTCACCAAACTGCACTGAAACTCTCACGTCAACTTAAAAATTTATGAACTAATTCCAATATGAAACAAAATTGTTTTGAACGAAAATCTGCCATTCAACCAACGCGGTGACTCGCTGTGCTAAAGAGCTGCTTTGTCTTTTGAATGGAGAGCATACACTTCCAAACAAGTCTTCTTGCACTACCGGAACCTCAGATGAAATGTGTTCGACTATTTCAATCGAAACCGTACACGAGTATCCTTGCATTGATCGAACATGTTTAGCGAAAATCTCATTTAAGGGGTGAGGGGCCCAAAGAAATCTCACTAAGTCTCACCGAAGAGGGTGTGGGGTAAAAAGTTCTTGAAACACGGCTCACGTAATTTATGGACGTCCTCTAAGCCACCGTTACGCTTTGCGTTGCAGAACCTCACATTCACTTTCACCCGTATATAATACCAAACAAATTCACATAGCAACTTCCATTTACTACTAGTCATAGAAGGGAGTAAACGCTTTCCTAGAAAAAGAATTTTTCTTAAAACGAGAAAAAGTGACTCTTGCGTTGAGTACATAATCAAGTCCGTAAGTGAAAAAGAGGGATTATTTTAGAATGCTTGTGAGTTGTTAGTTTGGAAACTAGTTTGAGCTATTTTTTAATTATAACGAGCTTTTCGGCCGATGGTTTTAAGACAAAAACTACGTTTTCTCTTTCCTCCTACGCGTTTCGATGTGTTTTTACATCTTCCTCAGGGAGTCTGATTTATTTAAATATAAAAACATAAAACAGAAAACACTTACTAGCAAATCATTCCTTATTATAACAATAACAACATTTATACAAAAATATTTCACTTACATTATTTTTCTCTATAAACATCACAATTACATTTCATTTATATTGAAACAATCATCACAACATGATACACAACATTTAGCACATTTAAAACATTCAAGACATTCGACTGCATCCATTGCCTCGTCCATTAGAATTGATTGCAGTCGTGTAAGCGCAGTTTATGTGGTCCACATCTTCCTTATAATTCATTGTTTTGTTTACATTTTGCTGTATTCGTAGCCCTTCTAAGGTAAGTCGTGTCTTTTCCCTTCTCTCTATATCCAATATTTTTGCGCTTTCAAAGTCTGCTGTGTGCCCGCGTTGGTTGAATGGCAGATTTTCGTTCAAAACAATTTTGTTTCATATTGGAATTAGTTCATAAATTTTTAAGTTGACGTGAGAGTTTCAGTGCAGTTTGGTGAGATTTTGTTGGAGGCCACTTTTGTTTAAGCTCACGTAATTTATGGATATCCCCTTCTATAATCGGTCCCTTAAAAATACAAAATATTGCTCTTAAATATTTTTTTTTTCTGTTAGTTTTATTTCATTATAAAATATCTTTTTCAGATTAGGTTCATAACTCAAACGATTTTAATTAAGTACAAAACAATATTAGTATTAATGTCGCTATAAGTTACAATATTATAACAGCTCCAACTGAGTTACTCATGAGTCGACAAAGTCATGTTAACAAGTTTTATTGTTTGTTCTGGTCAGTTGGTTACAGATCCTTCGGCTCGCTCTTAGATGCTGGAGCATTTGGTATATAGTGGTATGCAACAAACATAAATATAAACATATCAGCCAACATAAGACCAGCGAAAAGGAAAAATTCGGACGCTTGCGAATCGAAAAGCGGTAGCTTCGCAACAATAATAACGATTAGATTACCGAATGCGATTGTTAAAAGCCAGAAAGCTTGCACCACCGACTTCATTGACTCCGGCGCTTGAGCGTATGAAAATTCAAAACCCGTCACTGAAAACATTACCTCGCCAATAGTCATAACAGCATACTGTGGAATCAGCCAAAGAATCGACACCGAATTGGGTTCTGTTACAACTACAAGCTTACTACGGTATTTGTTTGATGACTCCTCTGCTACCAACAACGTATAAATACCACCAACTTCAAGCTTTAAAGTTTCGATTTCAACATTATCGATCAATACCTGATAGTTACCGGCCTTAAGTTCAGTTAAATTATGTGGATGAGCTTGTTCTTCGTGATCGATGATGCCCTTACTATTCTTCCATTGGATTTTACGACTCGGGATTACATTGGCCAAAGCACGTCCAAGCGGGAAGCCACGTATAGGTTTTGCTATGGTGTCGTCAGCGCATATTACTGGATGTGTTGTATTTTTCGAATTGAAAAATACATAATACGACTTTTGAGATTTTAGCAGGCAACTGTGGTTAGGTAGCGTCGCACAGCTCTCGTCTGAGTTGGCGCTAAATTGGAATTCTATATTTAAACCGTTAGTTGAATCTATGCTTATATTTTTGTTTACATAGATATCAAGAGAATTGATATCAAAATTTAGACCTGCTAAATTCGTGTTAACCGAATAATCACAAAGTTCGCCGTTGTAAACTCGAAGTTGAGCAATTCCTGCCATTGGCAAAGTTGGGTAGGTTTGCTAAAAAAAATAAAAGGTTTTAAAACATTATTATTTACTCCACAAGCTAGTATAAACAATTGAATTGAAGTTTTTTCGGGCTTTACATATTTAAAAGCATTCATGACTATAAATGAGCTCCAATAATAACAAGTAAGGAAGTCTAAGTTCGGGTGGAACATTAAATACCCATCTGTGTAAAAGCGGTCGTGGTAAATTGGTAAATTGCTGTGGAGCTATGACCCATAGAGGTTTTAAACTTTTTCTACTACCGTGTGGGCAATCTTATAAATAAAAATGCATGCCTGCCTGGCGTCCAAAGTAGTTAAGCGATCTTTATGAAATCTTCACGGTAGATTTTTTGTTCGGAAAACGTAGATAGTATACCTAGTATCAAGTTTCGTAATTTTATCTAACATGGTTCTGAAGTTAGACATAGCTCAAATTCGACATTTTATTCATTCATACGTGGGCGGTGCCACGCCCACTTTCAGCAAAAAAAAAAATCATTAATAAGATAATCAGGTTATTGTAACTACTAAATTCTAGCATTCTCTCTGCATGAGTGGAGGAGATATTACATGTTCTGGTTTTCTACCTCTCTTTTAGAAAGCTTTGTTCCAAAAGTGGACGTGGTCCTCCACCGATTTTGATTATTATTCGTGGGCGTACTCTACATGTCTATAGTATACCACGTGTTAAGTTTCGTAATTCTATCTTACACCGTTCTGAAGTTATTAACAGTCGAACTTGAAATTTGCCTAACTCATAAGGGGGCGGTGCCACGCCCATTTTACAAAATTTTGCAATAATCGTATAAGGAATAAAAAAATTGAGGAAACTGCCAAATTATATTTTATACCTGTATCAGTTAATTAGATATGGGCAGTTCAATATTTCTACCTCCTTGCCATATAACCTTTATGAAAAAGTAGGCGTGGTCGAAAAACGATTTCGCTTATTTTCCGTGGGTGTATGTACCACAACCATAGTATGCCTCCTACCAAATGTAGTTATTAACAGTCGAGGTTTGAAAATTTGTTCACTCATATGGGGGCGGTACCACGCTCGTTTTCCAAAAATTTTATAAAATTTCAATAAGACGACCAACTCAATAAATCTAACTAGTTTCATTATTGTAGCTGCTTTTATTATTGAATTATTGATTCGATTTCGCCCATTTTAATTAGCAACCTACCTTGGCCAGAAAGCAACCTGTGTGCGAGATTTCATTCAAATCTCAATTTTTACTCAAGTTATCGTGTCCACGGACGGACAGAGAGTCGGATTCCTCTGTTCATTCTAAGAACTTTGATATGTGGAGTTATATTCCTATCTTCTTTATTTTGTACCGTTACAAACCCCCCTTATATGACCAAAAATATAATACCCTTTGTACTAGTACACGCTGGGTATAAAAATTGTTATGAAAATTAATATTGTTTAATTTATATAACTTTTATTTATTATTAAAAGTTGTTTTTATCAAAATAGAAAAGGAACCATTGTTCTGATAGCCTACTTGTTAACAGAATGTACCAAAATTTCTCTGATAAATAATCCAAGCGGTTTCCGAAATGGATCTATAAAAAGAGCTATGGGACGTGTCTAAAAATTTTAATTTTCTGTGCTAACAAAAAAACCTTCAATAGTAAAAATTATTAACAATAAATACAAGAAATATTATTCCCGCCCTTGAGTTTATTTACAGCCCTGATTACTATTTACTCTATCATGCAAACCTAAATCAATCGGCTTACCTCCATTTTTAGTTCAACCAATCCTGAAATAATGAAAGCCACACAAGCAAAGATTCCACCCAAACTAAGTTTTTGTAAAGGACGTCGGAAACCAATTAAATTTAAAAGCGGATAGCAGGCGATCTCGAAAATTGGTATCAATACCAGCACCAGCAAAGGGTTAAATATTTGCATTTGTTCAGGTTTAATATCCCACGAGCCCATATCACCGTTCATACGTGTAGCTTGTAGGGTCCAACGTGAACCTTGCTGATAAAAGAGTGCCCAGAAAAAGGGGAGTGGTAAAAATAATACTAAAATCCGCAGCATCACTTTTACGTCCTCGATCAGCGTACGATCATACTTTTTATCGGCATAGTCGAGCCAATGTGCGCGTGGATTACTCGTAGACTCCCGCCATTTGGTGGCAATTGCGTTCTATTTGAAGAAAGCAATGTGGTTAGTTAGTTTCTTACTTACATATGTATATGCATATGTATTAAACTGGGCCAAACTCATTTTTTTTAAAACTTTATTGATATTATTTGTCAGAAATACGTAAAATATACTGCAAAAGTTGCCGACTTCAATATTAATTTTTAGCCGTCTACCTAGTTTAGATTTCGTAGGGCTATGTATTTTTACGGGCTGTATCCAAATCCGCCAACGGAATTTACCTAGCTGGCCATGGTTCTGCCCTAACCTAAAAAACCGAAAACGAAGCAATAGCTAATGTTTTTTTTTTTTTGGGTTAAGACCGAACCTCACTGCATTCAGTTTCCTGTATTCTGAAAACTAATATCAATGGGGTCTATCAGCTATTATGGCGGAGCTCCCGGCGAAAAAAAATCTGCCGTCACGCAGTGCCGAAAAATGCTATCAGCAATTACGATATTTTCGTGCTTATTGCTACCTACATACCAATTGACGTACATCATTCGGTTAGCTAGCGAATTAACCGCCGGCTGGTGCTAACAGGATTTTGTGAAAGCGGCCCTTAAAGGAAGATGTTAAAATTGGTTTTCAGTTTTCGAATTTTATTTTTTAAGTAAATAAATCTGAATGTCACTCAGAGTTAGTGATGCCAAGTCACCAATATTCGAATTTTCGGGGGAATTTCGTGACCCCGGCGGAATAGCTCATAGCATTTTCCCGACGGCGCCTCGCCGGGAGATCCGCCGGAATTGCTTATAGAACCCAATATAATTTTCAAAACACAACATTATTTTTCGGCCCAGTCTAATGTACATATATGCAGGATAGTTGTACCCTTACCCCAATAGTTTTGCTGACCAATACAACCATGTTTCCTGATGGTGGCTTTATTTTATATAATGGGGTACTTGATATGAATATAACTAATAGAGTTAAGAATTGTTAGAAATCATGAAGAAATTTCATATATTCAAAAATATTTACTTGCAGAAGTAGCCACAACCAAGGTTGGAACTAAAAACCCCAAGAAGTAACATTCCTTTTCGCCGAAACAATGAACATCTTCTCGGAAAATGGGTGTTATGGTGTATGATAGCAAAGCGGCAGCATTAATTACAAAATAGTAGATTGAAAAGAATGTGCTTATTTTATTTTCCTGTGCCGGCATTTCGAATTGATCGCAACCAAATGCGGAGATGCACGGTTGTACGCCACCCGCACCTATACCGCACAACATTAAACCAATCAAGGTAAATGTTATTGCAGGCAAATTCAACGGTGGCGTAGCGCCAAGTGCAATCAAGGTTGAGCCGATTGTATAAACGATGAGAAAATATAAGATAGTTTTGTATCTTCCCATCCAGCTGTCCGAAACTATAGCACCCATAATGCATAGGAAATAGGCGGTCATTACGTAAGCATGGAAGATGACAGTGGCGTCATTATTATTAAAACCGAGTTGCCGCGATAGATATAAGACAATTAGCGCTGAAAAAAATGTGTTGTTACGAGTACTTATTAAGAAATTATGGTTTGGGTTATAAACTAATTTTGATGGCATCGTGCGCAAGTGTCCACTTTTTATAAAAATTCACATTTGAATGCAAAATAAATCATTTACAAAAAGAATTTTAAGTAATTTTATTCTTAGATGTTGTTATGCAAATGTGTTAGGTCCAAAAAAGCTATAATCTGTTGGAAGGGTTGATAAGTAATAAGGTAGGTAGGTGTCGAATATTATAAAGGACTATTTTTCTTTCTTATTCTACGAGGGATGTCCTCTCACGACAAGTATAAAAAGTAAATAAAATTTATAAATTTATTTATTTATTTATTTATTTATTTAAGCAAAGTGGTTGTGACTGTAAGTCAAGGACTTTTATAGCACATCATCTGTTTTACATTACAGAAAAAATAACATTAAATCTAAAATCTAAAAATACTACACCATTAGTTTCAATGGTTAAAAACAGACCGGTTAAATTTGATTAGTAATAAGTAATCAATTTATTAAACGGCTTTTTTAATTGGTAATGATTATTTTAATTGTTTTTTAAGAAAATGCAATTATTAATTGATTCCGAGTTATTTTTTATTTATTTTTTTTATTTTATTATTTTTAACTTTTTTCAGTATTGTTGATAACTTTAAACGAGTTATTCTTGTATATTTGTATAGTTGTATATTTGTATATCCATTACTATCTCAGGAACGACATAACCGATTTGGATGAAATTCGGTATATGGGTAGCATCCTTTGTTTTAAGATTTTCTACTTTGGTGTTGCCACTTGGGGTGGTTCACAGGGTTGCCACCTATATCAATTTTTTTAAAATATTAAGCAATATATGGGAATATGGGTATCAAATGAAAGGTATTTTAGGCCGTATACCAACCAAGTATTTTCGAGTAGGGCTGCCACCTAGGATTGCCACCTGACCGCATTTTATTTATTCCTTCAGATATCGACCACTATCTCGAGAACGGCTAAACCGATTTCGATGAAATTTGGTAGATGGATAGTATGCTTCCTTCTTAGATTTTCTACTTGGATGTTGCCACTAAAGGAAGCTTAGAGGGTTGCCACCTTTCCGATTTTTTTTTAAATATTAAGCAATATATGGCAATATGGGTATCAAACGGAAGGTATTTGAGGCCGTACTCTAACCAGAATATTTTTAAGTAGGATTGCCACCTGACTGCATTTTAATTATTCCTTCTTATATCGACCACTATCTCGGGAACGGTTTAAACGATTTGGATGAAATTTGGAGTGCGCATGTTGACATAATTTCGTGGCATCTCGAGGTACTTGAATAAATATAACATAACATAATATAATACCGCCAAACAGACTTAAGTGACTTTTTGTGGTTAGTGTTCGATATTTTGGAAATCTATTTTGGAAATTTATGCTCTTGGTAAGTAAGATTATGCGACAAATTCGAAAAATACCGAGCAAGGTCATCCAGGTACTGTATATTTATGTGCATCTACAACAATACTAAAAAAATAAAAAAAATCCAAAATAATCAAAAGTAATCAAAACTATTTTTTGAATAATGGTAAATAATCATTAAAATTTTAAGTACTTGGTAATCAATCAGTAAACGGATTCTCAAGAAAGTAATTAATCAAACCTGTAATCATTACGATTAGTAATCATTATTTAACAGTAGCCCGATTCTGTAACTTTTAACCACTCGCCGAGCGCTAAGCTTATCGCTAAAATTTGGCGTTTGTTCTTAACGGAAATGCGATTCTGGAACTCTCCTTTAACGCCGCTAAACAGCTGACTCTTGATGGTGATAAAATATGGCAAAACTTCTCTTTTCGCCGTATTTTGCACTAATTTACATGCAAAAAACTCAAAACTAAAACAAAACTTTTTTACTTTTTTCAAACGCTAAAACACTTGCAAATATATTAACGCTATTGTTAACACCTCGAAAATAATTCGCGACAGCTAACCAGTGTTAGCTAACACTTTTTGTGTGGTTAAAAGTTAGTGAATAGGGAAAAGCGTTAAAAATGGTGTTAAGCGGAGTTAACGCTAACACCTGGCGTTAAAATAGTTACAGAATCGACCTACAGGTCTGGTTAAAAAGTAGTTTACTGAGTTCCCTTATGATCGTAACAGAACAAGTGACGCCGAACTAGCAAGAAGGCCCTTAAGAAGTAATCAAGCCAGAAATGTTCAATAAAATCAATAAAGAATTTGTTACTACTATTTAATATTATTATATTGATAAAAAACTGAAACGAAAACTTATCAATTTATGAGTAGAGACAAATAAAAAAGCATAACAAGTCCGGCAGTTCTAAAGTCGAAATTTGAAGTAAATTATCTGTGGTTTGAGGCGGAGCACCTACATGCTAAATTTTCAGTGTGTCCCTTAAACTGCAACTTTACCCACACCACTAATCAAGGAGCAATCAGGACAGTGGGTTGCTCCGGAACAACATGCACAAAAAATGCCAAAGTCGGTTTATCGGACAACAATGTCGTGGCTACAATTTTTTGAGATGCACGAGGTATCGTTGACATCGAATATTCTTCTTAAATGGTCATCTAAGCGCCTGGGCGATTTTGACCGTCCAACATAGCTCGCCAGTCGTTTCTTCGTTTCGCCAACGGGCGCCAATTGGAAACACCGCGGGATCGCAAATCGGTCTCCACTTGGTCCTTCCATCGGATTGGTGGTCTCCCTCTTCCTCTGCTTGGACCGGCGGGTGCCGATAAGAATACCTTCTGGGCTGAAGCATCTTCGCTCATTCGCACTACGTGGCCTAGCCAGCGAAGCCGCTGTGTTTTAATTCGCTGAACTATGTCGGCGTCTGACTAAAGTTCATACAGACATCGAATATTATGCGGAGATTTTACACAAACTCGTTATTGATTCTGTTTCATCATGGCAATGCGCTTGTGTAGTAGTATCTAATGGTGAAAAATCATAATCATAACACTAATCATTTCGACAGTTAAAAACTTCAGAACAGTTTACGATGGACTGAAGAAACGTGGTACTAAATATATTACGGTTGTGTAGAGCGAACTAACCAACTAACATGTCTAAGGACTGATTGGTCGATTTGGCTTCCATTCATTTGCTGGCCTCTAACGTTTTAGTAGGGGTACCACTTCTGATTGCTGCCATATTTCGGGAACAAAAAATACGGACACAGACAAGTTGAAGATATGCACTAGATAGTGAATACCCTCACAGCTGACATCTTTAGCAATTACATAGAAACGACGTACTTTAGGGCCTATGGATTTAAAGACTTTAGTCTTTGGAAAATGTTTTGTTCAACCTGCGTAGTTGTGATGGGTATGAATGCATCATTGTTTTTCAACTTTATAATGGCTAGTTACTTTAAAGATGCCAGCCGAAGGATACAATATACATTTTTAACAAAAAGAGCTGGACATCTAAGTTTTAAATTAGACAATTATATATTCCTTTCCTGAACTCCTAGTTACATACGAAATAAAAAAAAGCTGTGATTGTAATAATTTTTATTTAAAATATTTCATATACAAATAATTTTCAAAGTCTACACAAAGCTCTGGAAAGTTAATTAAAATCAAAATTTCAATATTTTTTGCAGAATTTTTAGAACATTCTCATTCAATTTTAGCACAATAATGTGCAAGTTAGAAGTACCTCAAACTTTCCCCTGAATTTTTAAAATTTTTTTGCCAAGGATGTTGGATATTTTTTTTCCATACAAAACAAATTTTTCTTCATGCGTTGTATGGAAGGAATAACTCAACACCCTAGACGAAAAAAATTCTAAAAATTCAATGAAAATGGTGTCAAAACTGCGTACTCAATAATTTGCTAGAAATTATGCCAAAAAATTTTAAAATTAAGACAGCCATTTTGTCGAACGATATCCATTTTAATTTCACTACTATTATATTGAACACAGCTGTACGTGGTAATATGTGGTCTAATAGTTCGATCTCTCACAGTTCCTAATGCTTATTATTTCGATAAAACTATTAATGGATTCTCTTCTTCTCCTATGTTAAAACACACCACCAAATTAAATGTACCATTAATTTCAAGTTTTAATGACATAATTTATACAAACGGGTTGATATATAATGTGTTAAGACTTTAAAGAACGTATAATCTGAAAACACCAAAAATTGACATATAACATTTGCACACGAACCCAATGAATAGATTTGTACTTACATTGTGTGGCATAGAAACTGAAACTGTCGCAGGAGATATTAGTGATGATGGTGAAGACTGCTTTAGGGTAGGGTAGTTTCTAAAAATAATGTAAACATTTAACACAGTAAACAAAGAAAATCAAAATATTCAAAAATATTACATCTTAGAAATGATTCATATGTTAATTACACATATTTAGTATTTACGGGTCAATTGTAATTGTCTAACCGAAACTCGTAACCGTTGGCAATGCAGTTCATGTAACCGCGATTCTAGCGTACATGGCAACGCTGTCAAAAACAAACAATGAGCAATAGAGAATAAAATGCAAAAGCGAACGAAATTTCGTTTAAAAAACCGCTTATACCCAGCAAACCATAGGAGTCATAAATGAGTGAGAACAGAGTCCTAAATTGGATCGTTTACGCACTTTATGAACTTATTTATGAGTCCGAAATGAGGGAATTTCCCTTCTTGTGTTAGTCGTCCGATAAGAGCCTAATTTCATACATCATATGAGCATGAACAGGACTCATATATGACACCTATTGGCCTCCGAATCAGCTCATTTTGGGCACTTATTGGACTCAAACAAGACTCCTTTACGGAAAATTTTTAGTGTCATTTATGACTATAACAAAATTCATGGAATGTATATTCTGAGATATTCAATTTCGCCTTTTTGGCATTGAAATTGGGACTATAGCATTAAGGAAAGATACCTGAACCTTCGTTTGAAGAGGAAAATCTTTTTTAACCGATTTTTGTGAAGAAATCAGTATACATAGGGAATATCTATTAGGCAATGCATCGAAAAAATAAAAGGTACCCAGCAACAATAATATAACGAAGCTCAGAACAATGCAAATCATGAACAGATTCGATGACGTAATTTAATATTTATTCAAATAATAAAATTTCCAAAACAAAGTATGAGTATTTGTTACAAAGCTGCATTGTTAATGAACGAGTGGCTCATAAGTTTAATCACACCGGAGTCATAAAAGACATCTATGCGATGATATTTCTGTGGCTCAGATTTCCTACATATTCGGGACCCATTTCAGGCTCTTAAATTATGAATGCTCCAAGAATGTTTGAAGGGTATTGTTTATTAATTCTTGTGAACTAGTATTTGTACAAAATTTTGCGGTATTTTCTGTCCACAAAAATATTTACAAAACACGTGCAATTTTTCGCGGTTATGCGACGCTACCACCTATTTCGGTGGTTAAGAAATGTAACTGCAACTTAAGCCGGCAAAATACCAAAAGGGTGTAAAAGTTTCCAAATTATTTATTTGCCGGTAAAACGAATGTTATTACCACACTAGAATAAGGGCGTTAGTAACATATTGCAAAACCGGAGAATCTTCGGATTGTAGGAAGGAAATACCGGGATCCTCAATATATTATGTCGGCAGTATTTGGCGGCCGCCGTGGTGTGAAGGTAGTGTTGCCGGCCTAGCACACCGAAGGTCCATGGTTCGAGCCCTGGTACAGGTAACATCAAAAGTGATTTGAAAAAAGTTTTTCAAAACGGGGTCGCCCCTCGGCTGTGGTTTGGCAAACTCTCCGAGTGTATTTCTGCCATGACAGGCTTCTCAGCAAAAATTCGTCTCCTTTGTAGATGCCGTTCGGAGTCGGCAAAAAACTGTAGGTCCCACCAATTTGTAGGGAAAAATTCAAATCGGCACACCACAAATTGGAAGAGAAGCTTGGCGCAAAAATCTCTTAGGAGGTTTATGATGATATACCTGTTGTATATCGCGCCGTAGAGATAGAGATAGTATTTGTATTTGTTGTATACTCGTACAGTTATGATTTCAACATAAACTTTGCAATAAAGCCACATGTATGTATTATATTACCTTAATTTGCCCCTCTGCTTCCGCAATATTTAATAGTGGTGACATCTTGCTATATTTCTGTTCTGGTTTCGTGTCTGTTAAATTTAACTGTGGTAAACTCGTCTGTTCTGTTCCTATATCAGGTACTTCTCTATGATCCGAAACATCATCGAAAGACAATTCGGCACTATGACCTTTTGATGAATCATTACTTTGTGCTCCGCCATTCGATGTTACAGGATCTGTAATGTAAAGTAAAAAATTGAAGAGGTTAATATAATTAACAGCTGTTTATAATAAATGATACAAATGCACTATAAAGAGAAAAAATTGAAGGCTGCGCCGTTGGACGTACGACATTTCCACAACAACCGGTTCTATCGTACTGGAATGACTCGGGCTTTCTTACCCTACCAAGGGTTGTTGTTTCGATGTTACCCTGTCTAAGTTGTCACCTTTCTCTTTAATAATAGTGTTTTAAATGATATATATTTGGATATTAAAATCTGTTACAAATAAACATATTGTTAAATGTTGTAAAGATGATGGGATTAAAAGACATTAGTCTTATGCACAACCAGTTTTTATTAAATAAATAAATAAAATAAATAAATAAAACATTGCGGCAGAGCTGCTCAAAACTCTCTTGCCCCGGGCGGGTATTGAATCTAACTCGGGACCAAGAGAATAGATCTGCTGCATTTGCTGAAAGAAGATTTACGTTAAACGTTCCCACCCAGTCCAACGCAATGAACGTAAAAGATGGCTGCACAAAACAAGGTGCTCCGGGCTAAATCCCTCCACACATAGGCCCCTACTTTCTTCAAAAATGTTGTGGCCCCTTGCTACTACTGCCCAGCAAGTAGTGTGTTACTCCCGCTGCCGCTCACGCCCACCGACGCCAACACATCACACAGCAGCTCACAGCTACTTTCTGCTTACCACCTCTCTTTTAGATGTGAGCAATGCTGAGCGACAGCGTGTCTCCCCATGACACTAACCATCTGTTTATCTGCTCAACTGAGCCTACTCTTCTAATAGCAATATCACTTTGGTCCAACCCTGTTGAAGCCGCGAGTTTTCTGGGACTTCCGTTTGAAGAGCTTGATGACAATGTTGGGTAAGGGAGTTGATATTTAGGCAGGTTAATTTATCGCTACAACAACAACAATATTCAATATTGATTCCATATGTTCTTTTATTTTCTGTAATCCGCAGAATCTCTTAAACATGAAACTTCCATAACTTTGAGAAAATAAACAAAAGTGCAACATTTCACCCCAGCTTTTAAAGTCCTAAACAAAGTTACATATTTATATCCCGGTTTTTCGATGAAGTACGATTATTCGAATACTTGTTACATTTTTAACGTTCGATCCTTTCGGTAGTTGTGGAGCGGAAGAAGGATAAGTTGGGTATGGGGTTATTTTCGAAAGAGCTCGGAGGCTATATAACTCACGTGTTCTATTTGTGGTACGATTTTATGTTACGAGAACTCCACTACATCCGTGCCCACTCATCATCATTAAATCTTCAATATTCGTACATGTCTACGTATTTATGAATGGCTATGGTCTCTATGCACATGCGTTTGTTAGTTCAAAAATATATTTTATGTTACATAAATAGATTTTGTTTTCTATTTAAAAATGTGTACCCGTGTAGTATTCGAATAATTGAACAGAAACGAATATTCGATCACCATCGAATACTCGACGACGAACGATTGTTCGAATAACTTGTAATCGAATTTTGCTATTCGAATACTGCCTTAATCGAATAGTGCGAGTATTCGAATAATGAATTCATGGAGGTTTGCCTCGAACTCGTCAAACTTGTTTGATTGATATTTCATAAGAAAGCAACGAACGCATGCCAAGATCAGTATAAATGAGTTATCAAAACTAATATTTTTTCATAGAAATTACATTATTGCAAGTTTTCCTTTTAATGGAACATTAAACGATTGCTACACTTACAGACAGCTCTATCAAAAGCAGAAAGCGTTAGTCGATTTTATTTCGTGTAAAACTGTCCCACCCGTTACGATGTAATAACCCATATGTAAAAATAGGTTAAGTTGAGAAAAAAATTTTAACATATCCGATTTTAAAAAAGACATTTTATTAACTATTATGAAATGCTTGAAGTGAAATCGCCCATGGTTGGTTGGTTAGTTGGAGTATCAAGTCACCTACACGGCTAAAAAGTTTAACCTATATTTAAAACTTTTTTGGGCTACATATATGACCACACCAAATTTGGTTTCGAATTTAAAGTGTGCCAGTTTTCGAGAAAATGAGCGTAAAGAAAAGAGTTTAAATTTAAACTAGAAATGTTTTAACAATTAAAAAACATAAAAAAAGATTTGTATCATGCATGATTCGAACCGACGCTCCCCCCTTATAAACGTCTGCTCTTCCCACTGAGCTACGCAGCACACAAAGCTGTTTAGAGAAAAACTCAATGACTTGAAAAACCTTACAAAAATAAATTTTAAAAATTCTAAAAATTTTGGAGGTTTTTTTTTAGTTCAGTTTCAAATCTAATTCGCAATAAATTCAAAATTGGTGTAGGTTATTTAACGGTTTGGAATTTATTACAAAAACGTTTAAAAAATTGCTTAAACCGACGAATGGCTTAAAATTTAGGCTCAAATTTTTAGCCGTGTATGACTCCAATTGTCACTGCGCTGTTTTGAACCACATTGTGTAAAGTGACCAATGAAAGAAGAAAGAAAACTGTAAAAAGCTCAAGGACAGTCCCACCATATCCATGCCGTCTTTCCCCACCCAATCTTAAAAGATTCCTGCTTTTCACCTTGAGGGAGGGCCATATGCTCTTTAACACTCCACAGGCCTGCAAACGCTTCCAACAATTATTATCCTCAATAGCCCATTACAGTTATTTCCCTACTAAGAAAATTTGACATGAAACGCTATTTTATTTTACATTCAATAAAACCGAAAAATGTTTTCAAGAACTTTAGATTGTTGTCGTAGCCGCAGATATACTCGTGAGGGCGTATGTTGTGGCTCAACTTAGCCATAATGCCATAGTAATAACCATAAGAATACCAACTGTATTCGATTCACCTAAAAAATTGGTAATTTCATGAAAAGTTGAGACAATTAAATTAAAACGCAACAAAAATTAAGCGTAAAAGTTCTAAAATATTAACAATTTCGCCAACTCAAAAGTCAATTTATGGCTGAAGACCATAATTCCATTGATTGGCTCTGGCCGTGTTATGACTATTTAGTTAAAGTATGACACCATTTTCCGATTACATTTCCATAAGGTTTCTCTGTTTCATTTGGGAGCGTTGCTAATGTTAGCACGGCTATAAACTTGAGCCTAAATTTTAAACCATTGTCAGTTTAAGCAATTTTTTAAACGTTTTTGTAATAAATTTCAAACCGTTAAATAATCTACACCAATTTTGAATTTATTGCGAATTAGATTTGAAACTGAACTGAAAAAAGCGTCTAAAATTGTTTAAATTTCTTTTCATTTATTTCTGAAAGCTTTTTCAAGTCATTGCATTTTTTTCTAAACAATTTTGTGGGCGCCGTAGCTCAGTGGGTAGAGCAGACGACTCTGATGCGGGGAGCGTCGGTTCGAATCCTGCCAACTGATACAAATGTTTTTATGTTTTTTAATTGTTAAGACATTTCTGGTGTAAAATTTAAACTCTTTTCTTCACGTCCATTTTCTCTAAAACTGGCACAATTTAAATTCTAAGCCAAATTTGGTTTGGACATATATGTATTTGTTCAGATTCACTCACCTTGGCTGTGTCTTCTCCAAAAGCTGTTGGGAGTTGACAGTGCCACCTAATGTGGTAAAAAGTAGGAGATTGGTAGCCTGTGGTGAACAGCGTCATATCCGTCGATAAGCCATTGAATCTGCCTCACCTGGACTTTTGTTTGGAAAAAATTTTTACTAACAACAATCTTAAATGCCTTATAATAAAGAACAACCACAGTTCATATATAAATAAGATTAGGAAAATCAGCCTTGAATATTAATGATTTTCCTAAAGAGCTAGCTTATATAAAGATAAACAATGAACTTTGATAAATAATATACGAGGTGTGTTCAAAAAGTATCGCGAATTTTGTGTTTTTTCAAAAATTATTTATTTATTCATGAATATCTATTTTGTCCCCTTCAAAGTAATCCCCATGAGATATTATACACTTGTGCCAACGGTTTTTCCAATCTTCGAAGCACTTCAAAAAATCATTTTTTTGGAGGAGCTGATCCTTCGATGCCGTCTTTATCTCGTCAAGAGAAGCGTAACGTCGTCCTTTCATGGGCCTCTTCAGTTTAGGGAACAAGAAAATGTCACAGGGGGCCAGATCTGGGGAATACGGTGGCTGCGGCATCATTAGTGTGTTGTTTTTGGCCAAAAAGTCGCGCACAAGCAACGATGCGTGAGCAGGGGCGTTATCGTGGTGCAAAAGCCAATTTTTGTTCTTCCAAAAATCCGGGCGTTTCTGGCGGATTGCTTCGCGCAAATTGCGCATAACTTGCAGGTAATATTCCTTATTGACCGTTCTTCCCTGTGGCAGGAACTCATGATGCACCACGCCCCCGCAATCGAAGAAAACTGTCAGCAAAACTTTCACATTCGACCGAACTTGGCGCGCTTTTTTCGGTCTTGGTTCGTGCGGCAGCTTCCATTGAGATGATTGAGCTTTGGTTTCCACGTCATAACCATAAACCCACGATTCGTCACCAGTTATGACCCTCTGGAGCAAATTTGGGTCGTCGCGGACAGAGTTTGACATCTCATTAGCAATGTTCATGCGATGCTGTTTTTGGTCACAATTGAGCAATTTTGGTACGAATTTCGCGTAAAAATCGAAGACGATCCAAAACACGTCCAAGCAAAGCAGCTGTCAACAATTAACTGAACATTCAAAATGGCCGAGCTTGTCGGCATAAGTGAGAGACATGAGTACCAACATAACGCCACAAAAAATTCGAAATTCGAATATAAGTAACCAGCGAAAATTCAAAATTCGCGATACTTTTTGAACACACCTCGTATTTCGATCGGAGTAGATTTTAGCCGCTGTGTTATTGTAGTTATGTGCTGACCCATTTAATCGAATGTTGAATGTGGTGAAAAGTGGTCTCCCTGTGGGGCATATGTACACTTTACTTACTTTAGGTATGTAGTTTGGAGAAGAAAGATCTTACCCTGATTGAAGGTGAGCCAGAGTGACTCTAGGTTCCCTTGTGTGAGTGCGTTTTTCTTTATCTGCATGTACTGAAAACGGCATTGGTCTGATTGGTGTCCAGTTTACCCACAAACCATTAAAATCCATGCGGTTCGCTAAGGAACCGGAAGACTGTTATTATTGCTGTTGTGTTGACGACAAGATCACTTATAGTGCTATTATAAATTCAAGCAAGCAGAAACCAAATTTTGGATGGCGTTAAAAAAAAAAAAAAAAAAAAAATCTTGGACCTCGATCACTATATCCTCACAAATATCCGTCTCCAAGAAAATGTGTCTATACCTGCCTGAAAGTGCCAACACAAGCGTCAAATGGTGTGGGAGACAGATATTTTAGAATTTCTCTCCAAAACGCCCTATCCCAGAAATTTTTTGAATTTACGTTGATATGGGGCAGTGTTGAAATAAATTCTGAGTTAAGACGTTTTGCAGTCGTTCTCTGAGATGGGCCGGCGTAATCTGATAGCAACAAAAAATTATTTTGTACAGTATCTGTTTTAAATCTTAAATGTTTAAAACGTAATCGCAAATAAGAACTTTCAACAATACACGCCCAGTTCAAAAAAAAATCTCAAAATTGGTAGGGTTTACGATATTTAATGTATAAAACTTAACAAGTACTTACCATTTCCTTCCGTCATTTTCGTCTTTTCCTGTAATTCAGTTAATGGTTTATTGTTGTGATTTGGCCAATTTTTATGTACGATCTAAAGCTTTGGCTATTTTCAATTTCAATTTCACTTTTGCAATTTTAATTTTCTTTATCA
This sequence comes from Merzomyia westermanni, assembly GCA_949987695.1. Taxonomy (NCBI): domain Eukaryota; kingdom Metazoa; phylum Arthropoda; class Insecta; order Diptera; family Tephritidae; genus Merzomyia; species Merzomyia westermanni. The sequence continues at coordinate 71,486,968 of OX465290.1, forward strand.
CTCATGCTTTATAATCCGCGCACAACTGGATTGCAAAACAATTTCTAAAGCCGTTTGTAAACGAGCATGTCTAAGCGCATTTGCAGCAATTAATGGATTGGCTAGTAAGTATGGGCTCTGGCATAATCTTGAGCAAGATTAGTTGCATACGTGCAAACACCGGCCATACATATGTTATGAGGTAGTAAAATAATAAACATTGGCGATATCGCCTACTACAACGTATATCTTAGTGGAAGAGCGAAGTTGAAATTGTGGCCGATTCCGCAGAACACCGAAATTTTCGTTAAAAAAGTAAGAAACCGACCTAACGTGTTTATTTTGTGACACGCAACGCAACGCGACGCAGTGGACCACTCTTTCTCGTTTAAAGAAAAAGTCTTATTATATAAAGGCGTTCACTCCCTTATTGTGATGTGGGTGACTGCGGATCAAACTATAGCTGTGACTTTTATAATCAGCACATGGCTAAAAATTTAAGCTTCAATTTCAAACTTTTCTGGGCTACATAGTGGACATAATTATTGGCACAGTCGTTTTCTGCGCTTTCCAAAAATGTTGGCCTTAATAAAATTATTTTCACAAAGACTATATAAAAGCATGTGTCAATGTCTAATACAGGAACTATAAATTTTGTTTTACAAATTTTTTTTTTCGACGAGCTAAAGTTTTTTCTTTCATATAAAAGAAAACTTGAAGCGTATTCCAAAAAAAAAGAAATTGGAATCTTTAGATAGTGATAGCTTTTCGATGATATATATCCAAAAATTATCATTCATTCCCAATTAGTGCCAAAAAAATCTCGTCAAAATCGGAAAAACGGGAAAATTTCGAAAAAATTCTATTTCACGCGTAAAAAACATGTCTTACGCTTTTTAAATGAACAAAACGCTTTATATATTTCGAAAGTGTCAACATTCAGCTTTTTAAAACGGTTGAGAATTTTTAAATCGATTAAAAATTAGTTTTTTAATGAATTTTTTAACACGAAAAAACTGAAAAGACGGGTTTTAGGTTTCAAAAAAAGATTTTGGGGGTGTCGAAAATTTTTGGAACATGGTTTCGTGTATTATTCGACCAGATGAACAACCTCTACAAGGTCGCTTTAAGAGTACAAAATCACTGTAGCACTGTGTAATTTTTGATTTTTTTTTCAGTATTGTTGTAGAAGCACATAAATATACACACAAAACTAAAAAAAAAATAAAAAAAAAATAAAATTCTAAAATTAATTAAAAAATAAAAACAATAATAGTTTTCATAAAAATTCAAAAAGTGAAAAATAATTTATCTTGGCCTTGAGCTCATTTCATGAATACTTAAAATTATTAAAAGCAATATTATTGGCCTTGAGCTCGTTTATAGTCATAGTAATGAAAACAATGTTTTTGATTTTTTTTGATCAATTAACAATTGCCTTTTCTTGAAAAATATTTAAAAGAATCATTGATTACTAATTACTAATCAAATTTAAGAGGTCTGACTTGAAGAAATCTTCAGAAATAAATGAAAAGAAATTAAAAAATGTTGGACTTTTTTCCAGTTAAGTTTTAAATCTAAGGCGCAACATATTGAAAATTGCTGTAAGTAATTGAAATGTTTGGCATTTATTACAAAAAAGTTTAAAAAATTGCTTAAACCGACGAATGGTTTAAAATTTAAGCTCAAATTTTTAGCTGTGCAACTAAGTTTCTGATTTTTTATTTCAAAGCTTTATCTTATATGCTAAAGTGTTACTTTTATGATATCGAGCCTATTTACATTTTCAGAAATATTATACGTTTCTAGAGATACGAGGTGTGTTCAAAACGTATCGCGAATTTTGAATTCTCGCTGGTTACGAATATTCGAATTTCGACTTTTTTGTGGCGTTATGTTGGTACTCATGTCTCTCACTTATGCCGACAAGCTCGGCCATTTTGAATGTTCAGTTAATTGTTGACAGCTGCTTTGCTTGCACGTGTTTTGGATCGTCTTCGATTTTTACCTATTTTTTTACCAAAATTGCTCAATTGTGACCAAAAACAGCATCGCATGAACATTGCTAATGAGATGTTAAACTCTGTCCGCGACGACCCAAATTTGCTCCAGAGGGTCATAACTGGTGACGAATCGTGGGTTTATGGTTATGACGTGGAAACCAAAGCTCAATCCTCTCAATGGAAGCTGCCGCACGAACCAAGACCGAAAAAAGCGCGCCAAGTTCGGTCGAATGTGAAAGTTTTGCTGACAGTTTTCTTCGATTGCGGGGGCGTGGTGCATCATGAGTTCCTGCCACAGGGAAGAACGGTCAATAAGGAATATTACCTGCAAGTTATGCGCAATTTGCGCGAAGCAATCCGCCAGAAACGCCCGGATTTGTGGAAGAACAAAAATTGGCTTTTGCACCACGATAACGCCCCTGCTCACGCATCGTTGCTTGTGCGCGACTTTTTGGCTAAAAACAACACACTAATGATGCCGCAGCCACCGTATTCCCCAGATCTGGTCCCCTGTGACTTTTTCTTGTTCCCTAAACTGAAGAGGCCCATGAAAGGACGACGGTACGCTTCTCTTGACGAGATAAAGACGGCATCGAAGGAGGAGCTGAACAAGGTACAAAAAAATTATTTTTTGAAGTGCTTCGAAGATTGGAAAAACCGTTGGCACAAGTGTATAATATCTCAAGGGGATTACTTTGAAGGGGACAAAATAGATATTCATGAATAAATAAATAATTTTTGAAAAAACACAAAATTCGCGATACTTTTTGAACACACCTCGTATATGTACTAAGAAAAAACAGATGATTTAAAACCAAGCGCAAGTAATCAGAGCTGATGACACTTAAAATAATTGCCGAAACTTCGCTCCGACACTAGTATATATTTATTTCTGCATGGACATATGTTCTTTCTACTCGCGTTAATATAGTATGGGGTGGTACAAAATGTACCCAAGTTTTCGACGGCTAAGTGAGAGATTACCCTGTTGCAAAATGTTTTCAAGAAGGACTTGTCTGAGCATCTTTTTCAAAAATGTTCCATCTCAGCTGACAATTTATTGATTTTTGTTGAGTTAGAGTGTTCTGAAACAAAATTCTCAAACAGGGCTATAGTGACCCACATTTCTGAGAAAGTTCCTTTCTAAAAAAAGTTAAAATGGCTAACGTGACTGGTAGCATGTGATCTTTAGACTTTAGGGGGTAGGTGCCCGCAGTCAACTGCCCAACTATAGCTATATACATACACGGTCGAGAAAGAAAACAATTCAGTATTAGTATTCAGTTAACATCGCCCTCCTACATTTTAATTTTCTGTTTAACTTATATTCTTAGTTTTGAAATATTAATTTGTTTAAATTAAATATAAAACTTTTTTTGTAAATAATAGTTTTTATAGTGATATCATAATCCTATTATCGTTAAATTTAGCGCTGATTTGAAGTGGTTTTCGATATTGTTTTGGGGATGACACGTGAAGTGTTCTCCTCATATTCGGCGACAATTTGATAAGCCAAAAACACCGGTTTCCAACATATTTGCCCTCGAAACTGAGAATAGCCTCCAAATCACGATATCGTGAACAAAGTACTCGTACTAGTATTGTTTATCAATAAAGAGTGTCTTACTTTCTTACACTAAAAGTTTGCACAAATAGTTAGCGTTTCAAAGAAAGTTCGACGATATCAACATTTTGGAAAAGTATTCTGGGAACTTGGTAAAATAAGGTACAAACCCTTATACCATAATAAAAATAATAAAATTACCATGTATTATGTGGCCCACTTACTTGTTTGATATTGGATGGGGCTACCCTTTATGTATATCAATACATACTCACTACATATCGGCCCATCAGGATTTACCGGCGAATGTGTTGATATAGAAACTAAATACTTGACACAGAAAGTTAGATTGTTATGTAAATATAAGACACATATGTGTACTTGAACTATTACTAACCTGCATACGAAGTCATAATAGAAAGCAAAAGTTTCTGATAAGATTGAATACGGCGTTAAAATACAATCTGATAACACTAAGATATCATCTCACATCAGTTCATTAGTATTAGGCCGTATTGACGTTACTTAAAAGCTGGAAAAAGAGTTGTCTGCTTGCCTAAAAACAATCTTTGAATTGAAAACAATAAAAAAGCAAGTCAAGAAGTTTAAGTTCGGGTGAAACAGAACCTCATATACCCCGTAGTGTTCTGTTAGTAGTGGCATCCCACTCTACGCAGGTGTATCGCTTTACTTTGAAAGTAAAGAAATAGAAGAAGAGATATATCCCATTTCGCTGTGGGTACTAACTTTTTGACCGGATATTGTGTTTCTTTGTTATCCGAATTGCCTATTTTGGACAAATATACTTAAAAATTTTCATGTAAACGTCTTCATAAAATTACAAGTGATCGAAAATATTAGATTTTTTATACTTTCAAAAAATCCAAAACAAATTATTTTCGATCGAGTTTTGCTTTGAAGGCATACTTAAAGAAAGTTCGGTGTTTAAACTTTAAAAGCAAGTTAATCACAACTACATTAAAAGAGTGGGCGTGGCCATGGAAAGATTTCACAATAAACAGTTACCAGTCTAATCTCATCATTTTCATCGAATTTCACTACGACAAATCAATATTTGTTCGAGTTATGGTATTTTAAGTTTTGCGGGGCCACGCCCATTTTAGATGCTTTTTATTCGAATTTTTTCGTACATGGACACTTGGGAAGTGAAATAGATATTATGCTATTTTTCGCAAAAATATTGCATAATCTATTCGTATATGATAGTTTTTAAAATCGTTTATATAAAAGTGGGCTTGGTCCTCAGCCGGTTTTGTGTATTTTTCTTTGGAACATTCTTTGTAAAAAGAGTATTCTGATGAGGAACAAGTATACCGAATTTCAACAAGATATCTCAAAACATTTTTAAGTTATCATGTTCGAAAACAGATGGACAAACATGGCTTAAACAACTTTAACTTCTCTTTCCTCGAACAGATTGATATACATAAGTCAATATCGATCTCGATTCGTTTATGACGTTACGCACTGCCGTAAGGCAAATAAAACTAATACATATAATAATAATTCCCAACGGATTACCCACCATATCCCGCCCGACCGGCGTGAGGGGCGCATCCGTATAACGCGCGTATTATTCGTTCGTGCCGAGTCGTTGAAAGGCTTTGGTTTGTTAATCGTCGAGATCTAAAACTGCTCAGCTACAGAGAAAACCTCATCAGCTAAGTAAAGTAGATATAGGATAGATTATACATTAAGAAATAACTAGTTAACAGAATAAAATTATTGTTAGAAGTTAATATAGAAGTCAAAGAATAAGAAACAATTACATATATGTAACTTTTATTTCCTTATATGTTGCTAAGTGTTTACGGATAAAATTCGGCTCCTAACTATTGTAAATTAAAATATCATCAAAAGCTAACAAATTTCAAAGACGACGGAAAGGAAATTTGTTCTCAACCAAGGTGGCTGTGAATTTTTTATTTACCATAGCCATTGTAATCATTTTGTGAGACTTGAGAATATAAAGGTGGACAGCTGTTAACAACTAAATAATAATAATCTAAAAATGCAAAAGATCCGTTGCATGCTAGAATGGGAATATAATCAGAGGCGAGGATTCCCCATAAAATACCTAAAAGGGGAGCTAAGAGGAGCTGGCGCTTAAAACAGTCTGCGATAATTTAAAACTTTTTATCAACCTTCTAAAAAGTAGTTTAATACGAGAATGCTAAAGGAGTGCTGCCATAAACATCTTTATTCAGCAAATGTTGACCTAAACAACCAAAGAAGTACTCAACTGAATTGTCGATGGTAGGCAAAAGAAAGTGTGCACAGTCTTTCATCGCCTCAGTAAGTTCCACAGAAGGTAGCCCTAAACGACTGGACTGTGTAAATTACTCATAAGGATAAACTCCGAAAAGCGTATTACCAAGGCGAATTCATATACCTGGTGATGGCATAGATAGTGAATTCTTGTTCTTCCTGCACATTTGTACCTCAGAATGTCAGTAAAGGAAAATGGGAAACGATTTGTTAACATTCACCAAGGTTGTCCCTTTATATTCTCTTTTACTTTGACATTTAAGTAGGAAAAATCTGAGGCGAATATGATTGAATTCGCTTTGCTATCACAATTTATAGATTCGACTTGCGTGTAACTAATAGCAACACCAACTCAACTGGTATGATTAGAGACTTATTGAGAATGATATTTGCTCTTCAATAGTGCTTTAGTGCTTTACTTCACAAAACTTTTACCCCCTCTTTATAAAGAACACAGGATGCAGAACTGATGGTGCATTTGTGTTTGTGAAGGTCAGTGCTACCAACTTCAACCACATACTTACAAGCAATTGAAAGTTTTTGTGTCTAATAGATTTTTCCAGTGCGCTCTTGACATCTTTCGTTATCTACTTGATTTATTGTTAGAATTTTCGGGCATTATTCCTGTCAGCGAGTGTCCCAAGCTCCTTTTACTCACGACTTTCGGCCTCGGAAATCTTTTATTTTTTCTAAAGAGTAATTTCTTTACCTTCACTTAAACCGTGTGTTAAGCCCGTACCCCACTTGGTCTTATATGCAGCGTCCTTTTTTCCTTTTCTGAGCGATAGTGTTAATGGAAAATATGCCCCCACTATTTGGTTACATTGTTAAGTCGAAGGTTAGTATTGTCGGTTTTAACCGCATAACATTTTCCAAAAGTTTGGGGATTCTTAAGTTTTCAGTACCTTGCCGAACTTAATCCGGTACTAGCACCCCTTAGCCTCAGTGGAATATATTAAATATGTTCCCACTGCTCGGATACAGAGTAAGGGCCGTTTACTCAATGTCTGGTTATGATAAACTTGATCACATGATAACCTAATCATGGGTTGACTCAGAATGACAATTTCGTTAACACAAAAGTCTGATTAAGTTATGATGATAAAGTTGGTCATTGTGAACTTTTTTGGGAAAAGAAATCCACAAAAGTCGCATTGTCTTAAATTTTTTGGAGTATGCAGTTTTGTAGTTCATTAAATTTTAATACAGTAATGTGTCAATCTTAAGGTCGTGACACATTTAGCTGATTTTAGGCAATTTTTTCTTCCGAAGAGCTAAAGTGTTTTCTTTCATATAAAAGAAATTGCTTTAATAACCTTGTACTGAGGAGAATACAGATGTCCCCAAGAAAATAGTATTCTTTATAAAGCGAGTTTTAATCTTTTTGTAAAAAGAGAAGGGATACATAAGATAGGATATTCAACAATTGCATGATGTACATATCAGTATTTTAGTTACTCCGATAGAGTTTTTAACTTCTGGGAACCAGCATTAACACCAACAATAATGTTAGTATACTCGTAGAAATCCAACGAAGAATAACTCTCGCAAACAAGTGTTACTTCTGACTGAGGTGGCAATTGAGATGTTAAGTCCTCTCTTCATGAACGAAAATAAACAAATCACTTGTCAAACCCGTCCTGGCTTATGGTGCAGAAGCTTGGACACTTACAACATCTGATGAGGCGACTGTGGGAGTATTCGAGAGAAAGATTCTTCGAAAGATTTACGAACCCTTACGCTTTGGCGACGGCGAGTACCGAAGAAGGTTTAATGATGAGCTGTATGAGCTATATGCAGACACCGACTTAGTCCAACGAATTAAAACCCAACGTCTTAATTGGCTAGGCCATGTTGTGCGAATGAATGAAGTTGTACCGGCCCATAAAGTATTCTTATCGGCACCCAGAGGAAGAGGGAGACCACCACTCCGATTTAAAGATAAAGTGGAGACCGATTTGTGATGCCGTGATGTTTCCAATTGGCGGAAAGACGTAACGAGTGGCGAGCTATGGTAAAAGGCAAAAATTGCTTGGACGGTTAGGCGGGATTTAAAGAAGAAGAAGGGTTGAAAGGGTGAGTTCTACTGTAGAAGTGGAAACGGAAGCGTTCCAAGATTTTTTAGCAATTTGTATAAGTTATGAAATGTCGCAGCTCTGAATGCGTAAAACGCAGATTTCGGCGGAAGATTATGTCAATTTTAAGAACCTTCTCCATAAATTGGGTTTGGCCACTATATTTTGGTTTTGAACAAGTGGTTCATAAAATTCGGCAAACTTAAATATATTTTTATCATTTTCTTCTCTGTGGTTTGTTGAAAAACCGAAGTGAAATCTCTAAAGATAGGCTTATGTTGAGTGAATCGACTATCTATTTCCATTATTATATGATCAATACATGAATGGATGAAAAACAGAAATTTTGAAATAAGCATTTAGGGTTTATGCTTGCAGACTTTGATTAGATTTGAATCGGTTCTATTTGATTTCAATATCCATGTCACAAGTTCTGAACAACGTAACTCTAGTACTAAGTCTTTTGCGAAATATACTACAAGCGATAAGTCAATCTTTTTTTGTTGAAGTTGTTTACACAAAGGCGGAATGCTTTGTGTTAACAAAGATGCTAAAAGACTGGTTTATTATTTGAAAAAAAAAAATTGTTTTTAATGTTAACCTAAGAATTTTGTAATACTAAGCAACAGAGAAAATGTTGAAATTTGTTAAATTTTGAGCCTTTCGCATAACTAAACTTTCACCATAAATTCCCACACAATTTTTTGCCAACTGCGCCCTGAAACTTTCTTATAAATACTACAATTTAATAGGTCATAAAACAACAAATCCCAATTTTTTATAAAAAGTAGGATTAAAAAGTATGGAATTTTGATGAAACTTGGTTAAATTTTCCTAGGTTTTGAACAAAGCTTAAAATTTGGTCTTGAATATTTTTTATCAGATAATGGGCTATACTTTTATAAAAAACGTGTAAAAAGTTCGCGTCGCTATCTATTTATCCGCCGTTGTGTGCTCTGATTAAATTAGTGAGCCTGCCTACTTTAGTATTTTCAGACCGCCTGAATTCCGATTTTTAAAGGCGTGAGAGATAAGGGGTTACTTTCTTTGTGATATCTTAACTTATTCTGAGTAAATAATACCATATTACCATTTTGACTATAATCATACTCCATTCCTTCAGAAGAGGTTAATATTCCTAACATCGATTTCATTGAGTTCAAATGCATCCGCCTTCAACCAGACAACGTCCCAATGTACTTATATGTTTGCCATCCCTCCAGCATCAGATTTTTCAGTCTACATGCAACATGTCTCTCTGCTCAAAACTGTTAACTTTATGACTAAAGCTTCAGATTCAATTATTGTTTTGGGTGATTTTAACTTACCTCATATATCGTGGAACATATCTGATGGTAACATTATTCCAAATCCGTCCAAACTGGGGTACAATGACTTTTTAGATGGAATTTCCGATCTTTGCCTTAATCAAATAAATGTTACCGCTAACAAGTTTGGGAAAGTCTTAGATTTAGTGTATGTTAATGATATAAACTAATTTTCTGTAAATCGTTGTGATACGTTGGTTTTAAAAGAAGACCTTTACCATCCTTCTATGGAAATAGTCTACGAAACCATAAGTAATGGCCAAGGCACTCAATGCTACTCATGTAGTAGCTTTGAATTTAACTTTGCCAAAGCAAACTACAAGAAATTAAATAAAGAACTGTCTAAATTAACTTGGCCTGAATTTGGTTGTGATATCGATCTAAACGTCTCACATTTCAATCAAACTATTTACTGCCTATTTGAGAAGTTTATTCCTAAACGTAAAGTAACTTATGATCATCCTACGCAAGCTTGGTTTACTAAAGAGCTTAAGGCTCTGAAAAATAGGAAAACGCAATTATTTAATTTATATAAGAAATCCGGATTAAACAAACATTACTTACTGTATTCCATTCTAGGTAAGAAGTACATAGATTTAAATAAAAAGTGCTATAAAGCTTATATCTCTAAAACCAAAAGAGACATTGTTCTCAATCCAAAGTCATTTTATGGTTTCGTAAATTCTAAACGAAAAGTATCAGGGTTTCCCTCAGCTATGAAATATCAAGACATTATATCTAGCGATAATCAATATATCGCAAATTTTTTTGCTCAATTTTTCACTTCTAACTATTCTGCTGTCACCAATTCAAACTTTCAAAACTATCCTTATAAGCTACACGGGACAAATTTAATTAATTCACCAATTATATGCGCGGTCCTGATAGGATTCCACATGTTTCTTGAAAAAGTGTGCGAACCATATTTACCAACCCCTTACCAATTTGTTCAATCTATCACTAAAGTGTGGTGTTTTTCCAACTGCGTGGAAAGAATCGTTTCTTCTACCGCTGCATAAAAGCGGGAGTATGTCTTCTATAGAGAACTATCGTGGCATCGCAAAGCTTTCTGCCATCCCAAAGTTGTTTGAAGCTATTGTTAAAAATCAATCGCGTCCGATCTCTACTTTGACAGCTGACTGCCAACACGGGTTCAGTAAGGGAAAGTCCACAGTTACGAATTTACTTGAGTTTACCAGTCATGTCTCAAATGGCTTTAGAAAAAATCTGCACACCGACGTTATTTATACGGATTTCAGCAAAGCTTTTGACAAAGTGTGTCACTCATTACTTATTCATAAACTCGATCAGTTGGGCTTCCAGCCGGGTCTCAATCGCTGGATCTCTTCTTACCTTAGTTACAGGACACAAAGAGTAATGTTTAAAAATTTAGTATCCGATGTCATTTATGTCTTTTCGGGGGTTCCTCAAGGAAGCCATCTTGGCCCGATTCTGTTTTTGTTGTTTATAAATGATATTTCTACAATAATACAATTTTCAGAAATGTTAATGTATGCCGACGACGTAAAGCTTTTCATGTCATTCGCGTCATTTGAAGATAGAAATAAGCTACAATCAGATCTAGATACACTTGTTACTTGGTGCGATTTAAATTATATGCCACTTAACCTTAAAAAATGTAAACACATGGGTTTTTTGCGTGGAATTTCTCAGCTGGCTTCCTATACAATTAAAAATTATAGTCTTGAGCAAGTGTATGATTTTGTTGACCTGGGGGTTACTATGGACTATAAACTCAGTTTCAACCGCCACATTAACACAACAGTCAATAAGGCTAGAGGTGTCCTAGCATTCGTTAAACGATGGTCTAAAGAATTTAGCGACCCTTATGTAACTAAAGCCCTCTTCACTACATTCAGACCGATACTTGAATATGGTTCTATAATTTGGAGCCCGCGTTACCAGGTTCATGTAGATCGCCTTGAATCAGGTCAAAAACAATTTTTACTATTTTCCTTAAGAGATTTTCATTGGGATCCCTTGTACAATCTGCCACCCTATACGAATCGTTTAAAACTCATTAATCTGCACACACTTTCTAGTCGGAGGGAAATGCTTGGAATTATTTTTATGATTAAATTGCTAAATGGTTCACTATCCAGCCCATTTCTTCTAAGTGAAGTGAACTTCAATGTACCGTCTCGTCCTTCAAGGCATTTTAAACCTCTAGTCTTAAAACAGTGCCGAACCAATTTTCAGTTAAATGAGTCCTTTCGCTGTTTGTGTCAAGATTATAACTCTCTTTCTGGTAGATTTGATATTTCAGACTCGCTTTTCAGCATAAAAAAATCAATTCTTTCTATCCTAAATTCATAGCTACTAATTGTTTCTTATTCTTTGACTTCTATATTAACTTCTAACAATAATTTTATTCTGTTAACTAGTTATTTCTTAATGTATAATCTATCCTATATCTACTTTACTTAGCTGATGAGGTTTTCTCTATAGCTGATCAGTTTTAGATCTCGACGATTAACAAACCAAAGCCTTTCAACGACTCGGCACGAACGAATAATCCGCGCGTTATGCGGATGCGCCCCTCGCGCCGGTCGGGCGGGATATGGTGGATAATCCGTTGGGAATTATTATTATTATTAAAAATATTATAAATGCGCAAGTTTGTGAGTTTGTTTGTGGGTCTTTAACGCCTAAACTACTAAACCGATCTCTACGAAATTTTGTATACTTATTCTCAGGAGCATAGAATAGGTAACAGATTCATGCGATTCTGGAAAAGTGAACCAGGGACCGACCTATTCAAAGAAAATCTTGTTTATGATGCGATTTGCTTGAAATTCGGCACCTTGGTAGTCCTCTGCCTTTGTTAAAAATGAGAATATTTTTTTTTTGCTGGAAAGTGGACCAGGGACTGACCTATTCAAAAAAGGGAGTTTTTGATGTGAACTTTAAAAATGTTCTATATTAACAGTCGTTTTCAATATCTAACCGTAAATTTTTATCTGGCTTGTAAATAAAAATTTCTTCAGAAGAACTTTCCTTATTTTGCTTATTTTCTTCGTGCGGGCGGGGCCGCGGGTAAAAGCTAGTGGGAGTATATTTGTTCAGGTCTCTTTTATTAAAACAAAGTAGAACAAATATTTTTTAGTATTTTTTATTCGTTTTTTTATTAAATGATCTTGTTATAATCTTTACACAAATTCATAAAAAATAACAATTTTCTTATCAATGGAAATCTGCATGGAAATGCCACTTAACAAAGCTTTATTAGCCCTTTTTAACTTTTTATAAATTTGGTTGTTCGTGTTTTTATTTGTATTTTATTTTAACTTAAACACTTATTAAGTACAAAATAATTTTAGTTAGTATTACATGCTTACTATTAACTAAATATGTATGTACTTCATTTTCTGACATACACATGCATAGATATGTATGCAAACTATATGCATACCCTGCAGTCAAACCAGCTAGCTGTAAACTTCCTCAAAACTAGTAGAACTACCAAGCAAAATAGTCAGTCAACTGATTTATTTTTTCATATAAGCAACTGAGATTTTCATCACTTTTCAGATTTTGGACAAGAGAGAAAAAAAGAAACTGTAAGCCACAAAGAAGGCGTTGACATTAGGCTTCATCCGGTCGCCGTGATCCTGTGCCAAATAAAAAAGTTTACATATAAATGCAACAACAATGATTTTATTCAGATATACTACTGGTTCAGTTTTTGAGCCAACTAATTTTGCTTGTTTTTTATCTTTAGTATGGACACACTAACTTTTAATAAACCAAATTTTTCTATAACAGATGCCGACGGTGTGCTCTGATTAACATGCTTCTGCGCGAAGTGTTCAGATTGAGGTATTTTGTTTGGATTTCATACCAAAACATAAAAATTTATTGAAGTTGCTTTGTTCCCATGAACATGACATATATTATTATTTCGATATTATTAATAAAATTATTATATTAACATCGCATCCTTGAACAAATTTTCATGATTTTTAGTACTAAAAAATGTTTGGGGTATTTTTTTAAATATTGTGGATGTCCTGAGTCTTCATAAAATGAGAAGCAAGCGCTGACATCTGCTTCTGAAGTCTTCTAATGATACGGAATACTCCCGTGAGAATTGAGCGCGATACGGAGCTCTGTAACCCACTAGATGCCGGGTACTATCAACTGCTTGTATTTGAAAAAAAAGTGGACGAACCGGATGATGGAGAAAATGTGGAAAAAACTTTATATCTGTGTTTAATACTTTTTCCATAACTTTGTAATGCAATGTAAACGCAAAATGCAAATTCAAATTACCGATGTGAATTTCAATTCGTTTAATGTTTTTTTTTTGTAAAACGAAGGAACCCGTGTAGAAAATTTTATACATTTTGCCTAGTGCCTGGCTAGATCTCCCTTTTAAAAGGGAGGAAAGCCAAGGAGAGCATACTAGCTAGTTTTTTAATGCTTTTTAAGACAGTAATGTCTATATAGGTCCTGCCTTGTTTTTTCAAGGCAATGCCAATTAAAAACCAAATTCACTGCCTCTGAGGCGACATGGCATCCATCGCAATCTATGCTTTATCCATTAATCAGTTAAAATCGGGAAATCAACAATTGGAATGAAATGTACATAAGTTTAATAATCGAGGAAAGTATAGATTTTCCTAGATTATTTTCTACCCAGAAAGACGCCCTAAGGAAGATGCAAAAAGCGCCGAAACCAGTAGAAGGAAAAAAAAAAGTTTCTTCGCTAAAAAGTCTCTAAAGGATTGCCCCATAAGTGCTAAATGTTAAGTGACTGGGTAGGTTAGTACTCGGCCCACTTGATGCCGGAAACATCAAATTAAAAAAAAAACTTTCCACTGCGATTTTCTCAACTCGGAGCACTTCAGTACTCTCCAAAATTTTGAATATGTGTTGGGCCACATTTAGTACTAGTTGTGAACTAGTTATTTGGTAGACTAATTTGGTATTTCACTGCAGGGTAACTACATATCCATATTAAGTATCCACCAATTCACTTTACTCATTTATAGTTTTAGCAACATTATCAATGCCTTTATGTTCACTCGTTTCCGGTGCGGTTAAAGGTTCCGTTTCACTGTTTGGTGTGGGATTATTTGGTTTATAACGGTAAGCAACAAACATAAATATAATCATGTCGGCAAACATAAGAGCAGCGAATAAGAAGAATTCTGATGCTTGCGAATCGAACAGAGAGAGCTCTGCAATAACAACAACAATTACATTACCGAAGGCCACAGTTAACTGCCAACATGCCTGCAATACCGACTTCATTGCCATCGGCGCTTGAGCGTATGAAAATTCAATACCTGTCACAGAGAACATAACCTCACCAAGAGTCATTATAATATATTGTGGCAGTAACCAAAGTATCGAAACTGAGTTTGGCGCTGTTACAGTTATAACCTTACTAAGGTATTTGCCAGTCGATTCCTCAGCTATTAAAACAGTGTAAATACCACCAACTTTAAGCTTTACCTTCTCGATTTCAACATTATCGATCAATACCTGATAGGTATCGGCCTTGAGTTCGGTTATATTACGCAGATAAGCTGGCTCTGTATGTTGTAATGCGCCTTTACTAGTCTTCCATTGAATTGTACTTCTTGGGTTCACATTGGCCAATGTACGCCCAAGCGGATAGCCACGACTAGGCTTTGCTATGCTGTCCTCGGCGCATATTACAGAATGTGTCGCGTTTTTCGAATTCAAAAATATATAATAACTTTTTTTGTCTTTTAGAAGACAAGTTTGGCTTGGAAGTACTGCGCAGTTATCACCGGACTTTGCATTGAATTGGAATTGTATATTTAGACCGGCATCTGTATCGATATTGATATTTTTGTTTACATACAAATCTAGAGACTTTATATCAAAATTTAAGCCAGCCAAATTGCTGCTAATCGAATAATCGCAAAGTTCGCCATTGTAAACACGCAACTGAGCAATTCCTGCTGTTGGCAGTTGTGGGTATGTTTTCTATAAATAAAAAAAAATATGTAAACTTGAGTCAAGGAAAGTTTTCTATAACTTACCTCCAATTGCAGTTCGACTAAACCAGACGCAATGAAAGCCAAACCCGCAAAAATACCACCCAACGTCAATTTTTGCAACGGACGTCGTATGCCGACTAAATTCAAAAGCGGATAGAAGGCAATCTCGTAAAGTGGTATGAATGCGAGTATAAGAAAAGGGTTGACCATTTGCATCTGATCAGGTTTAATATCCCATGAACCCATATCACCATTCATGCGGGTGGCTTGTATAGTCCAACGCGAACCTTGCTGATCGAAGAGCGCCCAGAAAATTGGCAGTGGCAGATAGAGCACTAAGACACGCGTCAACACTTTTATGTCCTCAATCAGCGTACGATCATATTTCTTGTCGGCGTAATCCAGCCAATGTTCCCGCGGATTGGTCTTTTGCTCCTTCCACTTAGTAGAAATAGCATTCTATATTGATGAAGTGAAAGTTGTATTTATTGTATAGTTAGTGAGAGCTTTTTCAGTATACTTACACCAATAGTTTTGCTAACTAATACGACCATATTTCCAGCTGGTGGTTTCATCTTGTATAATGGACGACCCAATACGAAGATAACTAATGGCGATAAATAGAGTAAGAAGATGATGTAGAGAAGATGAAAGATGTAAGTTGTTTCTGCAGTTTATTTACAAGGCTTTCTGTGGCCAATGAAATTTCAGGTAAGTCTGATTTTGGTTTCGATCTTATACATATATTCCAAGCCTCCTTACAAGTACCGATCTTACCGTGTTTTGTTTTTGCTTGTCAAATAAAGAGTCGGAGCCATTCGCCTTGGCAGTTAAACTGCAAGTCACTACGTCCTCTGAGTAGGGAACTGAGCAGCAAACTCTTTCGTCGACAAAGAATTATTATGGTCTGTAAGTCTTTTATCATACCTGTCCTGATAAACGGCTCAGAATCCTGAACTATGTCGAAAAAAGATGATGGCAACTGTGAGTTTCGAAGAAAAATCAGCAAATAACTGTACGAGCTTAATGAAGATATGAATATACTGCGGCGAGAAAATACGAGCGAAGGGTCGGCCTCCACTAAGGTGGAAAAAAAAGGTGTCCTCACTTTCTGTTTCCAATTGGCGTCAGTTATTGGTTGGAATTAAGGGAAGACTGGCGTGTTTTGATACCCGGTGCCAATCGCTCAGGCGGTTAGGAGTCAATAAATGAAGAGTAAATTACAAAAGAGAAGACTTCACTCCTAGTAATTAATAGTAGTGTTCGGTGAGGATAAAATTTTTTGCAGCGAAAGCGCATTTTGACAGTTAATTAAGAGAGAGAGTTGCAAACTTCTGCTGGGGGAGTTTCACTCAGTAAAACTTGCAAATGAAAAACAGCTGATTGTGAAATAGGAAAGCAACAACAAAAATTTTAAATTTCGAGCTATTCACCAAAGAAAAAAGCAACAGCTGTTATGATTGCAAGTTTTTACTGACTCCTGATCGGCGAAAACTTTTTACTTTTGGCGTTACGAGAGAGTTACGTCATACTCACTTTACTGACAGTTCTTTGCAAGGGTTTGCAAGTTTTGTCACCGAACACTATTATCTGTGTTCGTAAAAAGATGTCGTCATGATAAAAATTCTTCTGCCGTAGAAGATGCCATAGGGTATGTGGCGAACGTGCAGTTTGTGGTTGTTGTTGTAACAATGCTTCGCCCTGCCCAGGCGTCACTTTTGTTACCTGGTATTGTCATTAAAGTCCTCTAAGGGAAGTACCACGAAACTCACGGCTTCAATAGGGTTGGAACAAAGGGAGATTGGTGTAAGAAGGGTCTGCTCTGTTTGAGCAGATGAACAGATGGTTCGTGTCATGGGGAGATACGCCATATGGGGCAAACATTTCGCATGGCATTCTCATTAAGCCGAGAAGGCCTCGGTTGATTTTCGCCCGAGTCCATTATATGGCCCCACAAAGATAGCATCCCCCAAGGTAAGGTCGCTAAGGAAGTGCAACAAATATGGGGGCTGCATGTTTTATTGGTCCCTCTTGTTGGTTTCGGCAACTGATTCATATTTTTTAAAATGGCAGTTCCATAAAAAAAATGTCAAATATCTTTAAAACTGAGGGACTAGTTGCCCTTCAAACAGACATACAGATGGACAGCCAGGCTGACATGACTAAATCGATACGTCCATGTTTTCTTCTTTTCATATTTAAAAAATTGAACAAAGTAAGAAATGTTATAGAAATTTGGAAAAAGTAAACTAATTGGGAAGAGTAACCCCCGAATCAGACCTGTTAAATAATGATTACCGGTTTGATTAATTACTTTCTTGAGAATCCATTTTTATAATTAATAATAATTACCAATTACTTTCAATTTTTAATGATTATTTTCCAATTAATTAAAAAAAAATTTTAATTTTTTACGATTATTAAAAAAATCAAATATAATCAAAAGTAGTCAAAACCACTTTTTATACCTAGTAGTGCTACGCACACAGGGCATATTAACTTTAGTCGTCTAACGGCAGTACGTAACGGCATAAACGGATCGAGATAGATATTGACTTATATATATCAAAATGTTCAGGACGAAAAGAGCAATTGATTAAGCCATGTCCGCCCGTCCGTCGGTCCGTCCGTCCGTCTGTGAACACGATAACTTGAGTAAATTTCGAGATATCTTGTGAAATTTGATATGCGGGTTCCTTGGCACTCACCTCCGAGCGCTATTTAAAATGGGCGAAATCGGATAATAGCCACGCCCACTTTTTATATATAGAATATTTTCGAAAACACAAAAAAATGATTACTCCGTACATAATACACCTATACGGATAAAATTTGGCGAATACATTGACATTGAGGTACAAAATAAATTTTTCAAGAAATTTTTGAAAATGGGAATGGAACCGCCCACTTTTGATTAAGTCAAATTTAGAAATACTATTAATCATAAATCAAAAACCGATCAAGATATCGAAACGAAATTCAGCATGCAGGTTTCCAGGTATACACGGAATGTTCCAGGAAAAAATGGGCGGGATCGGTTGAGGTTTACGCTCACTTTTATATGAAAGATTTTGAAGAGGATCGTAGATATATTAAATAGGCAATAACTTTGCGTAAAATAGCTTTACATCATTTATATTTCACTTTTAAAGTTTCCGTAAACAAAGAAATCAAAAAACTTAAAATTTTCGAAAATGGGCGAGGCCCCGCCTCTTTTACAGTGGACTATTCCACAAAACTGTTTATGCCATAACTCCGCCAAAAATTGATTTGTCGAAACGAAATTTGGTGCTAATGTTCTATATATAAAGGTAACTGTTTGCTGTAAAAATGGACGAAATCGATTAATGTCCACGCCCAGTTTTTGAACATAGTTCTGAAAAATTTTTTTGTAAAATTTAAAAAGCGATATTTCTACAACTAAGCAAGGTATATCAATCAGATTTTGCACACATAATAATCTTTTCAAGAAAAACTCGGCCGCAAAAAAATTTTGTCAAATTTGAAGAAGTAGGCGTGGCGCCGCCCACTTTTCAGCATAAAATGTCTGCTATTTTCAAAGACAATGGCTTATAATTCAATATTGATATTTCAATGAAAATTGGTCAGCTCTATCAGCATGTATTATACTCCTGTCAAAAACTAGCCAAATCGGGAAATACACAAGCACAATATTCGGGCACGTATTTAGTTAATAGCCCACTGCAATAGCTAAGTTATATATCTTTTCTGATTTTCATACCTTTCACTAAGTTCACTAAAATGATCAGCACGATGAGCGGAGTCGATTTAGCCATGCCCGTCTCTCCGGCCGTCTGTCTGTCTGTCCGTCTGTCTATTTGAACGCAAACTAGTCTCTCAGTTTTACAAAAGAATGCTGAAATTCGTTGTTTGCTTTCGCCGTTTTATAATATACTAGCAAACCCGATAGACGTTGTTTTGACGGTTTGATGACGTACATAGAACTCTCTCTCTCTCTATGGCGCGATATACAACAGGTATATCATCATAAACCTCCTAAGAGATTTTTGCGCCAAGCTTCTCTTCCAATTTGTGGTGTGCCGATTTGAATTTTCCCTACAAATTGGTGGGACCTACAGTTTTTTGCCGACTCCGAACGGCATCTACAAAGGAGACGAATTTTTGCTGAGAAGCCTGTCATGGCAGAAATACACTCGAAGAGTTTGCCAAACCACTGCCGAGGGGCGACCCCGTTTTGAAAAACTTTTTTCAAATCACTTTTGATGTTACCTGTACCAGGGCTCGAACCATGGACCTTCGGTGTGGTAGGCCGGCAACACTACCTTCACACCACGGCGGCCGCCGTCACATCTGTATATAAAATGTCATTCAATTGAACCAAATAAACTCCTAGATATACCGAACTGCAGCTTTATATAACCTCGGGGCTTTTCCAAAAGCTATATACAGACTGTGTCTTGCCCAGCGAACTCCTAAGCCTATCGTGAAAGTTCAAGAGCAAAACTAAACACAAAATGTGTGGGCGTGGCACCGCCCACTTTTCCATAATTATGTAGATATTGACTAAGTGACACATATATCCAAATTTCATTAATTTAGACCAAAAAAGTTCGAAGTTACGACGAATTGAAACTTTATATAGCCTGGGGGCGTGACTCCGCCCACTTTTCCAAAACTGTATATTCCAAAACTGTTATGCACACAAGGTATATTACTTCATTCGGCATAAACGAATCGAGATATATTTTTATTAATGTATATCAAAACGTTCAGGATGAAAAGTAAAATATCCGGCCAAGTAGTTAATACCCCACTGCAAAAACCAAGTTTATACCTTTCATGAACATGAAATGTTTGTACGTATACTGAAATGATCAGGAGGATAAGCTGAGTCGATGTAGCCATGTCCGTCTCTTGATACTGTCTGTCCGTCTGTCTATTTGAACGCAAATACGAACTGAAAGTATTAAAATAGACCTGCGTAAATTGTGATGCCGTAATAGATCACTACTAGGTATATAATGTTCGGTTCCACCCGAGCTTAGACTTCCTTACTTGTTTTTAATTATTTTTGATTCCTTTTCATTTTTTTTGTTAACAGGTTCGCCTAAGGCGAATTCACTTATAAGAACATATGAGCAGCGTCGTCTAGTGTCAAAATAAAAAATGTCTACGGAATTTGACAGGAGAAGCTGCGAAAGCAAAAACAAACCACATGAAGTAGGTGTGTGTATACAGCAACGAATTCGCCGTGATATGACCTGGTATAAATTCGCCTTGGTTTCGCCTCTAATGAAATTTCTTTCGCATTTGAAAAGAAAACTTATGTGATTTGACAGTTTTCGCATCGCATTTTCTTTCGCTTCGCGATTTCGAGTAATCTCCTTGGCTTACAAACCAACAAACTAACCGACTTTTTTGGCGTGTTTAGCAAAGGCTCGTCCGAAACCAAAATCAGTTCTCACTAAGACAACCTTTAAAAAAGTCTTACGTCTTAATATTACAAAATTGTAATTTCTCAAACACTTACCAATAGAAATTGCCATGAGTACAGCTGGTACGCCAAACCCCAGCGAATAGCATTCCTTCTGACCAAAACAACTCACATCTTCACGCAAAATTGGTGTAATTGTAGTCGATATCAATGAACCAGCATTGATCGAAAAATAGAAGAGCGAGAAGAATGTGGTCAATTGTTTTACCTGCTCGGGTATCTTGAACTGATCACCACCAAAAGCTGAGACGCAAGGTTTAATGCCACCGGAACCCAAAGCTATGAGCGCCAAACCTATCATTGTAAATACTGTTGCAGGCAAATTTAATGGTGGTATTGCTCCAATTGTCACCATCACTGAACCGGCGATATAGACGAGCGAAAGGTATAAGATCGTTCTGAATTTTCCGAGAAAACTGTCTGAAACGACTGCACCAAAAACGCAGAGAAAATAGACGAGCATAGTAAAGATGTGAAATATAATGGTGGCGTCATCATCACTATAACCGAGTTGGCGCGACAGGTACAAGACGAGAATTGCTGGGCAGAAAAAAGAAATGCATATTAAATTTCAATACAAAAATGTATCATTTAATTTCATACATACTTCGCAAGCCATAGTAATTGAAACGTTCGCAAAACTCATTGCTGATGATGAAGAAAACTGATTTCGGGTATGGAAGTTTCTAAAAGTAAAGTACAAAGTAATAAAATATGTAGTCGAATTAAATGATTGCCCTATAAGAAGTATTTACGGCTTAAGCAATCAATAATACGTGATGTCTGGAGTGCACTAGGTAGCATTTGATTACCCAAGACTTATTATCAACTGAGGCGCCGCTATGCGTGCGCGCCTGTGGGGGAATCGCATTAGTGCTCTTAAGAGGCTTTGATAACTACCTCACTAGTAACAAATGCAATTTTTGAACAGTGAGAGACTTAATGCTTTAACAACTATAGAAAATCCTCTTATTTAAAGGCTCATAAGTTGAATATACTTGTATCTTACCTTAACTTGCCCCTCTGCTTCTGAAATATTCGAAACTGATTCGATAACAGGGGGTTCTAACGCTCCTTTCTTGCCATTTTCATGTAAACCTAAATGTGGTGAATTTGTTTGACCCGCTAATGCTTCAGATGTTTCAGGTGATGTCCCATCATTAAACGAAGGCTTCCCGTTACCATCTGTTTGAGAGTTAGTCCCCCTCACGATGCCCTTAGACGGGTTATTGTCTGCAAAAAGAAAAGGAAAGTTCAATACATGATGGGTTTGATTAAAAATACTATAAAATTGTTTAATATTTTTTAAGTGGAGTTTTCAAAATTGAATTGTGAGGCTTCTTTTGACGGATTGTGCTTAGTTTTAAAAGTATAGATAAGTTAAAAATGGTCCTTTACATGATCGTTCTATGCTGACTCCGAACGTCTAAGACAGATGCAGTTGCGCAGTTTTTGAATTCATTTAATGGCCAACAAGCTAAGTAAACGCAAAAGAAAATTTTTAAAAAGCTTATTGAATTACTTGACGCTGAATTTTTTTCACGATCTCCACAAAAATCGTCTGAAAATAGCAAAAACTATACGAATTAGTCTGACGAGAAATCGTGGCTGTTTTCGAAATAGTACTATAACTATAGCCTGTATATGTTTGTTGCTTTCAATTTTTCCTCTAATCAAAAATAATAATAATTAACTAAGAATTAT
The DNA here is from genome assembly GCA_949987695.1 of Merzomyia westermanni. Classification (NCBI taxonomy): domain Eukaryota; kingdom Metazoa; phylum Arthropoda; class Insecta; order Diptera; family Tephritidae; genus Merzomyia; species Merzomyia westermanni. The sequence continues at coordinate 71,509,382 of OX465290.1, forward strand.
TATCAACTGGTCTTGAACTCGTTAAACTTACAAAAATATGTAAAAATGAACAGACCATAAAACCAACAACAAAATACATTTGAAAGTAAGCGTTATAAAATCAATATCATTTTCAGCTTATTAATGTAACCTGTTAAATTTGCTTAGTAATTAATAATCAATTAATTAGACGGCTTTTTTAATTGGTAACGATTATCTTTAATTGTTTTTCAAGAAAAGGCAATTTTTAATTGATTACGATTAGAAAAAATCAAACAAAATTCAAAAATTCTTCTTTCTTCTTTAAATGGTCATCTAACCGCCTGGGCGATTTTGACCGTCCAACATAGCTCGCCAGTCGTTTCTTCGTTGCGCCAACTGGCGCCAATTGGAAACACCGCGGGATCGCAAATCGGTCTCCACTTGGTCCTTCCATCGGAGTGGTGGTCTCCCTCTTCCTCTGCTTCCACCGGCGGGTGCCGATAAGAATACCTTCTGGGCTGGAGCATCTTCGCTCATTCGCACTACGTGGCCTAGCCAGCGAAGCCGCTGTGTCTTAATTCGCTGAACTATGTCGGCGTCTGCGTAAAGTTCATACAGCTCATCATTAAATCTTCTTCGGTACTCGCCGTCGCCAACGCGTAGAGGTCCACAAATCTTTCGAAGAACCTTTCTCTCGAATACTCCCAGAGCCGCCTCATCAGATGTTGTTAGTGTCCACGCTTCTGCACCATATAGCAGGACGGGTGCGATGAGTGACTTGTAGAGTGTTATTTTCGTTCGTCGAGAGAGGTCTTTACTTTTCAATTGCCTACTCAGTCCGAAGTAGCATTTGTTTGCAAGAGTAATTCTTCGTCGGATTTCTAGGCTAACATTATTGTTGGTGTTAATGCTGGTTCCCAGGTAAATGAAGTCCTTTACTATTTCGAAATTATTGCTGCCAACAGTGGCTTGGTTGCCAAGGCGCGAATGCGCTGACTCCTTGCATGATGACAGAAGGTACTTCGTTTTGCCTTCGTTCACCACCAATCCCATTTTCTCCGCTTCTTTTTCTAATTTGGAGTAAGCAGAAGTTACGGCGCGGTTGTTAAGGCCAATGATATCAATATCGTCAGCATATGCCAACAGTTGCACGCTTTTATAAAATATTGTTCCAGCGCGGTTAAGTTCTCCAGCTTGTATTATTTTCTCCAGCATTAAATTAAAGAAATCGCACGATAGGGGGTCACCCTGTCTGAAACCTCGTTTAGTTTCGAACGGTTCGGAGAGGTACTTCCCAATTCTGACCGAGCTGGCGGTGTTGCTCAAGGTCATTTTGCATAGCCGTATAAGTTTTGCGGGGAAACCAAATTCAGACATAGCGGCATATAGGCAGCTCCTTTTCGTGCTATCGAAAGCGGCTTTAAAATCAACAAAGAGATGATGTGTGTCGATTCTTTTCTCACGGGGTTTTTCCAAGATTTGGCGTATTGTAAAAATCTGGTCGATGGTAGATTAACCAGGTCTGAAGCCACACTGACAAGGTCCAATCAGTCTGTTCACATCAGGCTTCAGTCTTTCGCACAATACGCTTGATAGGACCTTATATGCGATATTCAAAAGTCTGATTCCGCGATAGTTGGCGCAGTTTGCAGGATCGCCCTTCTTATGGATTTGGCAGAGAACACTTAGATTCCAATTTTCAGGCATGCATTCATCGAACCATATTCTGCATCGAACCATATTCCAAAATCAGGCATAGCGGCATATAGGCAGCTCCTTTTCGTGCTTTCGAAAGCGGTTTTGAAATCAACAAAGAGATGATGTGTGTCGATTCTTTTCTCACGGGGTTTTTCCAAAATTTGGCGTATTGTAAAAATCTGGTCGATGGTAGATTTACCAGGTCTGAAGCCACACTGACAAGGTCCAATCAGTCTGTTCACATCAGGCTTCAGTCTTTCGCACAATACGCTTGATAGGACCTTATATGCGATATTCAAAAGGCCGATTCCGCGATAGTTGGCGCAGTTTGCAGGATCGCCCTTCTTGTGGATTGCGCAGAGAACACTTAGATTCCAATCTTCAGGCATGCATTCATCCGACCATATTTTGCATAGAAGCGCCTTACCAGCTCCTCGTTTGAATAGCTCAGCAGGCAAACCATCAGCGCCAGCTGCTTTATTGTTTTTCAATCGGGATATTGCTATTCGCACCTTATTATAGTCGGGTTTTGGAACGTCAATCCCATCATCTTCGAATGTGGGCTCGGGTTCGGCATCTTCTCTGGTTTCTTGCTCAGTTTCTCCATTTAAAAGGGCAGAGAAGTGATCCCTCCATATTCCCAGTGCTCTCTGAACATCGGCCAGGTCGCCGTTCTCATTCTTACAGGAGTTTTCCCCGGGTTTAAAACCTTCTGTCATTCCGAATTTTTTGATAGAATTTTCGGGCATTATTCCCGTTGACCAGCATCTCAAGCTCCTTTATTTCACGCTTTTCTGCCTCTCTTTTTTTCGCCCGGAAAAGCCGCCTCGCTTCCCTCTTCAACTCGCGGTAGTGTTCACACACACTCCTCGTTGCATTCGATCTCAGCGTTGCCTTGTAGGCTTCGTCCTTTCTTTTCGTTGCAGCGCGGCACTCTTCATCATCATACCAGTTGTTTCTTCGCGTTCGCCGGAATCCAATTACTTCTTCGGCTGCGGTACGGAGTGCTCCTGAGATATGATCCCACTGCTCATGCATTCCACTAGGTTGAATTGTGCTCTCGGAGAGCAGGTGTGAGAGGCGATCTGCGAATTAATTGGCGGTCTGTTGCGATTGCAGCTTTTCGACGTCCAGCTTTCCCTGCGTTTTTTGTTGCACCTGTTTTGTCGTACAGAGGCGGGTACGAATCTTGGCTGCTACTAGGTAGTGATCAGAGTCGATGTTAGGTCCTCGTATTGTGCGAACATCTAAAACGCTGGATGCATGCCGTCCGTCTATCACAACGTGGTCGATCTGGTTGCGTGTTTTTCGATCGGGGGACAGCCATGTAGCCTGATGGATCTTCTTATGCATAAACCTAGTGCTGGATATGACCATGTTTCGGGCACCGGCGAAGTCGGTCAGCCTGAATCCATTTGGCGAAGTCTGATCGTGGAGACTGAACTTCCCAACAGTGGGGCCAAATACACCCTCCTTACCCACCCTGGCGTTAAAGTCGCCAAGCACAACTTTGATATCATGACGGGGGCACCGCTTGTATGCTTCTTCCAGGCGCTCGTAGAATGCACCCTTTTCCACGTCATCCTTCTCTTCCGTCCGTGCATGAGCGCAGATAAACGATATGGTGAGAAATCGTACTTTTATGCGGATTGCAGCGAGACGCTCGTTCACGGGTGTGAACGACAGTACTCGGTGACGGAGTCTCTCTCCCACCACAAATCCCACGCCGAATCTGCGCTTGTCGACTCCAGTAGATGTTGCAAGGTGTTTTGATCGCGTTTCCTCGCCCCGTCCATCGCATCTCTTGTATGGCGGTGATGTCAGCTTTTGCTTTCCTCAGGACCTCAACCAGCCGGGCAGCGGCACCTTCCCCATTAAGGGACCGGACATTCCAGGTACATGCCCTTATCTCATAATCCTTATTTCGTTTGCGGGTGTTGTCATCTAAAAAAGGGGTTCTCATATCCGAGGCTTTGTTGTTGAATTTCATTGGAACGTTGTTTTATGTGGTGGGTCCCAAACCCAACGCACAACCCGTTTTACGGGAGGTTGAATTCTATTACACGTTTGTATAGCGAGCCGCTTGATCCAAGACAGGTGGTGATCAGATGCTGCTGTTTGAACGCCCCAGCAAGCCCTTAAACCGATTATGTCGGAGTGGCCTTACCAGGTTGTCGCCTTCTCACGTTTAGCTCACCACCAAACGGGTGTTCGGTGGTTACCCAGAGGATACTTGGGCGCAAAGCCCGGCTTGAACCGCATGCAAAAGAATCGCTCTGGCCATTCCCAAGTGAATGGCGATCAGAAACTTTTCCCACTTGCGTGGACTTCTGCACACGGCCCCGTCCTCCAATTCAAAAATTATCGAAAAAAAAAATCCAAAATAATCAAAATTTATCAAATTATTTTTGATTGTATTTTTTTTTCTTTTGATCTTTCAGTATTGTTGATTTGTAAGTTTATGTGCTTCTGCAACAATACTGAAGGTTTTATATTGGAACGAGAACGAAATCAAGCACTGAAGATGGCGGTTCGCCGAAACCGGTTTGTTACAAAACCAAAATTGACAAGGGATGACGAAAATTCGTTCCAATATAAATCCAGTATCCACCCTGTCGGAAAAACACAAAACCAAATCAACTCAATACTGAAGGTTTTGGGGAGTGTTGTCGAAAGTGGCAGTCCTTTGCAGGATATTAACCCGGTACGCTCCGGTACTCCCTTGCGGTACATGCCCGACTGTTGCGGGAGCAATTTGGTATGAACCTTGAAGCCTTCTAGGTCATCTCACCCCTCTTTCCGTAAGGACAAAGAAGGTTGGTAATCAGAGGTAAAAGGTATCATACCCCTAGATGAACCATCAAGTTGCACGTCATTGCCCTTGTGGATTTTAGTCGCCTCTTACGACCGGTATACCTACTTCGAGCATATTCTAAGTTTAAAGTCATCCTCTGTTCTAAGTATGCTTGAATAAATAGCAGCAAATCTTATCTCATTGAAACTTATCACTTTGCTATTCACTTCAACAAATATGCATCTTGTCAAGTCGACATTATTAATTAAAAAAAATGTCGTTCTCTTGTCAGAAGCACGATTGTGTAATTATTCCTAGTTTGGGTTAATGAAAGTTTAAAGTATTCATCATTGAAGGTTCGCGGGTACCATTCTTCACCGAAACCGAAATATTTTGCAATTCCTTTAAAATAAATAAAGTTTTCCTACATGCAAAAGGGTCATCAGCAAGCGATGGCGACTAAGCCCGTACTTCTGTGTGGCGTTCTAGTGTGATGGCCCGCTTTAAGTATAGCGTCAAACCTAAACAGTTTGTCTAAGATACAGAGATCTAGCATGATATATATGGGTGGAGCCCTTGAAACTACCTCGAGTGAAGCATTGAACGTTATGCTGGATCTCTTACGCTCGGATTTGGGTGGCTACAAGCCCGCGGCACTCGCAGTCTTGCGATTACGGGAGTCGTGTCAATGGGGCACGGAATACGCGGGTCTGGCATACTGCAAAGGTTCAAACTTTTTACGGTCTTCTCCAAAGGCCTGGATTTATCATTTCGGCTACGAGATCACTGCCGTGTCTTCCATGCGGAGGAGTCTGCTATCATGGACACGGTGAATTAATAATTAATAATAAGTGACGAAACTATAGGAAAACACATTTTTATCTTTAGTGATAGCCAGGCCGCGATAAGATCACTAGGTGCATTCCCGCGGAGAGACTCGGCGTTCCGTCCCGGAGACGCTGTAGGACCTGCAGAGACGATGCAATGGAGGAATCGGTAGAACACTTTCTCTGTGGCTGCCCATTTCATAGAATAATTAGACACCGGCGCTTTAATTCACCATTCTTAGATGAACTTGGTGAGCTGGTATAAAATTGGTTTCACGAATCTAATGTGCTTCATTAGACTCTATGGTTTGTTCAAGAAGGATATTTAAACCGACTTTTGTGTTGCCAATAGGGTACTTTTAGCTTGGCCTAAGTGTGTCGCTTTTCGGCAGTTACTCCCTCCTACCTACCTACCTTTTCCACTGCTTGAACGGGAAACCCCAGCTAATGCAGGCAAATTTTCTCGACCTATTATACTTGTTTTCCCATTAAGCGAGACTTTTGGCGCCATTCTAGGACTAAACCACAGCTCACATCAATGAAGATACAGCCGGCCGCAGTGGTGTGTTGGTATTGTGCTGGCCTATCACACCAAATGTCCCATGACCAAGTGCCAAGGCAGGTAACATCAAAATGTTTAAAACATTTTTCGAACGGTGGTTGCTCCTCGGAAGTGGTCGCCAGAGTAGAACTCTTCAATCATAAGTAGAGTAAAAGTTGCATGACCGAAGCGAATTCCCACAGAGACAACCTAGCGAGATCGTTATTAAGTTATGATCGAAACTTTTACTTTCGTTTATAATAGGAAGGGAGACGATGAGCCCGTGCCTTAAAAATGGAATGTGAATTGTGCGCAAACCCAAAACGCATCCTCGGAAAGATCTTAGACCTTATCAATTCGGCTTCAGATTTGGTAGATATGGATAATATCGATTAAATTCTCATGACACTTGCGCGGGCCATGAGTTAAGAAGAACAACTGGAGGGTGAACGCGTGCTATGAGACGAGACTGTTTTCACAATCTCCGGTCAACGCTGACCGGGGTTTAATAGTCGTTAATCATTAGGTTGGCTGCCAAGTTAGCTGCCGCTTTTATGAAAGCGGCCCTAATGATGAAATGATTAATTTGTGATTGTTTTATTTATTTAAAAAAAAAGGCGCAGCAACTACCACTCAATTCGCTTGATATCCAGATAGATATTTTTTTTTTTTTGAAAGCGCAAAATGATTGACTCCTATTGAATTTGCAACAACCTAATTAAAAAGAACACGCATATTGAGTTAGACATATTGCAAACCCAGTAAATATGCAACTGTATGGCTTTGTTGCTGATTTATTGTATCCGGATAGATAGTGCGATAAATATGTTCATTAGTTTTATTGGCTCAAAATACATCGCGATCATCATGCAACAAAAACTCTTTTATAAAAATATATCCGGCATGGCGTTTACACTTCGCAGTCAATTGATAAAACCTTAGAGTGTATAGCTTTCTAATTATTCTACTCGTACATTGTTATCTTGCACAGTACAACAATCAATAAGCAATTTCACTTGATCATTTCCTTTATTAATATGTTATTACCCTCGTATCTACATTAATTTTGGAGGTAATAACATAGGTCTGCCTTCTAACATGAGTGGCCTTGAGTTGCGCTCATAAATCATAACATTTATGGTCTTTGTAATCATTAGAATTTGTACGTGAAAAACATTGCTGTATTCACAGGTATTCAAGCCAACTCTGTATGGCATAACTAAGCCAAATCAATTTCTTACTGATAAGCTTTACAGAAGAAATGCTTTCGCAGGGTTGTCGACCTTGTTTTGAAAAACTTTCTTCGAAATCCTTTTCGATGTTACACTGACTTCAATCTTCTAAATAAAATAAAATTAAACAAAATATAGTAAAATACAATAAAATCAATTAAAATAAAATATAATGAAATAAAATAAAGTAAAACAAAATATAGTAAATTAGATTAAAATAAAATAAAATTAAATTAAATTAAACTAAACTAAAATAAAATAAAATAAATTAAAATAAGGTAAAATATAATGAAATAATATAAAACGAAATAAAGAAAAATAAATTCAAATTAATTTCAATAAAATGAAATAAAATAAAATAAAATAAAATAAAATAAAATAATATAAAATAAACTAAAATAAAAAGAAGTAAAATAAAATAACCTAAAATAAAATAAACAAAATAAATATAAATAAATAAAATAGATCAAAATAAAATAAAATCAAGTGAAATAAAACGAAATAAAAAAAAATTAAAAAAAATGGATTAAAATAAAATAAAATACAATAATATAAAATAGATTAAAATGGACTAAAATAAAATAAAACAAAATAAAATAAAATAAAATACAAAAAAATTAAATTAAATAAAATAGATTAAAATAGATAGAAATACAATAAAGTAAAATAAAATAAAATAAAAATTAAATAAAATAAAATAAAAATTAAATATAATAAAATAAAATAAAAATTAAACAAAGTAAAATAAAATAAAATAAAATGAAATAAAATAAAAATAAAATAAAGTAAAATAAAATAAAATTAAATTAAATTAAATAAAATAAAATACAAAAAAATTAAATTAAATAAAATAGATTAAAATAGATAAAACTACAATAAGACAAAATAAAATATAATAAAATAAAAATAAAATAAAATAAAAAAATAAAACGAAATAAAAAAGAATATAATAAAATAAAATAAGATATAAAAAAATTAAATTAAAAAAAATAGATTAAAATAGATTAAAATAAAATAAAACAAAATAAAATATAATAAACTAAAATAAAATAAAATAAAATAAAATAAAAAAAATTTAATTAAATAGATCAAAATAGATAAAAATAAAATAAAACAAAATAAAATATAATAAAATAAAAATAAAATTAAAAAAAATAAAATGAAATAAAATAGAATACAATAAAATAAAATAAAATACAAAAAAATTCAATTAAATCAAATAAAATAAAATAGATTAAAATAAAATAAAACCAAATAAAATATAATAAACTAAAATAAAAAAAAACCATAAAATAAAATAAAATACAAAAAAATTTAATTAAATTAAATTAAATAAATTAAAATAAAATAAAACAAAATAAAATATAACAAACCAAAATAAAACAAAATACAATAAAATAAAATAAAATACAAAAAAATTAAATTAAATAAAATAAAATATATTAAAATAGATAAAAATAAAATAAAAAAAAATAATATAATAAAACAAAAAAAAAATACAATAAAAAAAATATACAATGAAATAAAATAGAATAAAATAAAATCAAATAAAATTTAATAAAATAAAAATTAAATAAAATAAAAATAAAATAAAATAAAATAGATTAAAATAAAAAAAGCAAAATAAAATAAAATAAAATAAAATCAAATAAAATAAAATGAAATAAAAAAAAGAAAAGCAAAGAAAATATAAGAAAAGAAAGGAAAGGAAATTAAAGGAAATGGAATTTTCTTTTAAGGAAAGCAGCATTAAGGAAGAATACACCTTTAAAACGTTTTTTGGGGGGGAAAAATGTCCACAAATTTATATCGAGAGAATAAAAACTAATAATGAGAAATGGGTAAAAAATTGTGAAGTGGGCCACTTTTTCTCGAAGTTCCACTTACGTTCTGAAACTTGTATGTATAGTTCACAACAACAATGTTGAAATTCATTTGGGCCAGTTTTTTGGTAATTCTAATTATTTTCACTTGTATTCGATGTTCCCTAGTTTTTGCAAATTTTTCACCACGGACCATTCCGAGTTTGCTCATTTTTGAAATATATATACAAAATGGTATCCTCTTAAACTGCATTTCTTATTTTGGCATATCTATTTTTTTTTGCAAAAATTATTCGCAAATTTTTTAAATATTTGCGAGTTCTTCATCTCGATGAAATCGCGCTTGAGTATAACGTTATTGGTCATTCTATGACGCACTTTTAGCAGAAATAAAAAATTCGGGCCCAGCAATAGGATGGGAGATATTGCGATAGCTTCGAACGGCTCCATAAATATGCAGATTGAAACTAATGCGTTCAACGCGATTTTTTAAACTTAAAATTTGTACTTTTTATACCTAGTAGTGCTACGCACACAAGGTATATTAATTTTAGTCGCCTAACGGCAGTACGTAACGGCACAAACGGATCGAGATAGATATTGACTTATATCAAAATGTTCAGGACGAAAAGAGAAATTGATTAAGCCATGTCCGTCCGTCCGTCCGTCCGTCCGTCCGTTTGTGAACACGATAACTTGAGTAAATTTTGAGATATCTTGATGAAATTTGGTATGCGGGTTCCTTGGCACTCATCTTCAAGCCCTATTTAAAATGGGCAAAATCGGACGAAGTGATTACTGAGTACATAATACACCTATAAGGATAAAATTTGGTGGCAACATTAAAATTGAGGCATAAATTAAATTTTTTAAGAAATTTTTGAAAATGGGCGTGGCACCGCCCAGTTTTGATTAAGTCAAATTTAGAAATGGGCGTGGCCCCGCCTTTTTTATAGTGGACTATTCCACAGAACTGTTTATGCCATAACTCCGCCAAAAATTGATTTGTCGAAACGAAATTTGGTGCTAATGTTCTATATATAAAGATAACTGTTTGCTGTAAAAATGGGCGAAATCGGTTAAAGTCCACGCCCAGTTTTTGAACATAGTTCTTAAAAATTTTTTTGTAAAATTTAAAAAGCGATATTTCTACAAGTAAGCAAGTTATATCAATCAGATTTTGCACCATAATAAGCTTTTCAAGAAAAACTCGGCCGCAAAAAAATTTTGTCATTTTTGAAGAAGTAGGCGCGGCGCCGCCCAATTTTCAGCATAAAATTTCTGCTAGTTTCAAAGGCAATCGCTTATAATTCAATCTTAATATTTCAATGAAAATTGGTCAGCTGCTTCTTAGTAGTATGTATTATACTCCTGCCAAAAATTAGCCAAATCGGGGAACACACAAGCAAAATATTCGGGCACGTAGTTAATACCCCACTGCGAAGTTGTATATCTTTTTTGATTTTGATACCTTTCATGAACATGAAATGTTTGTACGTATGAGAAGAAAAAGAGATAGTCCCATCAAAAAGTATAATGAAATGATCAGGAGGATGAGCTGAGTTGATGTAGCCATGTCCGTCTCTCGATACGTCTATCTGTCTGGCCGTCTGTCTGTTTGAACGCAAATACGAACTGAGAGTATTAAAATAGACCTGCGTAAATTGGGATGACATAATAGATCACTACTAGGTATATAATGTTCGGTTCCAGCCGAACTTAGACTTCCTTACTTGTTTATACTAGAATTTGATGGGAAACAAAACTATATTTTCGGCAACTCAAGAAAACATGCGGAGGAGAGGCCGGATGAATGTACTCATGTAGATAAGATTTTTGTATTGCTAGACAAAACCACTTACCGTATCTCAGAGACTTTGCCCTATTCGGTAGCTGATAAAATGCAATTAGGGGCACTTATTAGTATGTGCGTGACATAGTCTGTATAAGCAAAGTCTCTGAAACGGTATAGAACTCTTACAAATATACCTCACATATCAGTAAATAAGGGATTAATCATGGAAAACAATAGTTATTATATTTAAATTAATATTTACTTAAATTGTGTGTGTTTTTCATATTTCTATGATCTCTTTTTTTTTGGAAATTTTTCTCTATTTCTTGAAAATTGGGTTTCTTTTGTTGGCAAAGAAGGTGTTAGCCAGGAATAAAAGTTGGAGAAGTCTCTACTTTCGCTCCAAAAATATATTTAATTTTTATTTTATTTTATTAATAACTTGAGACGGTCTCCCCTATAGCTCCAAAATTAGTCAAATCAGAGCACAGATTATAACCATTAATGGGTGTGCAATGTACAGGGAGAGCATAACTTATGAGTTTCATGTTAGAAAGGTACGAACAATCTCTAAAGAAGTCCAACAAAGCAGTAAATTATCAGGACATCTGTCGGGTTATGAATTCATATTAGTACTGCCGAGATAGTTTTTTTGTGGAAGTTTGTCGCAGATGCATAATTTAAAAAGTATGCAGATAAGTTGAATTTTGTAGTGGATTTTGAAGGATGTCAAAAATCCTTTTTTTTGAGGAAAAGTACAATTTTTTTCTGGATTTCCGTAAAAAAAATGAACATTATATTGGTAGAGAAAAAAGTTAACTTTAAATTGGTGCAGCAAAGTATATAGTTTGATTATTTTTTAAACATTTCATCCTTACTAGTAGTAGACATCGATAAGCCGTCATTTTAGATGGTCCGAAAAACTTACGCAATCTATCGATTTTTTCATGTAAAAATATAGCCCCTGGACTATCAATTCTCCTTGGGCATGAAGTGAAAACTTGATGCGTCAATTCACCACGATTTTCGATTCTCGTTTTACGTTAAATTTCCGATTTGAAGTGAAGTGAAAAAAGTTAATGCCAATATAAATTAAGTGTTAATGTCAAAATTTCAAAAAATTCAAACATTTGATTTTTTCAAAATTTAAACCTTTTAAGTGATAAAAATTACTTTTATTTCTACAATTCCATAAGAAACTATCATTTAACAAAACAACTTGTGTCAACGCAATTAAAAATGTTCTTCAACAAACAGTTTTCGCCGCGCATATCAGAATCGCATTTTAGAGCTCAGTCAAGTGAGGAAAGGAAAACTTCAAGTAATAACTGAAGTGAAAAGATTTTTTTCACTTCACGACCAGCCTTTTTTTTTTGTCCTTTAGCCTTATAATTTTGGTTTTAGCTTCGTGGCTTTTTTCTAGCCTTTTTTTTAATCCAAACCTTATCTGGTACCAACACCATATTTTTCATATAAAATTAAAGTTAAATGAAGGTAGTATTGATGACGAAGTACGGAAAATTATTAGTAAAAATTGTCAACTATTTTTAATAGAGTTGATAACCCAATTGCGGCATCGCCTACCTAATAATATCAACTCTTTACAAAAGATAAGTTTTTTTTCCAGTTGATAATTCTTTAAAAGTTACAAATCCGGTTGTATTTTGTCACTTTCAAAACGAAAGTCAAGTAGAATTGGTTGATCTGCAGTGACGAAAGCTTATAACCGTACAGTGCACAAGTGTGACCTCTACAATTGAATTTTGGGCGGAAGTCCGAGAACAAAAAAACTCATTAAACGAACCCCGTTTTTTAGAACTGGTCGAATTCGTATTTAACTTTTTGGTATTACCTTTCAGTAATACGGAGGGTGAAAGAACTTTTAGTGCCATTAACATTTTAAAAACTTAGTTAAGGAGCAGATTAAAAATTAAAATGCTTTACTCACTGCTTAATATTAGATGTTCGTTAAAACGCTTATCCAAATGTTACACTAACTTTGAAATTACCGTGATCTCATCTCTATGATAAATACCCAAACTTTGTACGCAGACTCAAGCTCTTCTGATTCATCAGACGAAGAAAATATTATAAAATTAATAAGTTTGTAGTGGGTTTTCTATAGTATGCGTTTCTTTGGAAAAATACCTAGTCAAGGAAAATGAGCCTGATATGTGTTCCTTTAAGTTATATCTACAGCTTTATATACAAACTAGCAGACCCGGCAGACGTTGTCCTGCCGAAAATTTTACTTGCTTACATTCAACAAATTGTACTCTTTTCCCTCCCCACTATTCGCTTCTTCTACATTTATCCTTATCTCCTACTTTTTCTTTCAACTTTTGCTTTTCCCCCAACCCCATATACCACTACTCTTCTTTACCCTCTTAATTTTCCTCTAATACCACCACTATATCTCGAATTTCTATTCCTACTCCCCTTCTTCTCCGATTTCCTCTGCGGGTACTTATATGTACACACTTTCAAAGATATATCGAATTAACTTTTATTTAATCCTGGTACTGCTTTTTGTTTCCAAGGTATTTTGATATATAGAACACATATCTACATATAAAATATCACTCACTTGAACCAAATAAATTCCTAGCTATGCCGAATTGCTATTTTAAATAGCCTGGAGGCTTTGCGAAAAACTAAATAAAATCTGGTTTCAAAGAGATCGAAAATAAATTTTAGACATTAATGAAGAACAAAATTATGTAAATCTTGACTAAGGGAAACATATATCCAAATATCATAATTTAGTCCAAATACGGTCAGAGTTATGACGAATTGAAATTTTATATAGCTTGGGGGCCTGGCACCGCCCACTTTTCTAAAACTATATATAGCCTATGCTTTAACCAGTGATAGCAAGAATATACTATGAAAATTTCATAAAAATCGGTTAAGTACTTGGACGCCTATAAAGGACACATAGACCTTAGACACACATTAATTTTTATTTTTAAGATAGTTTAAACTAAAATAAAAAATTCTAAATGGATTTCGTAAACACATTTCTGACTTTTTTGTAGATTCTTTTTTTTCTTAATTTTAGCCTTTTCTAACATTTTTTTTTTGGCCATTTAGCCTTTTTTTCTAACACATGGTCACACTGTTCACGACAACGCAGAACCAGAATGGCCCCCAGTCGAGTATATTTTTTCATTGTCAATTTACATTTCTCACTATCAATTTGTATTTGAGAAATCTAGCGTAACTTTCCAAATCTAGGTGAATACATTAATTTTCTCTCTGTTTTAAACAGCTCACGTTTGTTCATGATTTGATATCCGTTTGGAGTCTGCCCCTGTAAAGTCTAACGCAGCCTCCGTTAAAGCTCATCCGCTTTCTCATTATTTTCAATATTCATGTGGTCATAAGCGCTGAAAACATTAGCGTCGAGTTGTCAGTTACTGATGTTTATAAATGATGTTCTGCTGTAATACCGTATATTTTAGATTTACCCGTTTAGAGTGCCACTTATATGGAGAAATATCACTTGCCGATGCATGTGACGTGGCGTCTCTTAAACTTGTAAAAATAAAACATTCTAATTTTATCAAATGCGCTTTTACAGTATCCATGACTATGAACGAACTCGAGGCCAAGAATAATAATTTTTATGAAAGTGTCGGAGGAGTCTGACTTGGAGTTGGAGATTTCGAAACAAGTCATCCCATACCATCGCTGTAATTTGTAAGTATGAGAAGAATAAGATATAGACCCACCAATAAGCATACGAAAATGATCAGGGCAAAGAGCTTAGTCGATATAGCCATGCTCGTCTGTCCCTCTAGTCAAAAATCAAATCATCAAAATTGGACCAATATATCGTATAGCCCCCATACATAAAATTTTTCTGATAAACGGGGTTTGGCCTATGTCTCTTTAAATTAACAGAGTAAAACCATCCAATTTTGCAGAGTTTGTACTTATTGTAAGTAAGGATCGGGTCTGATGAGAAGTTAGGGACTTTGAAACATGTCATCCCATACCATCGCTCTGCATTGTAATTTTTCTCATATATCGAATAACAAACGAGTTATTATTGTTTTTATTTTTTTAATGAATTAATTATTTATTAAAAGTGCTTTAATTGAATAGAAAAGGAAGATTTTAGAGACAACCGCTATAGCGCTATAGAAGTCTAGCCTTCATCAGAAAAATTTAGGCACGCTCTGCAAACCATTAAGCCAACAGAGCGCTGCTTTTCTGTCAGCTAAACTCCTATTTATATTCACTTTACCATGTCTATAAGTAACACCCCGCTAACCGGCAGCCGGTAGTTGATCATGATGGATTTTATATATCTTCTTCTATAATATAAATGCGCAAGTTGAGTTGAAATCGTCCCACTTCATGGCCAAACTATACATCTAAGGTATTAACAATTATATATGTATGGATAGGTATGGCCAAGTTGCAGTACCGTCAATCAAAAAGACTTAAAAAAATAATATAAAACAAGTAAGGAAAGGGCTGTCTTCGACTGTGCCGAAGACTTTATGCCTTTCATGAATACGCATCACGGTTTTAAGTGTCCGATCCCTACTCACAATTAGTAAAAACTCTGCAAAACTGATCATTCAAAGATACATAGCCCAAACCCCATTTATCGGAACAATCGATTGTATGGGAGCTATGCGTTGTATTGCTCCGATCTTGCTGATTCCGATGAATGATTCATCTCATGCAAAATGGCGTCGCCATACCAAATTTCATCAAGATATCTCAAAAACCGAGTGACTAGTTTGCGTACAAACAGGCGGGCGGACAGAAGGACATGGCTAAATTGACTCAACTCATCGCCCTGATCATTTCGGCATACTTATTGGTGGGTATATCTCTTCTTCTTCTCATGCTTACAAACATCGGACCAAAGCTATAATACCATTTCATGTTCATGAAAGGTATAAAAATTAGTTTGAAAATGACACCAACACAAATGCCAAGCATGTATTCACACTATAGAGCCGTTGTTGTGTGAGTTGACATGTCATGCATGGTATTGTAGTTATTCTTCGTGTGATCGGCTCTCACTGTGAGTGCGAATAGTTGGTAGTACCCTGCAAAAAACGGAAATACTCTGTTTCATACTCCATAGAATACTCCTAAAGGAGTATCAGAGTACTCCAACACATATCCTCATTCATATCAAAAAGGTGGTCCAATTTACATGGCAATGTCCGGTGATTGGATCACCTAATCCATCTCGGAGTACTCCGTTTCTTTGCTTTTGAATACTCTATAGACCACCTACGTGAGAGTACTCTCAAAATACTCCCATGGGATTACTCTATAGAGTATTCAACAGCAAAGCGAGAGCGGGAGTAGGTGGTCCTCAAAAGAACACATACTCCCTTCTCGCTTTCGTCTAGCATACTCTATAGAGTAATCTTTTGGCAGCATTTTCAAAGTACTCCAACGTAGGTGCTCTATAGACTATTCGGAAGCAAAGTAAATGGTACTCCGAATAGGATTAGGTGATCCAATCACCGGACATCGCTATGTAAATTGGACCACCTTTTTTATATGAATGAGGATAAGTGTTGGAGTACTCTGATGGTCCAACGTTTTTTACAGGGTAGACCAATGAAAAACACGTATTCACACTATAGAGCCGCTGTTGTGTGAGTAAACGTTTCATGTATTCTTGCTTGAGTTGTTGTTATTGTATTAATCGTTGGTACCCAGCGGCGAATTGAGTTTGAGCTCCCTCTACATAATGCATTACAAAGCCCTTACGAGTACCTTATTACCATCGCTTACATTGTATACCAAGATGTAAAATAGACATTTTTATGGATTATTCGTCTTAAAACTTCGTGAAAGTTCGTACTTTGTTTGATTTGTTTTGTCTTTGCAAACATGCTCTTTTTTGATAGTTTCGTCTCATGCGTCATTCGTTTTGTAGACAAAGCCGATTACATACCTCTTTACTAGTAATGGAATCATTGTGTGAATGTACGGCAATAGAGCAAAGACGAACTTTTACGAAGTTTAAACAATTTAGGAAGCAGAAATCATACAAATTCTTTCTTTACATGTCAGCATACAATGTAATAGATCGTAATAAAGTACTTGTAAGGGTTTCGTAATGCATTATGTAGAAGGACTGCAAAACTCACTTCGCCGCTGGGGTGTTTACAAAAACAAACCATTTGATTACATATTAGAGCTGAGGATATTAAAAACAAGAGTTGTCTGTTTGGTAGTTTTTGTGGTTAGATAAAATAAATAATTGTAGACCAAAGTACCCCAGACTATACATAAATGATAAATTAAAAGCTATTATAATTTTCATAATATTAAAAAAAAAATTATTTATTATTCTTGAAAAGTAAAAAGAAAGGAAAGGATGGAATACAAACTGAAGGGAAGGGAAGAAAAGGGAGGGGAAGATAATGAAGGGAAGAGAAGGAAAGGAAAGAAAAGAAAACAATAAAAAAGGAATGCAACAATTAAATAAATTAAAAATAGAGACTGTAGATAGAAGAAGAAATCAAAGAAAACGAAAATATATTAGGGGACAGGAACAGCAGAGAAATGAAGTGGACAAAGGCGAATGAAAGGAAAACCAAATAGTGAAAACAAAATAAAGTTTTGTGGTTGAATTTCAACCACTGTACCTTTTCTAGTCTAAATAAAAAGGGAAGATGGTGGGACAGTGTATACTGTTTTATTTAGGGTTTGACGACGTTGGTAGCAAAGTTCTGTTATAATTGGGATTTATAGAGCATGTCATTCCCTATTAACGTCATATTCTTTACAGCGCATTGATTTTTTTTGCGTTCTTACCAATGGCAACTTGGAATAGGGGAAAACCATTTATCGAGTAGTAGAAATTTACTTAACACTTGCCAACATATTTTACACTGCGCTGCAGAAAATCTACTTTTAGATAAATATGTACTGTATGCCTCACAGTTGTCGAAATAAATTTTACTTCCGGACGGTTTTTGTAGTGTTTTCGAAAGTGACGGTCCTTTGTCGGATATTAACCCGGTACGTTCCGGTACTCCCTTGCGGAACATGCCCGACTGTCGCGGAGCGATTTGGTATGACCAGTGCAACCTTCTAGGCCATATCATCCCCCCCTTCCGTAAGGTTCGTAGATCAACCATCGAGTTACATTCCCACAATAGCCGGTTCTATCGTACCGGAATGACTCGGGTGTCACCCGACTAAGGGCAATTATTTCGATGTTACCATGTCTAACTTGTCACATTTCAACCTAAAACTGTCATTCTCGGAACAGCTCCTTCCAGGGCTGCTCAATACCCCCTTGCTCCGGGCGGGTGTTGAACCCAACCCGGGATCAAGAGACTGGATCTGCTGCGTTTGTTGGAAGAAGATTTATGTCAAATGTTCACACTCCGTTCAATGTTCCAAATGTAAAAGATGGCTACACAAAACAAGTTGCTTCGGGCTAAGTCCCTTCATCACTCACCAATCTGTCCAATACCGTCTATTTGAGCCTGATAGCGAGCCAAGGGACAGCACCTTAGAACGCCAAGTCATGGTGTCGGGTCAAGCGACGTCGATCTTCAGATAATTAACATTTATATACCTCTTGTCGCCTGCTGTCCGAGGGCGTATCGCCCTGACATTCGTGCGTTACTAAGAGGGGAGAATCGTGTAACCCTCGGATACTTTAACGCACATCACGACCTTTTGCACTCAAGCCTACAGATTGATGGTAGAGGACAGAAGTTGCCAAATAGATGATTCTACGTTTTGCACGGTGAACGGGGATGCCCCCGTAGCCGTAAATTCTTCAACTTCGTCAGACCTTACGATCGTCAGTGATGGTCTCACAAACAGGGTTGACTGACGACCGGTGTGGACTCTTGCATTAGATCATTTACCGATTATTCTTTAAGTCGATCGCCCCACCGACTTTGTCAACTTTCTTAACTTCACTGAGAGCTCCTACGCTGCTCTTTCCACCCTGTCTGACGTACAAGGAGGGGAAGAGCGTTTCGCATGATCATAGATTCAGCCCCAAATCAATACATTCCGTCAGGGAGAATTAAAGAGGTACGCCCGCACTACCCCGCAGAGGGAGCGGCCCTGGCAAATGAACGTGATCATGTGCGACGCTTGGACCCTACGGATCCTCAAATCAAGGGCCTCAATCAGAAGGCTGATTGATCAACACAAACGCGCCAAGTAGGAGGAGCACCCACGGTCCTGCAACCTCTCTGCAGGTGTTGGAAAAATGCGTTAAAGATCATAGTAAAATGTTGACCAGGCAATTGCTGTTCAATTGTTAGAAACCGCAACACCCGAACAGGCGCCTGTTCGACGAAAATTCGCCTCCCAGAAGAACAAGGAGTCACCGTTTGATCTAAAGGTGCATCGACCTCGTCGTCACTTTTCTTACTTAGCATTGCCATCAAGATCTTCTAACAGAAAGAAACCCGAAGCCTTGCGACTTAAAAATGGTTAAATCAGAGTAAAATAGATGTTAAAAGAGTAGGCTCAGTTGAGCAGATGAACAGATGGTTAGTGTCATGGTAAGACACACCGCATGCCGAGCAGACATTTGGCATGCCAGGGTTCAGTGTGGATAGGAAAGAGTTTAATCTGTTACAATATCTGGAACGAAGTTGGACCAGCGTGACTCTTGTCATCCTAGTCGAGTTCACGTTCCTCTTCGACAGCAGGTGGGACTTGTGCCTTAATGACGGCAATCGCCGGTCGAGAGCGGACAAAGGAGTTTATCGACTCTGTGTGGATGTTGTTGAGACCCCTCTTCATAATACTAAGTATAGTGGTAGACTGCTGTTCTACTACACCGAAAGTTATCTAGTTCAAGAAGCGGGACAGTTAACATAAAACAAAAGTGGTTTTAAAAGTTTTTTCAAACCACGGTCATCCCTCCGCGGTGGTCAGCAACTCTCCGAGTGTATACCTGCATGAAAAGCTTCTCAGTCAAAACTGATCTGCCCTGACAGATACCGCTCAGAGCCAGCATAAAAACATGTTTAGCCAATTTGTGCGTTGAATTAGAAGCAACACACCACAAATTTTAAGAAAAGTTCGGCCTTAACCTGCTCGGAGCAAATTGAGCCAAATTATCGTAATAATTAATAATACTAAATCTGAATGATCAAGTTTTAAGTGTTCCGTTGATTGTCTACGAAGTAACTAATTTCTCGATTTGTTTTGTTTTTTTTTTTTTACTCTCATAAAAAATTAAGTAAGTACCATTTTCTTCCGTCATATTGTCTCGCTGTTATAATTAAATAATAATAAATTATTTTAGAAAGTAGATAGATATATTTTTCTCGACTCTATCTCTTTGATCCTTTTTCGTATCACTACTTTTATATGGTTATTATTTGTTAGTTTGTTGCTGGAATATTTTAATTTTTTTCGCCGTTTATTTATCTCTTATTTACATTCATTCGCGACTTACGCGTACAGTGAACCCGCGCGCTTCACTATTGTGATTTGCTTTTATTCTTAGCAGTGCATCGGACAGTAGCACGTCTAAGGCCGTTAACGGTGATTAACAGACTGCCTATTCAGAATTAGCTCTGACACATATTGAGTACGATCAGCGACAAATGAACCATAACGAAACACCTACAATTACATTTAAACCTAATAATACCCAACAAGTATTTCTGTAAATTTTTTTAAATAACTTAAAGTCAACTTGCTAGAATGTTTAATATATTTGACGGTTTAGAGTCAACTTAAAAAAATTTTTTTTTAATTTAAGTATTTCAAGTTCTAAAAAAAAAAAGTTTTGTACATAAGAATTCCAACGCTTGTCCAGTTTGCTAACAATAATACCAAATAACCACAGTGCCGTTTCGTTTATATAACGCTTACTTTTAAATGTTTTGTAAACGAAAAATCAGCGTTTTGTAAGCGTATCTAATATTAATTTCAATAAAATTTTTTAAAATTTACGTGACTTTATTTTTGCTTGTTGGGTATATATGATCATATCAACGTTCTCGTAGTTTTGTATTTCATCCTCGTTTATGCATATGTAGTGAAACAATAAAAAACAATAAATGTGTCAACGATATGAACCAACATGTCAAGCACCCATATATTTACGTTATATCTGGATTGTTCATACTTTTATATGGGTCGTTTCATTATAAATCGACTAATCGTGGTATTCAACCTTTTTTGATTTGGAGCAATTTTTGTTAAATCACTTTCTTTTCGCAATTAAATTTGAAATTTTTTCCATTAAAGGGAGATGTGTCATATTGTGGCGGCTATGGGTACTCCGTCCAACCTCCACCACTTCCTTTCCGTATTTTTCTCTCTTTAACCTCCTTCAATCTGCCTTTTATTATCCTATCCCACTTGCTCTCCCCATGCGCCCTCATCTACTTCTCTTTATTCATCTCTCTCTTTCTAACGCACTTTTTCTACCGACTGCAATGCTACCAATCAGGTACACTTAAGGCAATTTTCACAGTGCCGAGTTACCTTACATTCCACAGTTAACTATCGATTCACAATTTTATTTTAGCTATTTTGATCAATATTTGCTGCCCAATACACAATATACCGCCTTATGAAATCTAACCAAAGGTTAACTCAGCGATGTTGAGCGGCTAAACTCTAGTTAACTCAATTTGAAAATTGAAAAGCTAGAGTTAACTGTGAAACGTAAGTTAACACAGTGGCGAGACCTATGACTAGTTGGCGCAACAAAGAAACGACAAGCGAGCTATGATGGACGGTCAAAATCCCACAGGCGGTTAGGTGGCCATTTAAAGAAGAAGAAGAAAAAATGAAGGGTTCGACGTTCTACAAAACAAATAGGTGAAATAATAGCCATCCAAATTGAATTTTTTTATTTTTTACTTTCTAAAGCGTTTGAATGACACAAAAAAAATTTATTAATATTTTTGGATTCCGATACGATTTTGAACGTGTATCGCGATACCAATAATGGCACTTATTTAATCAGTAACGTAAACATCTTTGATACGATTGCCGATTCGATCACGGAATACACAATCCGGCCCTTGTTTTTTGCTTCGTTATTTCGTGGCATGTCCATGGCCTTTTATGGCATATGTACAGGGTGTTTTTTTACAGGTTTGTTTTTCGAATAGAGATAAAACTGGCATTTTGTGGTCAAATCTGGCAACTCTAATGTCATTTATGTTCAGTTTGGTTTGCCATTTCATCATGAACAGGTTGACAAAAGAACAACGCTTGCAAATCGTGCAAATTTATTTCGAAAATAATGGTTCAGTTCGCGAAGTTTACCGTGAGCTCCGTCCATTTTATGGTCGACATAATCGTCCATCAGAGCAATTAATTCGGTTAACACTGGATCGTTTTCGCACTACATTTACTCTATGTGATAATACGCATCCGCAGAGACGTCGAACAGTGCGCACCGAAGAAACAATTGCCGCTGTAGAGCAAAGTGTTGAAGAGGACCCGAATGAATCGATTCGCCACCGTGCACAGCAATTGGAGCTTTGTCCATCAACTTTATGGAAGATTTTGCGCAAAGATCTTGGCTTGCGACCTTACAAGATCCAGCTTGTGCAAGAATTAAAGCCGCGAGACCATGCAATGCGTCGTGATTTTGGTGTATGGGCCGAAAATGAGATTGATTTCGATGCTGATTTTCATCGCAAAATTTTGTTCAGTGATGAGGCTCATTTTTGGTTGAATGGCTACGTCAACAAGCAAAATTGCCGCATTTGGAGTGAAGAGAATCCACATGAGACCCTTGAAACGCCATTACATCCACAAAAACTGACTGTTTGGTGTGCTCTATGGGCTGGTGGAGTCATTGGGCCATACTTCTTCCGCAATAATGCTGGAGAGGCAGCTACCGTTAATGGAGACCGGTATAGAGCCATGATAACCGACTATTTTGTTCCCGAATTGGATGGCATGAATGTGGATGAGTTGTGGTTCCAACAAGACGGCGCTACATGCCACACAGCGCACGTCACAATCGATTTATTGAAGGAAACATTCGATGAGCGCATAATTTCGCGGAATGGACCTGTCAATTGGCCACCAAGGTCGTGTGATTTGACACCATTGGATTATTTTCTTTGGGGATATGTGAAGTCGCTCGTCTACACCAACAAACCAGAAACGTTAGGGGAATTGGAAGCCAACATTCGTGGCGTTATTGCCGACATACGGCCCCATATGCTCGAAAAAGTGGTTGAAAATTGGACCTGTAGAATTGGCTTTATTCGAGCCAGCCGCGGAGGCCACATGCCCGAAATCATATTTAAACATTAATGGCATAAAATTATGCTTCCAATAAAGCCAAATTGATGGACCTTAAAACGATTTTCTTGTGTTTTATTTCAATTCGAAGTTCTATACCCCTAAAAAAAACACCCTTTACATTTTGTTGGCATTGAATATATTATTTAAGTGAAATATCTTAGGAAATCATTTTCCACGCCTGCTCAACTTGTCCGAATAAAGTCTTTGTTGCTTTGATTTCCCCCCAGATTTTTAGATTCCACCATTTTTCATAGATTCTCTGTTTGGTTAAATAGCACAGATCATGGAAATACTTGAACTTCATTAGCCCTAAACTATTTTTGAAACAAATCGCTTTATGTTCCGGCAGTATGACATGCTCATAGATCCACCTAAATGACATTTCTTCCTTCAACAAGAAATAGCGGGATGTCTTTGTACATGAAACGATTCAATACCCCTTCAAGCGTGTGGATTGGAACCATTCCCTGACCGGAGAATCGTCCACACACCATTATACTGCCTAAGCCGTGTTTTAACCGGTCAAAAAGCGAAAAAGCTTCAGAGCGTACTTATATTTTACCAAACTCTTGTTTAACAGAATATAAGATCCCTAGGCGTATTGTACTATCCCAGTTTATGTGGGATCTTGAAAAATCCTTATTTCCCTTTTTTGCAATTAAAGGAATTTCAAAGTTTCGAAGTGAAGTAATCGGCCTTGAAGAGCATGTCTTTAAATGGTCCTAGATGGGTTGGATATTGCAAATTCTTTCACAACCCTTCTTCCGGACACAAAACGAAATATTTTTAGGCCACGATTGCCCGATCGTTACTACTCGGTGTTTTTCGTACACTACCACCTCCCTGTACAGTGCTTAGAGAGCCAGTTGAATAAAAGAACCTGTGTAGTAAAATAAATAGACACATTTAAGAAAAACAGAAGGCCTGAAAAATGCAATTAATGTTTTTCAATGCAATCAGTTTTTTCTTTCATATTTCTAATAACTAATATGTCAATATTAAAAAAACCATGCGCATATAATTTTATTAACTGATTTTTGACAGATGGACTTATTTTAGTCAATTTGACGTGGAATGACCGATTTACATATAGTTTACAGATATTGAAGAAGATGATTTACAGGTGAATGTGAACATACAAACTACTTGACTCAGAAATTGAAACTGCAATCTATTCTAAACACAAAAGAGTAGCAATAGAAAAATAACACGTTTTCGATAAGATGAAATAAGAGCGAAGTCTTGGAGTATGAGGGCTGCGAGGCAAATGTGATAAGAGATATCAACGATGAAGAATTTATGAATATCGTGCTGATAAAATTATTTATTAAAAAACAACACTTGCTAAAAAAAAATCGTTAAAAAAAGACATCACCATCTCATCGGCAGTTGATAACACACACTAAAAATTTAATTTAAATACCATAAGCAACCTCAAGGCTAAGGAAGTTTTTAAAACGCTTATTGAAATAAATAGTTAATTAAAAAATGCAGATTTTTCTTTAACAAATCGGTATGGAATTAAGTTTTCTATAATCAAAATGGCTCATTGATTACAAGTTTATAAAATATAAACCCATAAACAATTTTTCGGAAACACTTTTTAAAAAATGTTGTTGTAACCCAAATTTATAGCAAGTTTAAAATTAATCTGCAAAAAAATTTATTACTGAGTGAATGTTTTTAAAGATATTTACAGAAATGCTTGTTGGGTTAAAACTGAAAAGGCGTATATATTGCTTATTGTAGGTAGAAAGTTTACATCCAATTATTTTTAAAAACATTTTACCTTTTAAGGCCTGTGCATGAACTAAATGTAGTGTTGAATTTTTTATGGTTTTTGTACTTCTATAAGTTTAAAAAAACATTATAATTTTTAGTTATTAATTTTTTTTTTAATAAAAAAAATACTTACAAAATATTTCTCTTTGCGCCACCTAGTGATATAGCTTTAACTTAGTTAGCTACCCTACAAGACACGCTGATTTCTTTACTAACACACTCACACTTTTTATTGACAGTGATGATATTTTATGTGTCAATGCTGATACTTTCATACTAGTATGTTTGTTTCCTAGCACACGGGTGTCCGTTGTTGCCAACACCCACAGAGAACCAAGGGAAAGAACACGAATTGGACAGGCCGAAGCTACGTGGGCAGTAACAAAGGAACATACCGTACTCACACGTACACGGTTGTTGACATCATTTTTTGCTATTCGCTTTAAGAACATGATGCAAATTCCTGATAGTTAGAATGACAGCACTGACTCTCAGATGTTGTGACAAATTACTGTCAGTGTGCTTGTAGGGTATAGAAAGTATTTGTAGTACTAGAATTTGCCACAAGATGCCACTACGAGTTCGAAATTTTAATAACATCAACGTGCACGTATGTGTACTCGGGATCTTAAGGGCCGGTTTCACCAGCTCGACTTAACTAAGTTAAGTCAAGTTTTTCACTTTTTCAGTTTCACCATCTAACTTAACTAAGTCACAACTTAGTCAGCCTGCCAGCTGACTTATTCTCGACTAAGTCAGTGTTGCTGTCGTTCAAAACCTAAATGTCAGCAATGCTCCTAATTTGTTTTGTACAATGTCCCAGCCGGAAAATTCGCCAAGCATAACTTTGACGGCGTATGCGTAGATGCATGTGAACGCTTGTTTTCTAGCATGCAACCATTACGAAACTATAGTTTTTAATTAAGCGCTAAATTTAGTACCTTCCAACTAAAGATCAATACATTCCTTCGTGTATGGCCATACATGCCAATTTCGCACTGGGGTATTGGGATGCGCAGAGTTGTCTGGTATGAAAACATACTACTATGCAAAAAACAGCTGTTCGAGTTGTTGTGTTCAAAATTATTTAAGTCGCTCAGTTGGTGAAACCCAAAAGTAAGTTAGTCTCGAATCTGTGCTAACTTAAGTCACGACTTAGTTTTAGTCTTAGTCGCGTTGGTGAAACCGGCCCTAGGAGTTTAAGGCCGTTTTCTCAATCAAACTTTTATCTGGCAAAGTTTACATGAGAGAACGCAAACAAAATTGCTTGTTGGGATTTGCTTGTTGAAATCATGCAGCAGCACAAAATGTCAAACAAAATTAGTTTGAATGTAAGAACAAATGAAGTTGGCAAATATACAAAGAATAGAAAAAGTGTTCAACTATATGTTAGCAGCTAACAAGAGAGCTACTGCAGCCAAACTAACCAAATAATTAAGGAAATTTAAGTTCGACAGAAACCAATATAATATACTCGGTCGCGTTCTTCAAAACAAAAGAGAGTGATCGATTTTAAGGTATTTCTAAAGGTTAGAAAATATCTCAAATTTTCATGGTTTAATTGCCATGTATCAATATCTCTAAACCGGTTTAATGTGAGGTTGGGACCATCTTTTATCACCAAAGCAGCTAACTACTTTCGGGTTTTTGCCTTCAATTATCATCTGGGTAGCCACTGAACATCCATCTGGTGGCGAGCTAAATAGGGAGAACCTGGTAAAGACACTCCAATACAATCGATGATGGCCTAGAAAATCGGCTACAAGGGATCGTCTGTCTTAGATCAAGTGGCTCGCTACACAAATGTGTACGTATCAACTTTTTCCGTAGATCGGTTTGTGCGATGGGCTTACTCCAATGAAAAAACATACAAAATATATTTTTAGATGGCGACCTCAGGAAAATGCTTAGAGCACCTAAAATGTGCGGTCACTTAATGAGGAACGTGCCTCTGCTCGGCTGGTTGATGTCTTCCTAAAAGCAATACTTAACATCACGACCATTTAAGAGATGTGATAGACGGACAACGAAATAAGACCATTGAAACGTTTGACGTTTACCACAGATTGGGTGACAGATTTTTGGTAATAGAGAGACTTCGGCGCCAAGTACGTTCGTACACGCCTGCGCAAAAAGATCCATCGAGCAACATGGCTGTCAAGATTAGTCGCCGGCTCTGCGCGGCAAAGAGTGCTCGTCCCAAAACACAAGGAAAGCTGAACGTCAAAAAGCTGCAATTCGACTCACACACCTGTTCACTAAGAGCATAAGTCAATCCGAAGGAAAATATATAAACAATATGAACATATCGCTGATGTAGCAATTGGATACCAGCGACCCAAAAATTACCTGGTGCGAAAAGAGGCTGAATACAGGGCCATTTAGAGATCGGATGCAACGAATAGATTTTGGAAACGCTACCGCAAGTTTAAAAGGGAAGCGAAACGCCTTTTAAGAAGGAAAAAAGTAGAGGCAAAAAGGTGTGATTGCGAAGACCTTAAGCTACTAGCCCAAGAAATAGGGAACGTAAATGCTACCCACAAGGTGCTTAGATTATGGAGGGAACTCTCTACCCTCTCACATGGACAAAACGAGCAACCACCTATGGCGAGGTACGAATAGCAATAGATCGATTGAAAAACTGTAAAACTGATCCATTGCCTGTTGAACTGTTCAAGCACGGCGGCGAGGTGCTGATGAAGCGTTTCAGCTTGCATGCAGAACATAGCTAAAGATTAGAATCTAAATCTTCTCTGCCTAATCCACAAAGCGGGAGATCCCCCAAAACCGGCCCAATTACCTTAGGATCAAGCTTTTAATATAAGGTTATATCAAGCGTATTGTGCTAAATATTGAAGCGAAGCGTATCGTGGACAGTTTTTTTGGACCTTCGTGTGGTTTCGGGCCTGGAAAATCTACCTTCGAAAAGATTTTTACAATGCGCTATGTCTGAATTTGGTTTCCTCATCCGCTCATTCCTTCGGGCCGATCGATACTAAACGAGGTTTCAAACAGGGTGAACCCATGGAAAATTTAAGGGATAAGTTCTCTCAGTTTTCGGCAGGAAGCAAATATATGATGCGCATTCTCGATGTAAAAAATGTTTATGAGATTAGAAATGTTTAGGTTAAATCAACTTCCCCAGCATTCCCTAAATCTATTATGATTATTTTAATATCATCTTACACTAACGTTCCACTAACAAACGTAATACACTCTGCTTGCTTGGCACAACTGAGTATAGAAATGCAGACAGCAGTGGTAACAGCGATAAGAACAAGGTACACAACGTTATGTTGACATTTCTAGTCTGTTGTTTACATTGTCTAAGTTTTTTCAAATGATAACAGCGGCGATAGGCAGCGTTGTGTTTTCCCTTTGATATTGCGCTATTGTGTCACAAAGTTAGATACTTGAGTTTGAATACGTTTGATCATGTCATACAGCACGTTTGATATGTCTAGAACAGAGCTGGGCCGCTTCGGCAGACAATGCGCCACTTAATATTCAATCCTGACTAAGCTTCCGCGCAATATGGATGAAGTGAGTAATTTGAGATCCACAATACTAAACCCACCGGTACAAAAACTTAGGGTACGACAGAAAGGGACTTAGGGACTACTCCGATATACCGGATTTCAGGGTAGGTTCTGACGGTGTTAGAACAAGCGGTTCGATTACTTACACAATCATATCGACAGGATTACGCGCTCGAAATTGGCACCCGCCAGGTAGAAAACTAATTCCAGAGCTCTCTTTTTTGATGACGACAATGGTAAATGTTTGATATGATTTAACGACATACTGGAAACGTACTGGAGCCCCTGGAATGTCTGGACCCCCTGGAATGTCTAGACCCAAATAAGGAAAGGTGCTATTGGCGGCTGGCTCAACTTCTCGTGGAGCTGATAGCACCGTCGTTCAGAAAATTCGATAACAGGGAAAGGCACGAAATCAGTAGGGCCTTCCGACATCTACTATAGAGAAAAGAGGGCTGAGGTGTTGGATATTATGTGGAAAGACTGCTCCGCCATGTTATGTAGCTCAAGAAAGTTGTTCCGCATCAAAGTAAAGTTCTTCAAGTTTTGACTTTAAAGCCAGTTTTTAAATTTAGCCTCTACGATGAGCCGTTTTCCACAATTAAACAGTCTTCGAATTGATTTGAACAATCATCCGGTGGCAGACAAAACACACAAATGTAACCGAAGCAAACAGTCGCAAGACGACTTGCATATTCCTTTTAAAATACAATAGCTTTTTAATATTCATTATTCGTGTAACATTTAATATTCATTAAATACTTATTTACTTAAATTAAAGTACCTGGGTGGCCGAGCCTTGTTCGGTATTTTCGAATTTGGCGCATAATCTTACTTACCAAGAGCATACATTTCCAAAATAGATTGCCAAAATATCGAACACTAACCACAAAAAGTAAACGCGAATCATTGGTAGGATTCGGTTAAACCGTTCCCGAAATAGTGGTCGATATAAGAAGAAATAATTAAAATGCAGTCAGGTGGCAACCCTAGGTGGCAATCCTACTTAAAAGCATTCTCGTTGGTATACGGCCTCAAATACCTTCCGTTTGATACCCATATTGCCATATATTGCTTAATATTTTAAAAAAAATTCGGAAAGGTGGCAACCCTCTAAGCTTTTTTTAGTGGCAACATCCAAGTAGAAAATCTTAGAAGGAAGCATACTATCCATTTACCAAATTTCATCGAAATCGGTTTAGCCGTTCCCGGATAGTGGTCGATATCTGAAGGAATAAATAAAATGCGGTCAGGTGGCAACCCTAGGTTGCAACCCTACTCGAAAATACTTTGGTTGGTATACGGCTTAAAATACTTTTCATTTGATACCCATACTCCCATATATTGCTTAATATTTAAAAAAAATTGATATAGGTGGCAACCCTGTGAACCACCCCAAGTGGCAACAGCAAAGTAGAAAATCTTAAAACAAAGGATACTACCCATATACCAAATTTTATCCCAATCGGTTAAGTCGTTCCTGAGATAGTAGTGGATATACAAATATACAACTATACAAATATACAAGAATAACTCGTTTAAAGTTATAAGATAAGAGTTCAATTATTTATTCGGCATCCGCTACATATATACAAGGTGGCGCAAAAGTAAGCTTCCGATGTTCAGCATATCGGTTGTGGCACGTGCAGTGTGTGCTGTTGCACCGTCTTGTTGGAACAACATGTTTTCCAATCCCAATTCATCAAGTTGCGGCAAAAAGAACTCGTTGATCATTGCTCTGTAGCGCTCACCATTCACAGTAACCGTTTGGCACCGACCGATTATTGGTCAAATAAATAGTCAGCAATATTCGGCGTTCTGGAGCAGTGTAGCGTAACATTGTTTATTAACGTGTATTTCGCATGTGTTTACTACACAAATGTCAAAACAGAACTGACTTTAGGGGCCAATCGCAAAATTTATTGCATTTTCTGATAGGAGGATTACTTTTGCGCCACCCTGTACATATCTAATGTAAGATATGTGTGTACGTCTAAAGCTAAGTTTGTTTAGTTGCATGGCAACCTTGTACACTGGTTATTCATATGGCAACTTTAGATTCATATGGCAACTTTAGAGAAAAGAAGAGAAAGGAAAGAGAATGAAAAAAAGTAAAATGGACACTTCCTGAAAAATAATAAAACGAGACACACGCGGAAAAGTATCTTTTATGCTTATCGGGAAATAACAGAGGCATCTCGATTCCTACAACTCATCAGAAGTGGTCGTTACCCACAAACCACATTCGCGAATAAAATACAAAAGAAATTTGAAGGGAAAACTGCAAGATGCCGGACAACGTCAACGTAAGAGAAAACTTCATGGAAATCTTGACAAGGGATGGCATAGATTTTCCGAGAACCGCAACGGGGGCACAGCTGCGAGTGCTTTGCGACGAGGTGGTTGGAATTACTACTGGAACATCATCGAATGTTTTCAGCACTTCAACTGCTGTCACTACTGCTGCCACTGGTGTTCCTGTTGCAACTTTTACCACTGCTGTCACTGCTGCCAGTTCTGCCACCGCTGTCACTGCCGTCAACTTTGCCACTTTTGCTACCGCTGTTACTGCCGCTACCACTGCCGCTGCCCCATTTATAGCATTGCTGCCACTACCACTACGCCTGCCACTACCAGCACATCTAATGCTGCTCCTCTCGCTAGTGCTTGCTCAGCCGATATGGTAAAGTTAGATGACCTGTAGCGCGAAGTCGAACAGCTCCAAGAGCAGCCATACCGGAGTAAGTCCATCGATATGTCCACGCTGGACATTATGGTACCGAAGTTTTCGGGTGATGATAGTTATGATGTACGCAAATGGTTTATAGAGCTTGAAGACGTATTCGCTTTAATGCAAGTTGATAAGCAAATGCAGCTGCTGTGCGTACGCCGGTTGCTGGATGGTACCGCGAAGCTTTTTGCCAGAACCGCTGTGACAGCCGACTACAACACTCTAAAAGCAGCTTTGATAGAGCAATTTTCGATTTCCCATTCGCTGTTGGACGTGTACAAGGAGCTAAAAGCTCGAAAATTAAGAGCAAAGGAAGGTGTGCAGCGTTATTTGTTAGAAATTCAGCTTATTGCGAGCAAGGCGAATATACCTGAGCGGGATTTGTTGGATGCGGTTATCGCTGGCATAGGTGACAAATCAGGAGCGGCAACAATGCTTTACCAAGCAAACAATCTGAAGGAACTGATAATTCAAATTGACAGAAACGAAAAGGCGGTGATTGCAGGCGTTAAAGTGGGCAAACCCAATTTTGGAGGTGCAACATCTGCACAGTCTGATGAGCCAGGATGCTACAACTTCTCGCAGTTCGGACATTACCAGTCCCAGTGTCCAAAGCCCAAACGACCGACGGGATCGTGTTTTAAGTGTGTAGAGTTAGGGCATTTATACCAAGCTTGCCCGAAGCGAAATGTACTTGCAGCTGTTAACATGGCAAATGAGGAAAAAGCGGAATTAGTCAGAGCGGTTCACGAACTTTAAACGATGAGTGTTGCTTTTGAAATTGAACGATGCAAGTGCACTAGGTTTTTCAAATTTTTATCTCTCCTGGATTCGGGCAGTCCGATCAGTTTTATTAGGCGGTCTTGCGTTCCAAACATAAAATGTGGGAAGTTAAAACAATCAAAATATAAAGGTTTAGGCGATTCGCACATTTGGACCTACGGCAACATTCAATGTAATTTTCAGCTTGATAATAAATTTACTTCACATGAATTATCTATACTGCCGGATACTGCTCTTGACGTTGCATTGTTGATCGGACGTGATCTTTTGAAAAATTAATATATTTCTGTGCAAATTTGAATCTAAAATAAAATATTCGAAAACTGAATTGTTATAAAATAAAAATGCTACTAAGCTGACACATTTGAAAAACTTGAACTGCGGTGCTCTTGACTTGGTTAATTTGGAAAAATTGGCTGTGTATGTAAACAGTGTCTGATGCAGGGGTCGGTGGTGTGTAGTAGATTGGGGTCATCTGAAGTTTTAAATAAAGTAAAAGAAAAAAGTGTAAGTGCTTTGCCGCCTTTGGCACATAGAAAAGCAAGATCTTTAACACAAGCGGTCTTGGTGGAAATTGGCTATCGAACTCGAAACTATGAATCAGATATGATCACTAGGGTAGATCGCTCAAATTTTTATGTGTCCGGGATAGATCATGCAAGTAAATTATCGGAAATAAAGGTAAATTCTGATTTAAGTCAACTACAAGGTGACCAGTTGACGGAAGTGATTTTGAGAGATTATTTTGACCCTTTGCCCGATACAGAGAAGGAGCCTTACGACCTTAAGATGAAATTAAACTTAATTGATGATACACCGTTTCATTGTGCACCGCGTGGATTAGCTTTTTCGGAGAAATCTGAGGTTCAAACAATGGTTGATGAACTTTAAGCAAAGGGTATTATTAGATACAGCAGCTCACCCTATGCTTCAGCAACAGGGTTTGTACGGAAGAAAAGTGGGGAAGGGAGATTATATATTGACTATAGGTTTTTGAATAAGAAAACGGTTCGAGATAATTTCCCTCTACCTTTGGTCGAGGATTGCATCGAGTATCTGGAGGGAGAGATATATTTTACAGCTTTAGATCTGAAGAATGGGTTTCACCAGGTTGAAATGGATGAGGAGTCAATAAAATATACTTCTTTTGTAACACCAGGGGGTCAATACGAGTACACCCGCATGCCATTTGGGTTAAAAAATGCACCAGCGGTTTATTTGTGCAATTTTGAAAGATCTGATATTCTCCAGGAAGATAGTGGTTTTTATAGACGATATAACGATAGCAACGGAAGACTTCGAATCTCACATTGAAATCCTAAGTGCAGTTCTGCAACGGTTACGTAAAAAAGGTTTAAAGTTAAAAATAAAGAAGTGTAGATTTGGTTTTTTTAAAATTGAGTTTCAGGGATATTTGGTGAACAAAACCGGTATCCGACCGCATCCGATGCATATTGAGGCAATTCGGAATTTCCCACAACCCCAAAGCGGCAAGGAGGTGCAACAATGCCTAGGCTTGTTTTCATTCTTTAGACGATTTGTTCGGTGCTTTTCTTCGATTGCTAAACCCCTGACGTCCCTCCTGAAGAAAAACGCGGTATTTAAATTCACTCCTGAATATACAGAGGATTTTATCCATATACAGCCCGGTTAGGGAAACAGAGCTACATACGGATGCTAGGAAACTAGGGTTCGGCGCGATTCTTTTACAAAAACAGGATGATGGTAGGTTTCATCCGGTATCTTACTTCTCTAAAACTGCTTCCGAGAGGGAATCAAGATTACACAGTTTCGAGTTGGAGACTTTAGCAATAGTGTATGCTTTGGAACGGTTCAGAATGTAGCTTAAGGGGATTGCGTTCACTACAGTCACAGATTGTAATGCCTTAGCTTTGGCTTTAGATAAGAAGCAAGTGAATTCTTGGATATAAAGATGGGTTTTCACGTTTGAAGATTATAATTATAAAGTGAAACATCGGGCAGCGACCTCTATGGCTCACGTGGATTGACGATATAGATTTTAACCTACAGATCACTCAGAATAGGGATGAAACAATCAAATTGTGAGAAGATGGCCCGGTCCCTAATTTTGAGCTTGTCGATAGTTTGGTGTTTAAAAGGAGCAATGAAGGGCGTATGATGCTTTACATCCCCAAGGAGGTGGAGGATAACATAACTAAGGTCATTCACGGAAAGATAGGTCATATGGCTGTAGAAAAAACGGTGGAACAATTACGCAAAACCTATTGGTTTCCGAAACTAAGGAAGAGAGTGAAAAACTTTATAAGAAACTGCCTTAAGTGTATAATGTACTCTCCAGAGACACGCTCGAATTGTCATAACCTATTTAATATACTAAAGAAACCGGAGCCCTTTGCCTTCATTTCGGTCTGTGAGAAAACACGTGTTGGTGATAGTTGATGGGTTCACCAAGCATGTAAAATTGTTTGCGGTAAAGACAACAACCTCCAAAGAAGTGTGTGCCTCCCTCCAGAAGTACTTTGACTTTTATAGCAGGCCGAGGCGCATTGTCAGTGATCGGAGTTCCTGTTTTACCTCACAGGTGTTCGCAGATTTCATGACCAAGAATAATATAGCACACGTTAAGCTTTCTGTAGCTTCCCCGCAGGCAAACAGCCAGGTAGAGCGCGTTAACCGAATTCTGAAAGCTATGTTAGCGAAATTGAGGGAACCGGTCAATCATTCGGATTGGGTGGGTAAGCTGGTGGATGTTGAATATGCTGTAGGTTGCTATTGGGGGTAGAGCAGCGTGGGCGGGTTATAAACGAACTAACTGAGTTCATAGAGGAGAAGGAGGATAAACAACCATGCGATGTGAAAGGGCGCAGGATTATAACTTGAAGTACTTCCTTAAACATAGCCTACCTGCGACAGATTTCGAGGTAGAAGACTTTGTGGTAATGAAAAACGTGGACACCACCGTTGGCACTAACAAAAAATTTATTCCGAAGTTTCGTGGTCCTTACCGGATACATAAGAAGCTACCCAATGATCGTTATATTTTGCGTGACATAGAAAACTGCCAAATTACCCAAATGCCCTATGATGGTGTGGTGGAGGCAAATCGCCTGCGGTTGTGGCTTGCAACTATCCCTGAGTCGGTCACTGGTACCCAAAAGCCAATAAGCAACACTTAACCATTAAGTTAGACTTTATGATTCGTTTGTAAATTGATCGGGTCGATCAATATGTCAGGATCGCCGAGCTGTAAGATATGTGTGTACGCCTAAAGCTAAGTTTATTTAGTTGCACGGCAACCTTGTACACTGGTTATTCATATGGCAACTTTAGATTTATATGGCAACTTTAGAGAAAAGAAAAGAAAGAAAAGAGAATGAAAAAAAGTAAAATGGACACTTCCTTAAAAATAATAAAACGAGACACACACGGAAAAGTATCTTTTATTCTTATCGGGAAATAACAGAAGCGATTACTGGCCTTTTTTTTTACTCAAAGTCTAAAATCGCAAATTAATGTGATTGACTATGTTAAGAATTCCATATTAACTACTCAATTCTGCAAGCTTGATAATATGTATGAAGGTCCACTACCCCCAGAGAAAACTATTTGTTACCACGTCGTTGGATCTGCTTTGTATGATTATATAGCACAGCTTAGTTGATTTCGCATGAAATTGTTGTTAATAAAAATGAGTGCGAAATTAATAAACAATCACCAAATGATTAAACATCAAGGCCATTAAATACATATGTAAGATAAAGTTTGATTTACGACCATGATTAAATAAATCTAACTTTATTAGAAATGTTTTAGTACTTGAACTACGGTATGCTATATATTAAAAAGCTTTTATTTATAAACTTATGACAGGACCGGATGTATAATTTACTAAAAATTGGAATGCACCTGCTTATGTATTCTGGTATTGAGCTACTAATTTATAATTCCAGTTTTTTACATACAAGTTAATCTTTCTAAAATTACGACTCGCAGACTTTTGTAAATGATCTCTTTAATAATCCAGCGAACTAACGGAGTCATAAATGAGCCAAAAAGGAGTCCAGAATGGAACCGGTTACATTTTCTATGAGCTCATTATGAGTCCGAGATATATACCCGCCAAAAAGTATACCGAAATAATCAGGGCGATGAGCTGAGTCGATATAGCCATGTCCGTCTCTGTTTGAAGGCAAACTAGTCCCTCAGTTTTAGAGATATATAGCTGAAATTCGGTATGTGACCGCCATTTTGTAACATATTAATAATTTGTCGGAACTAACACGGTCGAGCATACAACGCATAGCTCCCATATAATCGATAGTTCCGATAAATGGGGTTTGGGCTAAAAATTCTGCAATTAAAAGGCTAGGAACCTAAAACTTTGCAGATTTGGTAGAAGACAGCGCTTTCCTTACTTGGTTTGTACCTAAAAATATAGTTTTTGTAACTGAAATTGAGGCATGTGACTTGACAAATAATGTCTTAAGAAATGTTTAGCAAAATTTTGTTTAAAGATATTTCGCTTATTATAAGCTTACGATAAACTTACCTTAGCAAGCTTTTCGTTTGGAAAACGGTTACTATAATCATTGTTAAACATTTGGAAAAAATTGTCGAATCAACGAAAGTGATCCTTTTTAAACAATTGCGATTGAGATTTGGAAAACAATTTTTAATTAACGATTTATTAAATGTACAGTAAGGGGTTGTTGAAAACTGATTGATAAAACTCCAATTTAGGCA
Organism: Merzomyia westermanni; assembly: GCA_949987695.1. Classification (NCBI taxonomy): domain Eukaryota; kingdom Metazoa; phylum Arthropoda; class Insecta; order Diptera; family Tephritidae; genus Merzomyia; species Merzomyia westermanni. The sequence goes on from OX465290.1 coordinate 71,545,871, forward strand.
ACGACAGTGAAAACGGGCCAGTATCCTAATGAATATGTATTAAACCTTTGCAATTTAATCAACTTTTTTTATTAAATAAATTATTATATTTATTTTAAAATATGTTTTATAGTTATTTTAGTTCCATTCTGTAGTAGTGTAAAGGGTTAATTAGTATTACCAAGCTATAACTGTACTAAACTAAAGTATATGTTGATTGGAAACACTGTCATGTCAAGAACTGTCAAAGACCATTTTGGTAAAATAAACAAAGGAAAGACATAAAATAAACGACACTCGAAGAGAACGGTTGTTTGGTTTTTTATTATAGTGATTGTGCACAGTTACCGCTTTATAAACCCCCCAACATATTATAATTCATTAGGTTTTTTTTACAATTCAAGTATAATAAATAAAAAAATTAAAAAATTATTCCGCACGAGCTTTTTTACCAATTTTTTATACAATTCGGCGGGAGCTACTGTGTTTCTGCCGACTCCGAACGCCATCTGCAAAGCAAAGCAGATAAATTTTTGCTAAGAAGCCTGCCATGGCAGAAATACCCTCGGACGCCGTTTTGAAAAACCTTTTCCAAACCACTTTTGATTTTTCCTGTCCCAGGACTTGAGCCTTGGGCCTTTCCGGGTGGTAAGCCGGCAACACTACCGCTACACCACGTCGGCCATATAATAAAGTTCATATGAATCAAGTAGGTAAATTATATAACATTATTTTTGAAAACTGCCAAACTGTCCACCTCGCATAAAGCTCACCTCAAGTTAATTCCCCAAAGATACCATACAATTGTGAAAACATATTTAAATAATTGTGAAATATTTTAGTTACAAACTCGTTTGGAAAACATTGATTTCAACGTTTGGAAAATATTGTTTAATAAACTAGCTTACTTCATTGTTTCAAAAGAAAAACAACACTGAGAAACACCAATCCATTGATTTGGCGTATCGATACAATCCAAGGCCAGCAGAATATTTAATGGAACACACTTTTACAATGCAGGTAATTTGAGATAACCAACAGCAATGCAAAAAACAACATCCACCAAAATGTATGTAAGGCCGTGTGCTAATCGGAAACTCAGAGGAAAAATGAGGTGAACAAATTGTCTATGGTGTAATATTTTCCATTTCGCTGTGCCAAATGAAATGGTAAATTTTGACAGTTGTAAATTTTGGAATCTGAAAAAATCACGTGCGAAAGCAAATAGTCTGTGAATAAATTTTAAATATACGTATTTTTTCTGCCATTATATTTCGTATCTCTTGCGTTAAATTATATTTTATCGTTTAATAACGTGTTGGCATATAAATTCATTTGGCAATACCAAAACCGCGATAAATGTCAGAATTTTCTTTCGCTCTGTCAAAATTTACAATTTTCAACCGATTGGCACAGAGCCTGAGTTAGGAACAGCAAGGCATGTTTTCAAAAGCAACTGATATGAATATCTGTTTCAAAGTTTGACATCCAATCTACATTGCAATTCATTTACTTTTCAATTTTAACTTTTCACTATACTGACTATTTCTTATAATTTATGCTTGTTAAGTTAATAAATTATTTATTACCCAGTGTACCATATGAGGAGTAGATATCATCAAATAAGTAGAACAAGTTAATTTTCTCTGATGACTGCGTGTAATCACATCGAAGTAAATCAGTTTCCATTGCCCACTTTAAACACAGTCTAATAAAAATAATAAATTATTGTTATCCTTTACACTGTTAATAAATTTTCAAAATTACAATTGACCGTTATCTTGTTTAGTAGCACATTTTCCGTTCCGACAAGTGTTAGCTAATCTGTTCGATTTCGAGTAAACAATAATAATGCCATGACGATGATAAACCAGCTAATAAAATGACAATAAATAATCTTTGTAGCACTTTCATTTATATCAGTAACTACTTTATGTAGGTAATTATGTGTACTCCAGAGCGTAGTCAGTTGATATTAAAATGGGGATAAAAAGTTGATCCAAGTTTGTGATTTTCAAAACTGAAAACTTAATTTTAAAGGTCACCTTAAATTTATCAGCCACCCCATCATCCATTTAAAATAAAGGGCAGGCGGACAATTCAAAGTGCTCTTTAAAATTAAAGGTGAGATGACACAACGGCCCTAAGTTAATTCAAGTATCCGAGGACTTTTTTTTAAGTTATATTCGACTTTAACGGGTCAATTCTGTGCGTAACCGGTAATTTTGTACCTGGAAGATTTTCGAACCGAAAATCGTAACCGTTGGCAATGCAGTTCATGTAACCGCGATTCTAACGTGCATGGCAACGATGTCAAAAACAAACAATGCGCAATAGAGAATAACGCCCTAATTCTAGTGTGGTAACAACATTCGTTTTACCGGCAAATAAATATTTTGGAAACTTTTACACCCTTTTGGTATTCTGTCGGCTTAAGTTGCGGCGAGAAATTGCACGTGTTTTGTAAATATTTTTGTGGACAGAAAATACCGCAAATTTTATACACATACTAGTTCACAAGAATTAATATACAATAAAGCACTATTTTACACGAAGTTTCGTTCGCGTTTGCATTTTATTCTCTATTGCGTATTGTTTGTTCTTGACAGCGTTGCCATGTACACTAGAATCGCGGTTACATGAACTGAATTGTCAACGGTTACGAATTTCGGTTAGATAATGTTCCAAGTACAAAATTACCGATTACGCTCAGAATTGACCCTTAAGTGTCAACACTCACGCAGGAGGCATGTTGCCTACTTCCAAATGTTCATCAAATTGGGTCAAGCCGTTTTGGAGCTAATAACGAATATACAAGCAAACAACTATAAAAGCATATCTCCTTTAATTAAAAAAAGGTAAATAGGTGGCAACCCCTACCTCAGTAGCAGCACCCAGGCAGAAATACTTAGAATGTATTTAGTACACTACATATACAAAACAAATTTCATCCACATAGGTTAAGTCGTTTACGAGATACTCGTGGATATATTTATGTACAAGAATAACTCTTTTAAAGTTATAAGAGAGTGTCTTTAAATAAAGTAATTTACACTTCCTCCCCCATGCCCTCTACGCCAGACTACACCATTGTATATACTATTACGTATAATGTAACCGCAGTAGTGAATGATTATGTTGGTTTCATTTTCTATGCCCAAAGAATTCTATAGAGTCAATTATGTAGAACAATAGAAAATACAGTAGACCCGCAGTAACTTGCACATTAGCAAATTCGGCGAGTGTCTACTGCCCATGTGAATCGATGAATCGGTGTATAAATAGTTGACGTTGTTCCAGAAAATAATTACTATTCACTTACAATGTATTAGTTGACAAAATTTGTATAGATAAGTCTCTATTTTAAATGGGATTCAGGCAGTTTGTGATAAAGTACCGACCATCGATAAATTAATTACACTGCCATCACTAACTAGCACGATAGATATAGAATATTTTCGAAAATACAAAAAAAGTAATTATTCATTACATAATACACCTATACGGATAAAATTTGGTGTGTACATTAACGTTGAGGCAGAAAACAAATTTTTCAGGAAATTTTTGAAAATGGGAGTGACACCGCCCACTTTTGATTAAGTTAAATTTAGAAAAAATATGAATCATAAATCAAAAACTGTTCAATATATCGAAATTTAGCACACATATTTATATTAGTACAAGGTATGTTCCGGAAAAAAATGGTATTTAGTATAATCCTGCCAAAAATTAAGCAAATCGGCTAACACAAGTAAAATATCCGGGCAACTTGTTAATACCCCACTGCTATATGGAAGTTACATACCTTTTTTTAATTTTCATACCTTTAATGAACATGAAATGTTTGTAAGTATGAGAGGAAGAGGAGATGGGCCCAGTGTTTCTGTCCGTCTGTCCATTTGAAAAATGTGGCTAGCAGTTGTTGGTAGGGAAGCTATTTGGATACAAATAAATTAATGGCGGCCGCCACGGTGTGGCGGTAGTGTTGCCGGTCCACCTCACCGAAGGTCCAAGGTCCAGTCCTGGGACTGGTAACATCAAAAATGGGTTAAAAAAGTTTTGAAAAACGGAGTCTCCCCTCCGCAGTGGTTTGGCAAACTCCCCGAGTATATTTCTTCTTTTCTGAGATTAAACGTTTAACTCAATAGCTTAAACGAAATAGGAATCTGTTGTTAACTGTGGAATGTAAATTAACTCGTCACTGTGAAAATAGCCTTTATAGTTATATTTTTTACTAGAGGAAACTCCCGTAGTTTCAAGCTCTCAGCTGTTTATCAGTTTTTGACAGTTTTACTCAGAAAACTACGCGATTGGACCTAGCAAAACACTTAGGCTTGAGCTTATTAAATATTGCAGATTCGTGATTCGGACAAGTATTACAAAATTAAAGCAAATATTATTTAGGTTATTTAACAGTTCAAGTTAAGGAACGTTCAAAATAGCGCGACTTTACTGTACTTAGCAACAAGCTCTAGTGTTTAAGAAACGCGTGCCGATGACAGTCAACGATTTGCATACCGATTCATAAGTCCATACATACCTACACATGTACATAACTTTTCAAATATTTCGATTTTCTGTAAGTTGATATTCATTTCCTGTTTGCCTATTCATAACTAAAAAGGGGGAAGCATCTCCATAAAATAAAGAAATCAAACAAATGACGCGCACCTGTCGCATAGTACCTACTATTGTACTATTGAGTTTCTTATAATTTTATATTGGGCATATAGCAAACAGGATGGTTTAAGATGTTCTTTTGTTTGAAAGTGCTATGCAAAAGCGTGAAAAGATTCCATTCTAATTTCGGACACCATTAAACAAGATATTCTAAATTTTTGGTTTAAGTACGAAACAATAGAAAGAAACAAAGACTGACGGGATTGCTCCTAAGGGAAGTTACGACATTTTAATTTGGTGTCCAGCTATTTTAAATCCAATAGCCATCTCTTAAGAAGCCTGCTAAAAGTTTAAGCAAACTGCCCATTTCGTTTGTGTTTGATAGCCATTTAAAGCAAAAGTAGAACAAAGGATTTCATGTGCCGATTATTCATTTTTATAGCTTTCATGAACATGAAATGGTATTATAACTTTGGTCCGATGTTTGTAAGTATGAGAAGAAGAAGAGATAAACCCACCAATAAGTATACCGAAGTTATCAGGGCGATGAGCTGAGTTAATTTATCCATGTCCGTCTGTCTGTTTGGACGCAAACTAGTCACTCATTTTTAGAAATATCTCGATGAAATTTGGTAAAAGGCAGCCATTTTGTAAAGCATTAATCATTTGGCGGAACCAGCATGATCGGACCAATACAACGCATAGCTCCCATACAATCGATTGTTCCGACAAACGGGTTTTGGCCCATAACTGTTGCAATTAAAAAGCTAGGAACGCAAAATTTTGCAGGTTTGGTACTTATTATATATTATCGGACCAACATAACATATGGCTCCCCTACAATCGATTTTTCCTATAAATGGGGTTTGGTCTATGTATCTTTAAATTAACAGTTTTGCAGAGTTTGTACTAATAAGTAAGGACCGGACTTAAAACCGTGATGCGTATTCATGAAAGGTATAAAGTCTTCGGCACAGTCGAAGACAGCCCTTTCCTTACTTGTTTTTGTTAAAAAATATCATCAATGAATCCAAGGAAAGGCTTGATAAATACTATGGTGACTCTGCTCCATCAGCTTTCATGATTAAAAACTGGTTTACTGAGTTCCGTTGTGAACATCCGTTGTGGTCCGACGCTCAGATCTCCCTAAAAAAGTAGTCACCTCAGAAATCGTCTATAAATCAATAGAATTATATTAGACGATCTGAGAGTGAAAGTGCATGAAATAGCTGATAACATATTTATCTAAACTGGGCGAATACATCGCATCTCACATGAATGTTTGGACATGACGAAGGTAACCGCGCAACAAAAGCTCTACAGTGTGGCAACTTCAAACAACAATTTGTCCAAATGTATTTCAGAAAAACCCAACACTATTTCAGAAAAAAAAACCATGCTTGTACAATAATAATATTTAATCGCCTTACCTTGGTGAAGGGGCTTGAACAGCAGAGGGTGGAATCTCTCCTATATTCGAAGGCGATGGTGGGCAAACCCACTGGTTTTAAGTACTTTCCTACCCGAGCTAACGACGTTAGTATACATATGTATGTATATAAATTTGTACACCACATACATATATACATAATTATTGTTTACAAACAAAATGGCGATAAACAGCAATATGCCCTTTAACCTTGTATGATAACAATATGCAAAACACCAAACCAACAGAACTTGTCTCAACATGCATTATCGCGAACCACAACCGACAAACATCATAACAATAGAAACGCACTGTCGATACAACAAACAATAACAAACCCAAATAGCTATCTACAATCGTAAACAGTAAGCAATTAACAACGGGATAATCCACTGCGATAAAAACCAACGCATCTCAGTAGTATATCTTATATATAAATAGACAAGATGAATGCAATGTAGAACCGTTTTCTGCTAAACTATAATTCTAAGGTATACAAATTATATATGTATAGATAGGAAATTTTGAGGTGTACTTTTATCCGTAAAAAAAAAAATTTAAAAAATCATTTTAATATAAAAAATTTAACATAAAAGTCACACCACTACACATTTACTTATTCACACTATAGACACGCTGTGTGTGTGTACTTGCTTTTTGTGTACTATGCTGAATCGTGAGCATGGCCGAGGAGTTGCTTTGTAGGAAAAAATTAAGAGCCGTAGTAGTGTGAGTAGACTTGTCATGCATGTTTTTGTGTTATTCGTGTGGTCGGCTCTCACTGTGAGTGCGAAGAGTTGGTAGTGGACCAAAGAAAAATAAGTATTCGCACTATAGAGCCTCTGTTGTGTCATGCATTCTTGCTTTAGTTATTATTATTGTATTGATCACTGGCTACGATGCCCAGTGTCGGGGGCTCTCCCGAGAGCACGAAAAGTTGCTTCGTTGGAGACATTAAACAAGCAATGTAAAATATGAGCAAATATGTAAAATTCATTGCTGATACCTACAAACAGGGTTTACAAAAATAAAATAAATGATTACTCATAAAGAGTATTAAACACCGAAGAAAATTAAAGGAAAATAGAGGAAAGGAAAAGAATTGAAAGGAAGGATAATTAAAGGAAAGAAAGGAAAGAAAGGAAAAAAAAGGAAAAGGAAAGGAAAGGGAAGGGAAGGGAATGGAAAGGATAGGAAAGGAAGGAAAATTAAAGGAAAGAAAGGAAGGGAAGGGAAAGGGAATTAAAGGAAAGGTAAGAAAACGAAGGGGAAAGAAAGAAAATAAAAGGAAGGGAAGGGAAAGGAAAAGGAAAAGAAGTTTGAGGTAAGTAAAAAATAAAATAAGAGAGTAAAAAAAGAAATCAAGGAAAATAAAAATATGTTAGAGGAAAGGAACGACATAGAAAGGAAGAAAAAAAGGCGGATAAAACATACCTACAGCAAACAAATAAAATAAAATAAAGTTTATTGGTTGAATTTCAACCACTGGGCTAACTCTAGTATATATAAATATAACAAAAATTCATGTAACAAATTAGTCTTAAGAATATCAATAAAGAGCAAGTATTTCGGCGTAGCGATAAATATATTTTTTTACTCAAATATCGACCAAACGATATTAAATCCCGCGAATGTATGGAATTGCAAAATAGTCGTACCAACCCCATCCCAATGTAAAGTATTAAGGTTAAACGTACCGATAGATGAATGACCAGCGGCTGGCTATTGAATATCTGATCTACATAGAACGGTCGCATGTCGACGGACAGACAAAATAGGTTATCTTTTCATCGCATGCCGGACCAAACATGAATTTAACAAATAATAATATAAAAACAAAGAAAAGGCCGGAAAACATGGAAACAACGGGCAAGGCGGAAATGGCACAGCCGAAAAAGGGGACAACTGCTACGACGGCGAAATCAACAAGACACTCTTCAAGACTCCGGACTTTTGAGGGTTAGACAAGAACACATCACTCGTCTTCAATCAGGAGACTTTTCAAAGCGTTAAAGGTAGTAGATAGTCATATAAAGTTGTACAACAAAATCATAATAAAGATTTTCTAAAGTGCATTTTGCTTTTCTGAAACACATTGAGTATTTCTAAAATACCTTCATGGTTTTCTAAAACAAATTTGGAAAATCTGAAATTTGTTTGACTTATTCTGAGAAAGATTTGGACTTTTCTGAAATAAAGTTGTATTTGCTATTTACCGGAAACAGTTAGCCATGTTTAGCCGCAATCCGCACGAAATGTTTAATAACAATAATAATAATGTTGTTGTTGTTGTTGTTGTTAACAGTGCTTCGCCCTGCCCAATGGGCTCGATCACTCTAAATTGTCATCAAGCTCTTCTAACGGAAGTCCGAGGAAATGCGCAGTTTCCACAGGGTTGGACCAGAGTGATGTAGGTGTTAGAAGAGTGGGTTCAACTGAACAGGAAAAGAGATGTATGGTATCATGAGGGGTCATACCACATGCAGGGCATGTATTTGGTATGTTGGGGTTCAGTCTGCATAAGTAAGAGTTTAACCTATTACAATATCCAGAGCGAAGTTGTGCTAGTATGACTCTAGTCTCCCTCGGAAGTACACGCTCCTCTTCAGCCAATTCAGGTGGTTGAGTATTAATAACGGGATTCACAGGCCGAGATCTGAGGGATCTGTCTACCGACTCAGTGTGGAGGTCATTTAGAGCCCGTCTATGGTTCCGCAGATCAAACGGCAAAGAGATATGATGCCGGATCTCATCGTAATGCTTACGGAGATGTCTCCTTATGTCTCTGGGGGGCGGTGCTACATCCAAAAGATGTCGGTTTGGATGACTAGGTTTGTGACAGTTCAGAAGGAACTGTCTACTCAAGAGTTCCGCGTGCTCTTGAACATAGAGCAATTTCGCCTCTTGATGGAGGTGAGACTCAGATGACATAAGCAGGCATCCCGTGGCAGTTCTGATGGCGGTGTTTTGGCAGACTTGCAATTTCCTCCAATTGGTGTCAGAAAGGTTGGGCGACCATATAGGCGCAGCATAGTCAATAACCGGCCGGCCAATAGCCTTATATATAGCAAGCAATGTTTCTTTGTCTTTTCCCCAAGTACTGCCGGCCAGTGACTTGAGGATCTTATTGCGGCTCTGTACCTTTGAGGCTATTGCGGTGGCATGACCAGCGAAGGTGAGGCCGTTGTCAAATGTCACGCCCAAGATTTTTGGGTGGTTGACAGTAGGTAGAGGTACTCCATCTACGTGGACATTTAACTCTTGCCCCATCTGCGCATTCCATGTGGTAAACAGGGTCGCCGTAGATTTAGTCGGAGACAGGGTCAGATTACGCTCGGTGAAGAAGCTGGAAAGGTCATGGAGGTAACTGTTGATTCTTATACAGAGTTCATCAATGGAGGGACCCTTGCCCGAGGCCATTATCGTGCAGTCGTCAGCGTAGGAAACAATGGAGACTCCCTCTGGTGGGGGGGGAAGTCTCGAAATATAGAAATTAAACAAGAGGGGAGAGAGAACACCACCTTGCGGCACCCCTTGTTTTATTCTTCGTGGTCTAGATTTCTTGTTCCTAAATTTGACTGTTGCCTGTCGACCATTGAGGTAATTAGCGGTCCACCTCTTAAGGCCGGCAGGGAGCGGTGTCTCATCCAGGTCTCGGAGGAGAGTGGCGTGATTGACCGTGTCGAATGCATTTGACAGATCAAGTGCCACGAGAACCGTCCTATGGTTTGGTGGATTTTGGTTCAAACCGTTGTTAATCTGCGTTGTAATGGCGTTCAAAGCGGATGTCGTGCTGTGATTTTTGCGAAAACCATGTTGATGATCGGCCAATTTTAGATTTGTAACGAAGTAAGGAAGCAGAATGGACTCTAGCAATTTCGCTACCGGCGAAAGGAGGGATATCGGACGATAGGACTCTCCTAGGTTCGCCGGCTTCCCTGGTTTTAGTAGGGGAACTACAATCGCTTGTTTCCATATCTCAGGAATAACGAAGGTAGTTAGAGAGAGATTGAAGAGAGCCGCTAAATAATTCTGTCCTTCTTGGCCAAGGTGTTTGATCATCTTCATGGCAATTCCGTCGGGTCCGATGGATTTTGAGGGTTTGGCCTTCATTATGGCTTCCTTAACCTCTGCGGCTGAGACGGCAATGGGCGCAGTAGAGTGTTTGTGTTTGCGCGCACGTCGGAAGGCTCTTCTCTTAGCCCTATCCGCAGGTGGATGCATTATAAACAGCCGGCAAAAGGAGCTCGCGCATTTCCTGGCGTCCGATTTGACACTGTCGCCGAAAGCAATGGCGACCTTGTCTTTGTGTTTGGTCGGATTGGATAGGGCCTTGACAGTCGACCATAGTTTGCCGACTCCGCCGGAGAGGTTGCATGTCTCAAGGTGTTGTTTCCACTTGGTCAGCTTGTGTTCGTTGACAATCCTACGGATTTCAGCATTGAGATCTTTTATTCTGGGATCTGCGGGATTGATAAGTCTCACTTGGTCACGTTCTCTTGCCATCGCCGCAGCTTCTGCCGGGAAATTCGGACGAATTTCTGGTATTCTGCCAGCAGGAATAAAGCGGCATGAGGCTGAATCAATGATCTTGCGAAACTCTCGTTCACCTTTGCGTACGTCCGTTGGAGTGGGTAAGGCAGCGAAGGAGCGCTCTGTATATTCAGTAAAGCGGTCCCAGTCCGCTTTGGTGAAGTTGATGTATGTTATTTTATCAGTCGTTATGAAGTCGGTCGGTCGTTCAACAGAGAGTAAAATGGGTAGGTGGTCTGAAGCTAACGTAAGCATCGGTCGCCAGATGACAAAGTTAATAAGGCCCGCGCTCGTTATGGAGATGTCTGGCGAGCTGTGACAGTTACCTGCCACCCTGGTGGGGGCATCTCCATTGACTGTACAGAATGCTGAGTTATCTATTTGGTCTGCAATTGCCTGTCCTCTACTGTCTGCTGGCAAGTTGGAGTGCCAGAGATCGTGATGTGCGTTGAAGTCGCCTAGGATTAGGCGGTTATCGCCCCTTAGCAACGCACTAATGTCGGGATGATAATCTCTAGGACAACTAATTCCCAACTGATTACCCACCATATCCCGCCCGACCGGCGCGAGGGGTGCATCCGCATAACGCGCGGATTATTCGTTCCGTGCAGAGCCGTTGAAAGGCTTTGGTTTATTAATCGTCGAGATCTAAAACTGCTCAGCTACAGAGAAAACCTCATCAGCTAAGTAAAGTAGATATAGGATAGATTATACATTAAGAAATAACTAGTTAACAGAATAAAATTATTGTTAGAAGTTAATATACTCGTAGAAGTCAAAGAATAAGAAACAATTAGTAGCTATGAATTTAGGATAGAAAGAATTGATTTTTTTATGCTGAAAAGCGAGTCTGAAATATCAAATCTACCAGAAAGAGAGTTATAATCTTGACACAAATAGCGAAAGGACTCATTTAACTGAAAATTGGTTCGGCACTGTTTTAAGACAAGAGGTTTCAAATGCCTTGAAGGACGAGACGGTACATTGAAGTTCACTTCACTTAGAAGAAATGGGCTGGATAGTGAACCATTTAGCAATTTAATCATAAAAATAATTCCAAGCATTTCCCTCGGACTAGAAAGTGTGTGCAGATTAATGAGGTTTAAACGATTCGTACAAGGAATCCCAATGAAAATATCTTAGGGCAAATAGTAAAAATTGTTTTTGAACTGATTCTAGGCGATCTACATGAACCTGGTAACGCGGGTTCCAAATTATAGAACCGTATTCAAGTATCGGTCTGACTAATGTAGTGAAGAGGGCTTTAGTTACATAAGGGTCGCTAAATTCTTTAGACCATCGTTTAACGAATGCTAGGACACCTCTAGCCTTATTGACTGTTGTGTTAATATGGCGGTTGAAACTGAGTTTATAGTCCATGGTAACCCCAGGTCAACAAAATCATACACTTGCTCTAGACTATAATTTTTAATTGTATAGGAAGCCGGCTGAGAAACTCTACGCGAAAAACTCATTTTTTAAGGTTAAGTGGCATATAATTTAAATCGCACCAAGTAACAAGTGTATCTAGATCTGATTGTAGCTTATTTTTATCTTCAAATGACGCGAATGACATGAAAAGCTTTACGTCGTCGGCATACATTAACATTTCTGAAAATTTTATTATTGTAGAAATATCATTTATAAACAACAAAAACAGAATCGGTCCAAGATGGCTTCCTCGAGGAACCCCCGAAAAGACATAAATGACATCGGATACTAAATTTTTAAACATTACTCCTTGTGTCCTGTAACTAAGGTAAGAAGAGATCCAGCGATTGAGACCCGGCTGGAAGCCCAACTGATCGAGTTTATGAATAAGTAGTGACACACTTTGTCAAAAGCTTTGCTGAAATCCGTATAAATAACGTCGGTGTGCAGATTTTTTCTAAAGCCATTTGAGACATGACTGGTAAACTCAAGTAAATTCGTAACTGTGGACTTTCCCTTACTGAACCTGTGTTGGCAGTCAGCTATTTGCTACCGTAAACAAAATTGGATCCACCACACCGCACCAGAGAGCAAGAAACAATAACCCTGCTAGACAATGCGGCTGTAGCTTAAACCCCGCTCAAAAATCTCATATTAAGACCTTTAATCAATTATGTTGCTATGGCTAGCCAGTTCATATCTTTCTCACATGAGACCTGCATTTTTTGTTTCTTTTTTGCTTTCTGAACATTTTGATATACGAGGTGTGTTCAAAAAGTATCGCGAATTTTGTGTTTTTTTCAAAAATTATTTATTTATTCATGAATATCTCTTTTGTCGCCTTCAAAGTAATTCCCATGAGATATTATACACTTGTGCCAACGGTTTTTCCAATCTTCGAAGCACTTCAAAAAATCATTTTTTTGTATTTTGTTTAGCTCCTCCTTCGATGCCGTCTTTATCTCGTCAAGAGAAGCGTAACGTCGTCCTTTCATGGGGCTCTTCAGTTTAGGGAACAAGAAAAAGTCACAGGGGGCCAGATCTGGGGAATACGGTGGCTGCGGCATCATTAGTGTGTTGTTTTTGGCCAAAAAGTTGCGCACAAGCAACGATGCGTGAGCAGGCGCGTTATCGTGGTGCAAAAGCCAATTTTTGTTCTTCTTTGCACATCTTCTCGGCCTTCTGAGAACATTTTGTACCATCGATAAACGTTGCTTCGGTCCAAGGTAGCTTCTCCGTATGCCACAGTCAACATTCGGAATGCATCCGCGCACTTAATTTCGTTTTTCACACAAAATTTGATACAGGTTCTTTGATCCATTTTTTTGAATAGGTAAAAATCGAAGACGATCCAAAACACGTGCAAGCAAAGCAGCTGTCAACAATTTACTGAACATTCAAAATGGCCGAGCTTGTCGGCATAAGTGAGAGACATGAGTACCAACATAACGCCACAAAAAATTCGAAATTCGAATATACGTAACCAGCGAAAATTCAAAATTCGCGATACGTTTTGAACACACCTCGTACATACATACAAGTCCATATCTATCTCGACTCGTTATCGACAGACGCACTAGCAACCTAAATAATCATTTATATCAGTCATAAAATCGAGTTATCAGTTCAATACACTTAAGTATGTATTCGTGATTATTGTCATGTTCAAATGCTGTCCAACACTCGAATTAATATTAAAACCACACTTGCATTACTACCAGTGTGACCAGGTGATAACAAAAAGAGGCTAAAGGTTAGAAAATGCTAAAATTAAGAAAAAAAGAAGATAAAAAGAAAGAGAGAAATTTTTTTACGAAATTCATTTCACATTTTTTATTTTAGTTTAAACTATTTGTATATAAAGCTGTAGACATAACTTAAAGGAACTACTCTTGTTTCAACACATATCAGACACATTTTCCTTGACCAGAAAAGAAATACATACTATAGAAAAATCACTACAAACTAATTAATTTTATAATATTTTCTTCGTTTCATGAATCAGAAGAGCTTGAGTCTGCGTGAAAATTTGGGTATTTATCAAGGAGATGAGATCATCAGTGCACCATTTGGAATGTTCATGGCACTAAAAATTCTTTCAACCTCCGCATTACTGAAAGGTAATACCAAAACGTTATATACGAATTCGACCAGTTCTAAAAAAGGGGTTCGTTTAATGAATTTTTATGTTCTCTGTTAAAGGTCACACTTGTCCACTGTACGGTTATTAGCTTTCGCCACTGCAGCTCAATCAAAGCTACTTGACTTAAAGAATACCAAGAATGTTCTTCTTGAAAGTGAGAAAATACATCAGGCTTTGTAACTTTCAAGGCGTTTTTCCAGCCTTTTTTTTAAATCAAAATTATGAGGCTGAAGGACAAACAAAAGGCTAAATCTAGCTTCGGAAAGGCTAACCTGGTCACAATGATGTGGGGAATATTTTGTTAGCTGAGGTAATCTAATTAGATTGCGCAAACTATCAATGGCCCTATTGATTATTGTTGTTGTTGTTATCGATTATCTTACTCTAGGCCTACTACCGATAACTAATGACGCAATATTGATAAAATATTATTATTTTTTTTGTATGCGGATTTGCGGATGCGGATTTGAATTTTTATGAGACCTTCAGTGCTGACCAGCGTGTAATTTAGGGCCTGTACGCGAGAGCACGCGGTAAGGCAGTTCTGCTGATAACTTAGGACCTGTGCAAAAATTTTTTTTTATCAAAATCGCATGACAAAGAAAGAAGATATACGCATTTAATCACTTTATCTAAAGGAAAAAATTTCTGTATTTGAATCGTAGATGAGTAACCTCCCAGCCAGCAGAGATGCGTATATTTTTCTGATCATAAAGATTTTACAATCATAAAGATTTTACATGCCAGACACGAATACAAAATTATTTAAAATTTATTATTAATCCTACTCTATTCAATCAAAAAACGTTTAATAATTAAATAAAAGATTATAAAAAAAAACAACAATAATTTTCATAAAAATTCAAAAAGTGAAAAATTATTATTCTTGGCCTTGAGCTCGTTTCATGAATACTTGAAAATGTACAGGCCGCAAATCAACAAAAATTGTTGGTATAAAAAAACAATAACAAAACCGAGAGCACGCGGTAAGGCAGTTCTGCTGATAAAAGAGATCTGTCAAAAAATCCATCATGATCACACTACTAACTGTCAAATGGCGGAAGTGGTTCATGCATATGGTAAAGAAGAATAGAACTAGGAGTTTAGATGGCATCAAAACCAGCGTATTGTTAGCTTAATGGTTAGCAATGCGTGCCAAGATTTCGCTGATGAAGAAGCTTAGCAGCTTCCGAAATGGATCTATAAGAAAAGCTATGGCGGTTGTCTCTTAACATTTTTCCTACTCTATTCAATTAAAAAAACTTTTAATAATTAATTAAAAATGATTATTAAAAAAATAAAAAACAATAATAATTTTCATAAATTCAAAAAGTGAAAAATTATTATTCTTGGCCTTGAGCTCGTTCCATGAATACTTGAAAATGTACAGGCCGTAAATCAACAAAAATTGTTGGCATAAAAAAGCAATTTAAAAGGATTTTGGAAAGGTAAGTTTTATACCCAACAAGTACAATTTAAAAAAATATTAATTATATAGTATATTTTAAATTAATTTTTCAGGACTATAGGCGTTTTTATCCTCAATTTTCTCCCTAATCTCCTCTCTCTAATTTTCTCTAATCGGTGCACGTTCATCTCTAGCGCATTCACATTATTAACATTTGCATGGTGCAGGTTTCGTCAATTCCACTTCGGCGCATTGTAAGTGTATACTACATAATATTAGATAATATTATCAATACAAGTTTTTTAGGCTAACGTGCAAACGTGTCAAGGTGTTATTTTCGAGCATTTTAGTGCAACGTACTATATTTGCATCCTCAGCACACACACATTGTTTTCCTACCACACTTTACGATACCGTCATATTGAAAGGAGTTTGATTTCAGCCCATTGTAAGTACGTACTACATAATATTAAAATCCTTAAATAGTGTGTTTAAATTTTTAAATACTTAAAGATGTTATATACATTCATTTATGCATTTCTTTGAATTTGTAAAAAAAACACTTGAACTTATACTAAATGCAAATAATTTTATGAAGACTGATTTTTAAATGTTCAAACTATTTTTCTTAATGTGTTTAGAAATAATTTACTTCGGTAACTAAATTTTGTTGCAGGTTTTTAATAAGATTTGAACTAAACTTAGTTTTACCTGCGGTTTTGGCCGTGTAAAAACTTGTACGCACTAAAGCTCAAAGCACGCAATTTCGATGAAATCATTTCCCATAAACCAAATGGCAATTCTAGTTTCACCTTACAGCGACCTAGCAATGCAAATTGAAACAACTTATCTAGACTATCAGAAAGCAGTAGGATTAAATGAAAATTATTGAAAATGCATCATCCAACAATAATTATTTTCGTCATTTACGCTTATCTGCATAACTTTACCCTTTGAAATATTTAGGAAAACGTCAAAATGAAATTATGTATCAGTTATGTGACAATAACCTTTTCGATAAATTTTTAGCTGACACTGACTGTTTATTAATTTGGTATAAATTAAATGTTTTGATCTGGTTTTCGGTGACAGCTTTCACAAGGCTTGCTTTCAATATTATTTCCTTCCAAATTAAAACTGAGCTCAAAATTAAGATAGTGCGTACATAGCATAAGAGAATTCTAGCATTTATCTCGCCAATGATAGGAAATGTAGCACCCCTGCAAAAATGCATTTAGTCTAGGATTAATCCGGAATGAGTTGCAAAGGCGCATGCGACCAATGCCATTTTTGATCTATTAGTATGGGTTGAAGTGATCCCTTTTGTTTAAGCATGTCCTATGAAGGGACTAATTGTGCCATTTTCATGCCTAAGCGGGTAGTGTCAGATAGATACAATTTGTTCCCCCACGGTCGGACGAGTTTAATTTCAACACTTATAATTACACGGCAAAAAATTTAAACATAAATCTTAAACCCTTCGTTGGTTTAAGCAATTTTTTAAACATTTTTGGAATAAATTCCAACCCTTTCATTTACCTACACCAATTTTGAATTGATTGTGAAGTAAATCTAAAACTGAACTGAAAAAAACGCTTAGGGTAAGACGGGGTACACTTGACACTGGAGTACATTTGACTCAGCCTCTGCAGCGTGAACAAGGGTCTTTAGTAAAAATCTAAAGATGAGGGAAGCACCCCCATGTTAAAAAAAGGAGCGTCAAACAAAATCAGTATTCAATTGCAAGGCGTACTGGATTAACACGTGTTTTTATGTTTCCGCGATCGCAAGTGTAATTTTTGGTATATCGGATGTAAGCTCCCTTTTAAATAATAAAAGCCTTTGTTTTATAGTACCCTAAGAAATTGGTTACTGTATTCATGTGTGTGATGAATATAATAGTTATTTTCTCTGAAGTGAAATACAATTTTCGAAATATAAATAAACAAGACGGTAAGTAGAATGGGGTACCTTTGACTTCGCAGAAGGGGCAGATTTCACAAATGTCAAATGTTCCCCATTTAAAAAATTTGTGTTTAATAAAACAAGTATCTATCTAGATTTTTAATGTTTAGTGTTATTTTAGCAATGGTTCGCAACTATAAGAAAAAGACCAACCGTTCCCAAATAAATGAGGATGATATGAAAAAAGACCTTGCAGACATAAGGCAAAAGCGCAAGACAGATGATGAGGTTTTAAAGGTTGGAGAATACGTTTTGGTCAACTATGGGGAAAATAGTAAAAAGGCCTTTTATATATTATAGGGTCAACTAATGTTTAAACTGAGAAAACACGATGGAAAATATGTTTGTCCAATGTGACCCCGCAAAAGTCATATGTGCCCCAGGCTGGGGAGCATTTGACAAATTATATACTTTTTTTTAAACGAATGACAATTTTTCAAGGTTTTTTTTTCTAATTTTTTATATGTATTCATTAATGAATGTTTAAAGCCAGGCGATTCTGAAGATATGTCTTTTTTAAAAATGTATTTTGTTTTGTAGAAAATATAAGACTTTTGTGAAAGTGTCAAATGTACCCCGTCCTCCCCTACAATATTTTTAATTTTTTTTCGTCTAGGCTTTTTCAAGTCAATGAATTTTTCTCATTACAATTTTGCGTGCGCCGTAGCTCAGTGGGTAGAGCAGACGACTCCAATACAGAGAACGTTTTTTCGAATCCTGCCAACTGATGAAAATGTTTTTTATGTTTTTTTAATTGTTAAAACATTTCTAGTTTAAAATTTACTCTTTTCTTCATGCTCATTTTCTCGAAAACTGGCAGAATTTGAATTCTAAACCAAATTCGGTTTGGGCGTATATGTAGCCCAAAAAAGTTTTAAATCTAGGCTTAAATTTTTAGCCGTGTAGCCAACACAAACTAAAATCCACTTATCCGTAGACGAAAGGTATTTATCGCGGATCACTCTTTTTAGATATTTTGCAAGATATTTTGCAGGGACTCTACCCATAGTCGCTACTATCGATAGCTTGTAAGCGCTATACCTAATCTGATATAGTGTGTGAGCAAAGTCACCAGCCAAAAAATGTACACCTTATATATGGCTCAGCTTCTATGCAAGATATGTTCGTCGATTGGAATCTATCAAATGGTTTCTGCCCAATCCACAAAATGTTGAATCCGGAAATCTTTTCAAACTATCGAGGGTCCCGACTTCTTAAAATTACCTAAATTCTACGCGTTGGTGACGTCGAGTATGAGCTTTTCGCAGGCATTGGAATAGTTCTACTAATAAAAGCCCAGCGAAAACTTTGGCTCGGTCATTACACCTGTGGAATAAGAAGATTCCCACTGCTACAGAAGGACTAAGTGGGAAACGACACTTTGTCTGACGGTCAGAACGGAACGTTAGAAAGCAAGCATAGCACAAAGCAGTGCTTTCCCCGTTTCCATACATGCTAACAACTGCTGACAGCATTTTTTGCTGGGTAATAAATACAAAACCGATAATGGTTTCGTATCGAATTCAGGGCGGATTCGCGAAAGTAGTTGTTCTCGAGGGTAATTTGGCGGACTTAAATTTTTGTTTAACGAAAACTAAAGGTTTAAACTAGGCATGGGACGGTTCGACGGAAAAATCCATTTATTCGAGGGCTATGTATAATTCGAATAATACTTATTCGAATAATTCGAATAATACTATTCGAATAGTTAAACAAATATCACTACAGCTTATGCACATATTTGTACACGCAAACAACACAAACACATACATACAAAACGTGAATGCATGCCATACCCTGCAGTCAAACCAACTAGTTGCAAACTACTTTACAACTAGTTTTTTCACCATGCCCAACTAGTCAGCCAATTGTCATATTTTCATATAAGGAACTGGTATTTTTAACATGGCGATGTCCTACGAGATGTCAATTGTCAGATTTAAACCAGAAAATACCAGACATCTACTACTCATGAAATACTATTTTGTATATAATGAAAATATACTAGTATCATACTCATGATCCAATTACTAAAGATCGCGCTTTCCGGCAACCGTGTATTTGTACTTTCATTTAAGAAAAAAGTTTTTGAGAAATGACTTTTCTCTTCACACTTTCATTGACGTTTGGTTGAGATTTGAATCTAAATTTCGATTCGTTTCGTCGCGATTTTCAAGCTTTATTTGAAAAAATTAAGTGTTTTGTGAGTGGCTGTAAAAATAGTTACGAGCTACGCGCTACTATTCTTTGCTGCACCTCACTACATATCTATTTATATGCTACATGAAGCGGGAATCCGTGGTATAGATTTTGTCCGCATGCCTAACATACCGAAAGGTTCTAGGTCTGGAAAAAGAAACACCAAAATGCTTAAGAAAAAATTGTTCTGAATGATAGTGGTTTAGTGGTTTGGCAAGACCTCCGAGTGCTTTTCTGCCGTTCGGAGTAGGCATACAACATATATGTAAGTCCAGCCAATTTTGAAAAAAAAGGAAAAAGCAGCATACCACAAATTAGAAGAGTAAATCGACCTGAATACCCTAGGAGGTATATCGCGCCTCACTATTGTTATTAAATGAGAATCGACCCTTCCAATTAAGTTTGCAATGCTGATCCACTACCCACTATAACATATTCATAAGCTCGCAACAAAAAAAAAGTCTTTACCTAATTTTTTTTTAAACAAACATATGTATGTCAAAATAAAAACAAACTCGCAATCAATTAAAATATTTGTTTTTTGTTTTCCTGTTTATTCCCTTACTTATTATATTTCGGACATTTAAAACCAAGGAGACATGTTTTCAAAAGTGTGACGTCGCAGCCAGATATTTACATTTTTAATGCGGGATCTTGCTATTTGGATCATATTGGTCGTAAAATCCCAGTTTCATAGTAGTTCAAAATGGAAGGAAATGTACTAGTAAAATTGCAGTCTGATCATACCAGTAGCATACTAGTTCGAAAAAGATAAAAGAATACTGGTGCCGAATGTGGACCAAAACCTCTAGCAAGGACAAAATAAGAAAATGGACTCATCAATATATCATTTTAATTTTTATCGTTTTCGCTTTGGAAAACTCCGATTTAGGATTGCAAAACATAAACTATATCTTTGGAATATTTCATAAGCTGGTTGCGAATTACAATAGCATGCAATGCAAATGAAATAAACGAAAAAAGTAATTATAGCTTATGTCGCTTAAAAACATACTATGAAAATTGTAGTTGTATACTAGTATAGATTGTGTAGTATGATTTCAACCTGAAAATTATAGTTGGATGTATACTGACTAGTTTGATATTTCACTGCAGGGTAGGTACAAGCGATGAAGACCATATATTTATTACTTCTATATTGGCAGTAAAAGCTAATACCGTTCGAAAACATTGCAGTACAGATATATTATTTTTGAGATAGGCAGGCATATATTTTTATTTTCAAAAATATTTCAAAAAGTCATGAGCGTTAAAAAAAAAACAAGAAATTCACTACAGCTGCCATTGAAAGCGATATATACACAAGAAAATAAACTATGTCTAGGGTATAGTCTTTTATATTGTATCAATTCTGTAGGCTGTTTCGTGTGTTTCAAAGGAACGAGTATAAGGAACGAGTATAACGAGTACAAACGATTTATACTTTTGACAAGAAGCATCATTACTCGTTCCAGCAGATATATTCTTTTTTCCTTTTTAAAATGTCTTAAATATTGTTAAAGTTTGGGCCCCTATTAAGGGAATCCGTTGCTGGATGGCTTTGACAATTTTTAAAATTTTTTCGTTTATAAATATACATTCACAAAAACGGTACTAGCCTGCCTCAAAATGATTTCGTAATTTTTACACATTGAGAGGATACATAACTGCCAATATAGAAGTATTACATATATGATGAAAACAGTGAATTTCGCTTCCGACATCTCTCGCATTTCAATACAATTATTCGAATACCAGCTCTACTAGCGCAGATGATATCGACTCAAATTCGACACGAATTCGCCAGAAAAATTGCCAACGATTCGAGGAGAAAAAATATGCGAATTTCCAAAGAGCTAAAATCTCGATTATACTATGATGGTATCGCTAATCTATTGACGCGTAGTATCGCCGCGATAACATTATCAAATAAAGCGAAATAGTCTCGTGTTAGCGGCGAATACATTTTACTTATTGGGAAAGTACTCATGTATATGTAGTGACTACCATCCCTACTTATCTTCAAATATTTTTCTAACTACTAATATAGCAACTATCAATATATTAAAACGACCATTAGCAGTCCGTTAGGTCATTTTTCATTTTTCTTATGTTCGACCTTCTTGAGATCACCAGTTCGTCGAGACGATACACATTGCATATACAAGTATTGCGAAGTAAATTATTATTTTTGTGTGATATTTTCATTATTTAATAAAGATCAAAATATTAAGTAGTTGGCTATTGCTAATTTATTTTGTAGATAACCTAGACGCTACATATACATATATATATATGCTTTTCGGAAATTCCCAACATTTCCCAACAATCATTTCTGTAAATGTTTTTCAAAATAATTTAAAGTAAACTTGCTACAATGAGCGATATTTAAGCTTTTTCAGTTTTAACTTATTTGAAAGTTTCAAGTAAACTTTTTATAAAGTTCAAGAAAAATTTGTGACAAATAATTTCAATTTAAAAGTGAAATGCAAATGTTTATAAAAATTCGGAAAAACTTTTTGGCAGTTTTTTTCTTTTCAACTTCAAATATTTCCAATTCTTTTCAAACAATATTTTACATGAGAATGACGGCGAAAAAGCAAATATCATGGCTGCATCTTAACCACTTCCGCAAACTGGTAATAGTTCGTTTAAGTTGCAGCATTCAATGTATGATTAGAACTTAGTTATTTATTTTATTGCAATAGCTAAATAATATACAAAATATGGTTTGAATAAAGTTTAAAAAAAAACTTTTAGAAAGCTTTATTCAAAATCTTTTTTGTAGGTTTAAATTAATAAGCTTTTTATTAACGTGTCGTTTCAATTACACAACGTTTACTGTCAAACATTTTATAAGCGAAAAATCTGAATTTTGTAAGCTTAATACTTATTTCCGAAAGCTTTTTAAATATTTATTTTCAGTTTACTTTGCTTGTTGGGTTAATACGAAACAATTTTATGGTATCTTATAAATCATAAAGAGGCACTTGTCATCGTTGACTTGGAACAAGAATTATGAATTTTGCTGCTTTTTATTCAACAAAAAAGTGTTTACTCTGTAAACAAACAATTGCATATTATTGTTGTTGCGCAAAAACTTAGCAATTAGTCGGAACTAGTTAAACTATTTTTTTTTTGCAATTAATTGCTGATTTTGAGTGCAGCTGTTCAGATAAAAAAGAAGGAAATAAATCGGAGGCGAAGCTTTAAAATAACGAAAAGAAAAACAGTTTAATGGTAAAGCGTACTAAAAAGTCAGATGAAGGTAAATAAATAAGGAAAATTTTCAGTTTTGAAGTCCCTTCTTAGGGTTTTGCAAAACTTAAAATTTAAAATTATAATTGCAAATTTCGTTTAGGCACGTGTCTGCTAGGTCAACTCTGTTTGGTCAATCGCTGCGCCTGTATGCGCGCCGAGCGTTCCAGTACCTCGAGTGCGGCGCAAAGAACAGTACGCAGTTCTAGGCGTAATCATGGTGAGTTGAGGGTAATACAATATCAAACAAAAAATTTTAGAAACATACTACTCGTACTTATAGGACCCAGCTTATTTACACCACGCTGTTTTAACGGCAGCTGTACGAATACCGAAGAACTTCGCAGTCAAAGCATTTACTCATGTTTTAAGGAGCTCGACCGATTGGTGAGTATCGAAGATTATATCAAGCTATAATTTTTTAAACACAAGCATGACTTGTTGAAATTGCTAAATCAATTGTCATACAGCAATAAGCATTAATAATTTCTTTGCGTGAAAACAATCATTTGTACTGATCATTCAGTGAATCATTGATAGTGTCCACGGAATTAATTCCTCAGTATAAACACCCGGATATATCTATACATATAAGAGCGCTGCCCCGAAAATATTGCGATCCCCCAACCAGTCTCACTGACGGAGTGGGTCATAACTCGCTTTTAGAAAACAGAATGGATGAATGAAACCGGAGCTGCTATAGTCTTGAAATCAAAATCTCTGCAGTCCGTGCACTAGCAGGATAGCTTAGCATAAAATTACTTAATTGTTATTTCTAAATAACAGTCCTTTGTCATACATTCTAGTAAGGCTGGTTCGCGGCGCCAATTTTTTGGCGTTGATACCATGATGCCAGCGCCATAGCCGGTATTAGCGCAGTGCGTTAACCCAATTTCGTTAAGTGCTCTTTTGGCGCAATACCATATTGCTAGGGGGGCAGTTTATGAGGCATCACCGAAAACTAATACACTCCTGCGGGTTAGGGGTTTAGAATATGCCCGAGGTAGGCATACCGGTCGTAATATGCACAAAGGTAATGACGTGCAACTCGATGGTTGATCTA
The DNA here is from genome assembly GCA_949987695.1 of Merzomyia westermanni. Lineage (NCBI taxonomy): Eukaryota > Metazoa > Arthropoda > Insecta > Diptera > Tephritidae > Merzomyia > Merzomyia westermanni. The sequence goes on from OX465290.1 coordinate 71,569,899, forward strand.
CGGATATGATGCCTCTCACCTCTCATTACCCATCTGCCCTTCTTTACGAAAGGAGGGGTGACATGACCTATAAGGTTCCACTGGTCGTATCAAAGCGCTTCCACGACAGTCGAGCATATCCGGCCAAGGACTGTCAGTTCGACAGCACTTCCAAAACCTTCGGAGAGTGTTTTTGTCGTTACAACAACAACAACAAACCTAATACAAAGCGTTTGGAGGGCGTATCTAAAGACACGTATTCATGCCTTGATCAAGAATCCGAAGGCGGAGTATACATTTTTTTACACGTTTAAAAGTAATGGACAAAATGCAAATTGAGTTGATTTGGTTTTGTGTTTTTCCGACAGGATGGATACTGGATTTATATTGGAACGAATTTTCGTCATCCCTTGTCGGAACGAAATCAATCACTGAAGATGGCGGATCGCCGAAACCGGTTTGTTACAAAACCAAAATTGACAAGGGATGACGAAAATTCGTTCCAATATAAATCCAAAATGCAAATTATTCAACCTTTTTTTGTTAATAACTTTTATAGCTGTATTCTGTAAGTCTGTCTCATCTCAAGTCACTAAATTTGAGATTTTTCATTAGAGACAATTTTTGTGACTTCAGATGATTTCGGTATTCTGTAAAAGAAAATGAAAAAAGTTCACCAATGTACAAAGTACAGCATTTGCACAGGAAATAAAAGTCTCGAGTATAACGTGTGTGACGCAGTTTCGAATCCAGGATCTCGGACAACTAATTTTTTTATATTTTATTTCTTGTTAATTAAAAAATATTTTCTTAAATATATAGATGTTTCTACACTAAAAATTTATTAAGTAAATCATATCATATTAAGTAATCATAAAATGAGCTCAAGGCCAAGAATAATAATTTTTCACTTTTTGAATTTTTATGAAAATTTATTAGTTTTTTAATTTATGTAATTTTTAACCCAATATTTGACTGTTTGTGACCTGCCTAGAACCAGCTGACAAATTAGTGACTCTTCTTTTGAGACCAGAGGTGCGAGGCAGCTTACTGAGTACCACAAAATGTCTCTATTAGTGACTAGATACTCCTTACAGAATTCACCTATTAAATTGTTTCAAATCTTAATTTTCCGCACTCAGATTGTGATTCCTGAAACCGAAACGCGTCTTTGGGTATACCTCTCAACATTTTTGGTAACGCCTTGTTAGCTGTAGCGCGGTTGTTGGCGTCACTGGCGCTGATACCATTACTTGTGATACCATAACGCCATGACGCCATGACGACATCAGCGCCAGAAACACCTTCAACTCAATGGTGCCATTTCAGTGCAGCGCGAATAGAGTAATACAAACTCAATGGCGACGGCAGCGCCAGAAACACCTTTAACACCACTCCAGTACAGCGGTGTTTTGTAGTAGGTTCGTTTTTATGGCGCCACTGGCGTCATGGCGTTACGGAATCACAAATAAAGGTATCAGCGCCAGTGACGGCAACACCGGTATCAGCGCAATTCCGTGAAGTCGCGCAGCGTTATACACCCTTACATTCTAGGTCATCCGATCCTCTAGAAAGGAACTGGGTATCGAAAGAGCCTCGTTGCTAGAAATGTGTACTTGCGCGTTCATATTTGTAACAAGATTTACCTTGACACTTGGGCTGGGGAAGCTATGCATTGCACTCAAGATACCCTTGAATCCCCGTGATAATGCATCCTTGTTATGAAAGTTTCATGAAATAAATATACCAGCTTTTTAAAGTACACTGCAGGTACTCCCCTGGGATAATGTCCCGTCAAGAAAACTATGCTGAATAAAAACAGACTGGCAGAGTAATTGGTACATACCGACCACACCTAACTTATGGCCGACCTCTTATTCTTGACAAAATATGCTCACCGAAATCTCCGGCTAACTTATGATCATATGATAACTAGTTTGCCAATTAAATACGTCAAATGTGCTCTCCCCAAATTTTCCTCGAAGATATGTAATCGGAAACATATCTGAGGGATGATTAGAAGCTAGTACGTTTGTGAAAGAAGTCTCGATGCACAGAATATAAATACGTGTGTGTACGTATGTGCCGTAATATTTTATGCTTGCCGCTATATTACGTTACGGTGAACTTCACCGTCTTCTTAGTTTACATGCTATGTGACGGCCGCTATATAGCGGCACCGCTTTCGAGGAAACCATGCCTGAAGCATAGAGGCCGCTACATAGCGAACGTTATATTGCGGCACCGCTTTTCTAGGAAACCAAAGCTTTACTACTGATAGTTTGAAAGAATCCGATTATAATTACACATTTTTTTTCGTCAAGTAAATTGGGAAACTGGTAATTGAAAGCGAAACAACAAAAAGCACCAAAGGCTTAATCGAAACTCTTTGTATACCCGAAGTAAAGAACTCATTTTATTCCTTGTTTTTAAACTTATGATTAATTAGTTTTGAAATATTATTCAAACTTATTTATAAGATAAAACAAGGCCTACTAGTAAGCTTACAACTTTAAAAAGGCGAACTTCTATATTTGTATTTCCACTACTATCCGCAAGGTATTTCACATAGTGTTTTAATTAAATTATTTTTGACAGGGCTGCCACAGATTAGTAGTTTACTTTTATATAACTTTATATCCGCTTCTATCTTGAAGACGCCTTAGCCGACTGGAACGGAATGACATTTTATGTGTATTATTGCAAAGTTGCCACTTCTTTGAAGTAATGTGTTGTTTGAAAAATGTGCCGAAGGCTTTATACCTTTGAGGAATACGCATCGCGGTTATAAGCAGGAGCGTATATCCGAGATAGAAAAAGTTTTTGTATATGTCTGCAAGTTTGAAATAAGTAATTTTGTCTGTTTTATTATATTAATTATATCAACATATTCAAAAAAGAATGGCCCAACGAAATGGAAACCATGCCTAAGTTGGAGTCCGATATGAGGATGTGGAAAAGGTTGTGATTATTGGATTTCACTCTAAAAATAAAAGAAGTAAGTACTAATGTAGTTACTATTTTAGGTTCTGCTCAAATATTGCTGCAAAGGAATAAAAGTGAACTTGTTTTGTTACTGTTCTTCAAAAGAAAAGGGACTTATTTTTGGTATTTTTATACCTAGTAGTGCTACGCACACAAGGTATATTAACTTTAGTCGCGCAACGGCGGTATGTAACGGCATAAACGGATCGAGATAGATATGGACTTATATATATCAAAATGTTTAGGAGGAAAAAAAAATTGATTAACTTGAGTAAATTCTGAGATATCTTAATGAAGTTTGGCATGCAGGTTCCTTTCCACTCATCTCCGAGCGCTAATTAAAATGGACGAAATCGGATAATAGCCACGCCACCTTTTTATATATAGAATTTTTTCGAAAATACAAAAAAAGTAATTTTTCAGGACATAATACACTTATAAAGATAAAATTTGGTGTGTACATTAATGTTAAGGCAGAAAATACATTTTTCAGGAAATTTTTGAAAATGGGAGTGACACCGCCCCTTTTTATTAAGTCAAATTAAGAAATAATATTAATCATAAATCAAAAACTGTTCAAGATATCGAAACGAAATTTAGCACACATATTTACATTAATAGAAGGAATGTTTCGAAAAAAAATGGGAGAAATCGGTTAAGATCCACGCTTACTTTTATACGAAAGATGTTGAAAAGGTTCATAGATATATTTAATAGGCATTAACAAAAATATTTTGTGAATTTTGGTGAAGTAGGCGTGGCGCTGTCCACTTTTCAGCATAAAAGTTATGCTATTTTCAAAGGCGATTGCTTGTAGTTTGAACTACATATATATTTCAATCAAAATTCGTCAGCCGCTTCTCAATAGTATATAATATACTTTTGCCAAAAATTAGGCAAATCGGATAACACACAAGTAAAATATCCGGGCAAGTTGTTAATACCCCACCGAAATATGGAAGTTATATATCTTTTTTGATTTTTATACCTTTCATGAATATGAAATGTTTGTAAGTATGAGAAGAAGAAGAGATGGGCCTATCAATAAGTAAACTGAAATAATAAGGACGATGAGCTGAGTCGTGGCGCCGTGGTGTGGCCGTAGTGTGGCCGGCCTACCACACCGAAGGTCCAAGGTTTGAGTCCTGGAACAGGTAACATCAAAAGTGGTTTGAAAAAGTACTAAAATATACCCGCGTAAATTGGTATGCCAAAATGGAGCACTACTAGGTATATAATGTTCGGTTCCACCCGAGCTTAGACCTCCTTATTGGTTTTCTTTAAGCAAATTTGGTTTGCGTCCCCACTAGTGACAAAATGAAGATGCGATTTCGTAATTTTCGGTTTACACTCAAAAACGTTGTTATGGAAAAAATGTGGAGCCCCCCGGAAAATATTTTCTGTATCCGCGCCTGGTTATAAGTAAGTGTCTAATGCTTACTTACAATAAGTACAAACTCTGCAAAATTTTAATGGTCTTAAACTGTTAATTAAAAGATACATAGCTCAAGCCCCGTTTATCGAAAAAATGAGTTGTGTGGGGGCTATACGATACATTAGTCCAATATTGATGGTTTTTACTACACACATTACATATATGTAATAAGTACTGTAGCTGCCAAATTTGGTGTTCCTCGGTATTAAATTGCAAGACGTTTAGCTCCAAACACACAATCGATTATATGGGAGCTATATGTTATGTTGGTTCGATCTGGTTGATTTTCTCTAGTCACATTACGTATATAAAATGTATGAAACTTGCAAACTATTTAAGTTCCTAGCTCTTTAATGGCAATAATTTTTATAGGTCAAAATCCGATCTTGTTGGTTCCGGCAAATGATTAATCTATTACAAAATGGCGGCCGACATCCAAATTTCAGCCAGATATCTCTAAAATTAAGGGACTAGTTTGCGTTCAAACAGACAGACAGACGGGCATGGCTAAATCGACTCAACTCATCATCCTGATCATTTCGATATACTAATTGGTGGGTCCAATTCTCATATCCCCAAATGTTAGCCCTTAAATTTAGTCTTGTAGGTATCAAACAAAAGCTGTGCAATTCATAATATGAGTATCAAACGGGAGTGATTAGTGGAAAGTTTGAATAAAACAAAAATGTTTAGGTACTGGAATACTCGTACATCTAGCAAGAAGCTTGCGCCTCCGGTTTGAAGTTTGCCATGCGCTTTGTTACATGCCATGCAAAGTTTAATTTTTCGAACTCAGTGCAGCTTTCCACACATAGCTGGAGATCATTAACATCTTTGGCCATAAAGGTGTGGCCCATGTTCACTTACTTTGTACAAAAATTTCTTGATAGCTCTTTCAGGGAGTTGATAACAGAACAAAGCATGTCACAGCTTAATACACGGACTCTACTTTTATATTGTAGGTATGTAGTTGTAAAGATAATCACAGCTTTCGTATAAACTTACAAATGACTCAATATAACCCTAGTAAATAATAATAAATATACAGCTTAACGAGACTTTTACATTTTTATGTGAAAACCCTGCAGTCAGCAAACATTCTACTTTATTAACTAAAATGTTGTGTTCTTATTTAGACCAGTTCGTTTGGGGCTATAGTTCCTATGTTCATAGAAACACAAACTGATTCAAAAGAAGCATTTTTATTGAACGGCCGAACGACTGAGTGAAGTGAACGTCCTAGTTCACATTTGAAAAAAGAACTAGCTCGTTCGATCATTCAATTGAACGAAATTGCCCACCTCTAAGTCAAACTGATGTGTTGGCTGATTAGTATATCAACTGGTATGATGTTAGCGCAAACGTTGGCAATCGATATTTCGTAGGACAACGCTGTATTAAAAATGCCATTTGCTAACATGAAAATAACAGAGAACTTTTAACTAGTTCCGCTGTCGGTGAAAACTGGTAGATTTCGCTGCAGGGAACTTATCGCCTCTAAACTAAGTTGAGTTGAGTTTTCTCCCATGTGATGTGAGAAAATTGATTGAATAGATTAAAATGTGAGCGGTCAATTTTAAATAAAAATTGTTGATATATATGTATGTGCTTGTGATCATGTTTAAGTAAGATATTGATGTACATTTCTTTGGATTTAAAGCATCAACACAGTCTGCATTCAAGTTTATTTTTTCTTTTTCTATGGTTAATCAACGATAGTGTGATCACGATTTTCGTAGCGTTAAAAGAGTGTTATGATAATTGAATTTCCATTGAAAGTTTTGTCTTTTATATTGGCTTAATGGAAGTCCTATAACGAGATATAAATTTGTTTAAAGAACGTCTATCTCGGAATTTTTTTCAAACTTTTTTTAATGTTTAATTGAATAACATAATAACTCTTCGCGTTAGCGTTTAAAGTGAGAAATTGAGTCGAAGTTAAAGTTGAGGAAAACATTAGGTGTCCGGAAACTAGCGCGTTTACCCTATAAAGCAGCAATAGGAAACTACATTGTATAATCAAAAATCGACCTCCAGGAGTACATTTGTGAATAAACCATTCAGTTCTTTGTGGTAATTATTTATTGATGCATGTCCAAACAAGCCTACAGACAAAAAGGCGGAAATTCAAAGACTTGTTACTTGGGCTTCTAATATGCATTTTTACTTAATATCTACCTGTTCTAATTTAATTTCTTGTATACAAATATGTGAGCTAACTTTCATTGCCACCACTGTATACAGCTGGAATAAAATATTTTCTTGCAATAAAATGTATAACGAACTTTAAGTTATATATCTAGCAATACATCGGTGAAAATTGTTTTCAATTCTTTACAGCGGTTGTTGAGTGATGTGCGTGCAAAGATACAGACAAGCGCACAAAAATTCTTTAAACGTTTCACATGTGCTTTTGTGTATTCTTTGTCCGCGGCTTTTTGATCCGACTTGAGATTTGGATACCCCTTTTATGCTTTTAATTCATGTAATTCTATGAAAGGACCCGGTTCTCGGGATCCGGTTCATCGTTTCTGTCGAACGCTCTGTGAATATATTTAAGATGACTGTCATTTAGCTAATCAATTCAACATCTCCTTAGACAAGTTGTATAATCTTCGACACCCGACAAATGTACTGATATAAGTGGACTGAGCTGGAGCGTCTGATTTAATTGCACTTTTTATACAAAGCGACATAACTAATAATCATGATTATATACTAGTACATACATACATATAGTACATATTCATCTAAACAATTTTAAATAAGGAAGAACAAAAATGTTTTAAAACAACTAAGGGAGTCTAAGTTCGGGTGTAACCGAGCATAATATACTAGGTGTGGCTAAATTTTTTATTATTCTGTTATTACCAAATATTATTATAGAGTTTTGGCAAACCGATTGACTTCGTGTTTTTTAATTTAATGGATACAATTATCAATCACCTTAAGTTTAAATATGGGTGGTACCACGCCTACTTAAATTGATTTCAACACTGTTAAATTTGGTTTACTTAAGTTAATATTTTTTGCAAAAATTTCAATAGTGTAACTTTTTTGGATTTGGTATAGAGTTATGGCTACGAATCGTTAGTGCAGGCTTGATCAAAAAAGAGGCGGTGTCATGCCCATTTACAAATACTTCTATTTTTTCCACTTTTTTCTTACAACGACCCTTCCGAAGTAAACAGAGTTGACATACAATTATTTTTAGCGCATTTTTTGACTTATATCACTCTTTCAAAAATGGTTTATACAAAAGTGGACTAGATCTTTAACCGGTGTCGTAAATTTTTCTGAGGTACATTACTGGCAGTAAGTGTAATCTTGATAGTTGTTTTCAATGTGTAAACATATTTTGGCTCGGTAGGGGCTGCCCAGAAAAGTTACGCGTCGCTGCCTGTGACTGTAGCTGTGCCTCTTCTGTCTGTGCCTTGTTGTTGATGTTGGCTTTATGCATATCTCAGTTGTGAGTGAGATTACGCATGCTAAATGTATAGAAATATTTTTTGACTGTTTTTCTCGGCTTATGTGTGCGTGTGTATGCAAGTGTTTTGTTGATTGTTATTATTCGGTAATAGTGCCTAAACACGATGAGTCCCCGCAAAAATTAGTGCGCCTATTCTCTAAAGAGGTCGATCCGCGATTAATCTCTTCAGTCTTCATAATTCAATTTACATAAGTAAATTTTTATTTATGTAACCTACTCATAGGGGTGTAAATCAATTTCAGTTACTTATAGGAGTTAAAAGTCCCCGTTTGGGAGGAAAGTGGATTAGTCCTTTCCTACCCGTTCGGGTATAAATGGGTACAATTTGTCTCCCCACAGGACATGCTCAAACAAATGTGAACACTTCAACCCATACAAAGTCATCAGAACCGGCATTAGTCGCATCCTCCTTTGCATCCTAGACTAATCGTATTTTTTGCAGGAATGCTATCAATCGGCAAAAGACGAAGGGAACTACGTTTATCATATATATGTACAGTGTTTACAAAAACAAAATAAGCTATTACTAATGTTAAACTTATTTTAGCTCCGAATACTTAACAAGGTATCTAATTTGTTTAGTTTGTGCAATCTTTGTGGTTATGCTTATGGAATGAAATGCAAGAAAATTAACTAAAAAAAAAACTAAATAAAGTAAAATAAAATAAATTAAAACACAATAAAATAAAATAAATAAAAATAAAAAATAAAATAAAATAAACTGAAATAAAATAAAACAAAATAATATAAATAAAATCAAATAAAATAAAATAAAATAATATAAATACTATAAAACAAAATAAAATAAACTAAATTTAAATAAAATCAAATGAAATAAAATAAAATAAAGTAAAACAAAATAAAATAATATAATATAAATAAAAATAAAATAAAATCAAATAAAATAAAATAAAATAATATAAAATAAAATAAACTAAAATAAAATAAAACAAAATAATATAAATAAAATAAAATAGAATAAAATAAAATAAAATAAAATAAAATAAAATAAAATAAAATAAATAAAACAAAATAATATAAAATAAAATAAAATAAAATAAAATAAACTATAATAAAATAAAACAAAATAATATAAATAAAATCAAATAAAATGAAATAAAATAATATAAATAATAAAAATAAAATTAAATTAAAAAAAATTTAATTAAATTATATAAATAATATAGATAAAATAAAATCAAATAAAATAAAATAAAATAAAAGAAAATTAAAATAAATTATATAAATAATATAGATAAAGTAAAATCAAATAATATAAAATAAAATATACAAAAATAAAGTAAAATAGAATTCTTCTTCTTTAAATGGTCATCTAAGCGCCTGGGCGATTTTGGCCGTCCAACAAAGCTCGCCAGTCGTTTCTTCGTTGCGCCAATTGGAAACACCGCGGGATCGCAAATCGGTCTCCACTTGGTACTTCCATCGGAGTGGTGGTCTCCCTCTTCCTCTGCTTCCACCGGCGGGTGCCGATAAGAATACCTTCTCGGCTGGATCATCTTCGCTCATTCGCACTACGTGGCCTAGCCAGCGAAGCCGCTGTGTTTTAATTCGCTGAACTATTTCGGCGTCTGCGTAAAGTTCATACAGCTCATCATTAAATCTCCTTCGGTACTGGCCGTCGTCAATGCGTAGAGGTCCACAAATCTTTCGAAGAACCTTTCTCTCGAATACTCCCAGAGCGGCCTCATCAGATGTTGTTAGTGTCCACGCTTCTGCACCATATAGCAGGACGGGTGCGATGAGTGACTTGTAGAGTGTTATTTTCGTTCGTCGAAAGAGGACTTTACTTTTCAATTGCCTACTCAGTCCGAAGTAGCATTTGTTTGCAAGAGTAATTCTTCGTAGGATTTCTAGGCTAACATTATTGTTGGTGTTAATGCTGGTTCCCAGGTAAACGAAGTCCTTTACTATTTCGAAATTATTGCTGCCAACAGTGGGTTGGTTGCCAAGGCGCGAATGCGCTGACTCTTTGCATGATGACAGAAGGTACTTCGTTTTGCCCTCGTTCACCACCAATCCCATTTTCTCCGCTTCTTTTTCTAATTTGGAGTAAACAGAAGTTACGGCGCGGTTGTTAAGGCCAATGATATCAATATCGTCAGCATATGCCAACAGTTGCACGCTTTTATAAAATATTGTTCCAGCGGGGTTAAGTTCGGCAGCTTGTATTATTTTCTCCAGCATTAAATTAAAGAAGTCGCACGATAGGGGGTCACCCTGTCTGAAACCTAGTTTAGTTTCGAACGTCTCGGAGAGGTACTTCCCAATTCTGACCGAGCTGGCGGTATTGCTCAAGGTCATTTTGCATAGCCGTATAAGTTTTGCGGGGAAACCAAATTCAGACATAGCGGCATATAGGCAGCTCCTTTTCGTGCTATCGAAAGCGGCTTTAAAATCAACAAAGAGATGATGTGTGTCGATTCTTTTCTCCCCAAGATTTGGCGTATTGTAAAAATCTGGTCGATGGTAGATTTACCAGGTCTGAAGCCACACTAATAAGGTCTAATCCGTCTGTTCACATCAGGCTTCAGTCTTTCGCACAATACGCTTGATAGGCCCTTATATGCGATATTCAAAAGGCTGATTCCGCGATAGTTGGCGCAGTTTGCAGGATCGTCCTTCTTGTAGATTGGAAATAAAATTAAAAAAATAAAATAAAATAAAATGAAATGAAATAAAACGAAATAAAATAAAACAAAATAAAATAAAACAAAGGAAATAAAAATAAAATAAAATTAATTAAAAGGAACTATGGTAACAGGAATGAAGGGAATGGAGGGAAAGGAAATGGAAGGAGAGGATCAGCAAGAAAAGGGAACAATAAAATAAATTAAAAATAGAGATTGTTGAAAGAAGAGAGAAGCAAATAAAATAAAAATATATTAAAGTAAAGAAACAGCATAGAAAAAAGGGAAATAAGGCCAAGAAAGGAGTAGCTAATAGCTAACATAAAATAAAGTTTTGTGGTAGAAATGCAACCACTGGGCGATGTACAGGATACACATGTTACTAGAGCGGGTCAAATTGTATGGATGGATTTGTTTCATCAGGAGTATATATAGGTAAAACGTAATCTACAGATAATTCTAAGAAAAATTTCTGGAGACACCCTAGCTCTAAGTCCGATTTCGAGTCCCCCACTTCTGCAAAATAGATATTTTGCCATATGAATGTAGGGCTTGGCCAAAAACTCTTCATAGCTTCTGATAGAATTATAGGAAAAATATCATATTGGACTTACTTTAAAGGTATTTTACCCATATTTCAGAATCTGTATTAATATCTATAGTGTTTTTGAATTTTAGTAGAGATATCAGGCTTAAATTATGAGAAATTTGCCTAAAATGAACTTTTAACTACTATATTATCATTTTTAACAAATTTCTTAGGGAATTTTTTTTTCTTTACAGCTAAAGAAGTTCAGAACATTTCGAACAACTTTCATTCAGACAGCAAAATTTTTGTATTTAACTTTTAAATGGAGGAACCAAATCCTTTTACATCATGTGAATCCAATTTATCTGAATTTACCGTCCAGTCGTGACCTTTTAAGATTTTATTTTTTTTAAGTGATCATGCTAAAATTCAAAGTAAAATGTTTTCGCATACAAATTTAACTTCTCATGTAATTGATAAATTGGTTGAAATTTGGAATAAATTGAATGTTCAACTAATTGATAGATGTAGTATTCTAAGAAAACTAAATGTTTTAATTGAAAAATATCACGAAAGCATTAAGCACAGAAAAATATTTCAGGAATTTACAGCATTCGTACAGTCAACAAATGAATTATTTTACATTGGAAAATGTAAATGCAAGTTAAAAACAACAGAATGCTCATGTGGTTTAATACCAAACCATTTAAAAGAATTTATGATGGACCAACATAATGATAGAAAATTCACAATACCTGAATATATGGATGACATTGTAGCAGAAACACCTACAACAATGCCAACAGTTAGCGATGATCCAACATACGAACCACTTGGAACAGATATGGAAACAGGTGAAGCACAAATTGCAAATGAAGCAGTTGCAGAAGTATCTGTTACAATAAAACGAGGACATTATACTCAACGATACGATGCTATAAATTTTGCTATGATGTGTGACAGATTCGGTGTTTCAGATAGAGTTTACCAACAGCCCTTTTCGAAGATATAAATTTTCAAGATGTTCGTGGTAACTTATCATAATGGATAAATCTAAAGTTGCAAGAGAAAAAACTAAAGCTAGAGATGAAGTGCTTCGTAAACGATACATAGATTCCAACATAACTGCATTTTCTTTCGATGGCAGAAAAAATCATTCATTAACTAGAGATACAAATATGGCAAAAGAACCCCATTTAGTTGTTCTAAAAGAGCCTAATGCAGAATTACTTGGATATGTTAATTTGGGTGAAGAAGAAAATGTAAAACACAAATTAAAAAAATTAAATGAATTCTTCAATAGCCAAAACTGGCAATAGATCAATTAATTGGCATATGCAGCGATGGAGAACCAGCTAATACTGGAATAGAAAATGGTGTTATAAGACTTTTTGAAAAGCATTTAAATAGACCACTGCACTGGTTTATATGTTTGCTTCATTTCAATAAATTACCATTTGGCCATTTATTCAGAGCATAGATAAAACAGTCACGAGTGGACCAAGAGCAGCAAGTGGAAATAGTATATTCAAAGACATTCAAGACTATGGAAATTTTTAGGTATGCATTTGTTAAAATTATTTTATAATATTTTTTCAATCAAATTAAAATAGGAAAATTATACTAATTTTAATTGATCTAAAAAATTTATTTTTCAGGTTGTAAGAACGAGAATTATCTACAGATGTTAAATATTTATATCAAATGGCCAAAGCAATTTCAAATGGTGCTATTTCAGTTGACTTAGGTAACATAAAACCAGGAGCAGTTGTACATTCTCGATGGCAAACCAAAGCAAGCAGGGTATTACGTCTATATACAACAACTAATACACCATCGGAAAATTTGAAAACTCTAGCAGTTTATATTATTAGAATTTATGTGCCAATGTATTTCAATGTAAAATATTATAATTCTGTTGTATACGGCAGTGTACTTTTATCAAAGTTTATTCGTTGGACACGATACCTACCACGTAATTTACTTAATATTGTGGATGGTGTAATCCAAAATAATTCATATTACGCTCATCCAGAAAACATTTTAATAACAATGATAGAAAAGCCATACGGGATAGAACTATCAAAAAAATTGTATACTATCGAGAAAAAATACTTGATCCAACTAAACTCAGAGTTTACAAAAAATATTATATCAATTTTAATGCTTCAGATTATGCTGATATGATTGATCTGAATGACGATAATTTACTATCTGAACCGGCATTCACAAGAAATAATCCATACGATCACTTGGTATAATTTTTAGATTACGATGAGCCAACACTAGATGATCCTAATATTTCAATGCATATACAAGGAACAGAAAGATATGTACAGTGGGTGACATCTGTTTCCAAACGTGTTATAGAAAAAAAACGTTAAAAATGATAATATAGTAGTTAAAAGTTCATTTTAGGCTAACTTCTCATCATTTAAGCCTGATATCTGTACTAAAATTCAAAAACACTAGATATTAATACAGATTCTGAAATGTACGTAAAATACCTTTAAAGTAGGTCCAATATGATATTTTTCCCATAATTCTATCAGAAGCTATTAAGAGTTTTTGGCCAACCCCTACATTCATATGGCAAAATATCTATTTTGCAGAAGTGGGGGACTCGAAATCGAACTGTGGTGTCTTCAGCAATTTTTCTTAGAATCATCTGTAGATTACGTTTTTGCTATACTCCTGATGGAAAAAAAATTTTACACGCTCTAATGTTTACACATCACGCCTTTTTTTAATTTATGATTAATAACGTTTGTAAAATTTACTCAACTAAAAGTGGGTGGGGGCACGCCCATATTCAAAATTTCACAAAAAAAAATGTATCGCCTGCTATTATTTCAACCCAGTGATATTATGTTCTAAATAATCCCTTTCTTGTGTTTTTCAAAATATTCGATACATAATTCGCCCAGTTTAAATAGCGGTGGCTGATAAGATCCAAAAAACTTGCATATCAAATTACAATAAAATGTCTTAAAACTTTGCTCCTGAATACTTTTATATATATAAATCTGAATATATCTCAACTCGTTTATGTCGCTAATATTATATATTTTTACACCGCGTTACACACATTCTGTCCTATGAACCAAATATACTTTTTCGGAAAGGGAAGAAAAAATAAAAATACACGTGTATCGGCGATTTTCATGTACACGTCAGATTTTTTTTTTTTTATGTATAAACTATAAAGGTCGTAGTGTGCGTCTGTCCGCCTGTGTGAAAGACTGTGCATCGATTTTTAGCCCTTTCTTTTTTTTCGATCCAAAGTCTTTCACACAGGCGGACAGACGGACAGACGGACACTACGACCTTTATAGTTTATACATTAAAAAAAAAATTCTGACGTGTACATGAAAATCGCCGATACACGTGTATTTTTATTTTTTCTTCCCTTTCCGAAAAAGTATATTTGGTTCATAGGACAGAACTAAAGCTCGTTTTTGTAACGCAGTGTCATATGCATATGTAATATTTATATTTTCTGGGAGTCATGCCCAGCTGAGTATAAAAACAACAACGATCAAATAATACATGTCATCATGTATGCGCCTTTTGTTGTCATCCCGTTGGGTGCACCACAATCATTGTGAAAAGTTCAAAGTCAATAACGATCGTCGACCGGCAAGTTAAACGACATATACGATAGTTTGTAAGCATTATCAGGAGACTAATTGGCAGTTTGTCACGATGTCAGTCGGTTGTTTATTTAATTGAGTTTGTCGGCAAGTGTAGCGTGAATGTTTTGAAACAATTTAAATCCATCGACAGCTGCCATACTGAAGTGTGTAACTACTGAGCTGACCGGTGGGTATCATGTCCGGGGTATGAAGTCCATTACGGATTGATGGAAAAAACCATGAACAATCTTGTGATGGATATGCTTTTGATATTTCTAATTACATACTTATTTAGGTAATATTTTCTTTTTACTTCCATAACTTATTTTGTATACATTTACCCGGTTACTTATCCTTGGCAGTAGCTGCTCCTAGAGCGCAACTACCCAGTGTTCCATTAGTCTTTGGTGTCCGTGATTTCCTTATATAGTTCAATCCTTATATCAACATGTAACATCAGCAGGAGTCAGTTATCGAATTCTCTATTACACATGGAACGGAGACTATACAATATCTTCTAGTCAAAGTTCTGGGAAACAATCTCTTTCAATAGAGTTGGACCAAAGTGATATTGTTTAAGAAGAGTTAACTCCGTTGATCAGTTTAAAAGATGGTTGATGTCGTAGGAGAGCACTCCACACAACGGAGACACATTGGTTATGGCTGTGTTTAGTCAGTATATGTAAGAGTTTAACATATTTATGTATTGAAACCGAAATTGTAACAGGGTGTCTCACATCTCCCATGGAAGTTCGCGAAGTTCTCCGTAGCGATAGGTGGCTTATTACAATTTTGTCGTTGGTTGGCGTTTAACCTTATTTGGGATTTTTGCAAGCTCCTCTTACGTCAGTCATAGCTTTTAACGGCAACTACAGCAGGTTGGCAACACCTCTCTCCACCTGTTTTTCCAAACTGCACTTCCTGCTTCAGCTGCCAAATTGGGGTGACGATAGGCAAACCTTCTGGGCAGGTTTATCTTCTTCTGCTCACTGCACTACGTTTATATTTGCAGACAGCTCGAACAGATCTTTATTAAATTTCCTTTAATTCTCGCCCACCCCCTTTGCTTTTGACAGCATGGGTTGTACAGAAATAACAGAACTTCGAAGGTTTAAGATGCACTGTAGTCATTAGCCTTTTTCCTTTCCTGCATTCAGATGTGCAGCTACCGATTTCAGTTAGCCTATAAGTCATCCCAATCGGATGAGTCTCACTACAGCTTCATCTTCGTGCACCCCCAAACAAATCTTCGCACCTTTTACCAGTGTGACCAGGTGATAGAAAAAAAGAGGCTAAATCGGCAAAAAAAAAAGGTTAGAAAAGGCTAAAATTAAGAAAAAACAAGTAGGGAAAGGACTGTCTTCGATTGTGCCGAAGACTTTATACCTTTCATGAATACGCATCACGGTTTTAAGTGTCCGATCCCTACTCACAATTAGTAAAAACTCTGCAAAACTGATCATTTAAAGATACATAGCCCAACCCCATTTATCGGAATAATCGATTGTATGGGAGCTATATGTTATGTTGGTCCGATCTGGCTGATTTTCACTGCACACATTGCAGATAAAATAAGAACCAAACCTGCAAAATTTTACGTTCCTAGCTTTTTAATTGCAAAATTTATAGTCCAAAGCCCATTTATCGAAACTATCGATTGTATGGGAGCTATGCGTTGTATTGCTCCGATCTTGCTGATTCCGACCAATGATTGATCTCATGCAAATGGCGGCTCCATACCAAATTTCATCAAGATATCTCAAAAACCCAGGGACTAGTTTGCGTAAAAACAGACAGGCGGACAGACGCACAGACGGACAGCTCATCGACCTGATCATTTCAGTATACTTATTGGTGGGTCTATCTCATCTTCTTCTCATACTCACAAACATCGGACCAAAGTTATAATACCATTTCATGTTCATGAAAGGTATAAAAAGAAGTTAACAAAAAGTCAGACATTTTTTTTACGAAATCCATTTCAAATTTTTCATTTTAGTTTAAACTACATATTTGTATATAAGACTGTAGACATAACTTAAAGGAATTATTCTTGTTTCAACGTATGACAGGCACATTTTCCCCGACTAGGAATTTTTTCAAAGACATACATACTGAAGAAAAATCACTGCAAACTAAATAATTTTATAATATTTTCTTCGTCTCTTTTGTAAGGAGTTCATATTAAGAGGTAGGCGATGTCGCAATTGGGTTATCAACTCTATTAAAAATAGTTGACAATTTTTACGAATAATTTTCTGTATTTCGTCATCAATACTACCTTCATTTAACTTTAATTTTATGGTGTTGGGACCAGAAAAGGTTTGGAATAAAAAAAGGCTAAAAAAAAAGCCACGAAGCTAAAACCAAAGTTATGTGGGTAAAAGACAAAAAAAGGCTAAATCTAGCCTCGAAAAGGCTCACCTGGTCACACTGATTTTTACTATCGCACCTCACACCCGACTTGCTCACATTGCTTAGAATACACGAGCTACGAGAGTCTGCGATGTGCACAACCAAGCCACACAACATTCAACAATTAAAAGCACAGCACATCAAAAAATATTCAAATATGCTGAATTACTTGTCAATTTCCAGAATGCAATCATTCCATTTAAAAGACTCTAACAAATAGCTTCTCTTTTCTGAAATTGTATGTGAACAAGTTTTCATTCAAAACGGCATTCCCATTACGATTACAAAACAATTCCCATTTTAAATATTGGAATTCCCTGAACCACCTGCCGCTGAACATGTGAATGCTATTAAGCGTAACCAAAATAATAAAATCATTCTCTTATCTGACAATCAAATTAATTCTCCAGTAAAAATTCTCTATAACTCG
The DNA here is from genome assembly GCA_949987695.1 of Merzomyia westermanni. Taxonomy (NCBI): domain Eukaryota; kingdom Metazoa; phylum Arthropoda; class Insecta; order Diptera; family Tephritidae; genus Merzomyia; species Merzomyia westermanni. The sequence continues at coordinate 71,587,445 of OX465290.1, forward strand.
AGCAAACCTCTTTTCTCCAAATTTAATATTTACTAAACGAAGAATGTAAACAGAGAGTAAGTAATGTGCAATTTCATTCAATGTAAAGGAATAAGGGTATTCACAATCTCTGAAGAATCCGACTTGTTGCTAGTTTTTAAAATTTTGCTTCTATTTTGATTAAGTTTGGTAACCACGGGTTCAAATTTTATTTTAAATATCTAACTCATCCGACGACTACAGAAAACTAAACATGTTAAGATCCAGTCTTTAGCAGCTTTGCCAAAAAAAGAACGACGATTTCAAGTTAAATCTGGGAAAGACTTTCAGACCATGCTTACAACTGACGCAATATAACTAATATCTTACAAAAGGGGCAATAAAAAAGATGTGGAACCAAAACCACTTTCCCTCTGACAAGGAATGCGCCCGTCTTTCTGATAACGATTCAATATGAGAGCTGCAACTATTTAACACCAAAAGCTTCTCAATGCTTTGGCCCCCCAGACTGTAGCATCTTTATTTGTGCACAATGCTTATTCCATTATTAGGGAAATTGTTGTGTAGGTACAATAAAATTTAGGATAATACAGACATGATAATCCTGAGACTAAAAATATTCGCACAGAAATATTTTCGCGTCTTTTTCTTGCAAAAACTAGACAGCTGAGCATGAAGTGACTTAATGACTCCACCTCATCATCCTCCATGCAGCTGACAGGGTTGCAATTGTACGAAAGACTAAACCCCGCCCCATGAACTCGAGGCCTGGCAAATAAACGAAACGAAAACTTGCTGAAAATGAGCTCTGAAACCCACAGAAGGAAAGCTAATTCATGGACTGAGCGCAATTTTACGGCATACTTACCCAGCCTTATCATCTGGGGTTGTACTGTAAAGAGAAAGTATAATTAACTACTTTTAAGTTGATCCCCGACATACTTAATTAGTATATGTTGCCTATGCGGAAAAGCAGCATTCCCTGGAAAGTAAGGATGCATCTCTGTTAACACTATGCCAGATCCGACATCATATAATATCATCGTTTGATCCGAAGGTGTAGATAGAATCGGGAAACTGTTTTGTCAGCTCCAGTCCCATGAATGCCGTCATTAAGGCGCAAGCACATCTGTTGTCGCATAGGTACGCGAACTTCCGTGGAAGACAGGGGTCACACTGGTTCAACTTTGTCTGGGATACTGTGCCCGTAATGGGCTACACTTTTACTTAACCATAGTGACCCCACATAATGGTGATTGTTTCCCCGGCATGTGATGTGTGTTCTCCCACGATACCAACTATCTGTTTACTTGCTTGGCAGAGCAGGCTCTTCGAACACCAACTACATTTTGGTCGAAGCCAGTTTCCTGGACCTTCCTTTAAAAAGATACTGTTGCAACGTAAAGTAAATTTAAAGGCGAAGCAGACTTGGACACTTTTTCCATTTGATAACAACGATAAGCGAACAAACCCTACTCTTTTGTCTGATCGCAATGTCAGCATACAACTGAGCTTAAGCGCTATTGCCCAAAGAGATCATGAATACCCATAACAAGTTAAGAGTAACGAAGGCTGCGAAAAAGCAAAGAGGGCATAGAAAACTCTACAAAGAGAGCAGAGAAACGATCTGTTAAGGTGAAGCTGGGTTGTGGGAGATCGCTTTTATGGCAACACGATAGCGCCGACGTCAACAGCGATGCACTTTTCATTTCCATTTTTAAAGCGGTAATTGCAGTTGAATGCGTTATTCGTGTAACAATTGTTAAGCGGTTCTGATAGCTGCAGTCCATCAGAGAACACGCTTTTAAATATTAATAAAAATAATAATATTAAAAATATTTTCACGTGTTTTTGTTTAATTTCAACATGTTTTTTATTGTAACATTGGAAATGTGCCTTTTTCATGTTTGCTAAATAAAACGTTTTTAAGATTTTTTGTTATAAATTTCACATTTTGTGTGCTGTGACCTCTAAGCTTTTTTTTTATTTATTTTATATACTGCGTTCACAGTTTTTATAAATAAGACTGTTTCACCTTCAAAAGATTCTAAAACAAGTTTTAATGTGAAATGTTCTTTTGACTTTTGAATGTGTGTAAAGTGATTTTTTTTTATAAATTCGTTTAAGAAGAAGTTTATTTAGAAACAAAAAGGCGGTGTACAACTAACTGTTACGTGTTTGTTGTATTTTTTTCGTGTACATACATTATTTTGCTGTTATTCGCATTAAGTTAACGGCAACACAGTGCAATCATGGTTAGCAGCGTCTTAAAGATATCAGAAAAAGCGGTAAGAAATCCTTTTTTAAAACCCGAAAATTTATGAGCCAACTGTAGGAGGCACTCGAAAAAAACAACAAACTCTTACGTCAAAAAATTACCATCATTACACAGTGTTTTTGCAATGTAACTTTTAGATCAAGGCGAATTTACTTATAGGTGATATAATATGAGCAGTGCCTTTTTCTTTCAAAATAAAAAATGTCTATGCAATCTGACAGGAGAAGCAGTCAAATCAAAAAACAAAACACATGAAGTGCGTGTATCAAAGCCAATTTATACCAGGTTATAGCACGGCGAATTCGTTGCTGTATACACACACATATTTCATGCGTTTTGTTTTTGCTTTCGCGTCTTCTCCTGTCAGATCGCAGGGAATTTTTTTATTTTGACAGAAGCCACTGCTGATATGTTCTTATGAGATCACCTGTAAGTGAATTCGACTTGGTGTGTCTGTATACAGCAACTATTTCGCCGCGGAAGCAAAATCAATATTCTCTTGCATTTTTATCAAATTATTTAGAAAGTGTATCCAGAATTTTCGACTTTTTCCTTTTTTTGCTTAAGTAATTTGTTATCCGACAATAAACTAAATAACACTATCGTAATTTTTTTAAATTCGAATTATTGGTAATGTTTTATTATTTCTCTTAAACCTTAAACCAATTTACATATGTGGAACATATTCGGTCTCTTTTCCACATTTTTAGTTTCTCTGTTTACTTTTGTTGTCGCGTTCATTTTATATTCAAATGTACTGAAATATATAAACTTTAATGTTCTTTTGTTACAAGTAGGTCAATATTTTTTTGTGTTCACATAGATATATGTATATATTAATTTTTATTTAATCAAAACACCTATGAATTACCTTAATTTTTGAATTATAACAGCATATTTCATTTTCCAATTATGTTAAAAACTAAATATTGCGAAAAATTAGTTTTTTAGTTATATAAAAAATTTAAAAAAAAAAATTTGTTTGGAATAAATTTTTTGGACCCCAGTCATCAAAAATAGGTAAAAAAAAAAAAACTTTTTCCAAGTGTATTTTTGGTGCGGGATTGAAGAGTATACAAAAAATATAAAATATACTATTTCCAACGATTTTTAATAACTGTTTCGAAACTTGGAACAAAGCTAGAGCCAAACCCATTTATCGGAACTATTGACTATAAGGGAGCTAAGCGTTGTATTGGTCCGATCTTGTTTATTCCGACAAATAATTAATATATTACAAAATGGCGGCCCCACACCAAATTTCAGCGAGATATCTCAAAAACTGAGCGACTACTTTGCGTTCAAACAGACAGACGGACGCACGTAATTTCAAACCCTAGCATCACAGCGAGCACGTAGTTCTTATCAAAAAATTAGCGTGGTTAGACGGGCGCAGAATTAATAAGTGAAGTAGTGTAAGTGATTAAACCAGTACCAAGCAAGTGCTTGGTATTTAACGAAAATTTTTATCAGGCTTTCAACTTAATGACACACACTTTTTTTTGCTGCACAAATTACAAGTTACCCTCGGCGACATGTTTTCTATTAGAACATTATCATAGCAATTTCTTTCACTATATTTGCTTTTATTATCGGCATATTAGTTTCATTTATTTATTTATGTAAGCAAATAACGACAACAACGATTATATATGTCATGATTATAAGCCTAATTATCTATGTACCAAGTTATTAATATCTTTAGTTTTTTTTTAGCTAATAAGCTACCCAGTAGAACTTGAAGCAAGATCTAAGAGAGTACTCTCTTTGACATGATTTTGGAACAATAGAAGATATTTTTCCCGTTTTCTGCTCTTATGCTACTATTTGTGCAGGACAAGGGAAGATATCCCCAAGCGATAAATAAGAGAGTACTCCCCTTAACATCCTTTCGGATCAATAACAGAGATTTCTACACTCTGTGCTCCGATCTAATCTTGGAGCAATAGCGGGCACCTCCTCAAGCTATTAATCATGATCCAACTACAACAAGTCGTAGCAGCCCTACAAACATACAGACACACAAAAATTTTCCATGTGTTTTGTTTTTGTAATTTGTGAGTTTAACGACAAAATCGTACTGAAAAATGAGTGTAATGTCAAAATTCGAGACAAAAGTAAAAATCAGCTGGTATAATACAATAAAATTTGGATCATGCCATTAATAATACATTACTCCCTCCTATATATTTTTGGAGCGAAAGTAGATATTTCTCCAACTTCTACTCCGATTAAGCGAGCGTCTATTCCAACAAAAGAAAAACAAATTCAACAAATGAAAACAAATCGGAGAAATATGAAAAAATAAACACAATTTAAATAAAGATTTAAATTATAATAACTATGGTTTTCCATAATTAATCCCTTATTTGCTAATATGTGAGGTATTTATTCATTCCTTCATTTGCTTCGATAGAAGGCTTGAGGTATGATTATCCAAAAATCTCTCATTGGTCGTTTAGGAGGAATGTGAAATGTCTCCCTCATTACTCTCCTTGGAGGTTTTCTAAAATTCTTCAAAACTCTCACATTACTCGATTGCCATTCATAAAAAAGTAATAACAAACACTCCATTATTTTTTTTTTGGTGGTGAAAGAGAGTTTTTCTATTACTCGCGCTCCTAGGGCATCCAATATTAAAAGAGAGTAGCAAAATTATATGGTAATACATAGAATTATACGGAGTAATCCAATACTCGCAAGGGAGTACTCTGGGCTTAAATATCAATGATCCACGCTTCTACTGGGTAATTATTTTGTTACATATATACATACTTGTGCATGTAATCCCGAACAAATTGTTACCCTCCTGGTACTACCGTGCGAAGTGTATTCCGAAGCACCGAGGCTCATAGCAAGGCCAGTAAAACGTAAGGAGAGTTGGCAAATCCCCGCCATTTGTAGAATAATGTGTTTGTTACTACAGAATATTTTATTCGGGATTATAGTCCAGGCGAGGAAGACAGAAAATCGACAGAATACGGAAGTGATTCGGACCATAAGTTTTTTTGGTTTATCTAACTCTTCTACTAGTATACATGAAAGGGTAAAAAAATTATAACGGATTTGGATACAAACTTACAGCTTCATATCCTAATATGCGTTAACATATATTGGGTATATTTTAAGAGGGATTCCACATGTTTAAAAGTCATTTTGACGGGATAACTTAACAAATTATTAAATTTTGAACGTAGGTAGGGTACCTGTCACGCCCATTTTCGAGGGGTTAGTCACCTTTAGCAATAAACCGCTAGAACAAACATTCATAGCAATTTAACATTCTACCGAAATCCGCAAAAAAATAAAATTTTCCAAACAAAAATTTTTTTGCCCCATACAAAATGCATCACAAAAAACTACTTGTTTGCATGTTTTTTGTAATAATGCACAGGGAAAAAGTGATTATGCGGGAAAACTATAGAATTTACAAGAAAACCTGTAAAGACACTTTCGATGGAGAATCATCTCGGTTTATCGATGTTCGTATTATCATAATTTGTTGAGCTATTTGTATTGCATATATCATTTCTCAGCGAAAAAGTGTGGAACATACAGTGATAACGCCAAGTCGCGATGCTAGGTGTCAGCCTTTTAAAAATTGCACATTTTTGCTTTTTTGTTCTGATATAAGACTACACGGCTAAAAATGTTACCCTTAAATTTAAACTTTTCTGGGCTACATATACATACGTCCAAACCAAATTTGGTTTAGAATTTAAATTGTTCCAGTTTTCGAGAAAATGACCGTGAAGAAAAGAGTTTAAATTTTAAACCAGAACTGTCTTAACAATTAAAAAACATAAAAAACATTTGTATCAGTTGGCAGGATTCGAACCGACGCTTCCGCATCATCGTCGTCTGCTCTACCCACTGAGCGTACGGCGCACACCCAACTGTAATGAGAAAAATTCAATGACTTGAAAAAGCTTTCAGAAATAAACGAAAAACAATTAAAAATACTGTTAGCGTTTTTTTCAGTTCAGTTTTAGATTTAATTCACAATAAATTCAAAATTGGCGTTTCAAAAATTGCTTAAACCGACGAATGGTTTAAAATTTAGGTTCAAATTTTTAGCGTGTAGTGATGTTTTATTACAGGTTGTGATGCATTATTACCTTGCATATATATAAGACTGGGTCGATTTCGTTTTCATCGAAAACCCTTCCGCCATCTTTTTTAAGGGTTTTTTCAGCATACATGCAAAAATGTTTTCTATGAAAACGAATTTGTCTCATATTTCCTGTCCCACTCAAAATTATGCGCTAAAAACGTTGGCGATAAAGGGTTTCTGAAAAAAATGTTCTTTTCGGGTTTTGGGACTTGTTTTGGTCGAAAAATCGCCTTTTCCAAACCCCGGAAAATAAACTTTTTTTTTTCAAAAAACTGTTATCGCCAACGTTTTTAGCGGACATTTTTGGGTCGGACAGGGTAGATATACATGAAAATTTTAAAATCAAATGAAATTTTTTTTAGTAGGTCATGAAAAAAACCTTAAAAATCAAAGTCGAAAAAAGTCAAAAAAAAAAATAAATTTCGCAGGCTCGAAAATTTTTTTTTGGGTATGCCTAGTGGAACTTTTTTTTCCTGAGCCCAAAACCTGTCGAAAAATCTATGGCGTGATATCGGTTAACTTTCGGCCATACAAATCGACCCACCCTAATATATATATATTTTTTAGTTCAGACCCTTAATCTGGGACTGTCATTTGAATTACCTTGAATATCCCTCATGCTTTAAGGCACAGTATACAGTAGACCAGATAAGCAAAACAAACAAATGTAAATATGCTTATTTGACAAATTTATTTAATTTCTGTCTAAAATTTGTCATTGCCTTAACCCAAAATAAATACCTTTTTATGAAATTTTCGTGAATGTTGTAAACTTTTAATAATATAAAAAAAGAAAATGCCCATAATTCGTGTTTCTTATATAAGAATGCTAAATGCTCTGAGTATGTTATTGGTATATATGAAAAACCAGTTGAAAGTCGCATGAGGAGCATCATTACCACCCACATAACATATTTGCGAAAAAAATATTAGTCTAAGCTAGTTTTCTACTTCAAGCGTGAACTGGAAACGCCCATGTTCTGACCAAGACGACCCATGTGTGACACTTTGCACAACTCTAGGGATCAGTAGGTGGAATAACTGTCATTCAAATTTAGCGATTTCCTGAAAATATATGTATGTAGGGACAAAATTCAGTTAGCAAGTTGTTTTGGTGGTGGCTTAAGTTCGTTTCCCACATTCAAACAATACATTCAGGACAGGACTCAAAAAGCGACGCTCAAACACAAACAGAGTAAGGTCGGTTTGTATTTATAAGGAGTGTTGAACATACAAATACGAATGTCCGGTTAATATGATAGAATGGTTTATTTTCCTCACTACCGAATAGAATTGTTAGTTATTTGCTCTCTCTTTCATTTATCTAGACTCATATATGTACATACATATATCGGTATCCGAGTATTTGGTATTGGTATTTTTATGCTATCAAAGATGAGAAGCGTCATCCAATAACTACCTAGAAACAGTGAATTAATACAGCCTTTGTATATGTTGGTTAAAATTATACACTGGCTTTTTGTTTATAATTTGAGAATTATACACGAGATAACTGTCTAGCTCTTAATACAATAAACAATTTCGGATCACTCATTATTATGAGTTCGGAATATGTCAAATGAAGTTCTAAAAATATAAACTAGTAGAATCATGAAAGATGTCGGTCTCTGAGATAATTCAATTTTAATTTATTTACATTGTTTTCGCAAGATTCGTTGTCAATATCGGTAACAATTTTGATTCAACAATATAGTTAAAGTGTTTGCTTTTTAATAAATTGTACTGTTGTGTCGCACTTTTAAGTACTTGCGTACGTTCATACTAGAGATGCCACGAATATTCGGCAACTATTCGGTATTCGGCCACTTTTTTCCCAAATTATTGAAAACTATTCGGCCGAATACTTATGGATGAAATCGCCCAAATCCTGTGTTTAACGTTCAGAATCGCTAAACATTACGTACAATAAAACCTGCTAAGTCTAAAAAATCTATGTAAGGCTGCTAACTCCACGCAATTGAGCTTTATTGTTCTACTGAAAAATTTTGTTGAATTGAGTTAACTGCTTCTGTTTTCATAAACTAGCAGACCCAATAGATGTTATCTCGCCCAAAGGCATACCTGCGCAAATTTTGAACGCATCAACCCATCCTTGTACATTTCCTTCTCAAATTTTAGGCGATATTTTCGAAACCAATTTAGATATTGAAATGAATCACATCTATTGTTGCAGCACTCATTAGCACCCTTCGTTTGATACCCATATTATATTGACACATTTTAGGTCACCCCTGGTCCACACATTGGTTGATAACTCCGAGTTACCGAAATAAGGAATATCAATTTCAAGTTAGACGTAAAGTAATGTAGCTTTGTATTCCTATACATTTTTCTTAAATATCTGCAATGTACGGATATCGATCTGTTACAATTTTATTATCTATATGTAGAGATAACGAACTGTAACTTGTAACCCGTGAAAAGTAGTAAGTGTTACCAAATATTCGGCTGCCGAATATTATGCGCTTCTGCCCAGAGTTTTTCCGAATATTCGTTGTTTAGTCTCCGGCCAAATAAGTATTCGTGTCATCTCTAGTTCATACATACATACATATGTAAATATCTAAAAAAACATTTCCCTTGATTGTCTGACGAACAAATACCAGACTCGTAGTACTCATTTCATTTTACTATTGTGTAGTATTCGAATTAATTGACATTATCGTAAACTCTATGATAGCACCAATAACATCACAAACTCGACAGCAACAACACGATTCAATTGCTTGTAGGCAGAGGAAGTGAATATTTTCCACGTATCATTTCCGGGTAATGCACTATCGAGGCACGTTCATAATTAAACTGATTCTCAAGAAGTACACGAACCACAACTCAAAAGATTATATTGACAGATATTTGCTTTGATAATGCACTATTTATAACGCACTATGGTCGCAGAAACTTTAAAAAAAATTTACATATTTTACGTGATTGTAGCAATTGACATGAAGACATAAGCCTATTGCTGAGTTCAAGATTACCCTAGCTCAGCAAACGATTGAAAACGCCCTAGGCCAGAATTTGCTTGAAGAACGCCCTATAGCAGAGTAAACACTCAACCAAAATTCAAAACGGCCGTTCTTGAAAATTATTCTGAACAAAAGTAATCTTCCACTCAGCCGTTGAAATTATCTATCTGTGATTTGGTCCAATTCGTTCTGAATTAGAGACTATTAGGCTCAGCTCAATGATTTTTGAACATATTTATGTATAAAATAGAGCAAAGGTTGTAAAACTTCCCTTAATTCAAACAAGCTGAATTCCCTATTCCTCTGCAATAACGTCAAGGAGATATCGTATTGTTGATATACATATATGATGATGCTTGAAAAGGGATAGAAAGAGCAGATGGGTAGAGAATAGAGAGAAGCCGATGGAGGTGGAAAGGGTGGGGGTAGCGAAAGGTAAAGGAAAATCAGAAAGGTGTAGGAAAAGGGATATCGAAAATTTAAATAGAAACGGAAACTGAAACTGAAAGTAAAGATAGAGGGAGACGAAAAGGGAGATATTTCTTCCTTTTGTTTATTTGTACGTAATTCAACCAATAGAACTTAGGTCAATAGTACAAATTTAGACACATACATTTACTTAAGAAAAAAAAAATTATTTAAGTACTTACTATTATATTTTAAATTTATATTTTAGCATATGAGAAATTATAAAATGTTTCAAAACTACCACGAATTTCGATGAACTGTTCGATATATGACAACGAGTTGAGCTGCCATACATTTTAAAACGTACATAAATTTCCACTTGCAAGGTTTCCACTTAAAAGAATTAATTAATTAATAAATTAATTAGACTGTTTTTACACCTAGTAGTGCTACGCACACAAGGTATATTAATTTTAGGCCCCTAACGGCAGTACGTAACGGCATAAACGGATCGAGATAGATATTGACTTATATACTCGTATATCAAGATGTTCAGGACGAAAAGAGAAATTGATTAAGCCATGTCCGTCCGTCCGTCGGTTCGTCTGTTAACACGATAACTTGCGCAAATTTTGAGATATCTTAATGAAATTTGGTATGCAGGTTACTTGGTACTCATCTCCGAGTGCCATTTAAAATGGGCGAAATTGGATGATAGCCATGCCCACTTTTTATGTATAGAATATTATCGAAAACACAAAAAAAATGATTACTCAGTACATAATACACCTAGAAGGTTAAAATTTGGTGATTTGTCGAAACGAAATTTGGTGCTAATGTTCTATATATAAAGCTAACTGTTTGCTGTAAAAATGGACGAAATCGATTAATGTCCACGCCCAGTTTTTGAACATAGTTCTGAAAAATTTTTTTGTAAAATTTGAAAAGCGATATTTCTACAACTAAGCAAGTTATATAAATCAGATTTTGCACACGTAATAAGCTTTTTCCGAAACACTCGGCCGCAAAAAAAGTTTGTCAATTTTAAAGAAGTAGGCGTGGCGCCGCCCACTTTTCAGCATAAAATGTCTGCTGTTTTCAAAGGCAATCGCTTATAATTCAATCTTGATATTTCAATGAAAATTGGTCAGCTGCTTCTCAGTTGTATGTATTATACTCCTGCCAAAAACTAGCCAAATCGGAAAACACACAAACAAAATATTCGGGCACGTAGTTAATAGAATAGCGAAGTTATATATCTTTTTTGATTTTCATACCTTTTCTTAAACATTGAATGTATGTAAGTATGAGAAGAAGAAGAGAAAAGTTCACTAAAATGATCAGCACGATGAGCGGAGTCGATTTAGCCATGTCCGTCTCTGCAACCGTCTGTCTGTCTGTCCGTCTGCCTATTTGAACGCAAACTAGTCTCTCAGTTTTACAAAAGAATGCTGAAATTCGTTGTTTGCTTTCGCCGTTTTATAATCTACTAGCAAACCCGATAGACGTTGATTTGACGTTTTAATACATAGAAGACATCTATATATAAAATGTCATTAACTTGAACCAAATAAACTCCTAACTATATCGAACTGCAGCTTCATATAACCTGGGGGCTTTTCCAAAAGCTATATACAGACTGTGTCGTACGCAGCGAACTCCTGAACCTATCGTGAAAGATCGAGAGCAAAACAAAAGGCAAAATATGTGGGCGTGGCACCTCCCACTTTTGAAAAATTATGTAGATATTGACTAAGTAACACATATATGTATCCAAATTTCATTAATTTAGACCAAAAAAGTGCGGAGTTATGACGAATTGAAACTTTATATAGCCTGGGGGCGTGGCTCCGCCTACTTTTCCAAAACTATATATTGTCTATGCTGTACCCAGTGAACCCAAGTATATATTGTGAAAATTTCATAAAGATCGGTTGAGTTCTTTGTCGCCTATGAAAGACACCCTTTTTTATATCTATTTTTGTTACGCACACAAGGTAAATTACTTCATTCGGCATAAACGAATCGAGGTGTACTCGTATATTTATTAACGTATATCAAAACGTTCAGGATGAAAAGTAAAATATCCGGGCAAGTAGTTAATACCCCACTTCAAAAGCGAAGTTGTATATCTTTTTTGATTTTCATACCTTTCATGAACCGGAAATGTTTGTGCGTATGAGAAGCAAAAGAGATAGTCCCATTAAAAAGTATACTGAAATGATCAGGAGGATGAGCTGAGTCGATGTAGCCATGTCCGTCTCCCGATACGTCTTTCTGTCTGTACGTCTGTCTATTTGAACGCAAATACGAACTGAAAGTATTAAAATAGACCTGCGTAAATTGGGATGACATAATAGATCACTACTCGGTATATAATGTTCGGTTCCACCCGAACTTAGACTTCCTTACTTGTTTTAAGTGGTAATGATTATTTTAACCCTCTAAGATTCCAATTTTTGTTGCAAATGAAAAAACTCATACCCAGTAATTCTAGTGTGATAAACTCGAATTTTAAGTCATATATCCAAAAGGATTCATAATTTTGCTTTCGGGGCTGATACCCCCACCCCGCCTCTAACCGGACTTCGCCTTTAGACGGGGTATGATTTGTGGCCAATTATTCTATACATTTAATTATAAACCCACATTTTCTTCATAATTTATAAGCCTCAGCAATTATCTTACTTGGTAACAATTTTGGTTTTTATTACAGAAATCCTTTTTTATCACTTTTTTATAGTTACCAAAACTATTTTTTTTTTTAAATTGCACTCAATTTTTCAACGAAAATGATTATAACGGAACTCTGCCACCACTTAAAACTATAAAATCAAGGTTGCGACATAGATAAAATATTTGGCTAAGATTATGAGTCAATAATTATAGAAGAAATAGAGGTATGCGGTATGCCTAAAGGCGGTCCTGCCGGTTAGAGAGTTAATTGCTTTTCAAGAAAATTCAACTATTAATTGATAACGATTTGGAAAAATCAAAAAGAAAATATCAAAAATGCTTTGATTACTTTTGATTATTTTTTATTTTAGCTTTTTATTTTTTTTTTTAAGTTTTTGATTGTTTTTATTTTTTTTTCAGTATTGTTAATGTGTATATTTATGTGCTTCAACAGCAATACTGAAAAAATTAAAAATAACCAAAAAGAAAAATCAAAAATAATCAAAAGTAATTAAAACAACTTTTTTCTTTAAATTTTTGATTTTTTTTAATAATCGTAAAAAATCATGGGTAATTGTTTCCTTTAGGAGACAACTGCTAAAACACGTCCGAAATTATCGAAAAATTTAAAATTCGCTTCCGGATTATTGATACCGAAGTCAAAACGCGTTGTTTGATACCTCTCCCGATATATTTTGACGTGTTTTAGCAGTTGTCTCCTAAAGGAAACAATTACCAAATCATGATTTTTTTTTTGATTATTTTTTTAATTAATTGGAAAATAATCATTAAAAACTTAAAGTAATGGTAATCAATCATTAAATGGATTCTCAAGAAAACAATTAGTCATTATTTAACAGGTCTGGTTTTAAATAAATATAACAGTTTAAAGTGGGCAAACGCCCTCAACCCCTTTCACCCTGAATACTCCCATGAACTTGCCAATTATGTTTTCATTGGTCTTTGACAAGTGTTCAAAATTTCGTAACAATCTGTCCAAACTAAATGGGTCAAAATTTAGCTTGAAAGAGGCGGTTGTAGAACAAATGAAACTAATATAAAGTATGTAAAAAGAAAAGAAGAAATAGCAAATGAAAGCAGAAATATTAAATTTGCTAACAAACAGCAGAAAAGGTAGAGGTAAGGGAACACAGCGAATCTAAGCATTTTACAGAGGTACTTTGGTGAATTACCTACCAGCGATTTAACAGCGCCACTCACATTCGTCGTTTGATATTCCATAACCAGTTATTGTTGTTCTTGTAACCGCATAACCGCAACCAGCGATTGTATTTTCACTTTTTAAGTTGAGAGCCAGCTTTGATATCATCAATCATGCGCAGTTACAAATTAGTCTTTGCTTTGATGTAAGGTGTTACGGCAAGCTTTTCTTGAAGTGGTCGCTGTTATTAGATCTAATCATATACATATGTAAAGTGTAGAAACCAAAAAAAAATATATAAATATATAATTGACGAAAAATGTTTAAGTGTTTTTTTTAAGAAATTAAATTTTTCTTTATAAATAGTTTTTTGTTAGCTGACATACATGTATGTAGCTCTTCTTACTTTCAATTAATAAATAAGGCACTCCGCATAATATTACAGTGATATACATTGAGAGAATAAAAATTTCAGTGGCGGCAGTAAAATTTTTATGTTGAAAGGAGAGATAAATATTTTTCATTTACGGACATATTCTAAGTGTTTCCGACTGATATAACTGAAATTCGTAACCAGTTCATGTAACCGCCACTTTTTTGGTGATTAAGGGCCGTTTTCACCATCTACAGTTAGCGGTGCTTCATCTGACAGATAGACGAACGATTTCTGTCAATTTAACTGCCAGTAAGCGTTAACTGTATGTTGTCAATGCAGTCTTAACAAATTAGCTGTCAACTCTATACGACACCAATAGTATGACTATCAGTTTAAATTACAATAAAAATTAGTAATCAATTTTAAGTAAATTGTTTTCCAAACACTTTTAAAAGCCTGCAAGACAGAGGTGGGCCTTTTATGGATGAAATTTTAGAAATTGTGTTTCCAATTTTTTGTGAGATGCACAACAGCTGATCGGTTGACAAACTTCTGACTGAGAGAGAACTATATTTACTCTAATTTTTGTGTTTTCAGGAGTCAGAGAAGCGATTACGGGAGTGAATTACTGTAACTTCTGAGTGCTTGTGACTGTTTCTGACTCGTACCACAGCTATTTTCATCACTGGTAGGACAGTCAATTTACGTATCGAGGCGAGAATGCCCTCTTTTTTAACGAACATTTCCTAATAGTTTTGAATACGATACCATACCTCTGTAATTGTGGTCACATATATTCAAATATAATAACACTACAAAACCGTACATGAGCCAAACTTACATTTGAATAAATAATGGTTTGTGGAATTCAAACACAGTACGCAGGTTACTAGCAATTTAAAGTTACTACATATATGTTTGTTGAATATTTTAGTGAAAAAACACCGTTGTACATGTTTAATAGTAAACTGTCAAGTGTTGAAATAGTGAACTGTCAAGTGTTTTGCTTCATAAAAAATGTCTAATGCTATTGAGAGTATTTCTGTAGCTGACAGTGGTGAGATCGCTGAGCATAAGCAGCCAACTTATACAAACACTATGGCCAAACGGGTGAGTTCAAAGGGGGTTCGCAGTAGGGATGTTACGAATGTCATATATTTGAATTAGCAAATGCGAATATCTAAAAATAATATTAAAAGACTAAATTGCGAGTTAAAAACACTGCAAGAGGAATATATGTACATTAGACTTGGCTAAAAAATTGAATACTGTACAAGTTTCAGACCTTAATATTAATGTTTAATGGTATATCTGACTGATCTCATCTTAATTTATACAGGGTGGCGCAAACGTCATCCTCCTATCAGAAAATGCTATAAATTTTGCGATTGGCCCCTAAAGTCAGTTTTGTTTTGACATTTGTGTAGTAAACACATGCGAAATACACGTTAATAAACAATGTTACGCTACACTGCTCCAGAACGCGGAATATTGCTGACTATTTATTTGACCAATAATCGGTCGGGGCCAAACGGTTACTGTGAATGGTGAGCGCTACAGAGCAATGATCAACGAGTTGATGAATTGGGATTGGAAAAGATGTGGTTCCAACAAGACAGTGCAACAGCACACACTGCACGTGCCACAACCGATATGCTGAACATCGGAAGCTTACTTTTGCGCCACCTTGTATATACTCATTAGGGGAGTCAGAGTAATCAAGTTTTTCACATTGGTATGGTTTTCTGCTTTTACGTTTTGACTTTAGTAATTTATTAAAAATTAATGTAGAAGAAAGATAAACACAGATTCTGAAAGAGAATCTAATGCTGAAACCGTCATATTTAAATTTTTTTCGGTTTGGGCCGAATTAAGTTAAATTCTGATGCAGAATTAAAATAAAAAAACAATTTTTTTTACCCAGTCTACAACGTCAAACGTATAGTCTTTAAATTCAATTTTCACAAAACTAATGTTTTCGGGAATAAGCGACAACCTACTGGAACGCTGAAAGGTGGAGCGACAGGTTATAGAAAAAGCATTATTTAGGTTTATTTACAAGATGCCAAGAAAGGGAAGAGATTTACGGCGGCTACCTGACGACGAGATGTTTTTGAACAGCGTTGCCACCTTATTTAATTATATGTTTGTAAATATATTTGCATATCCTGCTAGTCACGAACGTTGGTTTCGCCTCAGAGACGAATCGTTTGTCTGTTTGCAATATGTGAGACGGTCATAGCAACAAAAGAAAATACTCACAGCAAAACAAAAGTCAAATAAAATAAATGAGTTGTCAGAAAAATGATATTACTCTCCCCAAATATTTAAAATTTAGTGGAATAACATGAAAAACTTTATGAAACTTAACCGATTCATATAAGTTTCCATATAAATTAAATACGGCAATATTCATTTCAAGTATGCTGTCCCATTAATTTTTGACATGACGTAAATAACAAATAAGACGAACGAAAATGATAGAGAATACGCTTGCCAGACGAAATCATCAAGAGACGAATCGTTCGTCTTATCTTTGGTTCGCAATACATAATGTTGCCCTAAATTACTCCGCTCTTTAGTGTTGCACCTATTTGAAACTATATTACGATGAAAGGAAATTGGTCATTACTAAATGAAAGAAATTTTTAATAGCTTAAAAAAAAATATTTTTGAGTAGTGTAACCTCCTCATGTAAATTTTACATCTGTTGACTTGTATATTTCTATATCAGGTTTAAACGATTATGATAAAAATTACTATAGCCAAGCGTTGCAACTAAGTATGCTTGTGTGTAGTTACCACTTATTTTAAAATACGCAAAAATGCAATTGAATATTCCAATATGGTTAACAAACTAAAGTAATTTTACAAACTTGTTCGCTAAAATTAATCAAGGATTGCCAAGTATATACAACTACTAGCGAAGCTTTGTCATCCACGTAAAGTATGCTTATGAGAGCTTAGAGCGTAAAGCAATTAACAAAAAAGTGTACTTTGATAAGAAAACGAACTTCGAATCATTCGCTTATTAGAATGCAGATATTCGCAACATGCCTAGTACCTACAAAAAAAAGGGTAAGGGGAAACACTGTTCATATACTAGT
Organism: Merzomyia westermanni; assembly: GCA_949987695.1. Taxonomy (NCBI): domain Eukaryota; kingdom Metazoa; phylum Arthropoda; class Insecta; order Diptera; family Tephritidae; genus Merzomyia; species Merzomyia westermanni. The sequence continues at coordinate 71,604,535 of OX465290.1, forward strand.
TACAAACATATCATCATATTGTCAGCCGTCTTTTCGATGCTTGAGGAAAACTTTCCGCTTGCTTAAAAACATTTTTGAACTTAAAGCAACAAAATTTTAAACAAGCAGAAAAAGCTATAGGCAGCGACAATTTCGGCATCGATTATATGTATATCGTCGCCCTATTACGAGAAGTATGAATGTCCTAAAATGAAAATGCTAGGAAATCTACTTTAAAAACTTATTGTTTTTTAAAAAAGAGTCTAATTTAGCCGATTGAGGTAACTTAGATTGCAAAATATTTTAGTTTCTTCTTTCAAATGTAGAACAATCAATAGTTACCTCAGTGAGTTTAAATCGGAGAATTATCACATTCGTCCTTCTCACAAGAGGGCAACGTATATGTAGTTCACATTAGGTTCAAAACTGCAATTATTATTTTATTCACATGTCGCTAAGTGCTTATAATCAAAAATCGGCTATTGGCATAAAATAATTTTAAAACCTGTTCAAATTCGATATGTTTTTAATTACATTTGGGTAATTGATTTTTTGTTTTCAAGGTTAATAATTTTTATTATTCAAATTCTGGATTCACCACTTACAAAATTAAATGATTGAGCATATTTTAACCGGTCATACGAAATCTCGTTTAATTAAATTTCTTGGCAAATTAAGAAAATATTCAAATCCAAATTCTCAATTACTGATGCAATATTCATATATCAAAGATTTTTAATTAATGATTGAATGTTCCAAATTGAGCTGAATATTATTTATTGTTTTAATTTCAATCCAATGTCACATATCTCATTTTGCTTTCTCACTTCCGTGAGCGGGCGTATACATACCAGTGATGTAACGAATGCCATTCGCGAATATTCAGTTTTTGGTCAAGTTTGTCAATTGTGCATGGCTATGCAGTCTGGTTCGATCGATGTGCGTTCCGTTTATATTTTGTTCGCAAATCGACAAGTTGCCAAGACCCCTGGGTACCCCTCTCGACATTCTTCATAGCGCCGTAGCAGTTGCAAATTTTTATTTTGTCTACGATGAGTTTATAACAATCTAGTGTTTTTGGCGTTCCTGGCCAGGGTATAGTCTACAAGTAGCGCAACTTACTCCGAAGCAACACACACACACAAACCATCATCGAGTAGTTTGCATTCAATATTAAAACAAACAAATTCAAACAATGCAATATTGAACCAGAAGACATAAAACTCCCAAATAATTGCAAATAAAGCAGTTTTAGCACCTTAATTTTCGGAAGAGTGGCACCAAAGTGGTATAAAAATATTAATCTTGACAGCGCTCTGTTGAACCTAGATTTAGATGATCCCGCGATTTCTGAAAAATAGTGTGGCTTGTGACTATGATTTCTCAGTCGCAGAGATATTGATCCGTGACTGTCATAGAATAAAAGCTACCACCAGTGACTATTGTTATCGTTGTTTTTGGTTATGCAACTTCATTTGCAGTGTTCGAATATTGTCCCCAATTGCTTGCAAAATTTAAGAAATTTTTTATCAAATTAAAACAGTAGCAATAGCAAAATAAATGCCCACCTTTTCAAAAAGCTGCCAAGTTACAAGTTTTGGTTTTTAAAACACCATTTCCAAAGTAATTTCCTTTTACACACCAAAAGATAATATTCACATTTATTCAAATTGAGCATTCAAAAGTTAAAGCAAAATAAACAGCCCATGATAATTCATGTTGCAATAAACATTAAGAAACATTAGGATAAAAAACCATGGCAAATACTAAAATACGAAGCTCCTACTTTTAAAGTTTAATATTCCTCTACTGAAGTTTAATTATTAGCTGGAAAAATATGTTAAAAAAAATAATTCATTGTTATTTTCTAAGAGAGAAGTATTTTTTTTTTTGAGCGTCTACAATTTTTTATTTTTTTTTTTGTTTAGATTACATATATTTATAGTTTATCGTTGAAGAATATATTTTTAGTTTGATCATATATTATTATTTGAGTTACTTTTTCATGCGTTAAGAAACATGGCAAATAAATGGATTTAAGTCTTATTAACCTGGTATTATCTTCAAAATACTTTTTTTCTGATATTCATATTCGCAAAACATTGGCAGAAATTTTGCGAATGCGAATTCGAATATTCGTCACATCACTGATTCATACATACAGTAAATTAGGGATTCCTCTCTTACAACCATGAGATTTTCGGGATTACAAATAAGTTGTTAGAATCTAAATATGTGTGATTTATATAGGGTTCATATTCAATTTTTTTCGTAATATACATACAATATTTGCGAATATTTTTATTTTCTTCAAGCAACAAACAAGAAACTGTGGTCATACCGCACCAGCAATTTTTATTTATCCAAAATTTGTTTTTTTTTTTTTAATTTCATGAATATGGAGACACCATTTTGTAATATGGTAATCATTTGTTAGGGTAACCAAAAAGTTAGGACGAATATAGCACGTTTTTCACTTGTTCCATAATATGTAAGGGATCAGAAGCAAAAAGATCTAAGTAGATCTGACATTGTTTCAATATGTTCGAGTTTAAAAATAATAACTTATTGTAAGCTCTATGTAAATACTTGGTAGTGCGTTTATTACCCATCGTATAGGTGGCACTCCAATGTTCGAAATGACCTGGATCTCTTTTTCAACAAATAAACACTATATTAAACTATACAAATATGGGTAAAACTAAAATTTAAAAAAAATGTCACTTAGATCCTTTTAGTTCTAACCCCTTCCTTTGTACTATGGATAGTGAAAATCAGTAAGATTTCACTAAAATAACCTGCAACCTCCATATAACCGATTGCTTCGATAAACGTCGTTTGGGCTATTAATCATTCAACTTTGCACAGTTTGTACGTATTTTAAATTAAAGGTATAAAGCCTTCCATTTTAAAAAATCCCTTAAAAACTTGAAAAACTTATGAAAATAAAAATTTAGGTATTTATTGGATTTTGCTTTTTTTTTTAGTGAAATGACCTCCGATTTAAATAAAACAAAGCCAATTATAAAAACGTATATATTTTATTGACATAGTTTCTCAAATAAGTTCTTCAAAATAAAATGTTGTTAAAAGCTAATACCCAAATCCCAGGACTAACAGCCAGATCCCGGCATTGTACAATCAAATCTCGGAAATTACGGTTTTATTACAATCCAAAAAGCAACATCCCTAGCGTGTGTGTACAGACCTATTCACAATTCATAGCCAAATTTGGTGTTGCGTTGTCTATATACTTACAAACTTACACCCTACTTACATACTTACATATTAACTTCAATATTCGTGCATTAGCTATCATGGCTTGAGAGATAAATACTAATTATTTTGTTTTTAGTTTTTTTCTTGTTACTCACCTTGACCAAGAAACGAACATGCAAATTCAAACATACACCTGTACATATACGAGTATACTATCGAATGAAGAGAACAGTAAATATATAACAAAATTGTGAACCGATAGTTAACATTAGGGTAAGTCGATTTGTGTGGACGAAAGTTAACCGATATCGCGCCATCGATTTTTCGATAGAAAGTCGATTTTTCGACCAAAACAATCTTAAGATCAAAGTCGAAAAAAGTCAAAAAAATGAAATTTCGGAGACTCGAAAATTATTTTTTTGGGTATGCGTAGTGGAACTTTTTTTTCCTGAGCCCAAAACCTATCGAAAAATCAATGGCGCGATATCGGTTAATAAATCGACCCAGTCTAATGTACATACATTGTTTCACTGAGCATTTCTCTCTAAATTATAATTTAGCAAAAAAACGCAATTTAAAATGTATATCAGTAAATAGTTTTCACCGCAAATATATGAATCGCCTCATAGAACCCAGTGCAGTGAAGAAATGAAGACGTCAAGTGATAAAAAAACAGATTTTTTTAACTTCACGATAACGCATAACCCGAAACCAGGAGGCTGGTCTATATCCAATTCATCGTTTTCCGTGGCCTGTAAACTTACCTTATTAACTTGTATTCATCTACATTCTTTAAAAGGTAAACTACTTACAATACCTATTCACCATTAAGTGTGGTGAAATTCTGTAATTTCCATTGGGACTAGACGAATTGTTTGTGGGCTAAGCATTAAATTAGTTTGTTAGACAAACCGTTACATTCTAAAGTGTTCGTTTTGTATGTTTATTATCAAAACTAATTAAGGAACCGTTAGCTTTTTGAGTTTAACACGTCCAGGGTGTCAATTCTGGTTGGGCGTTATCTTGAAGTGAAAAAAATCTTTTATCACTGGCCTTTCGTTTCAGTTCACTGAGCTCTAAAATGCGACTCTGATATGTGCCACCCCTGCGGGTTAGGGGTTTAGAATATGCCCGAGGTAGGCATACCGGTCGTAAGAGGAGACTTATATGCACAAAGGTAATGACGTGCAACTCGATGGTTGATCTACGGATATGATGCCTCTCACCTGTCATTACCTATCTTATCCTTCCTTACGGAAGGAGGGGTGACATGACCTAGAAGGTTTCACTGGTCAGTACCGCAAGGGAGTACCGGAGCGTACCGGATTCATATCCGGCCAAGGACTGTCAGTTCGACAGCACTCCCCAAAACCTTCGGAGAGTGTTTTTGTCGTTACCACAACAACAACAACAACTCTGATATGTGCAAGGAAAAAAATTTGCAGAAGAACATTTTGAAATGCGTTTACACATGTTGTTCTTGCTTATTATGGAAAAAATTCGTCTCCTTTGTAGATGCCGTTCGGAGTCGGCAAAAAACTGTAGGTCCCACCAATTTGTAGGGAAAATTCAAATCGGCACACCACAAATTGGAAGAGAAGCTTGGCGCAAAAATCTCTTAGGAGGTTTATGATGATATATCTACCTGTTGCATATCGCGCCATAAAAAGAAAAAAAATAAAATAAAAAGAAGAAGAATAAAAGTAATATCACTTAAAACGTTTAAATTTGCAAAAAATCCGATTTTTAAATTTTTAGAAATTTTGACGTTAACACCAAATTTATATTGGGGTTAACTTTTTTAATTTGAGAATTTAAAGTAAAACTAGAATCAAAAATCGTTGTGAATTGACGCATTTACTTTTCAATTCACGTTAACGCAAAACCAGAATTGAACCCCAGGAACTTCATTTCACTATATGTACACATACAGCTGTGTGAAATATAATAGTAGTGAAATAAAATTGGACAGCGTTCGACGAATTAAGAAGAAGCTGTGATTTTAATAATTTTCATTTAAAACATAGCGAATTCTGTAATAGATTCCAAATAAAAAGAAATTTTAAAGTTTACTCAAAGTTCAGGAATGTTAATTAAACTTAAAAAAACGGCCATCAAACTCTGTAAATTTTTTTATCAGAATTTCTAGTAAATTTTTGAGTATGCGGTTTTGTAGCCGAATCAATTTAAGTATAACAATGTACAAGTTAGAAATTGTTCAAAAATTTTCCTGAATTTTTAGCATTTTTTTCGTCGAAGGTGTTAAGTCATTTCGTCCATACAACGCATGAACAAAATTTAACTTTTTATGGAAGAAAATTTTTAATAGCCTGTACAATAAAAATTCTTGAAATTCAGGCAAATTATTGAGCGAGTTTTGACTTGCACATTGTTATAATAAAATTGATTGATCTACAAACCTGTGTAGTCAAAAATTGTCTAAATTTGCAGATTTTCATGGCCATTTTCTGAACTTTGTGTAAACTTTGAAATTTCTTTTTATGCGGATTCTGTTACAGAATTCCTTATTGTTTAAATGAAGATTATTAAAAACATAACTTCTTATTTCGTCGAACGATAACCAATTTATTTTACTACTAATATATTGAATACAACTGTACATTTCAAAACAAGTAGTTCATATGTTTATCGTTCAACATTCACAAACGAATCACGAATGCGGAAACCATTTTGTTTGTATTAAATACAAAATTCTTTGCGTGAGCCATAATAATTGCCAAGAGAAGATTTAAGAATTGTTTATGAGAACTTACACATACTCACTAAATATAAAGTGGCTGGCGAAGGGTCTTAGGAAAGCGGTATGACCGACAGTAAAATTCTCAATTCTCAAATTTAAATATGAGCTCAACATGGGATTATTATATTGTTAGTTGTAGCAGTTATTTAACCTAACCCTTCAATATATCCTTGTTGCCTAGTTCATGGTCCACTCTCTGTACGCCCGAAATTACCGTTACTGACCGAGAGCACGAAGAGCCGCCTATTTTTGTTATGATCTACTGAGTATGTAACAATACTTAACGATATATGCTCCCAAAAGATTCATGATTTATGCGAGCCGCTGGAAGCGTTAGAAGGTGCTCGGTATGCCTTTTTTTGCGGCTCTGTTATAAACTTGATAGGATCGATTCTGTAGTAGAAATATAAGCCCAAATTGTGGAGCTAGTGCGACCACAGCACATCTGTGAAATAATTGTGTCATCCCATTTATAAAATTATTTATAACTAGTTTGGTAGTTGAGATGTATTAAATTTTTCCCAAATTGCTAATGTGATCAATTACCAGCAACAGCAATTCCACTATTCGCCGTCTTGGAGCTTCACTATACTTTTATGAGCTTTGCTATTAGTCTTGAGACTGCAATACTGTGTTTTTATTCATTTCATTTTTATTTATTTAAACTAGGCTCATATATATGTATATGTTTTTAGTTGTAATAAAATTATTTTAGCAGATTAATTAACAATTTATTTCATACGTTCTCATTCTCTTTCTAGCCAACAGAATATCCCAAGTCGGTTGCTTTTATAATCAGTAATGAGTTTTGTGAACGCTTCAATTACTATGGATTGCGAAGTAAGTTAACAATAAATTTGCGTAAAATCGTTTCAGACTCTTGAATTCAATCGATTCAACCCTGTTCGTGCTTTCGTTTGTATTTTCCATTCACTCACACACTTGCTAATTCCTTTTTTTTTTTATTTTTTTTAATTTTATTTTGTTTTATTTTACTTTACTTTCTTTTATCTTACTTCATTTTATTTACTTAATTTTATTTTACATTATTTTATTTTATTTTATCTTATTCTATTTTATTATATTTTATTTTTGCTATTTATTTTATATTTTATTTTATTTATTTTTTCAATTTTATTTTATGTATTTTATTTTATATTATTTTATTTTATTTTATTCTATTATATTTCATTTCATTTCATTTCATTTTATTTTCTTTTATTTTATTTTATTTTATTTCACTTTACTTTATTTTATTCTATATTTTTTATTTTATTTTACTTTATTTTATTTTATTTTATTTGATTTAATTTTATTTTATTCTATTCTATTTTATTTTATTTTATTTTATTTTATTTTATTTTATTTTATTTTATTTTACTTTGTTTTATTTTAATTTATTTTATTTTATTTATTTTATTTTATTATTTTATATTATATTATTTTATTTTATTTTATTTTACTTTATTTTATTTTATTTTGTTTTATTTTATTTCATTTCATTTTAATTTATTTTTTTATATTTTATTTAATTTCATTTTATAATTATATTTTTGTAAGTATAACGATAATAATTCTTAGTTAATTATTATTATTTTTGATTATATTTTATTTTATTATATTTTATTTTATTTCATTTCATTTCATTATATTTTACTTTACTTTATTTTATTTTACTTTATTTTATTTAACTTTACTTTATTTTATTCTATATTTTTTATTTTATTTTACTTTATTTTATTTTATTTTATTATATTTTACTTTACTTTATTTTATTTTATTTTACTTTATTTTATTTCACTTTACTTTATTTTATTCTACTTTATTTTATTTCACTTTACTTTATTTTATTCTATATTTTTTATTTTATTTTACTTTATTTTATTTTATTTTATTTTATTTTACTTTACTTTATTTTAATTTATTTTATTTTATTTATTTTATTTTATTATTTTATATTATTTTATTTTATTTTACTTTATTTTATTTTATTTTATTATATTTTATTTTATTATATTTTATTTTATTTTATTTCATTTCATTTTAATTTATTTTTTTATATTTGATTTCATTTCATTTCACTTTATTTGATTTTCTTGTATTTTATTTTACTTTACTTTATTTTAATTTATTTTATTTTATTTCGCTTTGTTTTAGTTTATTTTATTTTGTTTCAATTTATTTTATTTCATTTTATTTTATTTTCTTTTATTTTATTTTATTATAATTTACTTTATTTTATTTTATTTTATTTTATTTTATTTTATTTTATTTTGTTTGATTTTATTTTATTTGATTTGATTTTATTTTATTTAAAAAAAACTGCATACAAGAGAAGAGAGAAAGGGATAGCAAATAATTTGGCGCAATTTGACGGTACTCAGGTACTTCTACTATTTTCCTCTTTTCACTCCTTTCACCTAAGTGTCAACAGAATTTGATTCAAGAGTAGAAAAGTCTGAAAGCCCTCTTGCCTGTTGATTAATAATTAAAATTGAACTAACTGGTTGTGTTTCCTCAACTTCTTTTTAGCGATACTCGTGCTCTACCTCACCACAAAACTGCACTATGACAAGGATACAGCGACGGTTCTCTTTCATATATTCTCTATGTTGGTGTATTTGTTTCCACTGGTTGGTGCTATCATTGCCGACAGTTGGCTGGGTAAATTCCGTACCATACTCTATCTGTCGATGGTCTATGCTTTGGGTGGTGTAATTGTCTCTTTGGGTGCTGTGCCGGTGCTGCATCTGCCTGTGAAGTGAGTAATAAGAAAACATATATATTTAATTCGGGTGTAACCAATTTCACATCTATATTTTTTTAGAGAAATCACAATACTCGGTTTAACGCTAATCGCACTCGGTACTGGTGGCATCAAACCGTGCGTATCCGCCTTTGGTGGTGATCAATTTCGTATGCCGGAACAAGCTAAACAATTGGCAACATTCTTTTCGCTTTTCTACTTCGCGATCAATGCTGGATCGACGATTTCTACCACTATCACACCCATTCTACGTGAGGATGTGCACTGTTTTGGTGATAAGAATTGTTTTTCGTTAGCCTTTGGAGTGCCGGCTGTGTTAATGTTGCTCTCCGTGGTTATATTCGTTGCGGGCCGCAAATTGTATGTAGTCAAAGCGCCAGCTGGCAATATGATCTTCGGTGTCTCGAAATGTATCTCAGATGCTGTTGGTGGTTGGAGACGCGAGCGTAAAACAAATCCACGCAAACATTGGTTAGACTATGCAGAGCCGACATCGGGACAACAGATGGTGGCCGATACCAAAATACTATTAAAGATCCTCACCCTATTTTTACCTTTCCCCGTTTTCTGGGCGCTTTTCGATCAGCAAGGTTCACGTTGGACATTCCAAGCGACGCGCATGAGCGGCGAAACTTACGGTTATGTTATTAAACCTGATCAGATGCAAGTCGTGAATCCGCTACTCATTCTTGGCATGATTCCATTATTCACTTATGTATTTTATCCAATGTTGGCAAAACTTGGTATCAAGCGACCTTTGCAAAAACTCACGCTTGGTGGTTTACTAGCCGCAGTTGCTTTTCTACTCTCCGCATACTTGGAAGTCAAACTAAATGAAGTCGATCCTATACCACTATCAGCCACTGATGCTCATTTACGCATCTATAATAGCATGCCTTGTGCTTATAGTTTCACAACCGATCTACCAAAGCCTCCAAAAAGCGTTGCTGCACTCGGCTTGTGGGAGGACAAGGCTTTGTCTGTGCCAACGGCTAAGGCTTATAACTTTAATGCTATCGCTGCGGGTAATTGCAAAAATATCTCCGGTACCTTCAATCTACAACCTGGCAAGGAGACGAGTTACTTCATTTATAGCGATGGCATAGAAGAGTTTATGGATTCGGGTGCTAAACCCAAGCTTGGTAGCCCATTGGTGCGCGTATTATTGAATGTACCCTCTAATGAGAGTGGGTTTACACTGACCGACGCAGTGGATACGGCGGTGCCGCTTAAAATACGCACTGCCACGCAAGTCGTAAGTGTGGTGCATGGTGCGAATGAATTGCGTGTGGCGAATAAGAAGATTACGAGTATCGATACGAAAGCTGGTGGCGTGTATGTGCTGCTGGTGCAGGGCAATAGCAAAGATGGATTTGTAAGTATGAACTAAATTAGCTCAATTAAAAAATGCATGCTAAACTATTTTACTAAATCAAGATCAGTCACTTTTACAATAAAACAAAAGTTAGATTCTTATCATTAGGGGCGAATCCAGAGAACCAGACATCCCATTTTTATGTTTTTCAGGAATTCTACGCAACGTTAATTTTGTCATACAATAATTTCCGAGAAATTGTAGGAATGAATAATGAGTTGCTACTATGGACAGACAGAGGAGATGATTGTGTGCTACAAAACAATTGGAAACACTTAGGGAGGTGAAGTATCCCTTCATCTCAGTCGAGTCCTTCCACTTCCTCTACTGGCTTCTCCCTCTACTACACTTCGTCTTGTCCCCTTTCACAGCAAGACCCACATCTTTATCTAAACCAGAGAAGGTAGTGATGTCAATATCGTCAATAGGAAGAGAAGACTACTTTAAAGAAAACCATTAAGGTGAGCGCTGTCTACGGCTGTGCTTCATACTTTTCATGAATACGAATCAAATTTTCAATGGCGGATCCTTATTTACAACAAATACAAACTGTGTGAAACTTGACGTTCTGACTAGAGCTCTTAATACTCGATTAACGACTTACAGTAGTTGTTTTAAAAAAAACCACCTATTATAACTAATCGCCTACACCTTTTCCAGATGTACTTCGGAACTTATCGAATGTAGTTCAGAACAGTCAGTTTTACTTCAGAAATGGTAAAGTGAATTTCAGAATAGTCAATTGTATTTTAGAAATCGTAAAATAATTTTCAGAACAAAAAATAATAATAGTTGTAGTTCAGAAACCGTAAGCTGTACTTCAGAAACGATAAATTGTACTTCAAAATAATCAATTATAGTTCAGAATTTATGGTTTCTGAAGTAAAACTGATTATTCTGAAGTACATTTTACAGCTTCGTTTTGATATAAATTATAATTTACGGCTTCTATAGTGCAACTTACTATTCCGAAATACATTTTACAGTTTCTGAAGAGCACTTTAAGCTTTCTGAAGTACACTTGGAAAAGGTGTAGTTGTTCGGCTAATATTTGCCTCATTTTATATCATTTAGTTTTCTGAGGTTAATATAATTGAAGTTAACAATAGATGCTCGATTCGTAGCGAATTGAGTTCCGTCACATCATAAACTCGCAGAATCCATGCTATGCAGCTATAGAAAATTTTTATTTATTTTGTTTTTATTTCAAAAATTCTATTTCAGTGTTTGAATAGTGACAGCTATTCATTAAGTCGAAATCGAATATCTGCTATTCGATTATCAAGCAACTCAATAGTTTATGTTCGGCAGTTCAATAGTTTATATTCAAACCGTCAGTATTCGAATAGTGCTAGCCGAATATTTTAATATAGTTGAAAGTAAGGATATGAAATGAAGTAGAAAAAATCGAGTACTCAATAATCGATTTTATTTGCAACGATTTTTAATACGAAATATCCCCAATTAATTTATTAGTAAAAATATATTGCGACCGATTCGATGTTTGGTCGATTATTTCCTGCTGCGATCGATCACCTTAAATTCAAATAAAAACGCGAACTCCTCGTTGTCTCGTTGTTGACTGTTAGAGTTTAGTTACGCTAGAGATGTTCGATACTCGATAATATTCACCACAATACGTAAAAAGTCCAAGCGATGAAAATGTTCCCATTACAAACCCCCGTTAATTGGAACAATTAGATATATGGAAGCTATATTTTATATTGATACGATTTCGTTGGTTCCGAAAATTGACTTACATACTATGGAAGGCCTTATACCAAATCCTAGCTAGACGTCTCAAAAACTGAGTGACTACTTTGCGTACAAACAGGCAGGCGAACAAGCGGACAAAGCTAAATCCACAGAGCTCATCGTTATGTTCATTTCTTGTAATCATGAACTGGTATTAATTTAAATGTGTGCTAACTCGGGGCGTAACCAGTTTTATATGCAAATTGATTATTTTTGATATGCGAGAGTTATAATAAAACTTTAGATAGCGATAATTGTAATGGCATGTTTTAAAGCTTGTCAACACTTTTATTGGATTGCTTCTCATAATAATTTAAACATAACAACCTAAATAGTCAAATGTTGCTATTTCTTTTCTTCCTTTCCCTCTAGACCGCCAAATCGCATGTAGTTACGCCACCCAACAGCATTCACATTATGTGGCAGCTACCACAAATCATCGTTATCACCGCAGCTGAAATAATGTTCTCTGTCACAGGTTTGGAATTTTCATACACCCAAGCGCCATCGAGTATGACATCGGTGTTGCAAGCGTGCTGGCTACTTACTGTCTCAATTGGCAATATGTTGGTGGTTGTTATAGCAGAATTGAAATTTTTCGAGTCGCAGGTTTGTTTCCTAAGTCTTTTGATATTTTTATATTTGCTGTTATTTTGATATTCATACAAATTTTTTGTAAAACTTACAGGCTGCCGAATTTGCGCTATTTGCTGGTCTTATGGTTGTGGATATATTTATCTTTATTTTACTCACGATACCATATAAATATGTTGAACATGGCGAGGATCCTGAAGTTAATCAAGTTGTCGTTACGCCCAATGTGTCCAAGCAAAGAGAAGCGGAACGTGAAAAATATTTTGTTAGAAGAGATAATGCCCATCACAATGAGGCTTACGATGGCGAACAATAAACTTGTTCCAAGGACTGCATTTAAATTATATAGAATTTATTTTTATGTTTTATTTGTAAATTTGTTTATTTTGCTTGCCACATTTTAAGGCCAGCCAAACACAAAAATATCCTCATAGTTAGTATTTATCCGCTTAGAAGCAAAATCCAAATCAGCAGTAGCAATGCTGTGATGTACTTAAGTATGTTGTGGTCTATTATTTAGTTTTTACATATACATATACATACATATATTTGCATTTAGTACGTTTGTATGTAGTGTAAACTTGTATTATTTTTGTGCCTTTTGTACGTATGATTTTTCGATTGCCATTTTATTGTCGTCTATGTTGTGCATGACATTTTACAAACTACCTTTATGATATAATTTTTGTTGCAAATATTAGTATGTAAATTAACCGCTTTGTTGTACATACGTATATACGCACCAGCTGATTTGTTAGCATTTAACTAGCTTAATTAAAATTTTATTAATTTATTCATATTAAATAAACTAATAAGCATTTTCAAAGCTTTGTTTTGATACATTCAAAATTTTATATTGGAATTTTGTTTTACTTATCCCCGCCTAATCGAATAGAACCCATTCGTTGTTCAAGTTCTACTCTGTTCCATTCGGATTTGATCTATCCCCCTTTCGATTGTAGAAAATTTGGTACTCAATATTTCGAAAACATATGCCAAAATAGTCTAAAGTTAGTCGACAACAATTTAGCAAGTGAAAATCCACACAAATTTATTTTCTTATGATTATAATAAAACAGTTAGTGTTTTTTTCATCAAGAAATCATTTTTAATGCAGAAAGAGTTAAGCAATCGCTATTGACAGAAAATAATTGAAGAATGTTAGGTAAAAAATTGGAAAAATTCAACAACAAAAAATTTTGATTAGAAGTGTTTATATAATTAAAAAAAAAAAATTTTATTTAATAAAAAATAAATAAAAAAAAAAATTTATTGTGCGCCGACCTACGTTCGAAGCTGCGACCACACGCGTGTTGGTTGAGATGATTATCACCAGCGCTTCTGCGACATTCAATACGCTGTCCAATACTGCACTTTAGATTTATGCAATGTGTTTTTCTGTTTTTCTTTCTGTTTGAAATTTGTGAAACTGTGATGCCTACTATTATGACATATCTTCTAAAGTAAATTCGAACGAACTACTGAATGCCGATGTGTATTAGAATCGATTTTTTCTTTCGAATAAAACAGCCTTTCGAATAGAACTACAGAGTAAGACCCCAGCTGTTTAAATGGGGTTGGATGATAGTAAAGTTGGTGTTGGAAGAGTAGTTAAAAATATGGGCGGAAACTAACTCTATGTGAATGTAGTTAAGGGCCGGTTTATGAACTAGATCGACAAAATATGTGCTGCTGGATATCGTGGTAATGCTTACCAAAATTACTCTTTATCTACCGCTCTCAAATACTTTACTCTCCTAAACAAAGATATTGTCGAGCCGAGTCCTAGAAGTAAGGTCTAGAAAAAAGGACCTTATGAACGGCAAACTATTGACTGACTCCTGTAGTACCACGGCTTTGTCCTTGAGATATTTTGAACGAGCGCTAATAATAGGTGTTTAGCAATGCAATCAAAGCGACTAAGTTGACAATTGAACAGTAAAGTCCTTTCTTAGCGAAGATTACGCTGTTCTGATGTATGGCTATTGATAGTGTCGAAAGAGAATAAAATTACCCTGCCATTTTCGATAGAAAAGTTCTCCGAATAATGATGGTCCTACTCACGATACCAGTGGAATGTACATAGCTAACTAAATTTAATAATGAGCTGTAAGAGCTATGCGAAGATATGGGCACAATGGAGCACATTAAAGTTCCGCGGTTGGGCTATCTAGGTCGTGTTATGAAATCTGAAAAAATTAATACTGCTGCTTCTATCGCAAAGTTTTCCAAAGATTCCTTAGAGAATTTTCTTCAAATTTTTATCCACGCGCACTCCTATTGAGACCCCTTTACATAGATTACTAAGTTAAAACTGTGTTGCATATTTATAGGCTCAATGATAAAGCATGAACACAAACCTCAAAACACCCTACAGGGAATAATTAGCTACAAAACCAGCTGCGAAATTAGTCAAACCGGATCCTGTAGCGCGATTTACTAACTTCAAACAATTTTACAACTGAGATTTTCACCGCGTTCATATATAGCTTGCAGTGTCGATTATGCGGTTCCTTAACTGGGCCTTAACAATACCGATTTTTTATTAATGATTATCAGTCGAAATAGATGGAAATATTGCATAAATCTTGCCCTTGAAGTTTAGGGGTTTAGAATATGGGCGAGGTAGATATGGCTGTCGTAACAGGCGACTGAAATCTAAATCGACCAATATTACAGGGTCAACTAAATCGTATCCGCAGCAGTCGGACTAGTACCACCGGGTGCTATTCACCGAAGTGTACCGGATTCATATCCGGCAGAGGACTGTTAACATCAATGTTACCGCTGGCACCCTTTAAACACATCTTATACATAACGAGTAAAGAAAGTGCTGTCTTCGGCTGTGCCCAAGGCTTTATACCTTTCATGAATACGGATCACGGTTTTAAGTATCCGATCCTTACATAACTACAAACTCTGCAAAATTTGATGGCCTTACCCTGTTAATTTAAAGATACGGTACCTGGGCGACGGAGCTTTGCTCGGCATTTTCATAGGTTGCCATACAATTTAGTTTATTTAGATAATCATCAATAAAGATATTCTGTTTGTTTGTATGAATAAGTAGTTTTAGTTACTAGCAGTGAAGCGTTCTAAAGACATATCATGATAACAAAAATATGTTTAAAATTTTTTATTAGAAACAAAGTTTGAATACAAATAATTACTCCTTGGTGGCTGCTCAAACAAATTTTCGACAAGTCTTTACAAGATTTATTGCTGAATTGTATGATTAGCAGCTGTCGATTTTTATCAAATAATCGAGAAAGATTAGGGTCACATGGGTAGAGCTCCATATATCGGTCAACATTCTGTGATTTCTTCTTTATTTTTAATGATAGAACTATACAAAACTTTTTATATTCAATACATATGAAATCTAATGCAACACTTCCTTCCATACCATATTCCGAGTACGTTTCTTTTTTCCGGAAACATTACTTTAAATGTATTTGGTTACTTTACTCTTGAAACGCCACATATAACATACCATGCATGAACATGGATGAATTTAGCTCCACTCTGACAAACTCAAAAGATTATCCCTATCTATATGCGCAGTCATGGCAAATGTTGGCCTTACTGGAAGTTGCATCTTAGCGAATCCTTGGATGAGTACGTTTCTCGGTATATAAACTTCTTTGCCGAATTTTTCTTGTCGAACAAAAGTGGCAGCCCTACTTAGAAATATTTTTTTTTCAATACGCAGAAAAATACCTTTCGTTTGATACCCATATTGGCATATTTCATTTCTTTTAAAAAAATCTGATAAGTAGCAACTTCGTAAAAACTCCTATAAGGCAACACCTAGATAAGAATTCTCAGAATGTGGTATCCTATGTACATACCAAAATTCATCCAAATCGGTTGAGCCATTTTCGAGATATTCGAATATACAAATGTATAAGAATAGCTCGTTAAAAGTTCACAGATATAATAAGCTCAAATGGCAACAATAAGTGGCAATCGTACTTAGAAATGTATTTTTTTTTTTCAAAACGCAAGAAAAAACCTTTCTTTTGATACCCATATTGGCATATTTAATTTCATATTAAAAAAAATTCAGATAGGTGGCAACCCCAAAAAAATTACCTGTGGCAACACCTACGTAAAAATTCTTACAATGTGGTACACTATCTACACACCAAATTTCATCGAAATCGGCTGAGCCGTTTTCGAGATAGTCTGGATATACAAATATACAAGAATAGCTCGTTTAAAGTAATAAGATGAGTACTGTATCTGCCAAATTGTGTGTTTCTCACTGAAAAATTACAAGAGTTATAGCCCAAACTCATTTATCGGAACAGTTGATTGTAAGGGATCTATATGTTATGTTAGAGCGGTCTGGCTGGTTACGGCAAATGATTGATGTATTACAAAATTTCATCGAGATATCTCTAAAACAGAGACTGGTTTGCGTTCAAACAGATAGAAGACGGACGGACAGACGTACATGGCCAAATCGACTCAGCTCATCTCCTTGATAATTTCGGTATACTTATTGGTGGGTCTATTTCTTCTTCGTCTCATACTTACAAACATCGGACCAAAATTATAATACCATTTCATGATCATGAAAGGTATAAAAATGGGGCGGTGCCACGCCCCCTTATTTTCTGTTTTGTTTGTGCTTCATTAACATCCACAGTTTATTGTCGATGCTTTAACAATAGGTTCAGGGGTTCGCTGGGTATGGCACAGGCTGTATATATTTCTTGGAAAAGTGGACGGTGCCACGCCCCCAGGCTATATAAAATTTCAATTTGTCATAATTCTGAACGTATTTGGAAAAAGTAAGCGATACCAAGATCAAAAAAAAAGTTCAACCGTTAAATCTTCGAAACTGTGCACATATCAGTACCCGTAGAGGAAAAGGGGGTAGAAGGGGAGGAGGAATACGAAATTTGAGAGTTAGAGGGGTTGTTAGAGAAAAATAAAGAAGGTAAATAAACAAACAGGATATGAGGGTGAGGAAAAAGCAAAGTATGAAGAAAAATTAGGATATAGGAATAAATAACAAGGAAGCGCCAAGTGGGGAGGAAAGAGAGTACAATTTGTTAAATGTAAGCAACCCAAAGGACAGCGTCTGCCGGTTCTGCTAGTTATAAATAAATTAGACTATGATGGTTAAAAGTCAAATTATGTTGGCCGCTTTTGAGGTTGATTTTCAACCAATCGGCGAACTCTAATATATACTATAGTATAGCGATTGGAACACCTAACCTCGATCTGGTAAGGGCTACATTACCAGACACATACTGCATGCCTACACACATCAAAGATTAGCTCTTTCACTACTTGTATTAATCTGTTCACATATGACATATAGACATATGTATGTATGTAACACCTTATAACCAATTAACTATGAAATCACCAACGAATCGAAAAGTAGTTGACAAAGTTCCTTTTATTATGTATTTTTGCTGTTACAATTTAAACCAACCGATAACAATGCAGTACTTACCAACAACAATCAAAAGAAGTCAGTTGCAGGTGTTCAATTTAAAACTAATAAAATGTTATCATTAACAAGAGCCAATGGATTGTTAAAAGGTTATTTGTCGTTTCTAAAATAAATGTTGTGTGTATATATTTTTCAGAAAGTTTATGAAGAAATCAGTCAGTGTCTCGGTGGATATTAAGCCAAACGTATTTTTAAAATAGACCTAGTGATGTTGTAGAAAATAATATTTTAATGAAATTTTTTGCATGAGTTAACTCTAGGCAATATAGCTCTCATTTGGTTTTCTGCGAAATTATAATTTTCTGTAACGACGTCAAAATGGCATGTACGTTAAAATGTACTTAAAAAAAATGGGTGAAGATATGCATATGTACATACATATATGGAAAGTGACTTAGGCCCGGTTTTTCAGTACAAGTTCAACTCAATTCGTCAGTTAAACTAAGCTTAAACTTGTTACGCAGTTTTTCAGTCAACTTTAAACGAAGTTTAAACGTAGTTTAAGCGGCCAATTTGGCAGGGTTAAACTCTAGTTAACCTGTCAGCTGTTTGCATATTTGATGGTTTTGGTTGTGAAAAAATAAGCTGAACGCAATTAAGAAAGGACGATATTTTTATATTTAATTAAATACTGGATATATCATCTGACGAAAGTGATTATAGTGATGCAGAAATTAGCGAAATCCTAACTATTACAATACTGAGGAAAAGCAATCGCGTTGAATATGTAAACAAATGTAATCTTTTGCCGTATCTAGATAAAAAAAAAAACCAATGTTGCCGTATAACAAGCAAATCTTAAAAGCGGCCTTAAACTCTCACTGAAAAACCGCTCTGCAGTTTAACTGGAGTTTAAATTTATGCCGAGTTTAAGCAAACTTAGTTTAAACTGAGCTTAACCAAGGACTGAAAAACCGGGCCTTAGACTAATAAAAAAACTTTCGAAATAAGACCTTCAAAATATTGAACTAATTGTAAAAACACTGCATTTCATATACAGCTGTGTTCAATATATTAGTAGTGAAATTAAAATGTATAGATATCGTTCGACGAAATAAGAAGAAGCTGTGATTGTAATAATTTTCATTTAAAATATAGCGAATTCCATAACAGAAAACATAAAAAGAGATTTCAAAGTTTACACAAACTTTAGGAAAGTTAATTAAACTTAAAAAAATGGCCATCAAATTCTTTAAATTTTCTGGCGGAATCTCTAGAAAATTTTTGGTATGAAAAAGCAATAAAAAAACCGAGAACACGCGGTAAGGCAGTTCTGCTGATAAAAAAGATCTGTCAAAAAAAAACTATCATGATCACACTACTAACTGTCAAATGGCGGAAGTGGTTCATGCAGATGGTAAAGAAGAATAGAACTAGGAGTTTAGATGACATCAAAACCAGCGTATTGTTAGCTTAATGGTTAGCAATGCGTGCCAAAATTCCAAAATTTCTCTGATGAAGAAGCTTAGCAGCTTCCGAAATGGATCTATAGGGTGTTTTTTTTACAGGTTTGTTTTTCGAATAGAGATAAAACTGGCATTTTGTGGTCAAATCTGGCAACTCTAATGTCATTTATGTTCAGTTTGGTTTGCCATTTCATCATGAACAGGTTGACAAAAGAACAACGCTTGCAAATCGTGCAAATTTATTTCGAAAATAATGGTTCAGTTCGCGAAGTTTACCGTGAGCTCCGTCCATTTTATGGTCGACATAATCGTCCATCAGAGCAATTAATTCGGTTAACCATGGATAGTTTTCGCACTACGTTTACTCTATGTGATAATACGCATCCGCAGAGACGTCGAACAGTGCGCACCGAAGAAACAATTGCCGCTGTAGAGCAAAGTGTTGAAGAGGACCCGAATGAATCGATTCGCCACCGTGCACAGCAATTGGAGCTTTGTCCATCAACTTTATGGAAGATTTTGCGCAAAGATCTTGGCTTGCGACCTTACAAGATCCAGCTTGTGCAAGAATTAAAGCCGCGAGACCATGCAGTGCGTCGTGATTTTGGTGTATGGGCCGAAAATGAGATTGATTTCGATGCTGATTTTCATCGCAAAATTTTGTTCTGTGATGAGGCTCATTTTTGGTTGAATGGCTACGTCAACAAGCAAAATTGCCGCATTTGGAGTGAAGAGAATCCACATGAGACCCTTGAAACGCCATTACATCCACAAAAACTGACTGTTTGGTGTGCTCTATGGGCTGGTGGAGTCATTGGGCCATACTTCTTCCGCAATAATGCTGGAGAGGCAGCTACCGTTAATGGAGACCGGTATAGAGCCATGATAACCGACTATTTTGTTCCCGAATTGGATGGCATGAATGTGGATGAGTTGTGGTTCCAACAAGACGGCGCTACATGCCACACAGCGCACGTCACAATCGATTTATTGAAGGAAACATTCGATGAGCGCATAATTTCGCGGAATGGACCTGTCAATTGGCCACCAAGGTCGTGTGATTTGACACCATTGGATTATTTTCTTTGGGGATATGTGAAGTCGCTCGTCTACACCAACAAACCAGAAACGTTAGGGGAATTGGAAGCCAACATTCGTGGCGTTATTGCCGACATACGGCCCCATATGCTCGAAAAAGTGGTTGAAAATTGGACCTGTAGAATTGGCTTTATTCGAGCCAGCCGCGGCGGCCACATGCCCGAAATCATATTTAAACATTAATGGCATAAAATTATCCTTCCAATAAAGCCAAATTTATGGACCTTAAAACGATTTTCTTGTGTTTTATTTCAATTCGAAGTTCTATACCCCTAAAAAAAACACCCTTTATAAGAAAAGCTATGGCGGTTGTCTCTAAACATTTTTCCTACTCTATTCAATTAAAAACTTGTAATAATTAATTAAAAATGATTATTAAAAAAAATAAAAAGCAATAATAATTTTCATAAATTCAAAAAGTGAAAAATTATTATTCTTGGCCTTGAGCTCGTTTCATGAATACTTGAAAATGTACAGGCCGTAAATCAACAAAAATTGTTGGTATAAAAATTTAGTATGACACTGTGCAAGTTAGAACTAGTAATAAAATGTCCCTAAATTTTCAGAATTTCTTTTCTTTAAAAGTGTTGAGTGATTTTTTCTACACAACGGAAGAAGAAAAACTAATTTTGTATGGGAATTTTGAGGTACTTTTAACTTGCATATTATTGAATGAGCTATAAAACTGCGTACTCAACAATTTTCTTAAAATTTTGACCAAAAATATTAAAATTTTGATGTTAATTTTTAGAAATTTAATTAACTTTCCTACACATTGTGTAAACTTTGAAATTTCTTTTTGTGGTTTCTGGTCTGGAACTCGATATTTAAATAAAAATTATTAAAACATTTTTCAAGTATTCATGAAACATTTTTTTTATTTCGTCGAATCATATCCAATTTAGTTTCACTACTGTTATACTGAATACAACGGTATTTGCGGCAATTTTTGGTATTGACTTGTCATTTTCGGTTAAAAAAAAAGTTATACTTAAAAGTCATATTAGTGTGAAATGCCCGTCTTAAGATATTCGGGGTTAAAGGTCAGAAGAATACGTTCTCGCTTACAAAGTGGTAGATCCACCTACAGCCTACTGGTACTTCCCAGTCCCGACTAAGCGAACTATTCACAAAGGTATCGCACGTGACTTCAATGGCGTATCTTGAGAACTGGAAAGAATACTTTGACGGCTGAGTGGAAGATCACCCTATTTCAAAATATTTTTCAAAAACGCCCGACCTAAGAATTTATTGTTTAATGTTTTAATGTTTTTTTTAATAACGCCCTATTTCAAAATTTGGCTTAAGAACGCCCTATGTCAGCATAAGTTTCAAAAACGCCCTATCTGAACGAAAAATCAATACAATTTTAGCTAAGATAGGGCGTCCTTGAATCAAATTCTCAGATAAGGCGTTGCAGAAAAAAATTCTGAGGCGTTTTTGAATCAAATTCTGAAATAGAGTGTTATTCAAAAAAATTCTGATATAGGGCGTTTTTGAAAAATATTTTGAAATATGGTGACTTGTTGTTGTAACTGCAAAAAGACTCCCCTCACCGACTAAGATTCCTATCGGCAGGCGGGCACTCGTATGTTTTATTGTAGCATTACATCACACTGTTTACTTGGCACACCTACCATGGAATGGGACGTAACGGACTAAGCTGGGTTATACTGATGTTCAACTCCTTTGTTAGATATGACAATCCGGCACGCTCCGGTACAAGCCCATTACGGCACTGACGTGGTAGTGATTTTGCTGACCCCTGAATCGACGTAGATGTAGATTTTAGTCATATCTTAATACAGCCATACCTACCGTGGCCATATTCTAAACCGCTAACCCGCAGAGCTCATAAGGTTACTGCCTGCATTACACTGTTCACCTCCAAGTTTTTACTGCCCGACCGGGATTCCTTTATATGACGGCACTTTTTTGGTTTTCGACCCGGGATATTAATGTAGTCACTATAAGTTTCTTATCCAGTTCGATTGGGGTGTCTTAGTGGACGACTTTAATAACTTAACTTTAAGACGGATATTCTGGAGTCGATCCACTTTCCGTTCAAATCCATTTTCTGGCATCGTAACCTTTCTTATCTAATAGGAAAGAGTTAGATGCGATCCTAGATTCACAGCACATCTAGGTAGACTGGAACAAGCATAAACAAATTTAGGCAAGATTTAGACTTCTTAGAAATTAGTTGAACTGCAAAAAAGATAAATTTACTTATTTCTATCCTCTAGGTAACAGAGTAATAATTACAGCCCTAAGTCTGCTAGTTTTTCAAATAAATGTGATCCTATCAGGAGCTGACGATGAACCACATTGCATTTGGTATGGACAAAGTCATTTGAATGGTACGAATTGGTTTAACTACGCTGTAAAAGCTCCACCACAGCCATTGAACGATGAAAATGCTGAAGCCATATTCAAACGACGTTGTCCGCTTTGGTATAATGAGTATAAGGCAGCAGATCCAAATGGTAAACAATAAACTCATAACCCAACTATAGTTAAATCAGTTACATCTTTTCACAATCAGGTATTCTCAAACTATGCTGTGATAGCAATCAAATCTTCACAATGGAGTCCGGTATGTCACAAGCTGATGGCGTCTACTCGCGCTGTCCCACATGTACACTCAATATGGGCTATTCAATATGTGGGATGACTTGTGCTCAGAATCAAAGTCGCTTTTTGTTGCCATACAATGAAACCTACGAGGATCATGAATATGTTGCCGCTATCGAATTTCGAGTTGACAATAACTCAGTGGAGCGTGTCTATAATAGTTGTGCCGGTATTCAACATTCACAAACCGGACGTCCAGCTATGGATTTAGCTTGTGGTGCTTACAATGCAAGAACGTGCGATCATCGTAAATGGTTTAATTATATGGGTGATCCTACGATAAATATTTATGTGCCCTTTCCACTCAACTATCAATTTTTGGATGAAACAAGTGATTTGCCACGTCTGTCTGTACAGGTGAAAAGTTGCGCCGAGGCTTACGAAGGTCGTTATGGATGTGCATGCGTTGATTGTGCTGCTACTTGTCCAATAACTGATGCTCCAATTGTATGGGGGCAGGACCACTTTATGATTGCTGGACTTTACGGCATAACTTTCATTGTTTCGATCGCTCTGGGCGCTCTTCTGATGGTGTTCATACTTTGTGGATCTTTGAATATATGCAAACCGAAGTTTGGAATTTCTGATTGTTGTAAGGGTTTTGGTGGCATGGATGTTATACTTTTGAAAGGTTTTCGTGCTTGGGGTTATTTTTGTGCCAAAAATCCAGTGGTGGTTTTGGCTATATGTTCATGGGTGATCTTCGGCCTTGCTTATGGTATAAAATATCTTAACGTAACGACAGATCCCATTGAGCTATGGGCTGGAAAGGAGAGTCGATCGCGTTTGGAAAAAGATTACTTTGATGAGCATTTCGGTCCATTTTATCGCACTAATCAAATATTCCTGAAACCATTAAACCAAAACAAGGTAAGTTTTTCTCTTAACTCATTAATGTCCATTGGCATCTTAAATTGCCGGCAGAGGTGTTGCTTTAATATGCGTTTTTAGAGTGAGAAGAATGAGAATTTAATTTTAAAAAGACAGTCAAATAAGAGGAAAAAGAATGCTTTGTTCTGTTTTGCTCAATTGGAATTTATTTGTGCAAGTCTATACATGATAAATGATATTGAATTTTGTGCCTACTCTAAAAACGTCTTTTTGTGAAAGTTGCAGAAAAAATTTAAGTTTTTAAAGTACCATGACTATAAACCAGCTCAAGGCCAATAATAATAATTTTTCTTTTTATTTATGAAAATTATTATTGTTTTTCTTTTAATAATTATTTTTAATGAATTATTCAAAGTTTTAATTAGAATAGAATAGGAAAATTTTAGAGACAACCACCTTGAGTTTTTATTAAACTTTTATTATATTGGTGTGTTTGGTTTGTTTAGTATTGGGTTTTTTTTCTATCATTTATTCGATATATTATTATGTGTAAATGTAATTTATTAAACTATCTAACAGGCGAGGACTAACGTCCCATTTTTAATACGCTTAACGAAAACTTCAAAAGGGTCTCTCACTTAGCGCAGATAAAAGTATGATTTCATATTATGGAAAGCACTGAGCTAAGCAGTTTATTCGTGGTAAACCAATCCGATTTGGATTTAAACTGTGGTGCATTGCTGATCATAATGTACATATATTTACTTCACGCAGAACCTTAAAACTGATCAAGTACAAAAACAGCTTTCCTAGGATTTGGACCAGGTGGAGATGTTGTACTTGAACTGGCTTCGAAATGTAGTCTATCCATTGAAACTCACCTATTCTTCGATAATTTTTGTACCTAGTAGTGCTACGTACGCAAGGTATATTAACTTTAGTCGTCTAACGGTATTATGTAAACGGATCGAGATAGATATTGACTTATACATACATATAAAAATGTTCAGGAGGAAAAAAGAAATCCGTCCGTCCGTTAGCACGACAACTTGAGTAAATATGATATGCAGGTTCCTTGGCACTCATCTCCGAGCGCTATTTAAAATGGGCAAAATCGGATGATAGCCACGCCCACTTCTTATATAGAATATTTTCGAAAATACAAAAAAAGTGATTATTCAGGACATAATACACTTATAAGGATAAAATTTGCTGTGCACATTAACGTTAAGGCAGAAAATAAATTTTTCAAGAAATTTTTGAAAATAGGTGTGGCACCGCCCACTTTTAATTAAGCCAAATTTAGAAATAATACTAATCATTAATCAAAAACCGATCAAGATATCGAAACGAAATTCGGCACACATATTTATATTAATAGAAGGAATGTTTCGAAAAAAAAATGGCCGAAATCGGTTAAGGTCCACGCCCACTTTTATATGAAAGATTTTTAAAAGGATCATAGATATATTTAATAGGCAATAACTTTGCGTGAAATAGCCTTATATCATTTCTATTTCACTTTTAAAGTGTCTGTGAACGAAGAACGAAAAACGAATTTAAATAAAAATTTTCGAAAATGGCGTGGCCCCGCCCCTTTCTTACTAGTTGATATTTTAAATTTTTTTAGTATTGTTGATGTGTATATTTAAGTATGTGCTTCTACAACATTACTGAAAAAAGTGAAATATAATCTAAAAAAAAAGAAGAAATTATCAAAAGTAATCAAAACAACTTTTTGATTATTTTTGATTTTTTAATAATCGTACAAAATCATGATCTTTTTTTATTATTTTTTTAACTAGTTGGAAAATAATCATTAAAAATTGAAAATAATGTTAATCAATCATGAAATGGTTTATCAAGAAAATAATTAATCAAACCGGTAATCATTACGATTAGTAATCATTATTTAACAGGTCTGATGGATTTTTCAGTAGCTGCTACGTAGGGACCTTCACTTGAACCTTTACTTTTTTATTTATGTCTAATTTTAGTAAAGTCACGGAGCCTCACTACCCTACCAAATATATTTAAAAGGAAAAAGTCACCGAGATGACTAATACTTTAACGGAGATCCGTCAGAAATTAGCTTTCCTTCCATACCATTCAATAAGGGAAGCTAGTCCTACAGTTTGTATCGAAGAACTGCAGAGAATAGAAACATCCCTCCATTTTTATTATGGGACATTCAATTTGTGCAAACAGCGATCCCATCCGTATGCATGTACGTTGTCTCCAAAGACACAACTACCTTAGCCTTAGTTAGAAAATAACGGCCGTCTGAGTAAATTTTCAAGACACTGTATGCTCCCTGGTTATTAAGCTTATTTTGCCTCTTTTTTTGTAGTTCGCACACAACACCTCTTCTGGCATGGTGACATTTGGGCCCGCGTACGAAAAAAGTTTTCTTAAAGAAGTCTTTCAACTACAAACTCAAATTGAAGCATTAACTACAGAGAGTGGCGTCACGTTAGCGGATGTTTGTTATGCTCCATTGCTGTATGCCGGACAGAAAGCGACTGTTAAAAATTGTGTGGTGCAATCTATTTATGGTTATTTTCAAAACGATTTGGATGCCTTGGATGCTGAATACGAAGCTGCTAATGGCTATACAAATACATATCTCAATAGACTTGAGGACTGCATAAGGTAAGTTAAAAATGTGTTTTTGATCGCAAACTACCAAAAGCCGAGATAAATCTCAAAAAAAAGTTATGGTGGTCTACCATAAATAGCTTTTAGGTCTGCTGAATTTTACTACACTCTGATAAAGTTTTTATAATTAGTACCGTCCTAAAGTCACATGAGCTCTTCAAACCAGTCTCCAAATACGGGCTTCTCTATTTCTCTATTCGCAAACAACAACTTTACTCTGATCATTTCAAAGTGTACATGTTGGAGTTGTGAAAAAAATATTCGGGGAAGGTTTTTGTCACTACAACAATAAAAAGCTCCCACGGTTTAACTGTTGGCATGAATTTTGCTCAAACTGGACCTTTTCCTTAAACAAAAACTCTAAGATTTTCGATAATATTCCTTCCAGCTTTTCTAATCGTCAATAGTGCCGATAATCACAGTAGCCGCCCGTGCCGCATTTCTTCGACATGAATTAGTTTTTATTATTGTATGAAGAGGAGCATCGACTCCATATTTTGCTTGCCTAGGCATTGCTTTATTAAAAAATTGTGTTTGAGCTGGAAATCAACTTAGCAAACGACTCAACCAGAACATACATACATCAAGTTTAAGCCATAACACTCTTCAGTCGCTATGAAAAGTTTTATTGAAAATGCGGGCGGTTTGATTGCTTGCCCTTGCTCGTGCGAAATGTGACAACCATCCCATGTGATATTTAGGGTCGTG
This sequence comes from Merzomyia westermanni, assembly GCA_949987695.1. Classification (NCBI taxonomy): domain Eukaryota; kingdom Metazoa; phylum Arthropoda; class Insecta; order Diptera; family Tephritidae; genus Merzomyia; species Merzomyia westermanni. The sequence continues at coordinate 71,631,793 of OX465290.1, forward strand.
GCAGAAAAAAAGGGGGGCTCAATGGGGCTACTCTCTCGTCTCTTCATAGCAGTCTAGTTGTGGATGTACCCTTGCCCGTAATAGAAAGATTGCTGCGCTGAACTGGGAGCTTCAACTCATTCTTTTATCACGGGAAGGTCCCTTAAAGGAGTAAGAACATTTTTTTTGGAGAGTATTTGGTTGGAGTTTGTGACCGAAGTAAATTATAGAGGAAACAGCAACATCAAGCAAGAAAACTGTAGGCCTCGCCAATTTGTAGGAAAAAATAAGAAACAGCACACAACAAATTGGTAGAGAAGCTCGGCCTCAATCTCCTCGGAGGTACATAGCGACAATTATTTCTTTTTTTTTTTATTTATTCACTTTTACAGTGTCGGTCACTGTTGTGGTCCTGTTAATAGTCACGATTACTATCATGGTCACGGTGGCGGTCACTGTCAATGTTCTTTCAAAGTCACTGTTCTGCGAACTGTCATGGTAACGGTCATTGTCTGATTCCGTTCACCGTAAGGATAACCGTAACCGGGACGATAACTATTACCTTCCTCACCAACATTCCCATCACTACCATACTACAAGGTGGCGCAAAAGTAAGCTTCCGATGTTCAGCATATCGGTTGTGGCACGTGCAGTGTGTGCTGTTGCACCGTCTTGTTGGAACCACATGTTTTCCAATCCCAATTCATCAAGTTGCGGCAAAAAGAACTCGTTGATCATTGCTCTGTAGCGCTCACCATTCACAGTAACCGTTTGGCCCCGACCGATTATTGGTCAAATAAATAGTCAGCAATATTCCGCGTTCTGGAGCAGTGTAGCGTAACATTGTTTATTAACGTGTATTTCGCATGTGTTTACTACACAAATGTCAAAACAGAACTGACTGTAGTTGCCAATCGCAAAATGTATAGCATTTTCTGATAGGAGGATTACTTTTGCGCAGTAACCGTTTTTCACCGACCGATTATTGGTCAAATAAATAGTCAGCAATATTCCGCGTTCTGGAGCAGTGTAGCGTAACATTGTTTATTAACGTGTATTTCGCATGTGTTTACTACACAAATGTCAAAACAGAACTGACTTTAGGGGCCAATCGCAAAATTTATAGCGTTTTCTGATAGGAGGATTACTTTTGCGCAGTAACCGTTTTTCACCGACCGATTATTGGTCAAATAAATAGTCAGCAATATTCCGCGTTCTGGAGCAGTGTAGCGTAACATTGTTTATTAACGTGTATTTCGCATGTGTTTACTACACAAATGTCAAAACAGAACTGACTTTAGTGGCCAATCGCAAAATGTATAGCATTTTCTGATAGGAGGATTACTTTTGCGCAGTAACCGTTTTTCACCGACCGATTATTGGTCAAATAAATAGTCAGCAATATTCCGCGTTCTGGAGCAGTGTAGCGTAACATTGTTTATTAACGTGTATTTCGCATGTGTTTACTACACAAATGTCAAAACGGAACTGACTTTAGGGGCCAATCGCAAAATTTATAGCATTTTCTGATAGGAGGATTACTTTTGCGCCACCTTGTATAATAGTTCCAATTTAACTAGTTGGCATGAGCTTGGTATTAACACCCCTGCGGGTTAGGGGTTTAGAATATGCCCGAGGTAGGCATACCAGTCGTAAGAGGCGACTAATATGCACAAAGGTAATGACGTGCAACTCGATTGTTGAGCTACGAATATGATGCCTCTCATTACCCATCTTATCCTTCCTTACGGAAGGAGGAGTGACATGAACTAGAAGGTTTCACTGGTCATAAATCGCTACCACGACAGTTGGGCAGTACCGCAAGCGATTACCGGAGCGTACCGGGTACAAATCCGGCCAAGGACTGTTAATTCGACAACACTCCCCAAAACCTTCGGGGAGTGATTTTGTCGTTACCACAACAACAACAACCGCAACGGGTAACCCTGCATTTATTTAAAAGTGTTCTGATTGAAACATTTCATTTAAATTAACACTTCTTCGACTATTAACTTTTCTACGCGAAGGGTCCCATTATCGGAGACTTGTCTAGCACCATATGGCGGTTTGATTGAACCTGGCATTGCAGTAGGCGGTATGCCCAAAGTAACAGCAGATAAAGAACCTGACTATCTACTTGCCACTGGCTTGGTACTGACATTTTTGGGCAAAAACCAGCGTACGGCAGAGCTACTCAATCCCAATATGGAGTGGGAAAAAATCTTCATCGATTTGCTAAAGAATTATACCAGTGATAAAATGGAAATAGCATTTTCAGCCGAAAGATCCATACAAGATGCAATTGTTGAGCTATCGGAAGGGGAAGCTACCACCGTCATAGTCAGTTATGCAGTTATGTTTGTCTACGTCACAATAGCTTTAGGGAAAATACGCAGCTGTACTGGTTTCTTCCGTCAATCAAAAATTGTGCTTGGTATTGCTGGTATTATTATTGTCATGGCATCGGTTGTTTGCAGTTTGGGCTTTTGGAGTTACTTAAGCGTAACGACCACAATGTTAGCTGTGGAAGTGATTCCTTTCCTCATACTGGCGGTTGGCGTTGATAATATTTTCATAATGGTACATGCTTATCATCGGCTAGATCGTAAACAGCATGAGACTGTAGCAAGGGCGATTGGTGAGGCATTGGGGCATGTTGGGCCGTCCATTTTACAAACTGCATGTTCGGAATTCGCCTGTTTTGCAATTGGTAAGCTTATATCGTATATAGTTTAGGGGATAATGGGAATACCTCATTTGGTTATTGCAGGTTCCATTTCGGATATGCCAGCTGTGAAGACGTTTGCCATGTATGCTGCTGCAGCGATCTGCTTTAACTTTATCTTTCAACTCACTGCCTTTGTGGCGTTTATGGCTTTAGATGAACGTCGCACGGAAAATAACCGCTTAGATCTTTTCGTTTGTTTTAAAACATCACAGAAAATCGAACCGAGTGTTGGTCAAGATTTGAGTTTCTTGGAGAAAGCTTTCAAATCTGCTTATGCGCCTTTTTTACTTAGCAAGTAAGTTCCAATATATTCCTACTCAGCAAGATAAAACACAAATTTTAATGCTTCAACTATTCATAGATCCGTCAAAATTATTGTGCTGATTATATTTACGGTAGCAACCTGTTTATCGCTTATGGTGGCACCTTCGATTGAGATTGGTTTGGATCAAGAATTATCTATGCCAACTGACTCGCATGTCGTTAAATATTTCCGTTATATGACTGAACTTCTTTCGATGGGCGCGCCGGTGTATTGGGTGCTGAAACCTGGTTTAAATTTTACTTTACGAGAACATCAGAATGTCATTTGCGGTGGTGTTGAGTGCAATGATGACTCACTAGCAGTGAAACTCTATCAGCAATCGCGGTATCCGGAGACGTTAGTATATTTTTAAACATAAGGTTTTGAAAAATTAGCTACAGTTTAAAAAAGATACTAGGATGACTGATTATATCCCTAGATAAAACTTTTTCAAGAAGCCTTTTTAAGTAATCTTAATTTGGGCCCTTATAATCTCAGTTCTTTTTAAGAAAGTTAACTTTGAAACTCGCTGTTTTGAAGTGGATGGGATCAAAGAGAAAAATGTCTGTTGCTTAAGAAGGAATATGAAAAGTCGTTTCATAGAAGATACATTGATATATAAAGTATATATAAAGGAAATAAGGAAAGGATACACGGCTAAAAAAATGAGCTTAAATTTTAAACCATTCATCGGTTTAAGCAACTTTTTAAATTTTTTTTGTTATAAATTCCAAACCTTTCAATTACCTACACCAATTTTCAATTTATTGTGATTTAGAATTAAAACTGAATTGAAAAAAAATATTCAAAATTTTTTTAGTTTCTTTTCATTTATTTTTGAAAAGTTTTTCAAGTCATTGAACTTTTCTCTAAACAGTTTTGTGTGCGTCGTGGCTCAATGGATAGAGCAGACGACTCTGAAGCGGAAAGCGTCGGTTCGAATCGTGCCAACCGATACAAATGTTTTTTATGTTTTTTTCATTGTTAAACATTTCTGGTTTAAAATTAAAATTCTTCTTAACGCTCATTTTCTCGAAAACTGACATAATTTAAATTCTAAACCAAGTTTTAAATTCAAGTTCAAATGTTTAGCAGTGCAAATTCGAGCAGTCCAAGTACATATACCCTGTAGTGGAAAAACAGTTATTAAGTTCGGCTAATTTAACTTCCATACTTGGCCATATTACGCGAATAGAAAGGAAATAAGGAACTTCCGTTGATACCAAAGGGTTAGGGGCGGTAACACTAAGCTAAACTTAATTGACAGGATATTGGGTAGATTTTCCCAGCGGAAAGGATATGTTATAGACGAGTTTCAGTCTTAACGGACATACATTTTCCATTGCATCATTTGGGTACCTCCTGAGCTCCTATATATTTCAATCCACTTTAGTTTTTCGAATATAGCAAAGTAGTTTGATGTACTCCCTGTATCCTAGACTTGAAAACCTTTCTACTATTTTTTGAAAGAATCAGCGCTTATTATTCCTGCCGACCTAATTTGTGCCAAAGACATAGAAGTAGCCTGCTGTATTTTAAATGTATTAACTAGACGGCGATCTTAGTTTGAGCAACAGCTATGAAAATCAGTCTCACAAATTTTTTAACATGGTTCGATCTTTGATGGTTGCACGAAGGGCCTTTCTTAGAGACATTTCTTTCACAGCACAATAAATCTGCTCACTTTTATAACATAGCGAACTAGAGGAGATACCTTCTTTAAACATAGACCGCGTAGTCGCTGGTTTTCTTTTTGGAAGGGTATATAGATCCAGGCTCACAGCCCAGCCTAAAGTTTTCTCTTATTTCCTTGTGCTAAAAGTTTTCCAGATTCGGACATTCGATTGTAAGAATCTATATATTATAGCTAATAGCTTTGTTCGACGAGCATACAAATTTTGACTAAATAGCGTGCGGCAACACAAAACACCAGCACCGGCAGAGTGCATTTTGACATTTCAATGAGAGATAAAAGTTGCGTTCGGTGAGGATACAATGTTCCAAAATTTTAAAAAAATTTTACTTGCAAGTGTTCGGTGACACAAAACATTTGCAGCGAGAGAGCGCACTCTGACATTTCATTGAGAGAGAGAGTTGCAAGTTTCTGCTGGGGGAATTGCACTCAGTAAAACTTGTAAGTGAAAAACAGCTGATCGTGACATAGTAAAGCAACAATAAAAATTTTAAAATTTGAACTATTAACCCATCAAAAAAGCAACAGCTGTTTTGCTTGCAAGTTTTTACTGACTACTGTTCGGCGAAAACTTTTTACGTTTGGCGTTTCGAGAGAGTTTTACGTCATTCTCACTTTACTGATCCTTTTTGGAAGTGTTTTCAAGTTTTGTCACCGAACACTAAAGTTTCAAGTTTCTGCTGAAGAAATTTCCCTCTGTAAGAAAACCAACTGATTGTGACATAGGAAAACAACAACAAAAACTTTAAGTTTTCAGTTATTAACTAATGAAAAAAGTAACAGCTGTTTTGAATGCAAGTTATTGGCAGAGGGCGCGTGGAACCTCCCATACAAATGAATATCTCTAAAAGGGTTCATGGTAGCGACATGAAAATTGGTATAGAGATATACGATATCAATACCATACTTACTGAAAAAAGTGGCAATTATCGGAAAAGGGGCGTTGCACCTCCCATTCAAACTTAACTTTTCAAGCTGAATATCTCTAAACAGGTTCAAGGAAGGGATCTGAAAATTGGTATAAAGGTATAAAGATATTCGATATCAATACCCTACTCACGAGAAAACAAATGAAAATTATTTGAAAAGGGGGCGTGGCACCTCTCATATAAACTTGATTTTACAGGCGTAATATCACCAAAACGATATTGACAATTTATCAAGAACGCAGAATAGGGGGTTTAATTTATACACAATTGAAATTGTGAACAATCGCTAATTTTCAATTAAATAAAAATACGGGTGTAATAGAGAATTAATTAATTAACTCAATAAATAAAACTATTTTTGGCAGAACGAAGTTTGTCCAGTCAGTTAGTAATACTATAATCTTATTTTTTCTACATAGAACTTACCTAGCACGCTCAGCTTCATCTTGGATTGACGATTACATTGATTGGCTGGCTATAAGTGATTGCTGCAAGGTTAACACTACCGATAACACATTCTGTGCTAGCAGTAAGTCTTTAGACAAACCTTTATATAAAACTATAATTTAGATGAAAAAAAATTAAGGTTTTTGCATAATATTTCATTCACAGATTCCAAAGCTGATGAATGCATGCCTTGTCCGCGTGAGTTTAGTGAAGACGGATTGCGTCCAACACCGGAAACCTTCAAAAAATATATAAAATATTTCTTATTTGATCTGCCAGATAATGAGTGTGCAAAAGCGGGACGTGCTTCATATGCAGATGTAAGTATCAGAATGAAAGTTAAGCTGAAGTTATTGGTGCGTTTGTCGTATCGCTGTAGTCGTATCCTTAACGTAAGTGCAAAACCAACATGCAATTGGTCGGTAAGCTTACTTTACTGATATGGAATTACGATACAGCACCAATAATCGATTGCATTGTTTCTCATAAGGTTGGTCGAATCAGCTGATTTATAAGGTTACCGATAACGCACCAATAACTTGAGCTTTAGATGATGTATTTATCTCTCTCTCTCTCTCTTGCTCACTTCTTGCTCTCTTTGACGTTTTTCTTTAGGGCGTCGTTTATACACTGAACACAGTAGGTGATGCTGATATTTGGGATACGTATTTCATGCAATTCGCCACCACATCTACAACTTCGGTGCAATTTTATTCTGCTCTCTATCAGGCGCGTCGTATAGCTGACGATATTAATGCAATGTTTGCCGCACACGAACTCGATATTACTATTTTTCCATATGCAATTTTCTATATTTTCTATGAACAATATCTCACCATTTGGGATCAGGTTTTATTCTCCCTTTCTTTAACATTGTTGACTATATTCCTGGTCACCCTAGTCATTAGCGGTTTGGATTTTGTTTCCGCATTTATGGTCACATTTATGGTACTAATAATCGTCATCAATATGCTGGGCATGATGTGGGTTTGGAATATAACATTGAATGCTATTTCGTTGGTCAATTTGGTGGTATGCATTGGCATCGGTGTTGAGTTCGTTTCTCACATTATTCGTTCACATAAGAATGGTAACGGTAATAATGAAGAGCGTGCAAGAGAGGCGCTCATAGTTACGGGCAGTAGTGTTCTATCGGGTATTACCCTGACTAAATTTGCTGGTATCATAGTTTTGGCGTTTTCAAAATCACAAATTTTTCAAGTTTTTTATTTCCGGATGTACCTGGGTATTGTGCTGATAGGAGCTGCACATGGCCTCATTTTGTTGCCTGTCTTGCTTACCTACTTTGGTCCATCTAATAAGAAACATAACAAAAACTTTGAGTTAATTTAGATTAAGAATAATGGAATTGTTGGTAGGTATTATAATTATTTTTATCACTACTATTTTTTAGTAATTACACTAAACTCAGTTTTTTAAGTTTTAAAATGAATACTTGCTTAAAACAAATTTTTGAACAACGCATAGAAACAAATACATATATATTTACATACATAACGGGCGATGACTTATACACTATATAGTATTAGAAATCAAGACATCGGTTTTTAAAGTTTTGTGTGTGTCTGTATGTTTGTTCGGACATCACTCAAGAACCTCAATTGAATCGAGGATGCACTTTACCGCACGAAAATATTTATATATTTTTTTAATCAAACCAAAGCAGATCGATAAGACCCGGCAGTCGATAAACAAACTTGCAGGTCGACGACCTATTAACGACATCCACCTAGTGTCTCTCGTCTGTCGCCTGCTGTTGCAATAGAAGAAAAGTCAAAAGAAAAGCCTTGTTCAATTCCAAGCAAACTGCAGACAGATGAACACTTTTGTCTGACACAACATCGTTGTAAATACTGACATAGACTATTCGCATCATCATCAGTCCTCTATTTCCTACGCCGTTAGAAGACTCAGGTAACAATTTATGAGAATACGGGTCGGATGAGTTCGATCAGTGTTGACACCCCTTTAAACTCCACATTGCCCTGACTTAACTTTAAAAGAAATTTCGAGATGAGATCTGAGGTCCTTTTTGGAAGAATAGACTTTAGATCACACATATGAGTCCAAAATAGACTGTGGTGCAATATGAAGCAGAAGCATGAAGTATTCTAGAGAAAGGTTCTTCGAAGGATTTATGGGCGTCTACCTGATGCCGACGGTATTTACCGAAGAAGATTTAAAGATGAGTTCTATAAGCAGACATCGACATAGTCCAACAAATTGCAGCCCAGCGGATACGTTGGCTTGGCCATGTAATGCGAATGGAAGAGGATGCTCCGGCCCACACGTTAATCTTGTCGGAACCCACTTATGGAAGCACTCCACTCCGTTGTAAAAGTGGAGAACGATCTGCAATCCCTTGGCGTTTCTAATTTATGTCAGCTTGCAAAGCATAGAGTTAGGTGGCGCGCTTTGTTGAAAGGTCAAAATCATTTAGAATGTTAAACAAACAGCTATTAAGGGCTGTTGATAATGGACGTGCCGTCTAAACGTACTCCCCGGTGTTTAGTTCAGGAACGCATCCCAGACAGATAGAGGACGCTGGTAACTGGTTGTACTGAGATTTCTCAAGACCGAATCATGAATCTCTATTAGTAACCTTGGAGACTACTCCCCAGTTCTTCATTGCTCTATGATAAGTCCAAATGATGTGTCAGTTTAGAGCTTTGTGCATACTAGGCGTTCTTGGAAGCGTAACAGCGGCATAAAGCTATAAAAGCTGTTCTGCCATGAGTAGCATCTTAGAAAAAATAGCCTCCCTTTCGTATTCGGCATAAAAAGTGCGCAATTAGAAGAGAAACTCGACCTTTATCTACTCGGAGATGCATATATCTATCCTTAATATCGTCATTACTGACAAATTGGTAGCACATCTAATCGGCACTTGCTCAAGGGACTTATGATATCGATATGTACAGGGTGGCTGATGAAAGCCGCTACCAAAAAAAAATTAAATAACTTTTTTTCTATTTAATGAATCTGGTTAATTTTTTTTTTATTTTGCAGATTGACTTTTACATTTAACAAAAATGGATAACTGGGACACTGAAACAAGAATTTGGATTGTCCGCCGCTATCACGCACTGGAGTCCGTAGTTTCGGTTCAAAGAGAGTATAGGCGCACGTTTGGCGGCAATCATCCGAGCAGATGGACCATAATAACCCTACTAGACGGACCTAACCACACTCACTAATACATGCAAGCGAAAATTGTAAATTACTAACACACACAAAGCCTTCTGTCAAGTTTTTTTTTTCTTTGTGTATCTTCTTCTTTGGTATTGTGAGTGAAATGTTAGTGCGTCGTAAAAAAATGTATAAAATATTTAATAAGGAGTTTTGCAAAGAAATTGCAAGTAATACGCCTAGATAAGGCAAGTATATAGTGCTTATTATTGTTATTAAACAAGTAAAGTCCGGGTTTATATTTTTATGCACAAAAATTTTCATATTTTCAGGTGGACGAGCAAAGGAATTTTCAACTTGCGGAAAATGGAGTGAAATTATATTTTGTAAATGTTTAGTGGTATAAATATGTATTTATAGATCTAATTGACTGTTGTGAACGTGAAAATTGTGTAATTTTAAATTATATTAAACAGTAAAAACCAAATCTAATAATAAACCCAATTGTATTTTCATTGTTAGCTATATATGAAGTTTCCATTATTCATAACCATTAGGCCTGGCGCATGTTTGCCGTACTCATAACCATTAGCGATTGCGTGCGTTTGCATTATACCTGACTGTTAGCGCTAACCCAACTTTTCATTACGGATAATGAGAGTGAAGAGTGCAGACAGATGTGGTTTTACATGTTCAAGAAAGGGATGCCGTATACTGTACGTGTGCACACGGACAGCAAACACATGGTTAGATTTGGCACACTGCTCTTCAGAAACTCATTGAGAAAAATAAGCAAAAATAACGCAAAGGCAAGTCAGGCCGAGGGGTTATCTGACCAACCATTTAACTGGTACCTGTCTAGTAGGGAAGACTTGTAAACAATTTTGCCGAGCATGGGACAGTCAACAGAAGACCTTACCATCGAAACCCTTCAGTTCGAACGGAGGAAACAATCGCTGCTGTAGCTGCTGCCATACAAAACAATCCACGTGTTTCGACAAGAAACTTATCTGCTCAAATGGGTGTAAGCAGACAGTCATTACAGTCAATTATGCACAAAGATTTGGACTTATTCCCATATAAAATTCAAATGGCCAACAAACTGAACACTGCAGACTTGCCGATTCGCTTGGAATTTTGCCAGAAGATGCTTCAAATGGTGGAAGAGGATGGAAACATGTTGAACTGTCTTTTCATGTCTGACGAGGCCCATTTCGATTTAAACGGCAACAAAAACAAACAAAATTGTCGAATATGGAGTGCTTCCAACCCACAGATACTCCATGAAACGGAATTGCATCCACTTCGTGTCACAGTGTGGTGTGCAGTTTCATCACGCTGCATTGTCGGGCCCTACTTCTTCGAAGAAAACGGTCACACCGTTACGGTTACTGGAGACCGTTACTTGAGCATGTTGAGAGAGTTTTTCTATCCAGAATTACGCCGAATGAGAATTTCTTTCAACTCTGTGTGGTTTCAGCAAGATGGTGCAGCTCCTCATATAGCCCAACCTGTTATGACAGAATTGCGACGAAAATTTCCCAATAAGCTGATATCCAGAAACTCCACATTCCGTTGGCCACCCAGGTCGCCTGACCTTACTGCACCTGACTTTTTCTTGTGGGGTTATTGCAAACAGGAAGTCTTCAAAGCAAAACCAACAAATTTGAATGAACTAAGGCAATCCATTCGAGAAACAATTGCGGCTATTCCTGTCTCAACTCTCCAAGCAGTAATGAACAACTTTTTGGTAAGATGCCGCACATGCATCGACGAGCAGGGGGGGCATTTAAATGCCATTATTTTTAAAACTAATTAAGCTATATTTAATAAAATTTAATGAGCTTTAACATGAATAAAAGAAAAATGAATTCCATACACTGACAAAAAAATTATTTGAGTTTCTTAATGTAGCAAAATTCATCAGCCACCCTGTACATGAGAACTGCAGAAATACATCCTTGTCTTTACTTAAGCAACCAAAAAACACAACAACAGGTTAGTTGGCCAACACACTCATACATCGAACACATTTACATTCATTGATCCGAGCAAAGTGGTGGTCATAGAGAAATTCTTAATATCTTCTCAATATCGAAGCTACCTTTAAGTGGAGCTTAGACGGAGAGCATCCACAGGTTTCATTGAAAATATGGTCGTCAGCGGTACTTTGGGCACGGGCTGTGTAAGTAAAATTGCTACCAGAAGCATCCTCTATGTAGGCATCCTAATCTCTTGTAGTTATCGTTAGTTAAGTATAGGTTAGGTTACGTACGGCGGCGGTTCCCCCGGGGCAGGCCACTTGGACACTTACTGTCCTTTACCATGTTGGCTAACGGTGACCCCATTCCGATTTATTTCACAAACCCCTGCGTAGCAACGATATAGGTCCGGATAGTCGACTACGTCCCGACCGAAGTATTTACGCCTTGTCCTAGCAAAATCTGAGCAACTCAGCATAAAGTGACTTGGTGATTCAATCTCGTTATCCTCGATGCAGCTGATACAGCTGGGATTTTATAGGATGTTCAGTTGTATCGCATGCACCCCCATCGAACAATGCCCCGTCAGCACTCCAGTTACCATAGACAAATGTGTCTTGGTACATCCTAACAGTTCCGCAGACCACTTGAAGTCTGTTACGGGCCAGGACATCTGCTCTGCAGTTACCAGAGATGTCCTTGTCCCTCAGCATCCAGATAATTTTAATCTTAAAATATTTCGATGCCACAGCTAGCAAGGTCAAGCACTCCTTGACAACCCTCGATCCCACTGTTGCTGATTGCAGCCCTCTTATAGCCGCTTGGCTATCCGAATGAATATTCAATTCCCTAACAGTAATAGCACTGAGTAGCATTTCATCCACTGCATCCGTAATAGCAGCCACCTTCGCCTGAAAGACACTGCAATGATCGGGCAGCCTAAATTTATGGCTGATACCCCGACCTTCTCATCAGGATTGGACCCGCCCGTGAACAGGTTCACCAGACTCCTGTGCCAGATATCTTTCCCACACCGATGAGAGTGTCAGAGGTGGCAACTGGAGAAAAGACTGGCACACAGTAGTTTGTCTTATCAGGGACGAAGTCAAAATTGGTCAAAATACTAGAATGCCCCCCGTTCGCAAGACTGTGTCCCGCCCCTCGGAGCCTAATAGCAGCTCGGAGCCCAATGTCAACCGGTTGCAAGTTCAGCATTATGTTCAGAGCCAGTGTTGTACGAAGGGCTCCACTGATTCCAATCAGATCCGTTCGTTGCACCTCTTCCAGCAATTTAATGTTAGTTAAGGAAGTATGGAAACTCTCAAAACGGAAATCTTATGCACTCCAAACGAAGGTATCCTAATCTGTACATGGCCAACCTATCTCCGTTTTAGGTCTGGAAAGCTCTTTAACTGACTTTGAGAAAGCATTCCTAAAGCATCAAATCCACCTGATAAATAACAATAATTAACAGTTATTAGTTTTCTTTATTTCAAATTGAATATCTTCGCTATTTCCAAATTTCAATGAAATACCATTTACAAAAATTAAATCATTCAATTTGGTGCGCGTGGAAAATTCAAAGTTATAAATTAGTTTTACCAAAAATATCTTAGCCAAATACATCGAATAACGACTTCCTATAAAATGATACCAAAATGAGACAAACTTGAAGCAACCCAAAGCTCTTTAGAATATCTTACCAATACAATAACGCAATCCCTTGGCAAATGGCACAAACGCATATGGATGTCGTCCGGGCGAAACTGTATTTCCTGTAGCGAAATGTTTAGGATAAAATTCCTGCGCATGCGCACCCCAATACTTGGGATCACGCTGCATATTGAAGACATCAAACACGATTGCAGTATCCTTTGGCACTTTCACACGTCGCTTGGCATTGCGAGCTGTTGTTAGCTGCAAATAAAAATCTTGACTAACGGATCGCATGTTAAATGGCACAGTGGTGAGTAAACGCAAGGCTTCATGTACGATGGCGTCCAGATATTTCATTTGAAGCAATTGTGTTGGTTCAATATTGATGATTTGAGATTTTGTAGGGAATGTAGCAATGATTTCCTCACGTAATTTGCTCTGACAATCCTCGTGCATAGCCAATAGGAGCACTGTGACCAGAACGCTGGTGGATATTGTTTCGAATGACTTGGTAGAAAAAATTGTGAATGTAAAATTAAAAGAGAAATGTTAAGTTAATAAACACAAGAGAAAAGGGCTGGTAACTCACCACCATAAGCATTGATAACGCCTCATCGGTAACATCCTCCATGCGCAGTTCGCCAGTGTCCACCATGTGAAATATTTGCTCGATAAAAATTCGTCTTCCATTTTTATTTTCTTCGTTAGTATTTCTATAGCTCTTCTGATCTGCTGAGTCAACCGTGTTGTTGTAGCCTTCCGTAGTTTTCTGCACTGCCGAAAGACTGTTCTGACATTCTGTGCTCCACTCGGAATGCTTTTTTTGAACGATCTAAATTCAATAAAAGTATGGAATGCATTCATAGTGTGAAGCGTTGCTGGAAGAGAGTAAAACTAGCCTCGAGCGTTTAACAGCGTATATTCGCAAGGCATCGCTCTTTGTCTCTTCATCAAGAGTACAAAACGCATCCTTTGGCACCCGACAATGCGGTGTCCCATCCCAGCAGGGGAAATGTAGTTCTAGCACTGAAGAGGGTACCTTGTCAAGTAGTCGCTTATGCCGACCATAGCTTTAACTGCGACCACCAAACATATTCAAACTAGTACATACCGCATTAAAGCTCGTGAAGGACTGGTCACGGAAAACAGGCTCAACGTAAATCCTGCCAAGACTGAAGTGGTCGGCGCCATTTTGGGAAGTAAACTAAATTGAAACAAAAATTTGGAAGACAGTTCCAGAAAGAAACTGAACTACTTGCAACAGCTGTACACCGTGGTCGTGATTCTATTATACAGAATCACGGTATGAGGGTCATATCTAAAAAGCAGCAGCACTATCTAAAATCCGGGCAGAGCGCAAAGCAGACAGATTACTAATCGTAATGATTGCTGGTTTGATTAATTATTTTCTTGAGAATCCATTTGATGATTGATCACCATTACTTTCGATTCTAAGCGATTATTTTCCAATTAATTAAAAAAAATAATCAGAAAAATCGTGATTTTTTACGATTATTAAAAAAAATCAAAAATTAACAAAATAAGGTTGTATTGATTACTTTTGATAATTTAAAATTTTAACTTTTTTTTATTATTTTTGATTTTTCCAGTATTGCTCTAGATGCGCATAAATACAAATACATATCAAGAAACTCAAAAAAATTAGAATTGATCAAAAAAAAATTCTAAAATAATCAAAAGTAATCAAACCCACTTTTTTTGATAATTTTTTTTTTTTTTCCTTAAGTTGGGACTGATTTCACTGATAGCTCCAAATCTAATAACAAGGTCGAACCTCATGTATTCGGAAGTATAATGCAGCCGAGCTATTGCAGCGTATTTCAGGCTAAACAAGAAACCTTAAAGAATTCCGATGGTTACTATCTAAATATTCTACATATGTTTAATTCCCTATGAAAGTCAAGTGATGAAAGCTCTTCTAGGCAGGAATACTTTATCAAAAGTAACGCTAACAAAACTGGCCCCGCTGTGCACAACGTTTCCTAGGTTACCGAGCCAGAAGATCACTAAACAGATGGAGGTGAACCAGTTGAGGAAGTTTTCTATAGGAAGAGGTGACTAAAACCCACGACACAAAGGTTCAAGGGATCAAGGAAATCGTTCCCGCTTCAGTCGGTATGGAACCAGAAGGTTATCGTACCGGATTCAATCCAGCAAGCGACTTATCATGTTCGTACTGCCTTCCAAACCGTCGACCTTCCACCTAATGAAAAAGGTGAATGAGAGTTGTCCAAACACGCTTGGTCTTGCATCAACGAGGACCGAAAGAGGTTCTTATTAATTCTTAATCATATGTCACTGGGTCTACTGACTGATTATAGCGATACATGGTGAACGCATGCGAATCCCAAGAAATAACTCCTGTTGCCTCTTTAGGTACGAGTAGTTTCTAGATACATTTTAAAAGCGAATATTCCACCTCATGTCCGTGTTATCATACCCTGATTTAAGTTACTTTAGCTCTTCGAACTGTTAGTTGAGTTCATCAAACAAATGAGGATGAGTTCAGTCATAACAGACTGGGAGTAGTATCTCCAGCAATATACTTACAATCATCACAAACTCCTCCAAATGTTTTATGAGTTCCTGGCTTCGTTTGTAGTTTTTCCGATCCAATAAACGAAATAGCAAATCCACTTGCAACCAAGGCTTAGTGCCTCTCAATGCTGATATGTGCATGAGCCTGTTAAAAATTCAAATGTCCAAGTTAAAGAGGCACAAACATTTTAACAAATACTAGAAAATTTAACAATTTTAAAAACATATTTACTCGCTATAAGTTTTAGCAATGCCCTGTGTGTCTGCGGCTGTAAAGTTAGTCTCAGTGCCCATTGTTGTTTCTGTTCGGTATAGAAGACGTTAGTGAGATGCCATATGAACAGTGACTACAAAAACTACTCACGGCACGAAACCTCCAGCACTGCTCTGCAAAACATTTCGTCAAGCGTTTGGAATTCTATATCCTCACCCAATACCTCCGTTTCGAACTTATGTACCAATTGATTTCCGACACTATTGAAAGTGTCAATGAAGCTCAATAACACTTTTGAACCGAAGGCTGGATCCAACTGACGTCGCCGCGATTTCCATGCTGAGCCTGAGAACAATTAACAAATACAAGTATTACTAGGATTAAATAATTCGGTTTGCGGTTCTTCCATATTTACCCTTTGCATGCAATATTCCGCGCTTCAGGCAAAATCCTTCTTGGAAAAAAGATTTGTTAATACACTCGGGTGCATTAAACAGTTGTTCCATAGTGTCCGGATCATCTACGTAAATTACGGTTTTATTGCCGAATACGATGCCCAACGGGCTTTCAAAAAACGGTCTTATGCGGGAAACGGCTTGCAGGAGCTCTAAAATTAATTTCGAAAAAAAACGAGGCTATAAAGGCGATCATCATAAACTTGTACTTAACCGTCGAGGCGATTGGGTCATCGCATAAAAGGCGATCCGTCCATCCTTTCTAAGCGGTCACATAGGCTAATTGGGCACAACAAGTCACCCCATCTCTTCTTACCGGCTCAGAGCGGGCATCCCCCATCATCTGCTGCCAAAGTCGGGTCTCGGAAGCAACACCTGCGGGGCCCAGCGTGTTCATCCATACTCCCAACATGACCCAGCGACATAGACCGGTATACCGAGAGACTTATAGATAGAATGAATAGATGTAGGTTATGTTGGATTAAGTGGTGGGCAAAAAGTTCGTTGTGATATTAAATTATCTAAAACTAACCCCAGCTCACAGATACTTAACTAGCCAATTGTAGGAAGGAGGAGTGACATGACGTCTAAGGTCGCACTGGTCATACCAAATCGTTCCCGCGACAGTCGTGCTTGTACCCGGCAAAGGACTGTCACATCAGCAAGACTCCCCGAGACCTTCGGTGGGTCCTTTGGTCGCTACTCAAATAAACAAACAATGTCTATAAACGAACTTCTCCCTCAGCGATCTGGCTTGACCTTTTGTAAGTACTGTTGATACCTGGTAAGTTCACTTTGGACCAAATCTTCACGATGCGCCTAGCTGCCTATAAAATGTTAAGGCATAATTTGGTTTACCGCAATAGCCATACAGCTGTGTCTAATGATGCATTGGGCTTTAGTACTCTGCTGCCTGCTCCGTTTCGTTTGAGTTGACAGCTTGCCCACCAGTTTCGGATCACTTCGTAATCCAAAATAAGCAACCCTGCGAAAAGTCATGAAGTGTGTCCAAGAATCTTCTTCCTCTCACATTTCTCTGGACTCTACTCGGAAGTGACAGTTCTCTTGCTTATCAGCCATTAAATAAACTAAATTCTGATGTTGATATTATTGTTGGAACCGAATTTTTGGGTTTATGGCTAGGCGGTCTTAAGCGAGAAAACGAATGAAGATAATGCAACCCAACCACCCGCTTGGGCTTCACTACCTTGCAAGCTTTTAAATCAGAGAAAGGAGAAATAATATTATTAGATCGACTAAGGTATTTTAGGCCCTAAAGTGTAGATAGTAAAAAGCCGATAAGAAAGAAGACCACTTCGCTGGTCCTGCCACCGCAATAGCTTCAAAGGTACAGAGCCGCAATAAGATCCTCAAGTCACTGGCCGGCAGTACTTGGGGAAAAGACAAAGAAACATTGCTTGGTACATATAAGGCTATTGGCCTGCCGGTTATTGACTATGCTACGCTCATATGGTCGCCCCATCTTGCTGACACCAATTGCAAGTCTGCCAAAACACCGCCATCAGAACTGCTACGGGATGTCTGTTTATGTCATCTGAGTCTCACCTCCATCAAGAGGTAAAACTGCTCAATGTTCAAGAGCACGCGGAACTCTTGAGTAAACAGTTCCTTCTGAACTGTCATAAACCCAGTAATCCAAACCGACATCTATTGGATGCAGTCTAGTCCCGCCCCCCAGAGACATAAGGAGACATCTTCGTAACCACTACGTTGAGATCCGGCACCATATCTCTTTACCGTTTGATCTACGGAACCATAGACGGGCTCTAAATGACCTTCACACCGAGTCGGTAGACAGATCACTCAGATCTCGGCCTGTGAATCCCGTTATCAGTACTCAGCCACCTGAATTGGCTGAAGAGGAGCGAGGGAGACTCTTACTTATCCAGACTGAACCCCAACATACCAAACACATGCTCTGCATGTGGTATGTCCCCTCATGATACCAAACATCTCTTCTCCTGTTCAGTCGAACCCACTCTTCTAACATCTACATCACTCTGGTCCAACCCTGTGGAAACTGCGCTTTTCCTTGGACTTCCGTTAGAAGAGCCTGATGACAATTTAGAGTGATCGAGCCCAACAGCAACAACAACAAGACCCCGTGGGATTAGAATATGCCCGCGTTACGTATAACTGTCTTAAGAGGCGACTAAAATCCACATCGACCCTTTTCCGTGGTGAACGAAATTGCTACCAAGGCAGTAGGGCGGATAACGCAAGCTGGCCGTACCCTATCATACCGGATCCATCGTTTGCAAAGGACTGACAACATCAGTATAATTCTGTTTGATCCGTCACTTTACGTTCCATAAATGTATGCGCCAACTAAGCAGGGCGAAGTACTCCTACAGTAATAATGATTGACACTATAACTTTATTCATATCTTCAAACTTAACTCTTCGGCTCCAGATAAAAAACGAAAATAGACCATAAATAGGGTTGCTGCATTAAACCACGCCAACCATTGAGGTGCCAGACTAGCAACCATGCATTTCTTTGCCACCAAATTATTGAGCACAAAATTAGTAACGAAAATATAAACAACAATTGCAACATCACGCACGATTCGAATAAAATAACCAATTTTTGGAAGTTCGATTTCGTTTAATTAATTAACACCACTTTGTAGGCAAGCCGCAAGTCACTTGAATCAAGCTTACGACCGTATTCAGACACTTTAATAACGGTATTGGCGCGTGCGCATATTTTTATTGCAATTCGAACTTAGAAAGCGCATTTGAAATGTTCAATAAATATTAATAATTGAAATTTAGTATTGGACCCAACGAAAACCGTTGAGTTGCTTGTGTGAGAGTTCTGCCTAAACTGAAACGAATTAATATTACCTCAAAGTTTTTATATGTGCTTTACAACTCATGTGTCTGAACTGCGTATGCTTTTATTATGCAGTAAATTGATTGCAGTAAGGACAAAAGGCTTAAGTTTAAATTGAACAAATTAATGTAAGCGATTCTAAACACTTTAGAACTGCATAGCCTAACCCTTTCCCTATCTCTATCCCTATCCCTATCCCTATCCGTATCCCTATCCGTATCCCTATCCCTATCCCTATCCCTATACCTATCCCTATCCCTATCCCTATCCCTATCCCTATCCGTATCCCTATCCCTATCCCTATCCCTATCCCTATCCCTATCCCTATCCGTATCCCTATCCCTATCCCTATCGCCCTATCCCTATCGCCCTATCCACAAATTGAAAGAGATGCGCGCAGTTAATCTCTTCGTAGGTGTGTCGCGTTGAATTATTATTATTATATAATACAAATCTAGGCTAGTTTTGTCCCTATTCACCAATATCCGAAAATTGACCTGCGTGTTACATTGCACACAATTTTCTAAGCCTATACGCCTATAAGTATGCTTGTAATAAATGTGCATAAACTCTACAACTTTTTTTGGGTACGTTCATACATACAAATTAGGGTGGGTTCAAACAGAAATTTTGTCTCTTAGCATTGGAGTAGAATTTCGACCGCTGAGTGGTATTTTTTTTTTCAAAAACTCCCCATATGAATTTTTGGTTGAACAAAAACGCCTATCTCAGCTGCACATGTATTGAATTTTCGTTCCAATTGGTCGTTTGTGCAATTTATTCGAGGCATGGCGTTCTTCAAATAAATTCTGAGATAAGTTTTTTGAAAATATTTTGAAGTAAGGTGATCTTCCACTCAGCCTACGATTTTTTGACTCTATGTATAATAAAAAATTAGTTTAAAGAAAGGAATACAAAAATATTGATCAACATTTTAAGGTTGCCCATTTGATTTTTAAATAAATAATTTATCAAATTGGGTAGTTCCAATGGAAAAAATATTTTAAAAGTGTTTTAGAATCTGTAAGCTAGCTGGCGCAGCGAAAGCCCATGTTTTTTTTTTCATAATTTTGGAACAAATCAACTTTATCCCTTCTAACTATAATTTATTTATATGGAAATCGAGGGGATAAACTCAAAATGTTGTGTAACCATTTTTTTTTTTTAATTAGCTTTTTTTATTATGTACAAATTCTACCCGCATTTCAAGCGAAAACAAGAAAATTTGCCCAACTTACCCTAGTGCATATGTATTTTTGTATATAAGATATTCTTTGAATACAAAAGTATGCAGTTGGTGTCACTTATGGTTGCGTGTCTAAAGCTATCTGTTGTAGAATATACAAAATTTACATTATGTATGAAAAGTATCTTACCTTTGCTGTTATTATTACAATATGAGCATACCCTGAAAACCGAGAGAGAATCAGAGTACTCCCAAAAAAGCCTTTTTCGTGTTAGAAAGGTGCTCCAATTTACATGGCGGTGTCCTGGGAGATGATCCGTGTAAATTGAACCACCTTTTTTATATGAATGAGGATAAGTTGTGGAGTACACTTTAACTCCTTAAAAAATCTTCTTTACATGAGTGAACGAAGTATTTTTGTTTTTGGCAGGTTAGTGCAGTGAAGTAAGGTCCCACGTTTATGCAGCAGAGGAAGCGGGTGGCCTCCACTAAGTTCGAAAATCAGATCTATGATGACTTCTCCTGTTGTAGTGTAGTCTAATAAAAGCGACAGCTATAATGTATTCCTAACTCGTGACAATATCAGTGGTGCTAAGTTTCTTCGTACAGGGTACTTTTGAAACAAAGTGTACTTATGAAATTTATATTTAGAAGTTAATTTGTCACATAGAAGTGAGGTAGGTCGGTGCAAGTAATTCTACTAAGCTGATAACTCAAGAAAACACTTTAGTCGTCATTCAAATAAATTGGATTTTATTTATTCTTACATCTACGTACAATGTGCATTAGGGTGCGTCTTATTTGACTCAAGCATTTTTTAATTTTTCATAATAAAACTCAAAGCATTATATATCCTGAACTTGGCTTAAAATTTTGATCTAAAAAGCTTCCTATTCTAAAGTTCTTGCTCTAAAAGATAAATTATTTGAAATTCTACTTTAAATAGTGAAGGTATTTAATGGTTTGAATGGGTATTTATGAGATGGAAGTAAGGGCACCCATGTTTTCATACCCTTTTCCAACATTTATGGTAAAATTTTCAATATATTATCTTATCAAAGCAAGAGGAGGTGAGTTTTATTAAGTAAAATAAAATAATACTCCAAAATGAGTAAAAAATTTAAATAATCTTTATTTGCGGTCCCTTTTTATTACAGCTTTGTAACGGCGCAAAGGAATCAGGGTAGATTGTATAGAATTACATGTATCAATTCTTAGATAAAATAGAGAAAACGATTAAATTAATTGATTAAGAATTTAGATTTTCGAATAAAGTTTGGAAAACAGGTTATATATGCTCCGGCCAAGAAAGCTTGATATTGGAAAAAAGCGAACTCTGATGATAACACGTCCCTTTTTTGGATATCGAAAAAATCTTTGAAATGAAACATTTCATTAACTGACACAGGTCCAACTTACGATTTAACTCAACCTTAAAGGTTTGAATCCACTTAGCAGAATTTACCGTAGTGGCAACAATGTATAAAATATGCGTGGAGTTAGTAGATTTCCTTTTAAACATTTTTTTAGCCATTCTAACCATTGAATACATAATTTTCTTTCACCACTACGAACGGAAATCTCCGACATTCCCATAAATACGAAGAAATGGTTTTGAGTGGTTTTGAGTGGCCTTAGCTGATTTTACCACCGCTTTTACAAAGGAAACTGAAACAGAAACATTGAAGTATAACATTGAGACAATAATTCACATTTTTGCTATTGAATTGTATTAAATAGCCCCACAGGGTTGTTAGATAGTTGTCAAGTGAAAATAAGAATGCCAGGTATGAACGCATTTATTTTATGTGAAGTGATTTATACGAAATCACGCGATTTATGCTGCAGTGTGCACATAGTCTAATTGGCCAAAGCTGAATTCATAACAATCGCATCCGTATCTGCTATCACATTCCCAACATCCTAATGTCCATATATATGTATGTATTTACAAAGCAAATCGTAAACCATTAAATGGCGGTCGTTCAGTCACACGTTCATTAGCTAGTTTTTCACCGTGTATTGTCATGTCAGTGCGTATTAACGGTGCACAGATGAAGTTCAATTCCTTGATGCTTTCGCGTAAATCTATCGGCAGCCAACCATAAAACTCATTGGAAAGGTGAGGTAAAACACCTCGACCACGTCTTTTGCCGTGCTGGGTTACGAAATCTAGAAATTTCTCGTAATCCAGTTTGTTCTGCTCGTGTTTGGCATGCAATTTAGCGGCAAGTGGTTGAACTAAAAAAAATTTAAAAATAAATCACAAAATTGATATAGTTTTATGGTAGGACACTGCGTCATACCTCTTCCACATGGCACAAATGTGTAATGCCCGCGATAGTGACGATTTTGATTTTCGATTAATTCCTTTTCGAAATTATACGGTAATTCTTTTCTGTGCTGTTTCTCTTCCTCTGCGTCGTCAGCTTTCTTGATTAAAATCGCTGGAGTTGTGGGTACGCTCATGATGGCTCTGGTGACACGCCACGCGTCTGAGGTTGCTGAGCGAATGAACTTTACGTTGCGCCTTCAAACGCGCTCGGTAGCACACTATTTTTGGTATTTATCTATTTGAACTTTGACTTCTTGCCCTATTTGAAATGTCGTTTTGCATGCATTTTTTTTTTGTTTACAAACTTTTCGCATGCCACAAAACGCGGCAAATCACAAATGACATTGACAGCCGACAGAAAAGTGTTAAAATGCATTTGTATGAACGGCGCATATTTTAATCATTTTTTATGGAGGTTCGGGGTAATTGAAGTGATGAAGAGTCACAATCTCACCTACGTATGGTAAGTCCTATTACAAATATGAATCTCACCTTACACATATTCAGCAAAACAGCATTGTTTACTTCTACTAGTTTGGCATCTTCTTTTGCGAATCGGAGTGGAAGGTAGTGGATGAGGGTACTCCGAAAGAGTGCAATGAAGGAAATCGCGTTCAGAGTTGTTTTAAAGTAAAAACTACAACTTAAAATTTAAATGCGGAGTAAGTTGCGCTACTAGTAGACATATACTATGCAAGAGAGGCTCTGGCGACTCTAAGTTAATTACGAAATGATTGGATGAGATGCCTTAAAAGATTACACTTGGTCAAATCGAACTGTTCCCACGACAGTCGCAATAGTACCCCAAGGTGCTAGTAACCATACGTACCGGATTCTTACCCTGCAAATGAATTTCATGCCGATAGTCGAACATAATCATGTCTACGAGGTGTGTTCAAAAAGTATCGCGAATTTTGTGTTTTTTCAAAAATTATTTATTTATTCATGAATATCTATTTTGTCCCCTTCAAAGTAATCCCCATGAGATATTATACACTTGTGCCAACGGTTTTTCCAATCTTCGACGCACTTCAAAAAATAATTTTTTTGTATCTTGTTCAGCTCCTCCTTCGATGCCGTCTTTATCTCGTCAAGAGAAGCGTAACGTCGTACTTTCATGGGCCTCTTCAGTTTAGGGAACAAGAAAAAGTCACAGGGGGCCAGATCTGGGGAATACCGTGGCTGCGGCATCATTAGTGTGTTGTTTTTGGCCAAAAAGTCGCGCACAAGCAACGATGCGTGAGCAGGGGCGTTATCGTGGTGCAAAAGCCAATTGTTGTTCTTCCACAAATCCGGGCGTTTCTGGCGGATTGCTTCGCGCAAATTGCGCATAACTTGCAGGTAATATTCCTTATTGACCGTTCTTCCCTGTGGCAAGAACTCATGATGCACCACGCCCCTGCAATCGAAGAAAACTGTCAGCAAAACTTTCACATTCGACCGAACTTGGCCCGCTTTTTTCGGTCTTGGTTCGTGCGGCAGCTTCCATTGAGATGATTGAGCTTTGGTTTCCACGTCATAACCATAAACCCACGATTCGTCACCAGTTATGACCCTCTGGAGCAAATTTCGGTCGTCGCGGACAGAGTTTAACATCTCATTAGCAATGTTCATGCGATGCTGTTTTTCGTCACAATTGAGCACTTTTTGGACGAATTTCGCGGCGACCCGTCTCATGCCCAAATCATTGATAAAAATCGAATGGCACGAGCCAATCGATATGTTAAGGTCCTCAGCAACTTCTCTAACGGTGATTCGACGATTGGCCTATACCATTTTCTCCACTTCATTAATTTTTTCGTCTGTTGTTGAAGTGCTCGGGCGTCCGGCACGCTCTTCGTCGTTCACATCTTCTCGGCCTTCTGAGAACATTTTGTACCACCGATAAACGTTGCTTCGGTCCAAGGTAGTTTCTCCGTATGCCACAGTCAACATTCGGAATGCATCCGCGCACTTAATTTCGTTTTTCACACAAAATTTGATACAGGTTCTTTGATCCATTTTTTTGAATAGGTAAAAATCGAAGACGATCCAAAACACGTGCAAGCAAAGCAGCTGTCAACAATTAACTGAACATTCAAAATGGCCGAGCTTGTCGGCATAAGTGAGAGACATGAGTACCAACATAACGCCACAAAAAATTCGAAATTCGAATATACGTAACCAGCGAAAATTCAAAATTCGCGATACTTTTTGAACACACCTCGTATTACGGTTTCCGACGGATGCCTTCCGCAGAGAATGCGAAACGATGCGGATTCGACATACATTTTTCAAGATGGTGAATGAAAATAAATTAAGATGGAATTTAATAAGAGGCAAATTATTTGTTTTTGAGTAAAAATTATATGCACTAATTGTATTTTCCAACAGAAGTCGTCCCGAAAACCGGGAGCAGATCTCTTGGTTGGTTGAGCAGATGAAACTAAAGGATAATATCGCCATTAGATGTTGTGGCAATTTATTGGACAAACGTGAGCACAGATTTCAATGTGTTGGGACCACCAGCAAAAGCCTTTTGTTGAATTTAGAAGGGAATTTGCTCTTGAAGACTTTGCTATTCTAATGTGCTTCTTCAAAAAGTAACTACGATATTCCATTTTTTACACAATTCACATCCCATTACACCAAGAAGTTGTTGGTTACCATTCCAAGCATGTAGTCTTTGCCAACTGCATTTTGGTAACTTCCTTCAGCTAAGACTCGAAGGCAGATTTTGTTGACTGCTCTCGATATACTTAATCACTGGAGGGATTTTTACTGCAAATTAGGCCTAAAATGTGCATCTATGAATTTTTTTTAATCGAAACTGCCTAACGAACCTTTGGAGCAAAAAATTTGTGAATTTAATTTGTATTGTTACTTTATTATTCATTCCACTTACTCGACAATGGCCAGTTCGAAAATTTTTAATTGCTCTATCCCTCAAAACCCGTCTGACACATGCTGCATTATATCCGCTTCATACAAGTTGAAACCAATTGCAATTAAATCCATTTTTCCTCAAATCAATTTTTTCCAAACATAAATGAATCATAACGGACAATACAGTCAAACGTCAAAAATCTTTTGACACAATCCGCTGCGTGAGTCAGTAAAGCAGGTGTCCGACGGTTATGGTAATAGCGTAAACTTCACCAAGCGAGGGGAGTATGAATCGGATGGCATTCGTGGGTTACCGTAATTGGCATGAATATTTTTTTATCAATTCTACTGCTAGTTACAATAAGAAATCGAGTTCTCTTCCTTTAGCAAAGCATGCTCTAGCCAGTGAAGTTGTTAGGCTTTAGAGTAGGGCTCTTACTATTCGGTTAGTCGATTAACCGAGTTATTCGAATACATCATTAGTCGACTACAAAAGTCGACTAGCACTATTCGAATAACCTACTGATGACGGTTACTCGACTAACCGTCCACTTTTGATTATTCGATTAACCGAAAATTTTCTGTTAGTCGATTATAATGAAAATGAACCTGTTTCTGTTTCACTTTTTAATTTTCTAGTGACATGACAATCGTTGATTACCTTGTATTGAGCTCATAGTTTCGTTTTGAATTAAGTTTTTATTGACTTTAAATTAATTGGTAGTCATGACCCTATAGGTGGTAAAATTGTGCAGACACCGCATCTACCAATTCAAGAAATGCAATTCGTTGAGTTAACCCTGCGATATTTAAGTTCTCATAAAAGTAATAATTCTAAAATTCGCTTGGGAAGCTGTTAGTTGGGAAGGATCTTTCCGAGCCGTTCAAAACTAAACGAGGTTTCAGATAGGGTGATCCCCTATCGACCGATATCTTTAATTTGATGCTGGAGAACATAACCGCTTTGCAGAACTTAACCGGGTTGGAACAATATTTTATAAAAGCGGGGAATCGTTTGCGTATGCCGACGACATTGATATCATTGGCCTTAAGCACGGCGCACTAACTTATGCGTACTCCGAACTAGGAAAGGAGGCGGAAAATTTGTTTGGTGGTGAACGAGGTTGAAACGAAGTACCTTCTGTCATAATGCAAAGAGTCAGCGCATTCGCGCCTCGGCAACCACACCACTGTTGGCAGCAATAATGAAAAGGAGTTCATTTACCTGGGAACCAGCATCAACACCAACAAAAATGTTAGCTTAGAAATCCGATGAAGAATCACTCTTGAAACAAGTGATACTTCGGACTGAGTAGACAATTTAGAAGTGAAGTCCTTTCTCTAAGAACTAAAATAATACTCTATAAGACACTTCTCGTACCCGTGCTGGTTTATGGTGCAAAAACTGACAGGATCTGATGAGTGGCTCTGGGACAGGAAGATTTACAGACCGTGTATGAGCTATATGCAGACACCGAGGTGTATGAGCTATATGCAGACACCTATATACTCCAACAAATTAAAACCCAGCGCCCTCGTTGGCTAGGCCATGTTGTGCAAATGAATGAAAATGCTCCGGCACAGAAGGTGTTCTTATCGGAACCTGTCGGTTGTAACATAGAAAGAGTGAGACCATCACTCCGATGGAAGGACCAAGTGGAGACCGATTTACCATCCCGTAGTGTTTTCAATTGGCGCTAGTGGGCAGAAAGAAGAAACTACTGCCTGAAATTTTTAATAATATTCATATATCAATATGACAAGCAAATTTTTTTTTTTTTTTTTGACGCAACATTCATTGAAAATTCGGTTAATAGTATTCGAGTTTCAACAATAGTCGAATAATCGAAGCGAAGCAAATATTCGAATACCACAAACCGACTAATAACCGTGGAAACGGTTACAACCGACTAGTCGATTAACCGAATATTCGACTAAGTCGACTTTTTGTAAGAGCCCTACTTTAGAGCCCTGTTAATGGTGACTTGGTAAAACAGTTGATCCAACCAACCTTATGGAAATCGATGTAATCGACTAATGGTACCATACGCTAACGCCATATCCATACCATACCCAGATTTTTGAGTTCGCAATTTTATTACCAATGTGTAACTTTTATGTTTTGTTTCCCTGCAAAAAAACGATTAGTCTAGGATGAATCCGGGATGAGTCACAAAGGAGCATGCAACCAATGCCACTTTTGATCTCTTTGTATGGGTTGAAGTGATCCCTTTTGTTTGAGACTAATTGGTCCCTTTCATGCCCAAAAGGGTAGTGTCGGACAAATTCCCTTTGTTCCACTACGGGTACAGTCGGACAAGTTTACATTCAACACCTAAAAGTAGGCTACAGAAATTAAAATCGACTTATCCTAACTATGCCTATACGTAAAGCCCCACCGATCCTCATTAAATTTCCTTCGATACACCCCGTTTTCATCACTGGATGATCAACACGTCTTGCAAAGTGCTTTTATATCATTACTTTAAGAGTACTGATTCCTAGCCTTACATCATGATAGGTATAATGAGAGGCAATGGGAAGGCGGACGGCCTAGAAATCAGAAGGACAACTCTATCCTCTTGATTTAATTTTCTCGAATTTCATTTCATTTTATTTCTTGACACTAAATATTAGCACAATAAGATCCTATATGATCTTTTATAGCACAACAACTATTACATAAAAGCAGAAAAAATATAATATTTAAAACTTAATATGTATTGCAGGAAATAGGTAGCTGAACTCAGTCGCTTTAGGTATACTCGTATACATTAATGGAAGAACGAATATATAACATTCTAAAAGTTGGATAGCATTGACGAAGAAAAGCCTTGCAGAGTTTAGATAGTTGTACCAGATAACTAGGCAACTTATAAAGGATGATACGATACAGAAATATACAATTCCTTGCTTTAAGATACTCAGATATTTCGCAACCCAAAAGACGCGTTATGTGATCAAACTTTACTAGCCGGAAACCACACCGCGTAACATGATTAATGACCACATTAATTTTATGAGCAGATTTAGAATCTAATTTGCGGTATATACGAGTACATTCCGGATAACAAACAATTGGTCTTCTTATTCCAAGCGGGTGAACTCCGCAGACATTCTTGAGTTTTGTACCATATAGTAGAACTTTACTGATGACGGCGTTTATATGGTCGTCACTTTAGAGACTAGAGCTAATGACAAACCCAAGATTCGTTACTTTAGAGACATATTTTAGACACTTATTATTGATGTGCAAAGGAGAAACACCCAACAAGTTAACGCGGAGTTTTTGAACGGGTAGCACGTTAAGGGAAAGACAATTTTTTAAAGCCCAAGGTGAAAAAGATGGCAAGTCACCATTAAGCTTGGTGCAGAGTTCAGTTATCTGTTTGGGTGTTCCAGATATATACAGCTGTATATCATCAGCATAAGCGTGTAGTTGCGCATACTGACAGGTGTTAAGTATGTCATTAATAAATAAACCAAGCAATAACGGTCCAATTATAGAACTTTGGGGTACACCACGTAACAACGGCTTCAGACTAGAGAGTGTCGATCCCACTTTCACTAGCTGTTTTCTACCACCCAAGTAGCTAATCATGAGCCGTAGAGCCGAATCCCGATACCCGAAATAAAATTTTAACTTCGAATGTCATACAAAATTTTAATCACGGCCGGGGAGCAGCTAATCTTTGCTCTGAATCCCGACTGAAGTGGGAAAAGTAGTTTGAACTTATCAATGTGCAATTGAATTTGTTCTGACCACAATATCTCAATGGTCTTTGAAAGAGCAGGAAAAATACTTATGGGGCGAAAATCACCTGGACTACTGACCACCTTCCACATATCTGGAAAGCATGACGTTGTAATGCAGTGGTTGATAATATGGGTTAGGGTTGGCAGTATTTGCGGAAGAATTATTCTTACAAATTTTATGCGAACTCCATCAGCCTCAATCGCATTTGAGCGTATCTTATAAATACATCTTGCCACATCAAGCTCTGACACCACACAAAACTCCAATTGTTGAGATACAGACACAGAAGAAGAATGTAGGGAGTGAGAAATTGTAGCACTAGGTGAAGCAGTGTTATTAACAAATATGTCATTAGGTCTTCAGGGTCGAGCGAACAATCCGGATTGTGTTAACATGAGCACGAACATTTTTCAGGTTTCGCCACAACCGATTACTTGGAAGCTCACAATTGAACATCTTACTAAAGTACTTCACTTTCTCTCGTTTAATATTGGCAGTAGCTGCATTCCGAACACTCTTATGCACACGCCAGTTAAGATCTCATTGATACTTTTTCCAAACTGTATACGCTTTGTTGCGTTTTTTTATCATATTCCTAACAGTTTTTTTGAACCACGGGCACGATGGTTTTTCCCTTGAATGAAACGCATTTGGTACATGGGCATTATAAAACTTAGTATTATTTAAGAAATTCAATTTTTCGTTTACCGTCAACAAGCTCCAGTAGGCAGCCAAACTAACGCCAGATAGGTCAGTGGCCAAGTTATTTAAATTGATCGGACAATAGTCAGGAAAAATTGACGGGAGAGAGAGAGAGAATTACACTGGTCAAAACTAATGTCGAAAGCACAGTAAATTAAATCATGGTCTGATATAAATGACATTTGGTCAAATTTTAAAACGGATGAGGGATCAGATACAATGAAATAATCAAGAAGAGTAGGACAACAGTTTTTGCCATATCTTGCAGGTACAGACAATTTGACAAGGCAAATACCAACGCTATACGTGTCCCTACATAAAATATTTACATTAGAATTGCCACAGACTATAATATCATCAAAACCAACGGCTATTGTAGAAAACGTGTTAAAGAATTCACTTGAACTGCAACATGTTAGGATTATACACACAGGACAATAGGATATTTGAAACTGGATTGGACACCTCTACTAATAGATATTCCGTTGCACCCCCTCCTAATTGAGAAACAATAAGCGTTTTTAGATATTTTTTGCTACCCTACACCCTTCTTATTCATTCTGTAATTCCGATATAGAGTATAACCTATTAATAAGCTATTTCAAAATGTGGATCAATCATCTCGTGCCTAAATCATGTCTCCGGTACGCATATATGTAACATCCACAGACGACCGTTCAAAAGTTCTACTAAGTTGATCAATTTTTTCATTATTGAGACTTCTTGCATTAAAGTGCACGACATTAAAGCTCTTCTGCCTTAGAGCTAAGTTTCAAGTGAAAGGCAGGTGTATAACGAAATTTATTGTAAGCTACCAAAAGCTAAAGAATTCCGAAAAGGTGTAAACAATTAGATCGATCCACTTTTTAATTTTTTTGTAAAACCCCGATCTTTTGTACATTTACGAGTATATTCACTCAAACAACCGAATATTCATAAGGAAATTGCAATTAAGACAAGCACGATTTAGAAGAAAACTGGGCCGCTTCTTTTTACTACTTTAGCACAAATAAAAATACAGACATTGTCTAAACCTCAATCAACTAGACGGTACAGTTCTTAATGAGCTATAATGGAAGATTCTAAACTTAGTTATTAGAAAACTTTTGCTGGGACGTATGTGTCGAAGATCACTAAAAAACCTGTCGAAACTATAAAAAGTTAGCACTAAAGAAAAGGTAGGAGGATGTCTTAGGCGCCGTAGTTGTTTCCAATTGGCGCCAGGGTTCGCTGAGAAGAGAAGGCTGAATTATTACGACGAAGGATGTTCAGCGGTAAAGTATTCCTGACGACTCTTGAACATTTAGGGAATATTTTGCCGCTACAAACAACAACAACCACATGATGAATAAGCAAAAATAATAATAATAAATAAAAATAAGCAAGTAAATAGTATAAAGGGTAAAATAACAGAACAAAGAATTCCCAAAGAAGGAAAGTTGGAAAAATTTTTTATAAAAAACAGCAACAGATGCGTATTCCAAGCAGAGGAAGTGAACGAAGGAGAAACCAAGGACAACAACATCTATCTAATTAGTAACTGAACACTGAAAACTTGAGCTAAAAACATAAGCCATTTGAAAATAAATTCTTTATTACTTCTTTAGCATGCGGAATGCATTCCTTTCGGTATATTCTGGCAATATAATTTATATTATCTATAATATATATTAAAATATATATTAATTTGTTTCAGATCTGCAATCAAATAAGTGATTCTTCTAAAGGAATACATTCCTTTTTAACTCTTATATATTTATACACATAGTATCTAGCTGTCACCTGATTCTCCCTAAACTTAATTACAAAAACCATTGTGAGTAAATTCAAAATTAATAAAAATAAATATTAAAATTACATTTAACTGAGACTATTTTCATTATATTATATTATGTTATGATTACGGTTATTGTTTATTCAATTGACGTGTATATACATATATATTGTCCCACGTATAAATCAACTTCGTATGTTACATTCTGCGATTTTTTTTAAATTGCGATTGAAGTTTGGAATTCAATTTTAGTGGACAATTATTTTAGTTTAATTTGAAATTTTAAATGAAGCCAGAAACTTGTATTAAAATACGCATATCACTCAATTTACCCAGTTTTCGCAAAGCATCGTTGGACGAAATATCCGCGCGATGCTTGTTCAACAGAGCATTTCATTTTAGAAGCCTTAACAATTTCATATCATTTCTGCTAAAGAAGTCCAAACAAAATAGTTATTAACATTTAATTTTATAATTTGCGATAAATATTTTATAAATCGAAAATAAAATTTAAAAATTTAAATAAATCCGTTATATCAAGAAAAGCTTTAACCATGATCCAATAATACATGTCGTGTTAATAGACCAGCTGGTTTTTACTTTTGAAGATTTTCAATTTATTTTTTCTGGTTGGGAATTGTAAATGACTGAACGAATTAAAAAATATAAAATAAAATTGGAAATACAAATAAAAGTTTGTGTAAAATTTATTAATTAATTTATGTACAAGCATTTCTTCGCCGTATTCAAATGTCAAATATAGTTTCTATTTATCTTTTTCATTTGAAATTTCGAAAATAACTATTGTGTTCGGCCCCTGTTTAATTTTTATTTCGTTTCAGAGTGATTCACACTTCAATATCTTATATATTTATTTGAGACTTTAAAAAAATATATAAATCGCTTTTAGAACGTGAATTTAAATGCAAAATTGTATAAAAATATACCTGCAATTAATTTTAGTGTTTGTCCTTAAGGTTCAAAACCTACTTATAATCGGTTAACCTAATTCAATTACTATGTTTTAACTAGAGTACACGCGTGTTTACATACACACATACATACTATATGTATAACTATTATGCTAAGGCCATGATTTGTTGCTGAAATCAAAAGCTATTTAGGTCACGCCACACCTTTTTGGTTTTTTTTGTTTCTGAGAATTGGCATTGGAGCTTCGTTGCAAGTCTTTTAAATTAATAAGGGTATAGCGAGTGTTACAAACACACACCATCATTGTGAAGCTGACAGCAGTGAACATGGTTCATACAACAATAGTGTTATGGATAATATTCCCGATAAGCAAATCGGTCGATAAACTTTGGCGCTTCACATGTGAATATCTCATAACCCCTACGCGTTTTCACTTTTGCCGTAGAATTAGTGCTCTTCAATAACGCTCTATGATGCTCCAACGAGTGTAGCGCCTTTTCATGGAGCAACACTTCATT
Organism: Merzomyia westermanni; assembly: GCA_949987695.1. Lineage (NCBI taxonomy): Eukaryota > Metazoa > Arthropoda > Insecta > Diptera > Tephritidae > Merzomyia > Merzomyia westermanni. The sequence continues at coordinate 71,664,819 of OX465290.1, forward strand.
GAATTGCCGACTGTGATTTTTGGTTGTTTTACGCAAAAGTGTATGCACTAATTGCGACCACACCGACTCGCTGCCAGCGCCAACATCTTCGTTTAGTTTAACATCTCGCATTTGGATCGTCGCAGAAAATATTTGTTCATGTTGTTGCTTGTTTTGTGTATTAGATGTGGTTATTGTTGTGCCTTGATTTGACGCTTCATTTGATTTTATTGAATCTGGATGCTTTGTATTAGAACCACCTTCGGCCATTAACGCTTGTAAACGTTCAAAAGTTTCAACCATGCGTTTTTTAAACTCTACGATTCTACGCACATGTAAAAATAGTATTGGCGTGGTAAGTTTTTGTTTAGTATCATCATTTTCTTCGTTCTCACGCAACCCTTGTATTTCTCTATCATTTAGTAGTGGCACAAAGGTCCGATTCTTTTCGGCGGTACCATTAATAAGTATTTTCAATAGGAACTCTTGCATAGCAGTTGTATTGGCTAACGCCTGCTCGTAGTCTATATGCAATAATTTCATGTGTTGTAGCATAAACCGTGCTGAAGAATCTTCGCCACCACTCTCCTTGTTGCTCATGGTTGATGTATCGTCTGTGTTATCTGTCAGCGCACTTAATACACGGTCAATCTTTTCGAAATCATTATCATCAAAAGAGAGTATATCAAGCCTTTTAATTAATTGAATATTTACAATATATTGCTGTTGCAACTCATACAGGTCCCACAGCGTACGTGTGCGACTTTCATATTCTTTTTGTACAATTGTGCCCAACAATGCTGTTATATTTTTATGTAGTAATTGCAAGCCCGATATGAAATGTGCATCAAGAGTGAAATTGCGCATGAAACCCACAACATAGTGGAGTGCTAGTTCAGGATGCAAGAAATCTTCACGTTTCATGCTGAAGAATTCATTCAAATCGGGCACAGTTAAATGTTTAGAAGCACCAAATTTTGTTTCTTGTTCTACACCGTTAGTCGTAGTACTAGACGTACTGCGTTCATTTTTAACACGTTCAAAATTTTCTACAAGCATATCTCCTGCTGGATTATCATATTCATCGAATACATCGATATCTACCGGTGCAATTGATACCGATTTGATTATTTTATTCTCCGGACCTTGTATCTCTGTGGAAGATGACTTTTGTTGTGTTGCTAGTGGCTTTACGCTTAATGTTTGCATTCCACAAGCATTTTCTTCACGATCCTCGCGTTCAGCATACAATTTTTTACGCTCACTTTGCAGTAGCGCATCATCTGTGAACATTTCTAAATCTAGACCATCGAAAATATCTTCTTTAATATCATGACAACAATACAATGCAGACATATCGACAGGATGTGCTTCCGTGTTGAATATATAGGAACCAGCATTAACAGCACACTCGCCATAGGGTGTCTGTTGACGGTCACCTACGCCGCCATCATTGTGTAAAAAGTTATTCTCATCGAAAAGTAGATAAAGGTATTTTGTGGTTTCTGCGAGGAAGAATGATTCCATACGATTCTCCTTTTCGTGCGTAACTACATTACGTATCTGCAAATATGCGTACAAATGGGTTCGAGAGTATAAGAAACATATTTAGTTTGTTCCAATTGACAGTGATCCAGATACGTATAAAATATTTGTTGGTATCCGGATCACATTGTTGTTGCATTAACATGCAAATATTTTAGCCGTATCTGGATCACTGTAAATTGGAACACACTAATTGATTTAAAACTTACTGTAGCATATCCGCAACGTGTCTTAGCACTGAACTCAATTGACCGCAATATATCTTCACCCAATTCGAGGAGAAATTGATTTTTCGTTGCACGGTACAAATACATTACAGACTCAATCAATTCTGGGCGCAACGGATACACTTCGCGATTAGTTGAGGCCTCTCCCAATGGTATATTATAAAATTCAGGCAAAAATCCATATTTCCGCCAAACCGTACTATATCTAGCTAATGTGCGCATTGCTGGTGCTATATCACCAAATATGCTAAGCACCCCAGGCCAGAAGGCTTCAAGTGATTGAAAAACTGGTAATGTAATTTGGCCTTTGTTCATATTAACCCACACATACCAATCATCCTTTTTCAAATATTTATCTATACTTTTATACGCTTCATGAAACATTTCCATTAACTCCGGGCGATTCAACATTACTGCTCCTTTCACTAAATATTCAAAAAATGAATCCACTCCAGCACCAAGACCTGAATCTAGCGCCGTCCAGCGGCCTGTTTGCACATCTATATGATTACCAAAGAGCCCAATTGCTGAACGCCGTTCCCATAAAGCGTAGATAGCATTAAGCGCAACATCTTCATAAATTGTATTACCAGTTAAGCGACTAAGTGCACCAAATTCTATCAAAAATGTACCTATACCGGCTGTACATGTCACAGCAGTTTCACCATTCGGTACGCCATAACGTAAATTTACAGTACCATAAGGCATGCCAGTAGTTGTATCAAAGGCGGGTAACAAACGGCGAGCTACATCCTCAGCCAGACGCAGTAGTGGACCTTTACATGGCCAACCCTGTTCTAACACAACACCAGCGCGCCGTGATAACATATGCGCCGACAACAAACCGCCCACAATTCTGATATTTGTTTCGAAAACCGAAACATTTATATCTTTATCGAAATCCATTGTCTCAATGACTTTAACTACTCGTCTAAACTCTGTAAAGTTTCCCATGGTAGCGAGTGTGTCTAAGGCATCAATAAGTGTTAATGAATATGAACCCCATGTATCAACACCATCACATGTCAGCGGTCGCAGTTCATCATAATCTCCGGCATACTGTAGGTAGCCTTCATAAGCATGTTGAAACATGGCTCTTACCTTTTCTCTATATAAAAAATAAGGAGCGTCATTAAATATTGTTAAATTATAAATCTACTAAGTAGATACCTTAACTCCAGCATATGGTCCTTTGTGTAAAACCTAACGGCATGCGCTTCGTACGTTATATGTGAAACCAGGAGGTATAGAAGTATAAATCTAAAATGCCAACTGCAACTATCTTTAATCATTTTATTTACAAATTCTTATAAACTATTGCCTCAAATATATAGTACACTAATCTAATTATCCACGTATTTGTTAAGGATGTAAAATGCCACATATCGCAAATGGTATATTTTTGAGTTGTAAACAATGAAGCAGCTGATGGGAGTAGGTGCGTTCAGTGATATCGCAGTTGTGTACAGTGTTGAAATGTCTTACGGTTGGAAGGTTCCCTACCAGAACACTGACTGTCATTTGACATAACATCTGATCGTCAGTACTGTCAGTCTAATTGTCAGCACTCTAAACAAACTTTACATCACGAACACAAGAGGGCTTGCGCAAAGCTGATGTAAACAACTGTGTACGTGTGAGCTTTTATTTCCCTTTAACACAGTAAAATCGCCTTTTAATTAAGCATAGAGCTGTACTGCTCACTCCCATTTGAATTATTGGATCAGTGCTGTCTATAAGACTATCATTGACTGTCAAAAATGATGCACTACTGTTTATACCAGTGATGACCATAATAATGTCACAACTGACCAATGTAAAAATGCTTTTTAAATACAGAAAAATTTATTCTTAACATCTTAAAATTACTTGAACATTTCTTGTCTTTTTTGATTTAAATGAAGATAAATAATACATATATATATAATAATATTAAATAATAAATAAATCGGCTGGAGCACATTTTCAGATGCAACTGCATCATAACGTGAACCACTTTCAGGAGCGAAGTCCTCCCAGAGCGGAAATACACTTTTCGCCGCAATCGGCAGCGGAACAAAACTTTCGGTTGCAGAAACACTTCCGAAACAAGTAATTGTGGCATAGTCATGTCAAATTTCAGAATGATTTAAATTTAGTTGTAGCTATTTGACTTTGACTATGACTATGCCCCATTGTGATTTTTAATCTTTGTCACTGAAAGCATGTAATTTATTCCCAACCAAGATCGAAATCGACAAACAAATAGCCCCCATGTTGTTGAATATAACCGTAAGTCTTTTATCAACTAACTAATGCGCCGCTGTACCTCGTCCCGATCAGACATATTGCCGGAACCAAACGCAGCTAGGCTTTCCAAATGGACCACCTTCATCTTATTCCTTGGCCTTCCCATAGTTTGTATGTGTTGAATCTCACCTCTATTTCGATATACACACAACCATATTTTATTATCTCATCACTAGATGTCATCAACTCATACTTTCATCTTTCCTTTTTATATTCGACTGTAAACCAAATCACATGTCCTATCGGTAACTTAACAAACAAATATAAACGTGTATTAGTTGGAAACATAGCCTAGTTTATTATTGCCCCAATATCCAACAATTGGAATTTTTTTTTTTTGGGTTTTGGTTTGAATGGTCAATGTTCCTAGGAACCACACAAAGCCAGGTTATATTCCAAATGGGTTGTTGTTTCCTCCAAGTATATTAAAATTATTGTATTTAATGTATTTCAATATGTCTTGATGCAATTCCGCAGAATCAACATGAAACATTTATTGGCATAGATTATACATCTATATTAGCCAGGTTATATTCGTTTTGTAGCACTTTTTGCTTGTCAAAAATCATTTAACAATATACGTCCATATAATTATTATCCAAATAACTTCAGGTCTTTAAATTGGCTTTTACACACAAAGTTAAAAATTTAATGGCATAGCTTCTCCGTCTATATTAGCCAGGTTATATTCGTTTTGTAGCACTTTTCGCTTGTCAAAAATCATTTCACAATATACGTCTATATAATAATAATCCAAAACACTTCTATATATGCAAAGTTATGTTTAAACAAATTTAAATTGTCTTCCGCACACAATCAACATGAAACATTTAATGGCATAGATTTTACATCTGTATTAGCCAGGTTGATTCGTTTTATCATTATTCGTCTTTATTTGTGTTATTTATATTTTATGCTCTTTTTTAAGAGTTAGATTCAATGGCAGACGTATCAGATACGTATCACAAGCCAGGTTATTGTCCAATTGTATTATTTTTTAATGCAAAAATTAGGTTATGTTAATAATTGTATTAAGATTTAGCATCTTCGTTTCGTAGCACTTTTTGAGATGTATTTTTCAAAGTATTTTAAATATTTCTTTATTTGTGTTGAAACATTATTTAATTTTAAAACGACACCAAAAAAAATTTGGTTATATATATTCCACGCGGTTATGGAAGCGATCACCCCATATAATTTGTTTCGTTTGAAGATTCCCGTTTTTGGTGAGATCCGTTATCTCAGGTATGCAGTTTTATCATAATTTTTTTTTTTTTTAAGTCGAAGTTTTATTAAAAAGATATAGGATTGAATTCTTATGTTGAGTTATTTAACTTGAGTAGTATAACGAAAATACTTTTGGGAGAAAGCAAAAAATATCCCTCAAGTCCAAAAATTACATCTCAACCAGAAGTACAGTCTGTTTTTTATTTGGTTGAGATGCAGGGATATTTTTGCCGACTCTACGCGACGACGTCTAAAAGCGAAGTGCCAACAATTGGTAGAAGATCAAGGTTTGGGCTTTTAACCCTAGACGGTCATCCTTCGTCAAAATGACTACGAACTATTTTATTTTCACTGTAAATAAGTTTTTTATTGTTGGCGTTGGTCTCCGCTTTCGTACAGCGATAGTCGGTTGTTTACTCTCTTTGAATTTGTATTTATTAATAATGAAATAAATAATTAAAAAAAAAAATAAAACGCGTTCATTATTTCGACTCACACCCTACTGAAAATGGATTTGAAATAAGTCGTCGTCATATTGACGAAGGATGACGTTAATGTACAAAAAAAAAAAAGATGACCGTCCAGGGTTAAACACAAAAATGGCTACTTCCACGTACAATCGCATTGAGGCCCTTACAAAAGACAATTATGACACGTGGTGTCTTCAGGCACAAGCAGTGCTAATAAAAGGCGAATTATGGGACTACGCAAACGGCGTAAATATCTTAGCACCTACAGCAACTGCTGAGCAACAATCAGCATTCAACAAAAAAGATATGATGGCAAAGGCCGAAATTCTCTTACTAATTTCACCGCACGAGCTTAAGCAAGTAAAAGGATGTTCGACATCAAAGCAAGTATGGGACCAATTAAAAGCAACTTACCAGAGCACTGGCCCTGCGCGCAAAGCAACTTTACTAAAACAGCTAATACTGAAAAAAGCTGCAACAGCAGATGATACAAGAGAGCATCTAAACAACTTCCTAGACATTGTGGATAAACTGGCAGACATGGACATAAAAATCAACACCGAATTGCTAAGCATTATGATGCTATACAGTCTCCCGTCGACTTTCGAAAATTTTAGAATTGCTATTGAATCCAGAGATACACGTCCTAGCCCGGAAGAGCTGAAAGTTAAAATTATTGAAGAAAACGATGCGAGAAAAGGTAATCAAAGTGGTGAAGGAGCATTTTACGTAAAAAAAGAAAAATAAAGAAATATATTGCCAATCATGCAAAAAGAAAGGTCAGTCGATAGAAAATTGCTGGAGTAAAAAGAAAATAAACAAAAATGTTGGGAAAAGCTTCGACATAACATCTACATGCAGCAACATTCCCTCCCAGGCACATGGTGTTTGGACAGCGGATGCACTTCCCATATGTGTTCCGAAAAAAGCAAACTTTGACACACTTTGCGCTGAAACTGGATCACTAAAGTTAGCATCAGATAGTCACACCGTGAGTGTCGAAGGAAAAGGTAAGCTCCCACTCAATATAAATAATGAGAAATATAATTTACTCGATACCCTATATGTACCCACACTGACAACAAACTTATTGTCCGTGGCAAAAATTACTGAAAAGGGAAACAGCGTCATTTTCACAAATGATAAAGCTTTTATCAAAGACAAACATGGCCATACCACACTTATCACCGAAAAAGAGCACGGTCTCTATTACACAAAAACAGAAAAAGCTAAAATTGTACACACTACTGAAAGCAACATTGAATTGTGGCATCGAAAACTAGGGCACCTAAATGAAAACGACTTAAAGATGGCAGCGAGGAATAACCTCATAACAGGTATGACAATCGGTAACGAAAATCTATCAAAATGTAAAGTTTGCATAAAAGGTAAGATTACCCGATTACTGTTTACCTCTCTAGAAGGCGTAAAGTCCAGCCAGCCATTGGAGATAATCCATAGCGATGTATGTGGCCCTATAAATATCGATTCTTTAGGTGGAACTAGATATTTTGTTACATTCCTAGATGACTTCACAAAATATTGCTGCATATATTTTATCGCTCATAAAAGCGAAGTACTCGAGAAGTTTAAAGAATACCGAAACAAAGTAGAAAACTTTCACAATAAACAAATTAAAAATTTTTCAATCTGATAATGGCACAGAATACTGCAATCGCGATTTTGATTCTTACCTAAAAGAAAATGGCATTAAGAGACGGCTGACTGCACCCTACACGCCACAACAAAACGGACAAAGCGAAAGAAAAAATAGATCGCTTCTGGATAAAGCGCGATGCTTGATGATAGAGGGAAACGTACCACTAAAACTATGGGCAGAGGCGGTATATACTGCCAACTATCTACTTAACAGAAGCCCCGCAAAGGCTCTAAAAGGCAGCACACCACATGAAAAATGGACCGGACGTGCACCATCCGGAAACCACCTACACGTTTTTGATAGCAAACCGTTTGTGTTAAACAAGCGCAGAATGGGTAAGTTTACACCAAAGGCTACAGAAGGCGTTTTTGTAGGGTACGCTCAAAACGCAAAAGGGTTTCGTATATACTTACCGAATAAAGAAAAAATTGTAATAAGTAGAGATGTTACAATAATTGGCAAAATGCATTATAAGATGAATACTATCGAATCAGGTAAATACGAAAATCTTTTCTGTAAGCCCGAAATGAAAAATCAAACTGGCATAGATTGGGTTGAGCTACAAAAAGAAAATAAAAACAAATATAATGTAGACATTGAGTCTGTACCACGCTCTATACAAAACGTATCAGTCGATGAAGAACAAATTTCGGAACATCATGATACCCACGAAACCGAATATTATCAAGGTGGGGAATCCGAAATTGAAGTAAACGCTCAAAGCGTAAATGAACCAGAAAACGGTAGTGAACTTCTAAGACCCCTTCGAAATCGAAAACCACCCACTTGGTTAGATGACTTCGTAACCGATAGCGAGCAAACATCGGATGAATATCTAGAATTGTCAAACTTTTGCGAAAGAAACTTTGATGAGCTAACCTACATGTGTGAAGCCGAAAAAACAGACAAAGAATGACATGAAGCTATAAAGTCAGAAATAAGAGCTCACATAAAAAATGGTACATGGGAAATAAAAGAAAACGAAAAGAACATAGCAGATTTTAAAACTATACTAAAAGACAAAGCAGATATCAAAAAGGCTCCTTGTTGCACGTGGTTTTTTGCAACGATCAGGTGTAGATTACAATGAAACTTAGGCTCCGGTTGCAAAGCTAGGTTCCCTTAGACTAATGATATCAACCGCAGTACAAGAAAACCTTATATTGCATCAATTGGACGTCACTACAGCCTACCTAAATGGGCACCGAGAAGAACGTATAGTAATGAAGATGCCAGAAAATTTAGAGAAATTCATCGCAGAAATTTTAGCTGACGAAAGCGACAAGAAAGACTTAACTTTCTACCACAAAGCAAGCGAAATGCTGAAACAAATTAATAAGTCGCCAAGTGAAAAAGTATGTGTCTTAAAAAAGGCCCTATATGGACTAAAACAGTCCGGGCGCCAATGGTATAAAAAGTTAGACTCCGAATTAAAGAAGCTGGGTTTCATTTCATCAATAGCAGATCCGTGCATTTACGTACTGCAGAAAGGAGGAGCAAAGATACTCTTTGGGTTATATGTCGACGATATATTGTTGGCATATTCCTGTGCGCACACATTTGAAATAATCAAAAGAAAATTGACCCAAATATTTGAAATGAGAGACATCGGCCACGCAAAGGATTTCATTGGTATTGAAATAAATCAAACAACCAATAAAAAAATAATAAAACAGCAAAAATACATCGAAAAACTACTTTCAAAGTTTAATATGGAAGAATGTAAAAGCTGCGCCACACCAAAAGAACCACGTCTAAAACTAGAAAAACAAACAAAATGTGATGACCACTTGCCATACCAAAACCTGATTGGATCCTTGATCCATAGACCGAAAATCGTACACCGGGTATTGCTTCACGATGTCAAATGGCAGTATCAGTTGGGAGTCGAGGAAGCAAAGGACCACAGCTATGTCCACAGCAGAAGCCGAATATATGGCATTATCAGAAGCTGTAAAGGAGGCGCTACATCTCAAGGCTCTCCTTGCAGACATAACTGAAAGTAAACAACAAATTATTTCCATTTTTAACGACAACCAAGCGGCATTAAAACTATGCCAAAACAACGTAATAAGTAACAAAACTAAGCATTTTGATCTTCGAATACATTTTTTGAGAGAACACATACAAAACGGAACCGTCACCGTGAAATACATGGATACATCCAGTATGCCTGCAGACATCCTAACAAAGGGAATAAGTGGACCTCGTCACCAGGAACTGAAAAATGATCTGGGTTTAAAATGATGTTGTGAGGAGGAGTGTTGAATCTCACCTCTATTTCGATATACACACAACCATATTTTATTATCTCATCACTAGATGTCATCAACTCATACTTTCATCTTTCCTTTTTATATTCGACTGTAAACCAAATCACATGTCTTATCGGTAACCTCAAACTTGAATTAAATATAAATTAACAAACAAATATAAACGTGTATTAGTTGGAAACATAGTCTAGTTTATTATTGCCCCAATATCCAACAGTATGCGATATACCACATCGTTGATCCGTTTTATGACTTTGTATGGCCCCTCCCAGTTACATTGTAGTTTTGGGGACATACCTTTCCTACGCTGTGGGTTGTATAGCAGCACTAAATCTCCTTCTATAAAACCTTCCGAATTTACTTCTTTGTCGTACCTGGCCTTCATCTTATCGCTCATGATCTTAGTCCGGTGTCTCGCAAGGTCGTGAATTTCTTCATCCAATACGCTAGTAGATTTCCCAGCATTTACTCCTGCATGGGCGTTTATCCCAAACTTCTATTCAGCTGGCAATCGAAGATCATTCCCGAAAATTACTTTGCAGGAGTGTGACCAGTTGTTTCATGTAATGCAGGGTGATATGCCATTAGGAATAAGGAGATGTGAGTATCCCAATCCTTATGGAACTTATCCACTACTTTCCTCAGGTTCTATTGAATTGTTCCACCATATCATCTGACTGAGGATGTAGTGCAGTTGTTCGAGTTTTCCGAATGCCCAATGACTCGCACATTTCCTGGAATACAGCTGATTCGAAATTTCTGCCCTGGTCAGAATGTATCTCCATCGGTGCATCAAACCTAGCTACCTAATTGTTAAGAAACATTTCTGGTATGGTTTCTGCCTCTTGATTTGGAATAGGGTACACTTCTGGCCATTTTCTGAAATAGTCCATAACTACCTGTGCATATTTATTTCCGAGTTTTCTAGTAGGAAATGTACCAGCTACATCCATGGCTATCCTCTCAAATGGCGCACCTGAGTTATACTGTTTCATTTGGCCATGGCTCCTTGATTTCTGTCCTTTAGCTTTGATGCACACTTCACAGTTGGCAATCCACTCCGCGACCGATTGACGGCAACCAACGCAATAGAATCTTTGCTTGACTTTCTCCAAGGTCTTGGTGACTCCAAGATGACCTCCGTTTGGACCGTTATGTAATTCATTGAGTACATCAGGGATTTTCTTCCTTGGGACGACTATCAGCTTTCGAACACATTGACCATCCTCACTCTCCCATATTCGATGCAAACAACCGGATTCTAATTGCAAACTATTCCACTGTGCCCAATATGACTTGGCAACAGGACTTTCTGCTGACATCTCTCTTGATGGTCGCTCGCTTCGTTGCATCACACTTGTAAGATCTGGATCTTCGTGCTGGCACCTCCTCAATTGATCCATGTTCCATTTGTCCGTAGATGTTATAGTCATGAGCCGCACATCTATAATGTCTTCCTTGGCCTCAGCTTTCGAACAATGCTTGCATTCCAAGTTACATGGTCTTCGTGACATTGCATCAGCATTTCCGTGAGTGCTACCTTTGCGATGCTCTATGGAAAAGTCATAACTTTGCAGTCGCTCTATCCACCGTACCAATTGCCCTTCCGGGTTACGGAACTGTAAGAGCCATTTCAACGCTGTATGGCCTGTCCTGACGTGGAATAGCTGCCCATAGAGATACTTGTGGAAATGCTTAACGCACTCTACCAATGCCAACAGTTCTCTCCGGGTTACACAACAGTTCCTTTCAGGCTTCCCAATTGTTCGGCTATAGTATGCAACTACCTTCTCCTGTCCATCAACAATCTGGGACAAAACACCTCCTATAGCATAACCACTCGCATCTGTATCCAGAATAAACTTTGAACCTGGAATTGGATATGCTAACATGGGCAGTGCATAGTTTTTCCTTCAATGTTTGAAAAGCCACCTCCTGTTCTCTCCACTCATATTCTTCCTGGTAAGGACATGGAGACTACCAGCACCGCTGGTCGCTACAACGACAGTCGAGCAGTACCGCAAGGGAGTACCGGAGCGTACCGGGTTCAAATCCGGCCAAGGACTGTTCATTCGATCACTCCCCAAAACCTTCGGGGAGTGTTTTCGTCGTTACCACAACAACAACAACAACCAGCTACGCTGGCAAAATTCGGTACAAATCGGCGATAATACCTGCACAGCCCAAGGAAGCTCCATAACTCATGCAAAATTTCTCGGTCTTGGCCAATCCTTTACGGCTTCGATCTTTTCCTTAGCAGTGCAGATTCCCTCCGTAGTTACCTTGTGACCCAAATAACTGACTTCCTTTTTAAACAAGGAACACTCCTTGAGCCTTAGTTTCAGACCAGCACCAGCTATTCTTTGGAAAACTTTCTCCAAGTTCTTAAGGTGTTCCCCAAAGCTTTTTCCCAGCACGATGACGTCGTCGTGGTACACTAAACATGTTTACCAGTGCAATCCTTTTAGTATCTGGTCCACGAGTCTCTCAAAAGTAGCTGGAGCATTGTATAGCCCGAAGGGCATTACCGTAAATTGCCAAAGCCCTTCTCCAACGCTGCAGGCCGTCTTCTCTTTACCTTCATCCTTTACCTTCACTTACCATTTCGTGCCAGATAACGAGTCCAGAGTATCGTCGATTTTTGGCAATGGACAACTGTCCTTCTTCGTTACGTCGTTCAATTTCCGGTAATCCACACAGAACCTAATTTTTCCATCCTTCTTTTTCATTAGTACTACCGGTGAGCTCCATGGACTATCTGATGGTTCGATCACGCCGCTGTCACTCATTTCCTGTATAACATCTCTTACTGCTTTGCGTTTGGCCAATGGAATACTACAAGGAGCTTGGCGGATTGGACTTGCGTCACCAGGATCAATTTGATGCTTTACAACTTTGGTCCGACCTGGTTTGGAACCATCCTTGTCAAATATGCTCGAGTACTTGGTAGAAGTTCCTTTGCCTTTTTCTGATGATCTTTTGAAAGATCAATCTTGGTGGTAGAACCATTTTCCTGAAGCTGTTCACAATTGATAACTACCTCGACCTCTTGGCATTGTCCCAATATTTCTCCTTTGAAAAGTTTAATCGGCGATTTGAACTCATTAAGTACTCTTACCGGTACACGTCCACCTTGTTTTGTCATTGCCAGGGTTGCTCCTACTAATATATTCGTCCTTGATTTGTTTGCTGCCTCGACAACCCACAACACCCATGGGTGTCGTGTCCTCACCAGTGGCCGTACGTAACTTTGCTCCATGCAATGCTCTCACCTCCTTGTTGACTAAATCAGATCGAATTATGGAATGCGATGCGCCTGTATCCACTGTTAGTAAGTGCTTTCTTCCATCCACATATGCATCAACAGTAACATTACTAGCTTTCCTTCCGATCTGTGAGACAGAGATTATGGGGCATTCAGTTGCGGGAGCCAGTCCACACCCCTCTCGGCTGGCTTGATTTAGTTTAAAAATTGATTTGGTTGGGAGATTTGCTCATTTCCTTCAGCTTTACGTTTTCGTCCACCTGAATTGCTGGGGGTTACTGGAGCCAGTCCCGCAATAACGTGCTATGTGACTTGGTTTTCCACACTTAAAGCATTTGATGCCACCATCATTTTTCTGTTGCTTTCCACTCAATGCTTTCAGAATTGTGTCTACCCAGTCTGGCCGTTCTACCTCCACCCGGTGAGCTTTGTACGCCGGCTTACTTAATATCGAGGCTGTTTCCTGCGTTAGAGCATGTGATACCGTCTCAACAAATGATCTCTTTGGATTTGCATATGTGGCTCGCTTCGTCTCGACATCACGTATTCCATTTATAAAGCTTTGGATTTTTACCCTTTCTGTGTATTCTACGGGTGCGTCTGCGTTTGCTAGATGAGCCAACCTCTCTATGTCCGATGCGAATTCCTGCAATGTCTGCAATGTCTTCTGAAAGCGATTCTGTAGCTCTATTTGGTATATCTGTTTGCGATACCATAGCATATCTTAACTGCACCCATCTATGCTTCATAATTATTGCGTTCTTTCTTCTTTAAATGGTCATCTAACCGCCTGGGCGATTTTGACCGTCCAACATAGCTCGCCAGCCGTTTCTTCGTTGCGCCAACTGACGCCAATTAGAAACACCGCGGGATCGAAAATCCGTCTCCACTTGGTCCTTCCATCGGAGTGGTGGTCTCCCTTTTCATATGCTTCCACCGGCGGGAGCCGATAAGAGTACCTACGTGGCCTAGCCCGCGAAGCCGCTGTGTTTCAATTCGCTGAACTATGTCGGCGTCTGCGTAAAGTTCATACAGCTCATCATTAAATCTTCTTCGGTACTCGCCGTCGCCAACGCGTTGAGGTCCACAAATCTTTCGAAGAACCTTTCTCTCGAATACTCCCAGAGCCGCCTCATCAGATGTTGTTAGTGTCCACGCTTCTGCACCATATAGCAGGACGGGTGCGATGAGTGACTTGTAGAGTGTTTTTTTCGTTCGTCGAGAGAGGACTTCATTTTTCAATTGCCTACTCAGTCCGAAGTAGCATTTGTTTGCAAGAGTATTTCTTCGTCGGATTTCTAGGCTAACATTATTGTTGGTGTTAATGCTGGTTCCCAGGTAAACGAAGTCCTTTACTATTTTGAAATTATTGTTGCCAACAGTGGCTTGGTTGCCAAGGCGCAAATGCGCTGACTCTTTGCATGATGACAGAGGGTACTTCGTTTTGCCCTCGTTCACCACCAATCCCATTTTCTCCGCTTCTTTTTCTAATTTGGAGTAAGCAGAAGTTACGGCGCGGTTGTTAAGGCCAATGATATCAATATCGTCAGCATATGCCAACAGTAGCACGCTTTTATAAAATATTGTTCCAGCGCGGTTAAGTTCTGAAGCTTGTATTATTTTCTCCAGCATTAAATTAAAGAAATCGCACGATAGGGGGTCGCCCTGTCTGAAGCCTCGTTTAGTCTCGAACGGCTCGGAGAGGTACTTCCCAATTCTGACCGAGGTCATTTTGCATAGCCGTATAAGTTTTGCGGGGAAACCAAATTCAGACATAGCGGCATATAGGCAGCTCCATCTGGTGTTCAGACGTATTTAGCCCTAAACTACTTTTGAGTTTTTTGCATGTAATTTAGTGCAGAATACGGCGAAAAGAGAAATATTGCCATATTTTATCACCATCAAGAGTCAGCTGTTTAGCGGCGTTAAAGGAGAGTTACAGAATCGCATTTTCGTTAAGAACAAACGCCAAAATTTGCCGATAAGCTTAACACTCGGTGAGTGGTTAAAAGTTACAGAATCGGGCTACTGGGTTCGATCACTATAAACTCAAATAAACACACGCAGCGATATTGTAACTAATAGCTAGTTTTATTTACTAGTAATAAACGCAAAACAAATTTAAGAGTTCGGTAACTTCGCATTAGTTCACTGAACAACACTTGAAAATATACTGATCAACCTGCCTTGCTTGGCCACTGCCTTATATAGTCCGACAGGGTGCTTGACTACGCACCGAGAATTTTCTTGGTTGTTCGCTTTTCGTGTTCTGGAAGGGTCGGTGTTATTTATTGACATCTCCTCTTTGCCTTGTATTCGCAAACATTCGCGCCATCTCTCTTCCTCTTCCTAGGCACACGCTTGCATGCATAAACGTAGCCAACGTTATCTCTGTTGTGTTTAACTATTGGTGGGAGTGTTATTGAGTTAGGGATGGTACATACTTGAGAACAATCGCCACAATATACTTTACTTTTCAATAATGTTGACACTGTGTATAAAAAATGTTGAAACCCGAAAGTGCTGACGAATTGATTAAAAGAAGTTTTACTTGAAAAACTCGATATGCTCGAGTTCAAGCTCGAAAATTTTCAAGTATTGGGCAATGAGCAGGTGTGCGAGTACTTGTTGCTCATATACCCGGGCTGCTCGAAAATGTGCGAACAAAATCGAGAGCTCTAATGTCAACAGCTTTTAAGGGCCATTTACAAAAGGGTTTGTTCCATTATTCCAATCCATAAGGTTATAGTCAATTAGATCCATCACTCTTTATAAAATAAGGAACAAATAAGGAAGTCTAAGTTCGAGTGGAACCGAACATTATATACCTAGTAGTGATCTATTATGTCATCCCAATTTACGCAGGTCTATTTTAATACTTTCAGTTCGTATTTGCGTTCAAATAGACAGACGGACAGGCAGATAGACGTATCGAGAGACGGACATGGCTACATCGACTCAGCTCATCCTCCTGATCATTTCAGTGTACGTACAAACAATTCATGTTCATGAAAGGTATGAACATCAAAAAAGATATACAACTTCGCTTTTGCAGTGCGGTATTAACTACTTACCCGGATATTTTACTTTTCATCCTGAACGTTTTGATATACATTAAAAAATATATATATCTCGATTCGTTTATGCCGAATGAAGTAATATACCTTGTGTGCGTAACAAAAATAGATATAAAAAATGTGTGTCTTTTATAGGCGCCAAAGAACTCAACCGATCTTTATGAAATTTTCACAATATATACTTGGGTTCACTGGGTACAGCATAGACAATACATAGTTTTGGAAAATTGGCCACGACACAGTCTGTATATAGCTTTTGGAAAAGCCCCCAGGTTATATGAAGCTGCAGTTCGGTATAGTTAGGAGTTTATTTGGTTCAAGTTAATGACATTTTATATATAGATGTGTTCTATGTATTAAAACGTCAAATCAACGTCTATCGGGCTTGCTAGTAGATTATAAAACGGCGAAAGCAAACAACGAATTTCAGCATTATTTTGTAAAACTGAGAGACTAGTTTGAGTTCAAATAGACAGACGGACAGACAGACAGACGGACGGAGAGACGGGCATGGCTAAATCGGCTCCGCTCATCGTGGTGATCATTTTAGTGAACTTTTCTCTTCTTGTTCTCATACTTACATACATTTAATGTTTATGAAAGGTATGAAAGTCAAAAAAGACATATAACTTCGCTATTGCAGTAGGCTATTAACTACCGAATATTTTGCTTGTGTGTTTCCCGATTTGGCTATTTTTTGGCAGGAGTATAACACATACTACTGAGAAGCAGCTGACCAATTTTCATTGAAATATCAATATTGAATTATAAGCGGAAGCCTTGAAAATAGCAGAAATTTTATGCTGAAAAGTGTGCTGCGGCACGCCTACTTCTTCAAAAATGACAACATTTTTTTGCGGCCGAGTTTTTCTTGAAAAGCTTATTATGGTGCAAAATCTGATTGATATAACTTGCTTACTTGTAGAAATATCGCTTTTTAAATTTTACAAAAAAATTTTTAAGAACTATGTACACCAATACCTCGCTTTGCGTCGTAGTTACGTTCCAGAAAAACACGACGCAAACTGAAACGACGCAAAGTGAATTATGATTTTCTATAGAAAACCATGAAAAGATCGAAGATAGGTTCCAGGGTTACGAAAATACTACTTAAAAAAAAAGGAACAAAGTAAATATTTAAAAACGGAAGTAATATAAAATTTTATTGCATACATACTCGTACATTCAAAAAAAACTTAAAAAAAACAAATTCAATTAAAACAAAATAAAATATTCAATCAATTTATAGAAATCAAACTAAAATTAATCACTATCGGATGAGTCCATAGTGGCTGTTGTCGTAAGTCGGCTTTTCTTCATAAAAAGTTGGTCCAAAGTTGTCTGAACAGCTTTTTTTTCAAGTTAAGATACATTTCTTTGTAGCAATTGATATTTGTAGCTACCGCCTGGGACACTTTTAAACTCCTTACGAACCCAAAACAACGCAACTTCGAAAATCTAGCGACGCACAGTGAGAATTGGTACTAATTCATCAGCGACGCAACTTCGAAACGACGCAAAACGAAACGACGCAAAGCGAGGTATTGGTGTATGTTCAAAAACTGGGCGTGGACTTTAACCGATTTCGCCCATTTTTACAGCAAACAGTTATCTTTATATATAGAACATTAGCACCAAATTTCGTTTCGACAAATCAATTTTTGGCGAAGTCATGGCATAAAAAGTTTTGTGGAATAATCCACTATAAAAGGGGCGGGGCCACGCCCATTTTCGAAAATTTTAAGATTTTTGATATCTTTGTTTACGGAAACTTTAAAAGTGAAATATAAATGATGTAAAGCTATTTTAGGCAAAGGTTTTGCTATTTAATATATCTACGATCCTCTTCAAAATCTTTCATATAAAAGTGGGCGTAGACCTTAACCGATTCCGCCCATTTTTCCTGGAAGATTCCTTGCATATCTGGAAACCTGCGTGCTGAATTTCGTTTCGATATCTTGAACGGTGTTTGATTTATGATTAATATTATTTCTAAATTTGACTTAATCAAAAGTGGGCGGTTTCTTGAAAAATTTATTTTATGCCTTAATCTCAATGTATTCAAAAAATGTTATCCTTATAGGTGTGTTATGTATTGAGTAATCACTTTTTTGTGTTTTCTAAAATGGTCTATATATAAAAAGTGGGTGTGGCTATCGTCCGATTTCGCCCATTTTAAATAGCGCTCGGAGATGAGGAAGGAACCCGCATACCAAATTTCATTAAGATATCTCAAAATTTACTCAAGTTATCGTGTTCACAGACGGACGGACATGGCTTAATCAATTTGTCTTTTCGTCCTGAAGATTTTGATATATATAAGTCAATATCTATCTCGATCCGTTTATGCCGTTACGAACTGCCGTTAGGCGACTAAAGTTAATATGCCCTGTGTGCGTAGCACTACTAGGTATAAAAACACTTTGTTGCTGTTTGTAAAGACAAGACAAAAACACGTCATGGTAGTAAGTGAAGTATGCCCAGCAAATGAAATTAATACCCGTATACCATAGTTATAATTTATGGAAATGACTGGTTAAGGCAAAAAAACAAAACCAGTTTTTTAACTAGCACAGGTTATAAGCCTCATTAATATGTCACTTCTCGCATGTAATATATACGTTTATTAAGTCTTTTTAGTTAATTCTTCACTTCCGTAGGGCTGCAGGCGTACTGGTTTTAAAAATTTAAATTTACTGATTTTCTGTAAAACCCAAAGCTGTATTGATTTTTGCATGTTTTAAAAAACTTTTTTTTAATTGTGTTTATATTACATTTTTGTGTGCAAAGTTCAGAGAAATCAAAAATTTTGTAAAAACTCATTCTCCTAATAATCCAACCAAAAAATAGTTTCCAAAAAAAATATCTTTTGTATTTTCAAAAGCAAATTTCAAGTCAACAGCCTTCTAGTGTATTCTATTTTAGCATAATAAAGTGAAAGTTTTGAAAGTATCATAAATCTTTTTGATTTTCAATGACTATTTTTATTGTTTTCACAAATAGTTTGGTGGGCTACAGAAAATTACTAATTTAAATTTCTATAAATATTAAATTTTTTTTTTTAATTTAGAAACTTAGTGTGTATGTAAATGTATTTAAAATATGTTTCATGCCTTGCATTCCATTCGAGTTTATGGTGCATGTATGAATTATTTTTATACTAACGTATATCGCAGCTCTAGGCAATTTCAAAACTATACAACGTTCCTATTTTAGTAGCTTATCAAGTAGAATCAGCTTCATTGCACTTTAAGGTGCCGAATGGTACAATTTGGAAAGTCCTTTTGACAATTGGGCCGTTACCAGACTGATTCGTGTTAATCGGCTATTGTGAAACCGGGTTTTCTTCAGATATTCTATTAAATTCCAGCAATTTAAGTGCCATTTTGTTTTGTTCGTCAGATATATTATATATGTCGGTTAGCGTAAACCGTACATTAAGAAAACCGCCGTAATACGTGTTTCGTTTAAAGGCCTTCTACACGTTTTGTCATGTGTATATGTCACATTTTACATATGAAAACCAACATAAATTAAATTTTCCTTTTGTACAAGTCAGAAAAATGCACATACGAAATAGAAATGTTTCTATTTTTGTCTGACTTACATTTAGAATCAGCTGTTCTCTAGTTTGGTGATTTTTTTTTTGAGTTATTTATTTACTCTGTGAAAGGAATCAGATAAATTGAACTACGACATTACGTGAGTGTAGAAAAAGTAAAAGGTCATCTAACAAAAACATATCGTGTAAAAGGCCCTTTAACTGACAAATAAACCGCCAATTAGCGTCCAATGGTCAGTTAAACATGACAAATTTATCCGACACTGTAAGTAGGCAAATACAACTCTGTATGGAAATTGTCAATTTTCAGATGGCTATCGCATTGAACATACTCTATATAAAGAAATGTCAATGAAGGCGAATTCATCTTTTTCAAACTCTGAATTTAGTGAAAAAGTATATATTTCTCAAAAAGCTTCGTGTTAAAAATATATTACCTCTGACTGAAGTGCTCACCAAAGCATTTAAGTGGTAAGTTTGTGCATATTTATTTTTATTTCGTTTCCAAATAGTTTTCCCAGGAGTTAAAGTTAGCGTGCGGTAGCGTTTGTATTTTCGAATAAACAGATACCATTCTTCCATACTCAAACTAAACTGAAAGTATGTATATTTGAATGTTAATACCTTTACCTTTATTACATAAAATTTAAAATTAACTAAGTTGGTAATAAGGCTTGGCTTTTTGGGAATATATAGACCCTAGTCACAACAACTATATGCAGTTGAAGGCCAAGGGACTATCAAACGAAACTCATATTCAAAACTTTGACATAAAACGTGTCTATTTTGCTTATCGTAATACTCCTCTGATTTTGTAATATTCTTACTAATATTTTAGGCTTAAAATTACATATTTTCCAAATAAAATATATAACTTGAGTGATGTTGACAATAGCATAAATCAGAAAAACCTGCGGAAATAAATAAAAGTAGCCTGTGTTACTTCGTTAAATCGTTGCGAGAACGCTTTTTTTCTGACGCACAAATAGTTTTGCTATCAAATGTTGATGGGCTTCCATTCGTATACCATCATGTGCAGCACACATTATCATGTATCCCTTTGTATTTTATTTAAATTGTCCCGAAGTTAGTAAAAAAAAATAGCAGTAACAAGGGCAGTATTGCCCTCTGTTTATATTTCATGGCATTTTAAATCCTTTTAAGCAAAAGAACAAATCCGAATACCTTAAGAATAAGGTGTAAAGCTTATATGAAATTATTTTATGTAAGTTTATTATTACCAAATTTCTCATATTAGTAATAAAAAAACAGTTTTGTGACTTATATGTACATAACCTAACAATTTTACGGTCCTAGCGCCGTTTTTATAGTAAACTTTGAAATCTATCTGTTCATATTTTGTTTTTGATTTTTTTTGAGGAAATCTGCCACGCACCCCTATTTTAGTTTTCCCCTGCGAGTTAGGGGTTTAGCAGTATGGCATAAATGCAGTATAGCTAAAACTCGCAAGCTAAATAAAAAAGTATGGGGATCGATAGATATTGTTAAGGTGAGTACAACCAATAAACAATAACAACAACTATAGTTGTTAAGGATCAAAGTTCATATTAAGGGTTTTTAAATACAAAATTTATCGAAAACCAGTGAACGGATTTCCAAAATTTTGGTATCATTGGATACGTAATTTAATTCTTCTTTGATATGCGGTTTGTATACTTATCCGTTTAAGTTTTATAAAAATTTGAATTTTGAATTTAAGGTGTTCTGCGCAGAAGTACTGTGGATAGCGTAGCCGGAGTGGGATCGGCTAAGGGTTATTTTTTTGAAACGCGGCCGAAGGCCCCCTACGCACAAAAGTGTTTTGCGTAGAAGTACTGTGGATCGCGTACTGGGAGTGGGATCGGCTAAGGGTTATTTTTTTAAAGCGCGGCCGAAGGCCGCCTAAGCAAAGATATGTTATGCCTAGGAATACTGTGGATCGCTTAGCCGGTGTTAAATAGGTTAAGGGTCACGAAAACTTTTGCAAAGTTCTCGTGAATATTCTTGGTGTCACTATCGTTAATTGTTAAATACTTTGTAAGTTGACGACTGTTGATGGCATATCAAATGAAAGCTAGAAACATTCCCTATTTAATTATAACATTTAGTTTTAAAGAAACAAGGCAGTTTAAGAAAAAAAGGTTATATAATTTTTTTTAAACTTTAACATAAGTGTAATTTTTACACAAACTTTATAATACACATATAAAATATTTATATCTAAATAATAGTAATTTTAATACCTATGAAATGATGTGATTTTTTTTTTAAATCGGTGCATTAGGTTTTGAGAAATCTTGATTTGAATAAATGTTTTACATGAACTTTGACCTTCTGTAACTTTTGTTGTATAGTCTGGTATAGTGAAAAGTGCTAATACAGCAAGTTGGGTGGCCTAGAATATACCCCCGGTAGGTATACAAATCGTTCCCGGCGCAGCTGGGCAGGTACCAGAAGGTGGTGGTATTACCATATCGGCTTCCGCGAGTTATTGTGGCTGGAACATGGATCGAAATATCTGTTAATACTGAAAAAAAAAAATTTTAAATATTTAGGTGTTGAGAATACCGAAAAATAAAGTTATCGACAATTTAAGAGAACTTTGTTTTAGCTTATCGAAGTCACGAGTGTCCTCAGACGATATACTAATCGGATTTCAATTAATTCACAAATAATTTCATGAGAGAGCTTTCGAAATAGGTGTAAATCGTTGCAAGATGCCGTTGATCTTTTTATTGTTTCGAAGGATCGGTTCATAGTAATAATAATAGATTGAGCTTTGTGCCTTCATATGACCATAGCACGTCATATAAGAAAGCCACTTCCAAAAAACGTAAAACGTTTCAATTAACGTATACGATGGCACTGTGGTGTAGGAAGTTCGAAGGTCTAGAGCATGTCCTTCGCAGTTTCTTCGTAATTGCCACAAAGCGGCACAAATTGCTAAATTTGTTCATATGAGCATTGATTCTATAATTGATTGTAAGAACACCTATAGGATCCTAAAATTGTCTGGTCTATACAGATTATTGCATCGTTTAGTGCTATAACCACCCATCATTGCCTTAGACTCAGTTCGACAGTTGGGCTCTTTAGCTACAGCTTCTCCGGCTGGCTCATACGATTTTTCGTTGCCTTCTACATGCGCTAGCTAACAGTATGGTGAAATATACTCGGGTGTTTTAAATCGGTATAGACGTATTTGCGCGGGAGCCAAATATTCTAGGGTTTTGTAGTGATCCGTAACCGCTGATGGAATCATTTAACTTTGGAACGTTAATACATTTCTTCTGTCGAAGTAACTAAGTCACAAAGTAGCGTGAATAGATCTTATCGAGAAGTTTCCAAATACTCCTGCGGGTTAGGGGTTTAGAATATGCCCGAGGTAGGCATACCGGTCGCAAGAGTCGACTAAAATGCATAAACGGAATGAGGTGCAACTCGATGTTTGATCTATGGAAGGAGGGGTGACATCACCTAGAAGGTTGCACTGGTCATATCAAATCGCTACCACGAAAGTCGGACAGTTAATTCGACAACACTCCCCAAAAACTTCCCATATCCAACATTATGGACAAATACTTATTGGGTAAATATATAAAAATTGCATTGATCCCATAAATTACCTCTATTTTATGTCATTAAGGGCCATTTTCCCAGTGAAGAGTTAAGGGGGGGGTAAGGTCAAATCATACGAAAAAAGCCATGTTTTTGTGATTTTTTTTCTGACGACGCAGATAAAATTTCTTTACTCAACCAATGGTACATTGAAGTATGAAATTCGAAGAATGTTTCATCAAATTTTTACAAAGAAATATTAAAAAATACGGCAATGGCAGCAATTATTCGGACTTGTCTCGAAAAAAAGTTGAATTGCGATGTCCCTCATAACTTGGTGCTGGATCATCTGAAATCAAAAAATCAAAGTTCATTCGTTAGATAATAGTTTTCCCCAGGTAACGCTGTCGAGTTTTTTTTTTGCCAATTTTTTTCATTTTTTCGAACACTTTGAAATGAAAAACACAATTTTGTGGGAAAAAATCGGCTAATTTGTTATTGCGAAATCAAAATTATGAAAAAAACAAAAAATCGACAGCTCTACCTCGTAAATGATGTACAGAAATAGTGTTTAAAATTTTAAAAGGATCGGTGCAGTAGTTTTGGAGTTATCAGGGGCACCGACTTTGAAAACGTGAGTTGTGGGAAAAACGATTTAAAGTTTTAAACACAAAAAAATCCAGTTCAGTTCAGGTATAGGTACAAAAATCCGGCAGGTATAAAAATACTCATAACTTCGTCAATTTTGCTTCAATTGACTTGAAATTTTGAGACAATATTTTTCAGATATTACGGATTCAATTTCGAAAATAAAAAAAAAATGCAAAAAAAAAAAACTAATACCTCCCTTAACTTACGTTCCACAGTTAACTCTAGCTTTTTAATTTTCAAACTGAGTTAACCGCTCAACATTGGTGCGTTAACCTCGGGTTAGAATTCATAAGGGTGTCTATTGTGTATTGGGCAGTAAATATTTGCCAAAATAGCTAAAATAAAATTGTGCATCGATAGTTAACTGTGGAATGTAAGTTAACTCGGCAATGTGAAAATGGCCCTAACTGTTTTCATGACCTAAAACATTATTATAACCTTTTTATTTATTTATTTTAAGTCGACACAAAATATAAAACATGGTATTACAAAACAGAATATAATATTAAAAATATAAAACATACAAAGGTATAATTAACAAAACAGAGGATAGGATAAATTTCATTATTTATAGATTATTTGTGTGCAGCTAACTGGAAGGTTGGAGAGCCCATTTCACCAATCCACCCTCTTATTCGGTCGGTTTATTCGTTTAAGGTTGTGCGTAGAAGGTTTAAGGACTAACTGGATGGTCGAAGAGGCCGTGCCTCCAATCCACCCTCTCATGCGGTTATACGTTTAAGGTTGCGTTTAGAAATCTTAAGGTCTAACTATTCTCATTTTTCATTGATTTTGCCTTTTAGCAACCAAAATATGGAGATTTTAGGAGATTGTCATTCACTGGAGTCGCCAAATTTTTTAAAGTGCACTTAGAGATTTTTGGCGATCGAGATTTTAAGCAATGTAAATCTTATCTATAGTTACGTTTCTACCTTTTAAACAAAGCTTTCATGTACTACGCTCAACGTAATGACGTAATGCAATATTCTTTGTTCGCTGTATTCGTTGACAGTTTTGACATTTAACAAAGTCAATCGATAATTTTTCTTTTCGGTCGATATTTTCATTTTTTTCCCGTGTCAAGAGACAATAAAAAAGTGATAGAAAAATAGTTTTTCATTAAGAATTTGCAAAAGTAATTTATTTAATTACATGGAAACGTGTTAAGAAAAAGCATAAATGTGTCAAATAAATAGCAAACCAAGTAGAGGAGTGCACGAAAGTTAGAACGATAAAGGCGAAAGAGGAGGAGCGGAGCATACTACGCGACATTGAAGTTCCATAACTGCTGCAACTGGCGCTGTCGCTGCGCTGCTGTTTGTGTGTCTAGACGAGGAGGAGCGACGAGGGAGCACAAGGAAGAGGACGGCGAGAGTAGTTGTGGGACAACACGCACAGACGAGGAGGCGACGAACGGGGCACGCAAAGTAGTAGTAGAAGCGGACAATTGCGATGTTAGCACAAGAAATTAATTAACTTTAGGAGTGTGCAACCATTATTATTACGTACAAACACATTTTGCAACACTTTTTATGTATGTGGGATGTATGTGCGAACGTCTCATAGTATCCGTATATAGGGGCTCATATAGTGTGTGTAAAATAACGTACAATGAACCAAACACCTGGAAATTAGTGGGGTTAAAAGAACGTTCCAATTGCTATCGCCAATAAGGCGGCTTCAGTTGGTCCAGCTATATGTTTCATTTATGTAACTCGTACTTTTTTCGTTTGTTTTAATCTTGTTATATGCTGTTGTGGAGTGTTAGTTGCTTTATAAAAGGCACTCATTAATTCACAATTGTTGTTTGCTAATTAACCCCAAAATATTGTTTGCCTACTGATTGTTATTCAAAACATTCTTGAAGGAAAAAAAACGGTATAACTTATTATTTGCATAGCAACTGCTAGTAGTATATTGATTAATTAGAAAGCTGTGGCATTAGAATCACTGATCCTATTTGGAAGTAAAGCCTCCTTCGGCTTAGTTGCACAATATGCTACAAACGATAACATAACAAAAGTAAAAAAAATATTCTATAATAGACCCGCGGTAGGTAAGCCTCTCGTAAAAGGCCAGAAAAAACGCTGACCCATCAGATCGGAGGGGTCAAACAAATCGCTACCTCGACAGTCGGACTAGTATAGTACTGCCCTAAACCTGCGGAGAGTGGTTTTGCTCAAAGTGGTTACTCAAACGAAAATACAAAGGGTAATTGTTTCCTTTAGGAGACAAATGCTAAAACACGGCCAACGCGTTTTGACTTCGGTATCGACAATCCGAAAGCGAATTTTAAAGTTTTTGTTTCAGGGAAAATTTATTCGCAAAAAACCCAAAAATGCCCCAGTCCGATCCCGAAAAATCGAAAATCCGCTTCCGCATTATTGTTACCGAGGTCAAAACGCGTCTTTTGATACCTCTCGATAATTTCGGACGTGATTTAACAGTTGTCTTCTAAAGGAAACATTTACAATACAAAGTATTCATTATGCGAAGAATTTTGAAATTCATTTCGGTGCAAGTTTACTGCGTGGTTGAAATAAGGAAAGGGTATTTCCACGACTAAAAATAAAAGGTTTCGGAACCTAGAAGATGAATTGTACGTGCATCTGTTTTACTACAAACGATAGTTTCAGTGTTCTAAAGTGTACCAATTTATCTAATTCATTGCACGGTGTTACATTAAACTCATAAGTGTATGCCCATATGCTGAAAAATTTTCAAATGTTAAGTAGTTTGCGTTTCTGTTGCATTAAACTTAATATATGTATGTGCTCGAATACTTGTGCGAATCCAAATGTTATTTGGAATTGAATGTAAGCCTTCCACATCAAAAGTAGGAAAGGCTTATAAAATGCAAACAAGAGGCCATAGATATATGTTATTGTTATGTAACACTCGATTAAGCTTCTACCAACCAAATGTGCGTCAGAGCTTTGTTGGTTTGAATACAGGTCTCATCTTATATATTTGGAATAATTTTAATCTCAAAACTTCAAATCCCGATAAAAAAAAAAAAAGCATGGGCCAATAAAAATTAATGTCAAAGATTCATCAAAAACATAAACCATGAAACGAGGTTCATTATTCCTATCGTACCGGAATGAATTGGATTTTTTTTACCCTACCAAGGGCTTTCTTTCGGTGTAACCTTGTCCAACGAGATGCCATTCCTATATTCATATGTGGTCAGCATCGCTGGCATCGTATTAGGGTATTTGGTTAGCCCATTAGATATTCACAAGCGCAGCTCTGAGGTGAGCAATTGACATCGCCGATAAGCCAGAACTCCACAACATGCGAGTGGCAGTTAGCTATTGTCCGAGATGCGTATGTAGTCACAGTCTAACGGTTGGTGCATCTTTCTAAAAAAAAAAATCAATGTTCAACCTTCTCATTGTTGTTTATAACCATAAAAATACACCACTAGTAAACTTTCAACTCTCTGACTAGTTGCACCGACTATTATAAGTTATCTTTAAAGAAACCACTATATGAACCACAGTCTAAATGATAAAACAGATTGTTTTGAAATCTTATCATTTGTCTGAAAACGTAACTTGCACTATCTAATCAGTTCAAATGCTCATAAGTAACTCATTAGCCATTAACGGTTTTAAAATAAAATCTTCAAGGTGGTATTGTGCCATTCAACTTTATGGACGGGATCACTACCTCATAATAAACTCCTTTTTGCACTTCCTTTGCATACATTCATAACCAAATTCTTTCAAAAGTAGACTGTTCTAAAATAGTTCACCCACTAATGTGCTGGCTCTCTACGAGTACCACAGATTTCCGCATACACAAAAACATATTATTATATGTATATAGGTACATTTTTGTTAACAATATCTTATCATATGCGGCAGCACTTAGCTTCACTCGAAATCCCAGCAAAATGTGTTCGTTGTAATAATGGAATTTTAATTGCGACTTCTAAGAAATGAAGATAAAAAAACTAACTTAGTATTGGCAAAGCGAAGGTAAATGTGATGTGTTTGATTTCTCAATAAAATTTTCGGATTTATTGTGAGTGCGTAAGGCTAGTTGCAGTGGTATGTGAACATAAACCATGCGCTAAAAATCGATCTTAAAGAGCATATTACTGATGTTGCTGTTGTTGTAACCATAAACAGAACTGAAATAATAGCACTTGGTCGGGTAAAACATGAGTCATTCCGGTACATAGACCTGGCTGCCGTGAGAATGACGGCATTTGGTAGTGTACTTGCCTTTCATACACGATCCCTGGGCTGGTAAGGTTTATACCAAATCCTTCCTATAAAAGTACTGCTATGTTGTTCGTACAAAAATAGTGCAGTTGTGCATAATGTAAACATGGACTTGGTTTCTCCATAAAACGAACCGGGAAAGAATTACGAAAAATGGTGGGGCACAATCTTGCACCTCTTTGGGGTAGTGTTCTGTCATGATACTAAACTTCAGCGGCTAACATGCACCTGAGAGCCAAAAAGTTCAACTTGGCGTTTATAATTGGCCATAATGTGGAACTGGCTAGCGGATCTGCTAAGCGCTGTGCACCCGTTTTTACCGTCTTTGACAGAATACGCCATTCAACTTCCAGTCCTACCTATATTTGAACATGAAAAAATGTAAGCCTTCAAATGCACTCTGTTTACTCATCACTCGAATATATGCCAGTAATGAAGCTCTAGGACGGATTTCTATCTGGTAATATTGCAAGATATTTTATATAACCCTGGTGATTCCTGTAAAGTAAAATATGAATTTAACCCGAGTTGTCGCCTAGCTTATGTTGTTGTTGTTTAGTACTTCGCGAGCCTAGTCAGCGATGTCGATCAATCTCTTCTCAGGAAAGTGCTGTTAAATGAATCTGGTCTGTTGAAGTGTTAAAGAGATGGCTGGTATCATGGGGGGCACACAATATGCCATTTGAAGTTGAGCCAGAGTGACATCACACAGTCTGGACGATTCGGTCGTTACAAAACGAATAAGCAAATTCGGCCACCTATATTTTAATAACTCCTTTTTATGTCAAACTTGCTTTCGTCTTTTGATTGCAAAGCCGACCTTGACCAGAACAATGCTGAAACCGAAGATATTTGCAAAACTCGAGCGGTATGTCACTTTTGGCAAGGAACCCCTAAAACCTTCGGGGAGTGTTTTTGTCGTTAAAAACCAAAACAACAGCAAAAGAGCGAAGTACTGCTACTTCAACAACTTCGAGTGAAAGGTGTCATAATCCATAGATCAACTATTCATTTACACTTTATCTTCTGGCACTTAAATTTACACATCACAGCATTTACCGTCGGTGAAGTCAGTGGGCTAGGCCCAAAACTTTACAGAAACATGTCATATTTTACTGAATTCTATTCGTCTTCCCACAGCGTTTTCGCTATTTCAACATGGTCAGCACAAATCTTGTAGTACCGGTAGTACTTTGGGGCCCTTCGGCACCCACCCATTGCGTATCAAGTGTATTTCTATCAGATGATCAATCAACACTCGTCACCGGCTGTTACGATGGACAAATCTGTTTATGGCAAGTTGATCCGACAACAATGAAAATGTCACCACGTTGTCTACTAGTTGGGCATTCGGCACCAGTATTGTGTCTAGTACGTGCCTCCACATTACCCGAAAACAATCTTCTAGTTAGTTCATCGGAGAACGGGGAGATGTGCACATGGGATCTAATCGATGGAAAATGTATGGAATCAGTAAAGTTACCACAGGTGCATACACAGATACAAAGTTACCATCCAGCAAATAGTGAAGATGTACGTCTCTTCTGCATAGGCTATTACCCAGAGATAATTGTAATGGATCCATTTAGTTTGGAAATTATATATCAGCTAAGTTCGAAAGTAAAACCCGATTGGATATCAGCACTACATGTCTTGCGGCCAATGAAACGTAAAGATGATGTTGTATTGGCTATCACAACGACGGGTACAGTCAAAGTTTGGACTCTCATCGGCAATGAAAACAAGCATGCCGAACCGATCTACGAAAATGAGTCGAAAGAAATACGTTGTTTGAATGCGATTACCATGAATTGTTGTGCGCAAAATCAGCGTACTGTACTCATTGTATGTACTAAATATTGGCAAATTTATGATGCTGGCGATTTCACGGTGCTATGTTCGGTGATTGCGCCCACACGCGAACGTTGGCAGGGAGGCGATTTCATAACTTCAGATCGTGTTATGTTGTGGACTGACGAGGGTAAGGGTTATCTGTATAAGCTGCCCGCCAACTGTATACCCGACAACAAAGAATTCCATGCCAAATCGGTGGTGCGTGATGCACCCTACTTATATTACATACTACAACAGCCAGGTGACAAGGTGCTCTCTTGTCCGCCGGCCATGAAACTGCTACGCTATCAGCGCGAAGATGGAAAATCTGCGCAACACTATTTGCTACGTGGCGATTCTGAGGGATTTATTTCTGTTTGGACTGTGCCTGAGGTACCACTGGACAATATAAGCATATTGCAAGCTAAACAAATGTCACCACGTGTGCTGAAGCCGACTGTGTGCACATCGTTAATAGATGCTTGGTCTTTAATGGATCCACCACCTGTAGGTATACTCGATCAGTTATCGCGTATCACTGATACGCCCGTCAAACTCACCTCAAGCATTTATCTACCCCAGCAAAGTCGTTTGGTAATTGGACGCGAAGATGGTACTATTGTCATAGTGCCAGCAACACAAACTGTAATGATGCAACTTCTTATAGGCATTAAGCAGAATTTCAGTGATTGGACTTCACACCAAATACTATATGGACACCGTGGGCGTGTCAATTGTTTGCTTTGCCCCTCACTAATTCACCCACGTTATGAAAAGTCACACCTACTATCAGGTGGAGTTGACTTCGCTGTTTGCTTATGGGACTTATATAGTGGCAGTATGTTACATCGTTTCTGCGTACATGCTGGTGAAATAACACAACTCCTCGTTCCACCAGAAACGTGCAGTAATCGCATTTTGAAATGTATCTGTTCAGTTGCCTCTGATCATTCGGTCACACTTTTAAGTTTGCAAGAACGTAAATGTGTGACTTTAGCGAGTCGTCATCTCTTCCCAGTGATCACCATTAAATGGCGTCCGCTCGATGACTTTCTGATTGTTGGTTGCTCGGATGGTTCGGTTTATGTGTGGCAAATGGAGACGGGTCACTTGGACCGTGTGCTACATGGTATGTTGGCTGAAGAGGTTCTTCTGGCGTGCGACGAACAAGCCACCGATGAAAGTGGTGGCGCTCATAGTGGCGCAACAGCGGCATCTTCGGAAATGGGTATGGCAAATCCGGCGGTGCACTTTTTCCGTGGCATAAAGTCACGTAACATGAATGCAATACGTCATGCGACTCAACGTGGCATACATCAGCTACAACAATTGCAGGGACAACATCAAGGGAACTTTGATTTCTTAATGAAACATCGCTCCAATCCGCTTGTAATACAAGGTCTGCGTACAAATCCCAAAGACGCAGAAAGTCACATACTTTTTTTCGATATAGAAGGTCTCATTTTCGAGCTGCATAGTGAAGAGTATACGCAAATGACGCCAGCCGCTTTGGAAGCGCTTGGAGTGGTGCTAAACAATCCAAAAGATAAAGCAGTGCATATAGATGCATCCAAAAAAATCAGCGATTTCTTTGGTAAGGTGAAGAATAAGGCAGGCGATATGGAGAAAATATTGAAAGACAAAGATAAACATGGTATCGTGCAGAAATTCAAAGAGAAAACCGAGCAAATGGAAAAGAAGGTGCAGGCTAAAGTCGAAAGTTTTCAGAAAGTCGTAGAGACGCAGGAAAAGCCAGATGACTTGCGTAGCAAAATTGCTTCAAAAATGGAGGTAACACACGTGATGGAGGTGGCGCAGTTGTTACTATCTCTATTACACTCATGGGGTTTGGATCCGCATTTGGACAAGGTATGCGAGTCGCAATTGGGTCTTCTGCGTCCCATTGTACCAGTGTCATTTGGAGTACTCTCCAAAGCGGGATACATGTCCTTACTACTGCCGACTTGGCAAAACAATTACCAAATACCAGACAATATACCACCTACACCCAGTAGTTCTAAAAAACGTGACATAGCGCCAGAGTTACTACGACAAGAACAACTAACCGCTGTTTTCACTTCAAGGCTACATTGGGAGCTAAGCACGACGTTAACATCGAATCATATACTTGCACTTGTGGCCATGTCGAATACACTGATGTCAATGAGTGCAGCATCATTTCTACCTGACAGCGAGAAGAGTAAGAAATTGCAACGTTTGGCTCAACGCACCGAATCAACACTAAGCAACGAAGAGGAACGCGAGGAATTAATAGCACATCATACATCGCAAATCAAACAGGGCTGGAGTCTGCTGTCCACACACCATTGTTTCCTACTGCCAGACAAGATCGAAGCGTTAGAACCACGAAAATTTAAACGTCCACAAGTGGAGGCAATGGCCAAACGTTGGCAGCATCATTGTATTGAAATACGGGAAGCCGCACAACAAATATTATTAGGCGAACTGACACGTATGGGCAAGAAGGGGCGCAAACAGTTAGTGGATAGTTGGGCACAATATTTACCACTTTACACGCACACCGAACCAATTGCACAGCCACAGGTGTTGGCTGCCGCGCAAGGTATTAGTGGAAATGGCACAAATGGTCACCACAATGTAGACAATCAGGACGAGGACTACGAAGAGGAGGAAGAAGAAATCATACGCAAGCCGTCCAGTTTGTCCGAGCTAAAACGTAAACAAACCACAGCAGTAATATTATTGGGTGTAATTGGTGCTGAATTTGGTCAAGACATTTCGCAAGATTCGCCACAACGTGCCACAGTAGAACGAAGAAAATCATCGGTGGCGGAAGGTTTTGGCATTGCGAACAATTTGGCTCGCTTAACCTCCATGGCCTTGGCACATTTGCTCTACGCACCACCATCGCAAAAACTACCAAAGTATACACCATTGCGACGTGCAGCAATAGATCTGCTCGGACGGGGTTTTACTGTTTGGGAACCCTACTTGGATGTGAGTAAAGTGCTACTAGGTTTATTAGAGATCGCATGTGCTGGCCAATCGGTACCCAATCTAAACTATAAACTACCACTCACACCACAAGCCGATGCATGTCGTACCGCGCGACATGCATTGCGGCTCATATGCACAGCAAGACCGGCAGCTTTTATAACCACCATGGCGCGTGAGGTTGCACGCTACAATACTATGCAACAGAATGCGCAATCCATCAATCAACCAATAACACAGTCCGTACTTTTTAAGGCAAAGTCCGAGATTTTGCTCTGTGTTGAAATGCTTATTGATAAAATGCAAGCAGAGATTGCTAGCCTACTAGTCGAAGTAATGGACATAACATTACACTGTGTCGACAATAACGATTTGAAATCACGCGGTCTACCCGAAGTCTGTCCTTCAATTTGTAAATTCAATCAGATATCGCACTGTACGCAAACCCGGCGCATTGCTGTTGGCGCACACAATGGCCATCTAGCCATATATGAGCTACGTCAGAATAAGTGCCAAATGATACCAGCGCATACACATCCCATAACATCGTTGGCATTTTCCCCAGATGGCAAATTTCTTGTGTCGTATTCATGTAGCGAGAATAAACTATCATTCTGGCAGACGAGTACAGGCATGTTTGGTTTGGGTAATTCGCAAACACGCTGCACCAAAGGTTATTCAACAGCACCCATACCGGATGTGTCACGGCTGAATCCGATGCGGCTGGCAAAATTGGTATGGATCAACAATCGTACAGTAACGCTTATGTTGGCTGATGGCTCGGAGACGCGTTTCAATGTGTAGACTACTGTATGCCATTAATCAGCTTTGAGTAGCTTGTGGCACGAAGAAAGCAACGTTGCAGTTAAATGCGAAGCTGTACGAGCATCTAGGCAGTTACGCAATAGAAATTTTAATTTAGTCGCTTATGTAGTGTACGGCGGACAAGTTTGGTGTCAAGAAAAGCAAGGAGGAATATTTATAGCATGTTCAAATATTTCTATGGGAGCAAATTTTTTGTTTGTAATTATAAAGAAAATTTTTTTTAGTGTATGGCCGAGTTTGACTTAAATAATGCGTTTAACTGTTCCTAAATTTGCTGAAAGCCAACCTGAAAAGTATGAACACTGTGCAATAAAATCATGGGAAATAGTTCACTTAAAGCATACAGTCACATTCGAAAAAGCGTTACAGTCATTTACAGTTAAATAGTTTCTCAGAATTACAAAATTATCCTTCGCAATAATTGTGTTCGGGATTGTATTCTTTTAAGTCTTTTGAAAGTATGGAAATGTCTGATTTTCACAAAAAGTTTCCCAACAATTTTAAGTTAAAATTAATAGATTTTTGCAATTACAAATAAACATTTTGTTAAAAATTTTATAACGTCACAGATTTTTTTGTTTTTAAGCTTTTTAAATCTTTAATTGTGGTATAATTTTAAATAATTTAAATTTACAATCAAATTTTACAACTATTTTACATGTTTTATGTTTTCAACTACCTGAACAATTTTATTTAACTTGTTTACAAATTTTTACAAAATAAAAACTTATCTATTATATGGTTAGAAACTATTTTTAACAACAATTTCAAAGTCTGAGAAACTTTCTTGAAATTTCGATGCATTAACATATACTTACTGTAAGTGGCTGCAAATCGTCTGCCGAGTTGAAGATCACCCAATATCAGCTGCCCTATCTCAGAGTCCGCTTTAAGAAACGCCCCATTTTAATTTATTTCAAAAACGACTTATTGCACCTGAAAATTTATTAAATTTATTCTGAGATAGGGCGTTTTGAAATGAATTCTGAGATAGAGCCATCTTACATCGAATTTCGAAACAGGAAGGTTTTAAATAAAATCTGCTTTTGCCGAAAAGGCAGCAGGGATAAGGCGATTATCCTTTTAGCCATCAAAATGATATCGGCAAAAAATAGTCCATCATTTTGAATAAATTAAATTAAATTTTACAATTTATTTAAATTCTCTGTTATCTAACATTAAAAAAATATATATAAAAAGCTTTTGCAATTTGTGAAAAATTCCTCATGTACAGCTATGCTCTAAATAATAAACACATCGCCAAGCTTGTTACATGATTGAATAATAGTTCTAGATTCGCTACATATGTTAATTGAGCACATAGAGACTTGTGAATTTATTTGAATCGCTGATTTTAACATGCTTTATCAGAATCTGAACCGATCTGACGTCGAAACAGCCGGCTAAAAACAACCTAAAACACACAATAAACCTAAACCTAAATAACACAATATCTAATGTTAGAGGTAATCTGGAAGGTTGATTAGAAAGCACTATTCTCGAATAGGCAAACATCTCAGAAAACTAGAAAAAAAGAAAAACTACAAAATTTGCAAAATACTATTAAATTCCCACTGCTCAGGCAAAACGTTACAGTAATGGTTATGTCAAAATGGCTATGTCACCACCACTGTAAAATTTCAGAATTAAATGTGGCTCGGTGGGGCAATCAATCTCATTAGAGAATTGAGAACTATGATTTTCTCGGTTTTTGAATTTTGTTCTTTTTGGTATGAGAACACTATGTCCCTCCATTATTTCTTAAGTTGATCTCTAACGTTAGATATTATTTAACAGGGGATATTTTTCTTCTTCAATTAATCTGTATCTAACTAAAGTGTCTGTTGGGTGTCTACTTTGTACTTTGCAAAAAAAAATTTTGTGTTTCCGAACTACTTTTTCGTTCTTCTGATATATATATGATGTATTCTGAAGCTCATTTAACATTTTCCTATATATATACGTTATTTCTGAATACCATTTTTCAAAATCTAGTTGGCAAAAAAGTTTAAAAGTAGGAATGACAAATCTATTATTTTGATCATAGCTGTATAAATAATTTTTATAAAAAAGTAAAAAAAGTATCTAAATACGTTCCCGAAAAATAAATTTTCTTCTACGTCAAACTTCTATCTGAAGCACTGTTCGTCCGCGCTTGGATAACATATTTTCCTGATTGCGCAATATCCACAAAACAATATATAAGTGTCAATAAATATAATAAAGTAAGTCTTATGGTGGCACGCACATTTGCATAATATGTTTACGATACAAATACAAAACCACAAAAGCTAGATAACACTAAAGTTGGTTGCCGTGTGACATAGTTGAATATTATAAACAATATAATATTTAATATAAATAGAAACAAAATAATGTTAACTACAGCAAGTACGTATGCAAAATATATTTAAAAAACCATATGAATAAATAATCCAACGTGAATAAAATTATAAAACAACAATGCGATACTAGTTAAAAAAAATTCCAAAAAAATATTATTGTAAATGCTGTTATTATTAATATTTGTTAAACTGTTATATAATATTTACATACATAATTACTACGTGGCAATGATATTTGTTTTGCTCCTCTGTAAAAATTAATTTCAAAACAAAAAAAAAACATTTTAATGTCTTTTACTAAAAAAAAAAATACGCAAATATGTACTATATCTAAAGATGCATGCAAGGAAGACGAAAAAAGTAAACGAAAGTAAAAAATTATAAAATATAAAAAAAAAACATATTTGCAATTAAAGCAATTACGTATACACAGTAGCAAGCAAAACATTTGCAACTGAACATAATGGCGATCTCTAATCATTAATGTCTTCCATTTTAAATTTGGCTTCATTTTAATTTGAAATATATAGCTTACTCTGTAATGAATGCCATACAAGTAAGTGCTCCAAATCTGCTATATCAAATATCTGCTATATCAACTTATATTTTAACTGTTTACGTAAGGACTCTACAAAAATTTTGCTGATGCAATTTTATAGCGCATGCGATTTCAGTATAAAAAGTGTAAGTTTCAGGTTGGTCCGCAGCAGCTTTGGTTTTAATATTTTCTTTTAGAAATTCACGAATTTTTTCATAGATAAAATAGTCGTTATTTAATAAAATGCAGGAAAATTTCACAAAATATAAACATTTTATTATTTTAATAAAAATTTATTAGCAATAAAACTGCATCGCCAAAATATCTCTAAAGAATCTTAAGTAAAAGTTCCAATTTTGTGTAAAAGTTTGCCAGTTTTGTGCAAAGTTTAAACATCGAATTAACTCTTATTCATAAAAGTTTAACATTTTTGAAAATAAAATTAAGCCAAATTAAATATGAAGGGCATTAATGTTCAAAGCGCGCCATTATGCTTAGCTGCAAATGTTGTGTCTGCTACTGTATGCAAATGCAAACACATACTTAAATTTATATATACAAACATATATAAATATACACTATATTTAAATTAAATGTTTTAATGAATTGTTCCCTTTTCCCAAGTGTTTTAGTGTTTTATTGGAGCTATTGGAGGCGTTGTACAGTGCCGGCTAAAAAAGTAGCATCAAATTTCAAAATTCCATTGAAAACAATGATTATTAATTTATTTTTAATAGTTTTCATTTAAACTATCGTTTGATATATAACAAAAAATCTAAAAATTCGAACTTAACAATTTGTATGTGTACTAAAAAAAAACTCATCATGAAAAGTTGGGAGTTTCGTTGAGAATTTTCTGAAGTTGAATAATTTTTGTCAGTTTTGGGTGTTTTGGAACTCCTTTTTTTGTCGTTTCAGTTATAATTCGTACAATTATATATAAGTTTGATGAAAATTATTAATTATTAACTACGAATAATTTGCATACAAATCCAATCTGATTTGTGTTGCTTTTTTTTTGACCGCAGCTGTACAAAAACCAGGATATTAACATTTGTGTAATCGCTTGGCTAGTCTACATCTTCAAACACGCATTTAAAACATAAAAAAATACTACTTTACTTACTATTGTCGAAAGTAAATTTTAATGCAAACAATGTAAAACTATGTATTAATTATAAATTAATTAAATTTAACGAAATTGTATTGTGCTTACTTTTAAATGTCCCTCAATAAAAGTATTAATTAATTATATCGAAGAAAACGATACACATTTTGTTTTAATTTTAACCCACTTCGGAATGCTGTGAGTGCAAGTGGCTACTGACTGATAGAGATACTGGATGAAAATTCGATCAGAAAATACATCCGATGAAGCTTAACCGATATAAAGGACGTAACATTTTTCCTCGTTACTAAATAGAAATGTGTCAGTGATGATACGCAACAGTCAAAATCACCTAGGCGGTTAAGCGCTAATAAACGATGATGAAATAGAGTGCGAAATAATGAACTCGATACCCAATCCATGGATATGGAATATATGTTGCATATTTTACCTCACTAATAAGCAAAATGCGAGCAAATTTTCTATAAAATAGTTTGCATTCGATACTACCCATTACCATTCTATTAACGAAAGTAAAAACGATGGTTTGACACTCGGTTTTTGGTCGATATTGAATTACAAAAACCGGTCTTAGTTCAAAGCCGATTGGAACTTATATAAGTGTGCACTGCCGAATCCATAGGGAATACCTTCAACAACCTGAGTTGAAGCTTAGTATCAAACCAGCCTTTACCTGCCTATCTAATTTTGTCTAACCTTTTTAAAACTTTTCTGGATATGGTCAAAATTTCCCACTGCCACGTTACAGTCGTACTTTGTTTAAGCTTATAACTATCAAAGTATATATTAAATGAATAATCTACTAAGCAGGTATAAAGAGACCGATGAATAGCATTATATTTATATTGACATTTCTTTATATCTATTATAAATTTATAGTAAAGCCGGTTTTAGTTGCACTGCCACGTTACGTAATTTCGGAAGTGGTTTTGGATGTTATTGGAAGTTTTGTGAAAAATCTGCGAATCTACGAATCTGATAATATTCCCTGTTTTATGTGTCATGGGCAAAAGACGAAATCATAGGTAGACACCTTCTGTTTGCGTAAAAGCTCATTACAGCATACGTTATAAGTATACGAGGTGTGTTCAAAAAGTATCGCGAATTTTGAATTTTCGCTGGTTACGTATATTCGAATTTCGAATTTTTTGTGGCGTTATGTTGGTACTCATGTCTCTCACTTATGCCGACAAGCTCGGCCATTTTGAATGTTCAGCTAATTGTTGACAGCTGCTTTGCTTGCACGTGTTTTGGATCGTCTTCGATTTTTACGCGAAATTCGTACCAAAATTGCTCAATTGTGACCAAAAACAGCATCGCATGAACATTGCTAATGAGATGTTAAACTCTGTCCGCGACGACCCAAATTTGCTCCAGAGGGTCATAACTGGTGACGAATCGTGGGTTTATGGTTTATGGAAACCAAAGCTCAATCATCTCAATGGAAGCTGCCGCACGAACCAAGACCGAAAAAAGCGCGCCAAGTTCGGTCGAATGTGAAAGTTTTGCTGACAGTTTTCTTCGATTGCAGGGGCGTGGTGCATCATGAGTTCTTGCCACAGGGAAGAACGGTCAATAAGGAATATTACCTGCAAGTTATGCGCAATTTGCGCGAAGCAATCCGCCAGAAACGCCCGGATTTGTGGAAGAACAAAAATTGGCTTTTGCACCACGATAACGCCCCTACTCACGCATCGTTGCTTGTGCGCGACTTTTTGGCCAAACACAACACACTAATGATGCCGCAGCCACCGTATTCCCCAGATCTGGCCCCCTGTGACTTTTTCTTGTTCCCTAAACTGAAAAGGCCCATGAAAGGACGACGTTACGCTTCTCTTGACGAGATAAAGACGGCATCGAAGGAGGAGCTGAACAAGATACAAAAAAATGATTTTTTGAAGTGCTTCGAAGATTGGAAAAACCGTTGGCACAAGTGTATAATATCTCATGGGGATTACTTTGAAGGGGACAAAATAGATATTCATGAATAAATAAATAATTTTTGAAAAAACACAAAATTCGCGATACTTTTTGAACACACCTCGTATTTCTCAAAGTTTCTTCAACCTGGATAAATTTAATTCAACCGCGTTGACAGCTGAAATTGGGGTGGTGCGGCAAAGGCGCTAGTGCCCTGACGACGTCTGAGACGAGAATGTAAGTACTCCGTATTCTCTTCGTTCACTCCAGGTCGATATTTTTGTCATTTAGAGAAATCAGAACTTATGGCAAATCTGTTAAGACCGACAGTTGACAGTGCAATTTCGTCTATTCTGGAACTAAAGCTATCAGAGAAATCTAACGGAGAAACTTTTTTTGTCAATAAGTGCTAGAACCTTGGCCGTAACCGTTTCAGACAGTTGAGACGAACAAGACTACGCTTAAATAAGTATAAAAAAAAAACAAGTAAGGAAGTTTAAGTTCGGGTGGAATTGAACATTATATACCTAGTAGTGATCTATTATGTCATCCCAATTTACGCAGGTCTATTTTAATACTCTCAGTTCGTATTTGCGTTTAAACAGACAGACGGCCAGACAGATAGACGTATCGAGAGACGGACACCTGATCATTTCAGTACACTTTTTGATGGGACTATCTCTTTTTCTTCTCATATGAAAATCAAAAAAGATATACAACTTCGCTTTTGCAGTGGAGTATTAACTACAAGGTGGCGCAAAAGTAAGCTTCCGATGTTCAGCATATCGGTTGTGGCACGTGCAGTGTGTGCTGTTGCACCGTCTTGTTGGAACCACATGTTTTCCAATCCCAATTCATCAAGTTGCGGCAAAAAGAACTCGTTGATCATTGCTCCGTAGCGCTCACCATTCACAGTAACCGTTTGGCCCCGACCGATTATTGGTCAAATAAATAGTCAGCAATATTCCGCGTTCTGGAGCAGTGTAGCGTAACATTGTTTATTAACGTGTATTTCGCATGTGTTTACTACACAAATGTCAAAACAGAACTGACTTTAGGGGCCAATCGCAAAATTTATAGCATTTTCTGATAGGAGGATTACTTTTGCGCCACCTTGTACTAGCCCGGATATTTTACTTTTCATCCTGAACGTTTTGATATACATTAATAAATATATATATCGATTCCTGTATGCCGAATGAAGTAATTTACCTTGTGTGCGTAACAAAAATAGATATAAAAAATGTGTGTCTTTTATAGGCGCCAAAGAACTCAACCGATCTTTATGAAATTTTCACAATATATACTTGGGTTCACTGGGTACAGCATAGACAATATATAGTTTTGGAAAAGTAGGCGGAGCCACGCCCCCAGGCTATATAAATTTCAATTCGTCATAAATCCGAACTTTTTTGGTCTAAATTAATGAAATTTGGATATATGTGTTACTTAGTCAATATCTACATAATTTTTCAAAAGTGGGAGGTGCCACGCCCACATATTTTGCGTTTTGTTTTGCTCTTGAACTTTCACGATAGGTTCAGGAGTTCGCTGGGCACGACGCAGTCTCTATATAGCTTTTGGAAAAGCCCCCAGGTTATATGAAGCTGCAGTTCGGTATAGTTAGGAGTTTATTTGGTTCAAGTTAATGACATTTTATATATAGATGTGTTCTATGTATCAAAACGTCAAAACAACGTCTACCGGGTTTGCTAGTATATTATAAAATGGCGAAAGCAAACAACGAATTTCAGCATTCTTTTGTAAAACTGAGAGACTAGTTTGCGTTCAAATAGGCAGACGGACAGACAGACAGACGGATGCAGAGACGGACATGGCTAAATCGGCTCCGCTCATCGTGCTGATCATTTTAGTGAACTTTTCTCTTCTTGTTCTCATACTTACATACATTTAATGTTTATGAAAGATAAGAAAATCAGAAAAGATATATAACTTCGCTATTGCAGTGGGCTATTAACTACGTCCCGGAATATTTTGCTTGTGTGTTTTACGATTTCGCTAATTTTTGGCAGGAGTATAACACATACTACTGAGAAGCAGCTGACCAACTTTCATTGAAATATCAAGATTGAATTTTAAGCGATTGCCTTTGGAAATAGCAGAAATTTTATGCTGATAAGTGGACGGTGCCACGCCTACTTCTTCAAAATTTACAACATTTTTTGCGGCCGAGTTTTTTTTTTAAATCTTATTATGTGTGCAAAATCTGATTGATATAACTTGCTTAGTTGTAGAAATATCGCTTTTTAAATTAAAAAAAAAAATTTGCAGAACTATGTTAAAAAACTGGGCGTGGACATTAACCGATTTCGCCCATTTTTACAGCAAACAGTTACCTTTATATATAGAACATTATCCCCAAATTTCGTTTCGACAAATCAATTTTTGGCGGAGTTATGGCATAAAAAGTTTTGTGGAATAGTCCACTATAAAAGGGGCGGGGCCATGCCCATTTTCTAAAGTTTTAAGTTTTTGGATTTCTTTGTTTACGGAAACTTTAAAAGTGAAATATAAATGATGTAAAGCTATTTTACGCAAAGTTATTACCTATTTGGGCGTAGACCTTAACCGATCCCGCCCGTTTTTTCCTGGAACATTCCTTGCATACCTGGAAACCTGCGTGCTGAATTTCGCTTCGATATCTTGAACGGTTTTTGATTTATGATTAATATTATTTCTAAATTTGACTTAATCAAAAGTGGGCGGTGTCACTCCCATTTTCAAAAATTTTTTTAAAAATTTATTTTATGCCTCAATCTCAATGTATTCACCAAATTTTCTACAGGTAAATAGTTTTTTTAATGCATTAGATAGACTGTTAGACTTAGTTTTTGTAAGCCATAACATAAATTGTGACCTCTCACACGCAGCTAGTTGCATCTCGTCTCCAACTCAGCATCACAATCCACTGGTTTTGGACTTTGAGTTTTTTCAATATTTTGAATTACCAACTAGTCCGCAATCTGTCTCGTTCAACTATTCGCATTGCAACTTTTTTGATTTAGACAATTTGCTTGACTTGGATTGGCCTCGGCTTTTCGAGAACGTGGATGTAACTGGCTGCTATGATATCTTTAAGGGAAAAATCTATGATATCTGCTTAAGTCACATCCCAAGGTTTAGTAAGAGAACCACTAAGCAGCCGTGGTTTTCGAAAGAACTCAAGCGGCTGAGGAATTTAAAGAATAAGTTTTTTAAAAGACATAAACGTTCTAGTAACGAACACTTTCGTAGGCGGTACGTATACTATAGGGGTGAGTTTAACAAGCTCAATAGATTAT
The DNA here is from genome assembly GCA_949987695.1 of Merzomyia westermanni. Classification (NCBI taxonomy): domain Eukaryota; kingdom Metazoa; phylum Arthropoda; class Insecta; order Diptera; family Tephritidae; genus Merzomyia; species Merzomyia westermanni. Next base: position 71,707,705 of record OX465290.1, read on the forward strand.
TATATCGCCGTTATATTCACAATGTAGAAAGCAATATTAAATGCAACCCAAAATTCTTTTGGAGTTACATTAAATCAAAAAAAAAGGGTTCGGATATACCTACCACGGTCTAGCTTAGGGGAGTTTCAGCTAACTCCGTGTCCGAAGCAGCTAATTTGTTTGCTGATTTTTTCTCTTCTAATTTCACGTCGGATAATGATAATGATTTCATTTCTGAGAATTTTCCGTCAAGCCTTGATACCTCCATCAATTTTGGCATGTTGGTATTAGCAGAGCAAGACATCGCAAATGGCATTGAACAATTAAAGATGTCTACTACAACTGACGCTGATGGTCTTTCAGCAGTTTTATTAAAAAATTGTTCCTCATTGATTGGTCCCTTATTGCATATCTTTAATATGTCTTTGTCTTCCGGAATCTTCCTGGATGCTTGGAAACGAACTTTTATTACGCCTATCCTAAAAAGTGGTAATAAAAATAACATTGAAAATTATAGGCCCATTTCTAAACTAACCACGGTCTCAAAACTGTTTGAGTGCATAATTAAAGAAAAGATTTATTTCGCTGTAAAACACCTGGTCTGTCCTCAACAGCATGGTTTCATTCCGGGTAGATCCACCTTAACTAATCTTGCTGTGTTTACCGAAGACTGTTTGGACTCCTTTCATAAAGGTTTTCAAATTGATGCGGTTTATACAGACTTCTCAAAGGCCTTTGATAGGGTATCGCACCGAATTCTTTTGGCTAAACTTGAAGCCTTAGGATTTCACTCACATTTTCTAAATTTTATTTCTTCTTACGTACATAACCGAAAGTGCGTCGTGCGCCTTGAAGGTGCGTCCTCCGCTCCTTTCGTTGCTTCCTCGGGAGTTCCCCAGGGAAGTGTCCTTGGACCATTACTATTTATTCTTTTCATTAATGATATATCCTCGTGCTTTTCTAAGTGTAATTTTCTTCTCTATGCAGATGATTTGAAAATTTATTACGAAATTCGGTGCATGGAAGATTCTTTCGTTTTGCAAAGTGAGCTTGACAACCTGTACCAGTGGTGTGGACGTAATCGCTTGTTTCTCAATATTGCTAAATGTCACTATACCTCGTATGCAAGAGTTCCACCTAGTGCAACTTCGACGTACTGTTTTTCTGATGTTACGCTTATGGAAGTTAATGAGTTTAAAGACTTGGGTGTCTATTTCGACCCTAAGCTGAGTTTTACTACTCACATAAATTTCATTATTACCAAAGCGTATGCGATGCTGGCTTTTATACGGCGCAATTGCTGGTCGTTTTCCGACCCCTATACTCTTAAGTTATTGTACTCGTCTTTGGTAAGATCCAGGCTGGAATATGCAGTTTTTATCTGGCGGCCTTATCAAGACGTTAACATTAATAGATTGGAGTCTGTCCAGAAGAAATTTGTGCGGTTTGCTTTGAGGCGGTTGAACTTTATAGAACCCCTCCCGCACTATCGCAGTCGTTGTTTGCTAATAAATCTCATGTCATTGCAGTCGAGGCGCGTTCTGTTGTCGATGTGCGTAGTTTATGACATCATTACTAATTCAATTGATTGCTCTTATCTTCTCATGAAAATTCATTTTAATGTACCCCCCAAATTCTTCGTAGTTATGAGAGGTTTTATGTGGGTGTTGCTAGAACAGTTTATGCAATGAACGCTCCTCTAAGAAGGACACTTTCTGAATTGAATGATTTTTCTCTCTCCGTGGGATTTGATTTTTGTTTTACAAAGTTTACTTTTAAGAGCCTACTGATAAGATACTTAACACAACCTTTGGTTTAAGACTATGTTAAGCTTTTTTACAATCTTTTTTATACAATCTGTAAACTTCTGGTTTGTTGATTTTTTTAATAAATAAATAAATAAATAAATAAATTTTACCCTTATAGGTGTATTATGTACTGAGTATTCACTTCTTTTGTGTTTTCGAAAGTATTCTATATATTAGAAGTGGGCGTGGCTATCGGCCGATTTCGCCCATTTTAAATAGCGCTCGGAGATGAGTGCCAAGGAACCTGCATACCAAATTTCATTAAGATATCTCAAAATTTACTCAAGTTATTATGTTCACAGACGGACGGACGGACATGGCTTAATCAATTTCTCTTTTCGTCCTGAACATTTTGATATATTGAAGTCTATATCTATCTCGATCCGTTCATGCCGTTACATACTGCCGATAGGCGACTAAAGTTAATATACCTTGTGTGCGTAGCACTACTAGGTATAACAAGAGTTCTTCGAAAGAACCTAATAGAGAGCATCGAATTAAATTTAAAGTTGAGTAGTGCGTGTTTAACGGTGAACGCAGTCGGGAGCCCTACAAGACGATGCTGATGGATGCATCCGATTTTTCATATTGCTGCTACAAATTTAATCGCCGCCTTCTACGGCCTAATAACCGTCCAGCGTTTCCTTTGAGATGACGGCTCATATGATGGTCAGCTGTCTTTGAGGGAGTACTAAAAAGTGGCTTGGATGAGTGCACAATTAATTCTTTAAGCAACATTCCATAATCCTTTACTTACCTTACCAACAACTTTAATAAATCTTTAATTACTTTCAGATTGAATCTTCTTACTTAATCAACTCTACCAGACGTTATGTCAGATGAATTGGAAACGAGGTCGAAGAGATCACGTAAAGGAACGAGTCCCACATTCTCGGACGATGAACACATCGAGCCACCAGCATTTAGTTTGGCTACATTAGGATTGCGACGTGTCGGCTCTGCACCGCCACCCAAACCACAGCCGCAACAACCCATACAAATGTTAAATGCACGCGGTATGCCTGCACGCATACGCAAACGAAATCGTTTCTTCTTTGACGACAACATCATTAACGATGATAAACCGTTACGCATGAGTCTGTCGCCACGTAAAATGCCAATAAAGGGAAACGTGTCGCCACATAAAACACCAACCAAAGTTTTGAAGAAACGCAAAGGCGTGATCTCCCGTTACATGCGCTCGGATGAGAAAAAGAAGAGTAACGAAGTGACCACGCCTACGCGCAACCACTCACACTCGCAAGCATCGAGCTCAACAACAAACACTACGCCAAAGTCGAGTACTCGCCAAAGTGGTGTGCCAATTACACCAACGAAAAGCAACACCACCACGACTGTGTCGCATATTATACCAGCTGATAAAAAGATTGGTCAAAGTATTGGATTGCGTTTGCGAAATCTACTGAAATTACCGAAGGCACACCGTTGGGTCATATTCGAATGGTTTTACTCATTCTTGGATAAAGCTCTTTTTGAGGGTGAGAATGATTTTCAAATTTGCTTAACAGAATCATTTCCAAATTTATGCACACGGCAATTGACACGCGCGGAATGGCGTAAAATACGCGCACTGATAGGAAAACCACGCCGTTGCTCTCAAGCCTTTTTTGAAGAGGAACGACGAGAATTGGAACGTCGACGTCAAAAGATACGGTACATACAAAGTCGCAGATCAGGTGATGTTAAGGATATGAATTATGTACGCGATTTGCCCGATAAGATCCCTTTGCCATTACCCATCGGCACTAAGGTGACAGCACGTTTGCGTGTACCACAAGATGGTATTTTTAGCGGTACCGTGGATGCTTTCGACTCCATGACTTCAATATATCGCATTACATTTGATCGTAATGGTCTGGGCACACATTCTATACCAGATTTTGAAATTGTATCCGAAAACTTTCACGAAATGCTGCCGCTACAAAGCATTACACGAGACAGCAGACCAAATCTGATGAGCATTTTTAATGGTGGTGTGGGCACATCACCATTACGCAATATGCGTAACATACGTTCAGCTTTGAGCATGAATTTGAATAAGAGCGATCCGGTGCTGGCACAGGAAGTAATCGAGAGCCCTTTCAAGGATCCGGTATTGGGATGTGAAAACATTAATGGCTATCCAGTCAAGTTGTTGGAAACGCTTGTACGCTTGAAGCGTGCTATAACCTCGAAACGCTCTAAGTTACAGCGCCTTAGTGAAATGAATAATGAAGCTGAACTGAAAGCTTCACAACAAATTGCTGCCGCACATAATAACTCAAATTCATCCTCCGAAGAGTCGCAACACACCACGGAGACAGTACCACAATTGAGTGAGGAATTCCAGCGGCGTTATGCATCCGTGGTTATATCGATGGAGAAAATGAATCGTGATATGCAGGATTATTTGAATGATGTACAAGCATTTGCTGGCGATTTAACACGTGATCCACAAGTGCAGGCAATGTTGGCACCCTCGTATTTACGTGAGAAGTGTCGCGAAGCAGCTGAAGATGCGGTGCAACGAAATAATCAGGGCACCGTGCAAAACAAAACCGTATTGGCATTAATTAAAAATCTTGCAACAGTTTTATTGGTTGCTTCACATCTGGGCAACGATAGTAACACCACAGAAGTTTCGAAAGTGCTCGAAGGTTGCATTGAGGAAGTGCGTTCAAGCTTGTGTGGCGTGAATGTTGAAACGTTTCAAAAGAACGTACAAATACATTTACATCATGTACGCATGCTGGCGGCTAACAATAATATGATGTTGGGGAATTCAGCCATATCGGCCGCTGGTGGTGCAATTGATAGATAAACGTTTGGAAATTGTCGCCACGACTCGACCAAAAATGATGTTACAGAATGAATGTGGACAATGCGATGCAGAAAATGTTAATTTATATATAGTACTAATTGAATTACAATTTTAATTTACACAAATCTTAATTTCTAACTACCAATTACTAATGATTAATTTTAGCACTGCAACAATTTTAGAATCATTTCCATAGGGTGGAATTGTACCAAAGCAAGACGAACGTCAGACAATTTTTATTTACAATGTAAAGATCGTGAAGTGAATACAAAACTTAAGTTTTTCAATCCTCTTTTTGAATATGCGAGCTATATTTGGTTTAAAGCAGGGTAAAACAAGTTTTTTCCCAAAAATCAAAGATAGGTATTTGTTTGTATTGTCAATAGCCACCAAATAATGTCATCATTGATGGAATGTAAATTTTCACAAGTTTAAGTGATCCGTAATGGAAATTCTCACCCACTACCAACTTGCTTCATTTTTTTTATTAGTTCAATTTTGAGACAAATTTCCGAATTCCGAATGATTATCACACGGATGGACCTATAGTCTGTCTGTAGAAAAAAAACTTCAAACAGAATTTCGATTACCAGTAGTGGCGACGGCGAGTACCGAAGAAGATTTAATGATGAGCTGTATGAACTTTACGCAGACGCCGACATAGTTCAGCGAATTAAAACACAGCGGCTTCGCTGGCTAGGCCACGTAGTGCGAATGAGCGAAGATGCTCCAGCCCAGAAGGTATTCTTATCGGCACCCACCGGTGGAGGCAGAGGAAGAGGGAGACCACCACTCCGATGGAAGGACCAAGTGGAGACCGATTTGCGATCCCGCGGTGTTTCCAATTGGCGCCAGTTGGCGCAACGAAGAAACGACTGGCGAGCTATGTTGGACGGTCAAAATCGCCCAGGCGGTTAGATGACCATTTAAAGAAGAAAATAAAAGAAAGAAGAAGAAGTAGAATAGACTATTCGATTGAGTCGATTGTATATTACTTTGGTATTACGTAACTTGATCAACCAAAAACTGAATTTTTTTATGTATTTTCTATTTACTTTTCAATTACTAACTTTTAAACCATTTTATTAGCAATTTTCAAATCAATCGACTGCAAAATGACTGTAGAAAGATGATCGAGTGAGTATTCACAGTCGCTCATTAAGCGATCGGGTAAATACTCGCAATGGCTCGATGATCGCGAATCGCTTAGCAGTCGATTATCTATTCTTGTTCGACACTCGCAATAGGGGGGTATGGCTCCAAAATGCCACACTATCCCACAATTTTTTTGAAGTACTTAAAGGCCTTTTACACAATATGTTTTTGTCATATCGCCTGCCACTTTTAACAGTACAATTTATCTGCTTAATATTATACACAGTAAATCCAAGAAAATTAAAGTAAACAAATTAAAGACCATCTGATTCTAATTGTGTGTCAGATAAAAACAGAAATGTTTCTTCTTTGTATGTGCATTTTTCTGGCTTGTGCAAAAGGAAAATAAAGTTTGAGCTTACCGATATGTTTGTTTTCATAGGTAAAATGTGACATACCTATACACATGACAAGAACATATCGCGTAAAAGGCCATTTAAAGCGCAATCAAATATTAAGGCACAGAAGTCTAAGCAAATATTTGAGTATCCGTTTATAAAAAATGTTCATCAAGGAATTTAATTGCCCTGCAATTCACTTAATTTTTTAAAATTTTTTTACAATAATTATAATCATCTATACCTTAAAATGTCAAGTTCCTTGCACCTATTCGCCGGATAGTACATTTAAGTTGATTAAGATTAAAGAAAGACAGAGGGTAAAGTTACTCCACATGACTTTCCCAGTGAAATTTTAATACATATGCATACACACACCCTTTAAACCTTATTTACTAATGTATATTGGAACGATCATCCAATCCGTCATCCCTTGTCAAATTTGGTTTGGAGACTATTACTATTTAATCTAAAAAATCCCTCAAACAGGAAAACTTTTCTACTCGAAACAAAACATATCGAGCCTTTACCGCCGAATTGGTGTAAGGGACAAATAATACAGGGGGAGGTTTTTTTAATTATCTCTATCGACATAACGCAATCAATTTCAGTAGCTAAAGTAAGTCGTAGTTGTGTTTTTTGTTACTTACATCAATTTCGCTAGCACACTCACCACCTGCAGCTGAAATGTTATGTTACTTACATCAAAATAATCAAAGTTTTTTCACATATAAACTTTTATTTCATTAAATGAACGTTACAGTATTTTTTATAAAACTAACAATAGTTCATTAAATGTAATTTAAGCATATCAGGGACCGTAAATAACAGTTGCTAGCCAAAATTAAACCAAAAAACCGAAATTCACAAATTAACTTTTATTTCTTTAAAAAAACGTCAAAATACTTGTAATAAAATTAGCAAAAATTAAAAAAAAAATTTATTTTCCAATCGAAATAAAAAAAATCCAAATATAACTAGTTTAACCTAGATATACGATAAAAGTAGCTGTTCTTCGCGGTCCCTGGTGCATATGTATTTATGTATATTCATGTAACTTGGTGTTATTTAAAACCTAAAATGTATGTTCCTCGTCAGTTTCAGGTAACTCATCTGTAATTGTTGCGCTTTGTTGTATATTTAAATACTCATTGTGAAATTGTTTTGGTATAGCTGCAAGCAACAAAGCACACTAGATATTTTTGATGCAAGTAACAATGTGCGGTCATGGAAAAATATAAACAAAGTGTATTGCGCATTTACACCAAAATTGTTTCTGCTATAACTTTATAACGGTAAAACATAGAACTATGAAATTTTCGGAGATGACAGATCAGGACAAAAACTATCGATTTCGATAATAAAAAAAATCGATATTTTGTTCCTTACACCAATTCGGCGGTTAAGGCTCGATATGTAAGAAAACTAATAGGCTTTAAACCTTCCTACCCTTTACATTCTGACCAGCGAAAAAAACTTTAAAAACTAAAAGGTTTAATCTGAGAATGCAAAAAAATAAGAGGTTTAGATACACACCATAATTCTGACTGCGTATCGTTCTTGAAAAATATTTATCCTGAAATTGTTGCACTATGTACCTAACTACTAATGTATAATTAATTAACTTCGTTTTATTTCGTCAATTTTTATGTGTTGAATTATTCTTTTTATTTAAAATAAAACAAACTTAAAGAAATTTGTTAACATTTTGCGAGTATTTTAATCACTTTCGTCATCAGCGTCCTCCTCTTCGCTTGATTGGCTCAGCCATTCAATGAGCTCTTTCAGACTTTGACGTAAGTTACGATGTTCAAAAGAATCAAGTTGTTCGTACCATGCCATAATAGCACCTTCGGTTACAAAATCTTTGTCATACAGGTAGTGTACAATTTTTGAAATTTTGCTGCGAACATATTCATTTTCCTCATATATATCCTAAGCACAAAGAATAATAAGCCATTTTTATAGGTTATATTTTCTAACTAAATAAATCTCATAACTACTTACTTCTAATGCCTTCAAACATTCTAACATAGCCTCGTCTGTCTTTATATAATTCGACATCACCGGTCCCAATTGTTTTAAAACATTGTTGATGGTCAAAAGAACATTTTGATTGGGAGGCTCTTTAATGTCTTGTAAACTGAATAACGCTTTTACCACATAGAAATTAACTTCTTTTAGTGACATATTGTATGCATAACGTGAAGAATTGATTTCCAATATAAGAAAGTCTGGATTGGATTTCTCACGAAAACCGCGTGCCAATGAATCTATTACTTCCGCCAAAAATACTGTTGCAATGTAGCGTAATGAACAGCAATTGTAATAGCAATTAGAGGAAAAATTAGTTTAAGTAGAAATTTAGAGAAACTCAAACGTTTACTATTTGCATCGTCGACCATTGGTGTGACTGCACGGGATTCATCCTCATCGCTGCTGGATGTGTAATCGCTCTCCTCACAAGTAGTTGGCGTCTTAGTCACCTTAGGAATGCCAATGGCGGCTGCAGGCAGGACATCATCGTCCGAATCTGACTCGAATGCATGTTGAGGGTCCTGTTTATCGTCTATGATGTGTGCACTATCGCCGAGCTTCTCCACTAATTCATCTATAATATTATAAAATAAAAATTAATTGTAGTTTCTACCTCGGCAAGTAAACTTTATTGGAAAGAAGCCGGAAAACTTTTAAAATGTGTTTACTTTACTCACCATTTTCTCTCAATTTACAAATCACCACTACATTTTGAAGTGACTTTCCAGGCGCTATAACACATTTCGCACCAACTACTGTGCCTTGTGCAAGCACAGCTCCAGCACCAATTTTTGCACCACTCCCAATTACACAGCAATCAAGTTGACAACCATCAGCAATGTTTACACTATCCATCAGAAAAGTATTTACTAGCATGCAATTCTTGCCAATTTTGCAATTCTTTCCAATGACGCTGCAGCTTACAGTGGTACCCACCTCCACATGACTGTTTGCTTGTACAGCAACATTTTCTCGTAAGGTTGCTTTCGAAACTGTTGCGGAAGGGCTCTTATAAATATTGTTCCTAAAATAAACATATTGTTGCGTTAGATAGTTTATGCCCATATCTGGCACAAGCGGATATGCCCAGCGGTTCATTACATCCTGACTAATCGTAGCATACGTAAGCCAATTATTGACTTTACGTGCATATTGACCACGTGGCAGCAGTGACACATATATACGACTGTCGAGAATTTCTTCATTAATAAGTATACCACGTACGAAGTCATCGCGCGTTTCGAAATCAAAATTATCACTGAACAAAGATAGCATGGAAGGTGAACCGATAGCCAATTGGGGGTCAATTAAATTGTGCATTAGTGCTACCTCAGAATTGTGCAAAAACACCTCGAGTGGTACCTCAAAGTGTGACTCTTTGGCATGCATACGTAAACGTTGATGATGGTGCAGCCGTTTATTTTGTTGATCGACAGCAATCATGATTTCATTGCCAGTGCGCATATGACATGTAGGGGCTTCTTTGAAGATGAGTGTAGCTGCAGCACCTTTGTCGTATTTTGCAGTTTTCCTTAAACGGGTTGAAATTTATAACATTATTATCATGAATTTCATGTGAACAAAATGTTCCAAAATGTATAAAGTAAACCAAAAACAAAGTGTGCAAATTTTGTATGGTTTTGCTTTAAAGGATGTTGGGAACTTTTTTAACATGAAATTTATGATAAAGCCCAAACTCTATTCCAACTCACTTGTGCTGCTCAAAAATTGGCCTCAAGTCGGCATTGGTCACGGTGTCCGCGCCAAGTAAAACAAAATTTCCACGTATCAATGCTTTGGCATCTAAATCCCGCATTGCATCACCAAAACAACGACAGCCTTCACCACCAATGACATGCACCGTCATATTTACTGACCAAGAGCTGAGTGATGTGATGCCGTTTCTGTAAATGAAATACGACATGAAATTTAGACCAACCCATAATGGCATACAAATCAATTACTTGATATGTTCCCGGACGTTTTGCAAGTGTAAACTTGAGTAAACAAAGACTTCTTCAATTCCACTACGGTTGAGCGCATCCAGCGCGTAATCTATCAGTGGAACATTTACTAAAGGTAACAGCGCCTGTTGGTAAAATATGAACCGTTTTATAGATGTGGATAGAAGATATTGTGTTATTGCACATTTACTTACCGTGGAGTTTTCATCAGAAAATGGGCGCAGTTGCTCCACATTATTATCTGCAATAAGAACAGCCTGAATTACTTCTTTTTCCCCGAATTGATTCATTATTCACTGTTTTTGTTTTTGGTCCACGGCACATGAAATAGAGATAAAAGTGACTTATCGGTACTCATTAATCCAACAAATCGATAATAGCTCTGTTCCCTTATTCAACTTCCACTAATGTGCCGTTCATGCTGAATTTTAAATGCAGGATTTTGCATATTCGGACAGTGGTTTCGAAAAAGCGTTCATGGTGGCGCATTTAAGGGGCTTTTCCGCGATATGTTTTTTTTATATGATCTGCCAATTTGTCTACACTCACGTAATGTCGTATGACTTTCAACACTTCCAGCAGTTCAATTTATCTGATTCCTTTTACAGAGTAAATAAATGCTGATTCTAAATGTAAGGCAGCCAAAAATAGAAACATTTATATTTCGTATGTGCATTTTTCTGATTTGTACAAAAGGAAAAGGTAATTATATACGACCGAACGTAACTGCTAATATACGTCCAAACATATTGGGAAAGGTATCAAACAAAGCGTTTTGATCTCTGTATCAATAATCCGAAAGCGGAAATTAAATAATTTGTTTCAGTGAAAATTTATTAGCGAAAAACCCAAAAATAGCCCAGGTCCGATCCCAAATAGGGGCTTTCGGCCGCGCTTCCAAAAAATAACCCTTAGCCGGTCTGCGCAGAACACATTTATGCACTTTTCGGTACACCCTAATCTGTGATTACAACAACCACATGAATATTACAGACATAAAATATCGAATTTCCGCTTTCGGATTATTGTTACGGAGGTTAAGACCCGTCGTTTGATACCCGTCCCGATATTTTTGGACGTATATTAGCAGTTACGTACGGTCGTATAGAATTACCATATCGTGTAAAAGGGCTTTTAAAAGGCAAGTTCGAGTCATATGTTTTTTGTTTACAAACATTTTTTGAAGTTTTGAAAATTTTGCAGCACGATTGCAAAAATATACACATTTTTATTAAATCTTTCGATTATCTCCATTCGCAAACATCAGATTAACTTGTAGATGGTTTTAAATTACAATTTGAAAATCAGTATAAATTTGCTGAATGTTTACGTATGACAGATAATGAGAGAATGCCAAGAAAAAAATTCCAATATTACCACTCTTTTGAATTCAAATAGCGATTTTCTTCAGAGATTGCAGGGTTGATTTCAGCATTTATAACGCTAATGCAAAAAAAATTGCATTTAGTTGCATTTAGGTGTCAAAATTTGTATGGTAAATGCTGCATTTTAGGTTAAATGCTAAAATTCAAAGTAAATGCAAAATGCAGGCTCAGCATGAACAGCACATAATATTCTAACCTGATATGACCGTACTGTTTTCAATGCAACAACATAAACGGCTTCTTCCCAGCAAAACTTGTCTACCCAATGCACCAATACATAGAGAGAAAATGTGTTTACACTCCGTATTTCGAATCCAGTTCTGTTGCTATTTGACACTTTGTTTTGGCATTAATAATTTGTGAAAAATAATAGTTATTGATAAAAAGTTGTGACATTAAGGCCCGGTTTTTCAGTCATTGGTTAAGCTCAGTTTAAACTAAGTTTGCTTAAACTCGGCATAAATTTAAACTCCAGTTAAACTGCAGAGCGGTTTTTCAGTGAGAGTTTAAGCCCGCTTTTAAGATTTGCTTTTTATACGGCAACATTGGTTTTTTCTTTATCTAGATACGGCAACAGATAATATTTGTTTACATATTTAACGCCATTGGTTCTCCTCAGTATTGCAATAGTTAGGATTTCGCTAATTTCTGCATCACTATAATCACTTTCGTCAGATGATATATCCAGTATTTAATTAATTATAAAAATATCGTCCTTTTTTAATTGCGTTCAGTTTATTGTTTCACAACCAAACCCATCAAATATGCAAACAGCTGACAGGTTAACTAGAGTTTAACCCTGCCAAATTGGCCGCTTAAACTACGTTTAAACTTCGTTTAAAGTTGACTGAAAAACTGCGTAACAAGTTTAAGCTTAGTTTAACTGAGAAATGGAGTTGAACTTGCACTGAAAAACCGGGCCTAAATAAATTAGTAATAATAATGCATAGTATTAGGTCAGTTCAGTAATAAAAAATTATTACTGGAAGTTACGAATTCTTATTAAATTTTTCTGTCAGTGTTCATTAACTCGAAAAATTTGTAAGAGAAAAACAAAGTTTGAGACACTTAGGGCCGCGTTCATAAAAGCCGGTTAACGCTAACCGGGGTTTAATTGACGTATTTTGCACGGTGAAGGCGTGGTTTCCTCGAAAGCGATGCCTCTATATAGCGGCCGTCACATAGCGGTAGAGTAGATTGTCAAAAACATTGAAATGTAAAAGTAATTACGTGTAAACTAAGAAGACGGTAAAGTTGACCGTAATGTAATATAGCGGCAAGCATAAAATACTACGGCCGTCATGACGTGGCGAATTTTTCGTCAAAAAAGAGGCAGCAAAATAGTGAAGACAAAATTAGCCAAATTGACCGCAACGCTCATCGAACTTTACAAGAAAGCGGTGCCGCTAATGACGAAAAGCATAGCGGCGGCTATATAGCGAACGTTACATTGCGGCACCGCTTTCCGAGGAAACCAAAGCTTTAGCTGTCAAACTAACCACCGTTTAGGCTTAACCGGCTTTTATGAAAGTCGTCCTTACTGATCCTTACAAGTAAATTTCTTGCTAGTAAAAATGTGTAAGCTCAAAGAATTCGCTGTCGAACCCAAACTGAAATAAAATTATACTTTTTTTTTCAAAAAATTTAAGAAATTTTTACTTTACTTAGGGCAGCTTTCATAAAAGCAGGTAACTGCTAACCGGAGTTTAATTGACGTATTTTGTACGGTTAGCTGTCAAATTAATCGCCGATTAGGCTCAACCGGCCTTTATGAATGTGGCCCTTAAGTGGAGAAAAAGGGAAAATAATAATAAAAACATTTCAAAAATAAAATTTTTATTTCTAAATACCATTTTGTATCCTAATTAGTGTTTCAGCTGAGCACTGCACTTGAGGAATCTTTATTTTCATTTTAAGTTGTTTCCCTAGTCAAATAAAAAGTGGTTATTTTTATACCTTTCATGAACATGAAATGGTATATTAACTTTGGTCCGATGCTTGTAACGTTTAGAAATATAAGAGATAGACCCACCATTAAGTATACCAAATTGATCAGGACGATGAACTGAGTTGATACAGCCATGTCCGTCTGTCCGTCCGTCCGTCCGACATTTGTCGGATCCGGTATAATCGGGTCACAATAGCATATATCTCCCATACAACCGATCGTTCAAATAAGAGGATTATGACCATTTCTCCCTCATTTTTAAAGATTAAAACTTGAAACTTGGTGAGATATTTTCTTATGGATAGCAAAGGATTTCGTAAAAAAATCACCAAGATCGGAGGTATATATAGTATATATCCCATACAACCGATCGTTCAGATAAGAGGATTATGGCAACGTCCCTTAAACAAATAAAGCTTATTATAAAAGAAAATTAAATGTATTGCTGACAAAGTTTTAGAGAACTTTAAACAATGCGTAGTTAAGTTTGCACGTATTCATGACAGGTATAAAGCCTTCGGCACAGCCGAAGACAGCGCCGTCCTTACTTCTTTAAATTAATTTTTGAAATTTGTCAATCGTTTTTTGCTCACCAATTTTTGTACATTTACTTTTATGTTCAATTTTTCTCTTCTAATGAAATTACTCTTCGTTTGACAGTAACACTCTTTTAAAAGTATTTACTGAAAAAGTAAATGAACAAACCTATTGCCAAGGCGAATTACAAACACATATACATACATTTTCAATGTATTTTGTTTTTGTATTTCGTAGGTCTAATGTCAAATCGTACCGCGGCAAAAGTTTTAGTGTCAAAATTCAAGAACAAAGTAGCTTTCAGCTGATCGGATAATGCCACCTTGTACTGAGTTCGCCTTGCCTATTGCCTTTGGAGGTTCCTGTGCCTGTGCATGATCCAATAATACAGCTCGTGTTAATAGACCAGCTGATTTTTACTTTTGGCTCCAATTTTGACATTACACTCATTTCTCAGTACGATTTTGACGTTAAAGTCATAAATTACAAAAACAAAATACATGGAAAATGTTTGTGTCTTTGTACATAGAAGGTTGTATTGGTGATACCAAATCGATCCTGCGACAGTCGGGCGTATCGTCGGGTTCATATCCGGCGAAGGACTATCACTTTCGACAACAATCTACAAACCCTTCGGGGAGTGTTTTGGTCGTTAAAGCAACAACGCCAGTATTTTAAACTTTGATTTAAAGGGGATATTAACCAGCCGGGTAACGGTTATTTCCAGATACAGGTCCTAAAATCATGGTCCTTAAAAGACTTGTCAGCGCTGTCATCTGAAAAGAGAGACCCCATCCGAGGCTCTGTTCCTCTACTCATACTTAACGGTAACGAACATTTTCGAAACTAGTAAGGTAAGGGGTCCTAATGAAAGGAAGCACATAATCAACAATATAAAGAACTTAAATAGAGGGCCGAAAGGTTCCATACAATGGGGCATATTATAGCGGAGCGATGATGTGCTACATGATTAGTATGTTTATTTTAGTTTTTATATTTGCTCTAGCTCTTGTGCGAATGGAAAGAAGCGAAATGGGCATAGGAAATGGTCATTTGTGGAAATTACAGAACAAAGAGAGCGCCAACAGTCACTGGCCAGATCTCACTAGCTTTGATGGCATGAGAGAAGCTCACATAACTAATACCTCCGTGTTTCTGCTTTGTTTTTGTAAGCTAAGTACTACTTAGCTTCATTGTGTGGTTTAACGACAACTTGCCGCAGCCGGTCGTGCAACCAAACTTAGTACGAGCTCAACCCAAGCTTCGCAAACGACGTAAATAGTGTGAGCGCACCGTAGTTGGAGTTGGCCAATGTAGAGTTAAGCTCATTTACTTCTCTGGCGCAGTGCTCAGTTGACGGTTAAATTTCAAAGCAATCGCAGATGTAAATTGAGTTGACGGAAATGCGAAATAACTTTGTTTAGTGGTAATATTTCTGTATGTACAACGAAAACGACAATAACAAGTGTAAATGCAGTTAAAAAGTGAAGTATGTACGTTCTATTGTAGTAAGCAGCCAAATACCAACAATACTAAACTCCAAACAAAAAGTGCTGTGGTGGATTTCATTGTAAACGTAGCGTGACGAAACCATATTAATACAAATACTTAAATATTGTGATGATTATACGGAAAAGGCTTCATTAAAAAAAATTTAAATAACAAAAGTGATTGAAAAGAATGATGTAAACATACGCGAAATAAGAGCAACATTTATTTAAATATTTTGTTGCGAAATTGGGTTAAACAAATAAAAAAAAAACAACAAAGTTAATGAGGAAAAACAGTGCAAAAAGATGGTAGATTCAAGAATAATAAGCTACAACAAACGGTAGCAAACATTACACGAAAAAGCTATTAAAGAAAAGAACAGCTAAACACAAGTAAGGCAGTCTAAGTTCGGGTGAAACTGTACATAATATACTTACTTGTGTATCTTGAAAAAAAAAGTGAGGAAGTTAAGAAGAAATTTGACATGCAGGTTCCATGAAGGTTACTAAGCGCCTTTTCTTAATATCCGGTTTACGCTAACCGGCACTTTGTTTGACAGGTAACCAAGGAACTTCTCAAAATTAAACTGCCGATTAGCGTTAATCGGACATTGAGAAATTTTCCCTTAATATAGTAAAAGGCAGCAATTGTTTGGGTTTCACAGCACATTCATCTAACACTACCCAACAAGAAATTCTGTAAATGTTTTTAGAAATAATTTAAAGTCAACTTGTCACAATAAGCGATAAGTAAGGTTTTCAGGTTTTAATTTATTTGAAAGTTTAAAGTAAACATTTTATAAACGTCAAAAACGAACTTTTATAAATCATTTGAATTTAAAAGTGCAATGCAAATGTTTACAAAAAATTAGAAACACATTTTGTTAGTTTTCCTCTTTTCAACTTAAAATATTTAAAATTCTTTTCATAAAAGATTTTACATGAGAATGATGTCGAAAAAACAAAAATCATGACTGCATCTTAACCACAATCGCAATCTGCTATGAATTGGTATATTTTGCAGCATTCAATGTATGATTAAAATTTATTTATTTATTTTATTGCAATAGCTGAATAAAATGAAATTATCGTCTCAACAAAGTATCAGAAAAAATATTTATAAAAAGCTTTCTTTAAAGTTTTTTTTTTTCTATCATTAATAAGCTTTTAATCAACGTGCCGTTTTGGTAAAAAAAACTTATATTTCCATACGTTTTATAAACGTAAAATGAGCACTTTGTAAGTTTAGCATTTACTTCGGAAAGCTTTTTGAAAATTTATTTTAAGTTTACTTTGCTTGTTCGATACTATTTGAATGTGGGCCTAGGGAACCTATTTACTTTACCAGTAAAAATTCAGCAACAACATTTTTTTTACAAATAATCGGCATAGAGTTTAACCGAAGGACTCGCACCGGTATTAGCCTGCTACTGCTAGCCGTTACCAGCGGATTCAATCCGGCAAAGGATTACTCATATACGCAAAACTTCACAATCTTCGCGAAGTGTTGCAGGTTACAACAAGAATATAATAAAATAAAATAAAATGAAATAAAAAAAAATTACAAATTAAAATATTAATTGAGTAAAATAAAAAAAAATATAAAACAAGTAAAATAAAAAATGTATTAACATAAAATAAAATAAAATAAACTAAAGTAAAATAAAAAAAAAGTAAATAAAAATTAAATAAAATATCATTAAGTGAAATAAAATAAAATAAAAAAATTAAATAAGATAACATAAAATAGAATAAAATAAAATAAAAAGCTAAATAAAAAAATAAATTATACCAAAGTAAAACAGAATAAAATAAAATAAAATAAATTAAAACAAAATAAAAGAAAATGTGATAAAACGAAGTGAAATAAAATAAAATATCACTAAGTGAAAAAAAAAACAAAAAATAAAACTAAAATAAAATAAAAAAATTAAATAAGATAACATACAATAAAATAAAACAACTTAAAAAAACTAATAAAAAAAAAAAATAAAAATAAAATAAAATTGCCTTTTTATACCAAAAATTTTTGTTGATTTACGGCCTGTACATTTTCAATCATTCATAAAACGAGCTCAAGGCCAAGAATAATGGATCTATAAGAAAATCTATGGCGATTGTCTCTAAACATTTTTCCTACTCTATTCAATTAAAAAAAAAAACTTTTAATAATTAGTTAAAAATGATTATTAAAAAATAAAAACAATAATAATTTTTATAAAAATTCAAAAAGTGAAAAATTATTATTCTTGGCCTTGAGTTCGTTTCATGAATGAATAAAATAAAATAAAATAAAATAAAATAAAATAAAATAAAATAAAATAAAATAAAATAAAATAAACTAAAATAAACTAAAATAAAATAAAAAAAAAAGAAAATAAAATAAAATAAAATAAAATAAGATAAAATAGACTAAAATAAAATAAAATAAAAGCAAATGTAATAAAACGAAGTGAAATAAAAAAAAATATCACTAAGTGAAAAAAAAACAAAAAATAAAACTAAAATAAAAAAAAATTAAATAAGATAAAATAAAATCAAATCAAATAACAACAAAAAAAAAACGAATTAAAATAAATAAAAATAAAATAAAATAAAATAAAATAAACTAAAATAAAATAAAAAAAAAGAAAATAAAATAAAATAAAAGAAAATAAAATAATATAGACTAAAATAAAATAAAATAAAAGCAAATGTAATAAAACGAAGTGAAATAAAAGAAAATATCACTAAGTGAAAAAAAACAAAAAATAAAACTAAAATAAAATAAAAAAATTAAATAAGATAACATAAAATAAAATAAAACAACTTAAAAAAACTAATAATTAAAATAAATAAAAATAAAATAAAATTGCCTTTTTATACCAACAATTTTTGTTGATTTACGGCCTGTACATTTTCAATCATTCATGAAACGAGCTCAAGGCCAAGAATAATGGATCTATAAGAAAAGCTATGGCGATTGTCTCTAAACATTTTTCCTACTCTATTCAATTAAAAAAAAAAACTTTTAATAATTAGTTAAAAATGATTATTAAAAAATAAAAACAATAATAATTTTTATAAAAATTCAAAAAGTGAAAAATTATTATTCTTGGCCTTGAGTTCGTTTCATGAATGAATAAAATAAAATAAAAGAAAATGTAATAAAACAAAGTGAAGTCAAACAAAATACAACTAAGTGAAAAAAATAAAACTAAAATAAAAAAAAATTAAATAAGATAAAATAAAATCAAATCAAATAACAACAAAAAAAAACGAATTAAAATAAATAAAAATAAAATAAAATAAAATAAAATAAAATAAAATAAAATAAAATAAACTAAAATAAAATTAAAAAAAAGAAAATAAAATAAAATAAAATAAAATAAAATAAAATAAAATAAAATAAAATAAAAAAAAAATAAAATAAAATAAAATAAAATAGACTAAAATAAAATAAAATAAAAGCAAATGTAATAAAACGAAGTGAAATAAAAGAAAATATCACTAAGTGAAAAAAAAACAAAAAATAAAACTAAAATAAAATAAAAAAATTAAATAACATAATATAAAATAAAATAAAACAACTTAAAAAAACTAATAATTAAAATAAATAAAAATAAAATAAAATTGCCTTTTTATACCAACAATTTTTGTTGATTTACGGCCTGTACATTTTCAATCATTAATGAAACGAGCTCAAGGCCAAGAATAATGGATCTATAAGAAAAGCTATGGCGATTGTCTCTAAACATTTTTCCTACTATATTCAATTAAAAAAAAAAACTTTTCATAATTAATTAAAAATGATTATTAAAAAATAATAAAAACAATAATAATTTTCATAAAAATTCAAAAAGTGAAAAATTATTATTCTTGGCCTTGAGCTCGTTTCATGAATGAATAAAATAAAATAAAAGAAAAGAAACTGTAATAAAACGAAGTGAAATAAAAGAAAATACCACTAAGTAAAAAAAAAAAATAAAATTAAATAAAAAAATGAAACAAGATAACATAAAATAAAACAACTTAAAAAAACTAATTAAAATAAAATAAAATAAAATGAAATAAAATAAAATAAGGTGAAAAATAATAATATAATAATTATAATAATAAAATAAAACAAAATAAAATAAAATAAGAAACTAAACTAAACTGAAATAACATAAAACAAATCAGTATAAAATAAAATAATATAAAATCAAATAAAGAAACTTTTGAAGTATTTAGTTATTGCGTTTTTAATGTACGGCTTCACCCGAACTTAGATATCCTGGAAGTCAATATCTATTTTGATTTGATTATGCACTTACAATCTGCGATTGTATAGTCAAAGTTATAGTGTTCTATTTACTAGCACAGCTGGCTATAAAAATATATAAACTTGTGGAGTAATAAATAGATAAATATATAAAAGAAGCTATAGAAGGGGCCACACTGCTAACGCCTCTCAAAGCAAAATACCGTTCCAAAACTAGCTTCACAAATTACATGTAAAGAATTGAAATGTAAAATGGACTTTGACAAACTTTAACAAACGAGAACAAAAATACCGGAAAACACATTGAAATGAAAAACGGCAAAGTAAGCTGGCCCCATAGAAACAAATAAAAATATTCAATATTAAATAATATCTAGATATTGCAAAAGTAAATCAACGGAAAACTGAAATATATATATATACATACTACATCACTCTTGCATTTTTCAACACCCAAGTACTTAATATTAATGTCAAGTTGAATCAAATATTTGTCTGCCTCAGCTTTTAAATGGATTTTCACGCTTCTTAAGCAAATGCGGTAAGTTCATTTAGATTCATTATAATCATTTTGTTAAACATAGTTTAACGCTTTTTGTTCGCGTTGTAAATATTAGGTAACCAAGTTAGTTAATGTAACTTTTAAAGGGCAATTTATTTTAATTTATGAACTTGCTGCGAGTGCAGATTAGACAATATGCCTAACTAAGCAGCAGGTATAATTGAGGGCTGAAAGCAATTTTGGAGTTTGTTATGTAATAGAGTTTATTTCGGGTTGAAAGTTTTTGCTCTTACTTAAAAATATTTAATAGAAAATGGGTGGAATACGTTGATACACATGACTATGTGTACCTGAGATAGAGGCAGCTGATGGGATCTTATCCGTGTGGCTGCAGATTTGGTTTGGAATTATGTATTCCGTGATCGAAATGGTAATCTTATGAAAAAAGTTGACGAGAGTAATCGTACGCATGAAAATATGTTCAATCTGTATTCTTCTGACCAAAACTAGTAAAACCATCAAAAACTAAAAATTCCTTGAGAGCGATCGAGTAACACTAAAATGTACGTGACGTGATTATGACGAATGGAATTTCTGTCTACTTCTACAGAGGTATCAAAGTTTATTAACAAATGGTAGGAAATTTAATTACATAAACTAAAATCTTCGCCAGGTACTTTTAGATGCCTGCAAGACGGTATTTTCATGCATGTTAGCATTTCCCAATATGCAATTCCAAATAAAATTTTTTTGTTTTAAATTGTTCTGTTAACTGCACAACAGCTGATCGTTAAACATATTTACCAGAAGTGGTCAGCAAAAATTCTTTTTACTTAAAATTGTAACTTCTGCCTGACAGAAAACGTAATTTACTCTCTTTTTTGCGCTCTGAGTAGTCGGACACCCGAGTACGGGGTGGACGCCAATCCCATCCATTAAAAGAAAAATACATAGCTGGTTTAAGGAAAAGGTGGTCCGCAACTGGCGCTCCACCTATGCCTGCAGGATCACCAAACAAACTTGCCCAAGCTACAACAAACAGAGAACAGAAGACCTGCGGAATAGGTCAAGAAAAGAAATCTTTAAAATTACAGCCACGATGACGGGGCACTGGCCACTGGGCCAACAAGCCGAAAGAATGGGGATCTCCTTCAACAACAGATGCAGGAGCTTTGACGAAGGCATTGTGAAATGCTCAATGAGGGACATTAGCAATTACATAGACCGAAACAAATGGTTTGAGCGAAACTAACAAACTAACAACATCGTCTTTAAAAGTGGATGGTTTTACTTTAACTGTTGTTGTATTTAGCTACAAAGGTTTTGGGGAGTGTTCTCGAAAGTGACAACCCTTTGCCGGATATGAGCCAGTTACGCTCCGGTAGAAGAAAGTTGTTAATGAAAGGTGAAAGGCATACTATCCGTAGTCGCCTCTTAACACCGGCATGCCTTACCGCGGGTATATTCCAAGCGGCGGGATGAATTTCCTACTAATATTGCTATTATGGGGTTAATTCAGTAACGAGTTGTAATTTTAGATAGACTGTAATAGATTAGTTCTGTTTACAAAGCAAATAATTACACAGTGTTACAGCCATTTTACACTTTTGACGCGACCTAGTAGAGATTGTTCATCTAGTCGAATTATACACGAAACGCCCTTTAAAAGATTTGTAACACCCCCAAAATCTGGGTTTAAGGAAAAAAACCCGTTATTTCAGTTTCTTCGTAAAAAAAAATTCATTAAAAAACCAATTTTCAACCGATTTGAAAATTCTCAACGGTTTTGGATAAAAAATTGTTGACACTTTTGAAATATATACAGTGTTTTATTCATTTGAAAAAAGTATGACATCTTTTTTAGGCCAAAAGTTGAAATTTTTGGAAAATTTATCCGGTTTTCCGGTTTTGACGTCATTTTTTTGGCACTAATTGGCAATGAATGATATCTTTTCGGCATGTATCATCGGGAGGCATTCACTACTTAACTAGAGCAATTTAATTTTTTGGGGAAGCATCTGCAACCATTTTAATTCTTTACTTTAAAGGCATTTTCATCGGACCCCAGATTCGCAAGCTGATGATTGATGAGCAATTTGTTGAAAAATTGAAGGAAGTAGAAAAGAAAGCATGGCTGAGTTTTATTTATAGTCGGCCAATTCTTCAAAAGTAGGTACCTTCTTTTGTTTTAGCGTCACTTAGTTTGGGAAAAACTGTTTCCAGATGCTGAAATGACTCGCTGTTTTTGTATGAAGTATATATTAAGCTCAATGATAAACATTAAAAATAAAAATGCATTATTGCTCTGTTAAACGAAAATTAATTTGACAAAACGACATATCTCGACTTAGGCCATTATTGTTTGTGACCACAGATATATATGTTATCAATCTAACTATCGCTAAAAACGTCTATTTGTTATTTAAAAATAGTATCAATGTCCTTAAAGTTAACCAATTTCTTAACTTACACACAGTACCCCTGTAGGACGCTTGAGACCAAAACATGAAATTTTGGATTATGTTGCATAACTTGAAAACTTGAAATCCTTTCCAAAAAAATTAAATTGCTATAGTTAAGTAGTGAATGCCTCCCGGTGATACATGCCCAAAAGATATCATTCATTGCCAATTAGTGAAAAAAAAAATGACGTCAAAACCGGAAAACCGGATAAATTTTCCAAAAATTTCAACTTCTGGCCTAAAAAACATGTCATACTTTTTTCAAATGAACAAAATACTATATACTCGTATATTTAGAAAGTGTCAACATTTCTCTATCCAAAACCGTTGAGAGTTTCAAAATCAAATTTTTAATGATTTTTTTTTCAACGAAAACTCTGAAAAAACGGGGTTTTGGCCTTAAAACCAGATTTTGGGGGTGTTACAAATCTTTTAAAGGGTGTTTCGTGGAGAACTCGAAGAGATGAACAATCTCTACTAGGTCGCGTTAAAAGTGTATTCCTTTTTTTTTTTTTGTAACACTGTGTTATTACAAATTGTTACGAACTATCATGCTTTTTATCAAAATCGATTCAAAAAAATTTGCGTGAGAGGAGAAGTTTGAAATTGAATAATAAATATATTATGCAGAAAATATAGTTTTAGAGTTTCTTTCATGACTACTGCAATAATTTAATTAATTTTTATGATAATATTTGTTGGGCCAATATTTAATTTATAATGGGGTATTCCTATGGAGCTTTTTTGGCCGTTAATTATAAGCGAAAAATAATTTTTTCCTCTTTCCTCCTACTAGTTTCGATGCATTTTGCATCTTCCTCAGGGAGTCTGCCTTTATTTCACAAAAAACATAAAACAATTAGTAAAACAATACATTTAGACGCATAATACACTTACTAAATGGTTAACAATTAAAATATAACATTACACCATTATTTTGAATATTTCACAAAACCAAACAACTTTTTTCAACATATAACAATAAATTTTAACATCCATTCCGTCCTCTTGTTTGTTTTGTTATGGCTGTCAGGTAAGCGCTGTTTATAGTGTCCACATCTTCCTTGTAGTTTACAGCATCTTTTATTCGTTCCTGTATTCGTAAGCTTTCAAGTGTCAATCTTGTTTTGGTTCGTTTCTCCACATCTAATATTCTTATATTAGTGAAGTCAGCTGTATGGTTGTTGTTGCTGAGATGTTGGGCAAGTGCAGTGGTACCTCTGTTTTTTCGCGCGTCCGCTTTGTGCTCATTTATTCTAATACCCAACTGGCGCTTGCTTTGGCCGATGTAAACCTTGTTGCAGTCGTCTCCAAATTTTCCATTGCATTTTATTTCGTATATTACGTTGTGTTGTTGTTCTTTGTCCACTCTGTCTTTTGTTTTTGTAAATATTTTGTTGAGTGTACAGTGTGGGCGATGTGCAAATTTGACATTGTTGTTGTTTATGATTTTGTTTAAAGTTTTGTTGTCCGTTAATCCTGGTATGTATGTGACTCCCGTGTATATTTTGTTTTCTGGTTCATTATTTGTTTGTGTATTAATGTTCGGATATTTTATTTTGTTTGTTGCTGTTGTTATAAGCATCTCCGTAACAGCATTAGGGTACCCATTTTTATAAAGTATATTTTTTATTTTCTGTATGTTATCATTTCTGAACTCCTGTTCACTTAGTGTAAAAATTTTTCTTATTAGGTTCACTGCCGTATTCTTTTTCTGGGACCATGGGTGATTTGAGTTAAAGTTGATCATTCGGGATGATGCAATCGATTTCGAGTACCAATCCGTTTTTAAATTCATATTTTCTCGTATAATTTCAATGTCTAGGAAGGCCAATTTTCTATCTTTTTCTTTTTCTGTGGTGAATTGGATTTTCTTATGCTGAGTATTTAAGGTTTTTAAAATGTCTTCCACGTCCTTGGTCTTAACTATGGCTAATATATCATCTACATATTTGTCTATGTATTTGATATATATGTCCTTTGATTGCAGTTCAGCAATGCTGTCGTCAAGAATTTTGTCCAATACAATATCTGCCACAGTGGGGGATAGGGGATTTCCCATTGGCATACCATGGATTTTTACCTACACTGAACTCATAATACCAAATTTCAATAGTTGTTATACGTTCACGTATTACGTAATATCAAAAATGCACTTTTAAGAGACAATCGTTCAGTTCACGGAATACTCAATGCGACCCCAACCACCAAACTCAGCTCTTCTTATTGGATTGTTATAGAAAGGGCGTCTTTCCCCCCTTATCGACTCACGGTAGCGTTCTCAAAATATTTTCGTTGCATTACCTCTCAACGTGGCACTATAAGCAGCATCCTTTTTTTTTCGTTGAAATGCAGTTCGGTGTAGAGATATGCTTACACTGTTCATTCATTCCGTTGGGCTGACTTGTGCTTTCAGAGAGCAATTGTAAGAAAGGACTATCGAAACATTTTGCGATCTCTCATCATTGCAGCCCTTCCACGTCCAACTTTCCTTCTGGTTTTTAATACATGTCTTATGCCGCACTGAGGCAGCCAGTGATCATAGCTGTTTCTAGACAGTGATCCAAATTGAATGGGCACACCTCTAAAACATTGTAAACACGCCAGGGTAGTTTCTACAATATAGTTAAAAGAATAACAATTAAACACTTTTGCTTTTATGTACTGCTAATGGATGAAAAGACTCAAAGGCATTCCTCAAATTTGGTCAAGAAGATTTTGACCTTCGTTTTTGTTTCTCATTTTAGTCAGCTATCGCTTAAGGAAATAAGATAAAGATAAACTATTGATGTTGTAATTTTTGAAAAGTAATCGTCCGTGCTCTGGTCTAGGTGGGGGAAGCAGACCCACCTAACCCCTGTCTATGGTGATGCACATGCATGTATTTCCATATATTTCAACTATGTTTTCATTCACATATGTTAATACACAGGTATGCAAAACAACAACGTATACATTTGCAACTTTAATAAATATAATTTACAAACATATCAACAATCATCGTATTTGTTTTTCTGTGTGTCTATGTACATATGTACAGCGCACGCTCGATAACGCGACCTAATTAAAACCAAGGCAGTTCACGTTAACAAAAGTGTTCACGTTTTGGAATGCCCAAAAATACTAAGTTAAAACATACTTATACACTTAAATTCACATTTTATTCTTGTTTTCGTTACACTTTAATTGGCACTTAAGTCACATCATACGAAATGCAGGTTCTATTTAAAAAAATCAGTCATCTTTTTTTGTGTATCTTCTGTTTTTCTAAAACTTGAATTACAGCTATCTCCCTTAAACGTTTCAGTATACTCAAATCTTTTGGATCGACGTCTTTATGACTAGCCCTTCTTATCGCCTTGTTGAAAATTTCAACTGCTTCAGTCATGTTAATTTTTTCCAATTGCTTTGAATCGCAGTCATCGTCCTCTTGTTGTTGTTGTTGTTAAGAGTGCTTCTTGTTCATGGTCGTCAGCTATATTATCCTCTTTTCGGTCCATTCATGAACGGCTGGTAACGTGAATTCAATCTGAAATTCTTAATAAAAAAAAAAGAACACGAAAAAGCTTCAGAATTTAAACTGTTAGGGAGTTCGACGGTGTTGCTTATCAAAGAGCGAAGTTCAGCTTCTTTTAAAACCGCCAACGGAACACTACCTTCGGGATCATCATAGTTTACAGCAAAATTTAAAATATTGTTCCAGCACCTAGCTAATGTTACTCCATCAACACGACCCCATGCGGCATCCAAAAGATTTAAGTATAGTCGTTTTTAAGTTAATTTTCTTCATCGACTCTAGCAAATCAGATTTTGTCGCTGCTATTGAAGCTAGCAGGCTGTTTTTGTAACGCCACTTAGTGCTTTATATTGCCTTCTGATACATCGGTTGAATGAGGAGAGTAACGTTTGGTGGCATAAACATAAAAATTTTGCCCATTCTCCGTTGTCAGTTCAGCTTCATTTGGGTGAGAAGAAGCTTTGTCGATTAGGAGGAGAGCTTTAATTGGCAAGCCTTTCTCCTCTAGGAACGATGTAACCTTAAAAAAGCCAACAAATTAACCTGCGGATTTCGAGCTCTGAAAGTTCTTAAAGCAACTTGTTTTCTTCGCCTTTCTAATTACAAAGATTTAAAGTTTATGGGATCCAGTGGCGTTGCAACAACATAAAAGCGTGATTCGTTGCTTCTCCGACTTTACCTCTGGGGCTCTCTTCTCCAAACTTGACACGTACGTTTTTCGTGCAGGAGTTTCCAAATAAGGCTGTTATAATTCGCAACCAGCTTATGAAATATTCCAAAGATATAGATCATGTTTTGCAATCCCAAATCGGGGTTTTTCACAGCGAAAATGATGAAAAATGAAAATGATGTATTGATGAGTCCATCTTCTTATATTAATCCCTGCTAGAGGTTTTGGTCCACATTTGGACTAGTATTCCTTTATCTTTTCTGAACTACTATGAAATTGGTATTTTACGACCAGTATGATACAAGTATATTTCCACTATATACAAACTAGTATTTCATGAGTAGTAGATGACTGGTATGTTCCGGTCGAAATTTGACAATTAACATCTCGTAGGACATCGCCATGTTAAAAATACCAGTTGCTTATATGGAAATATGACAGTTGGCTGAATAGTTGGGCTTGGTGCATATATTAGTTGTAAAGTAGTTTGCAAAAAGTTGGTTTGACTGCAGGGCTTCTCCATGGCATACCAATACAGGTAATATACTCTCAACAGCTGATTAGATTTTTTATTTTCAATTTTCTTTAAACTGTCAAACTTGCCTACAATCGGTTTGCTTACATTTTACATGTGCTGTGCTTTGTTTTGACGTCTTAGATAACCGTTTTCGAACATGACCGCGGTGCTGTTACCTGTTTTACTATGCCGTGATTATGTTATAGAGTTTTTTGGGTTTGTTTACGTTTTAGAGTAGTCAATTTACAAAAATGCCTGTTCACGTATTGGGGTGTTCACGCTTTAGAGTGTTCACGGTATCGAGCGTGCACTGTACATGCATTCATGTTTTAAATATCTATGCCTAAATAAATAAATACAATGCATATTATGAATATGTATGTATGTAACTTTAATTTAACACTTAACATTTATGAGAATTTATTAAACAAATCGAGGTCATTATCGTTTGGAGGCATTTGTGGCCACAGCGAGGTCGTATATCTGGCAACCAATTAGCACTGCTGAAGTTGCTTGTCAGTTACGTATACTGACATCCAGCCTCTCCAAAAAATATGCTCATTACAAATTATTTCAATCAAGCGCTGAAATGAGCTCAAAGTAACTACAGTCATATTAATTCACAGTCGGCTAGGTACTTAGAATGCTATATAACGTATTTAGCAAGGACAGACATCTCAAATCTGTAAACAAAATTTTATAAAACTTTTATTATGGCATTCATAAGCAAATGGGAATGGGAATTGAGTAGGCTTTCAGCCCAGAGTTGTCAGAGGATCGTGCAAAAAATGCGATTAGGCTAGGTTGAAACCGGAATGATTCGCTAAGGAGCATGCTACTATTCCAGTTTTCATATCTTTATATTGGTTGAACTGTTAGCTTTTGGTTGAGCATGTACTATGAAGCGACTAATTAATCAGCACACTGGGACACTATTCCTCCTTTGTGCGTTGTCACATTTATTTTTATTATAAAGTCGTTTGATTCAACCACAAGCGAGATCAGCCATTCGCCGAGGTTAGTGCATTTATTGCATGCTGACTGTGAAGGTACTAGTTAAAGTCCCTAGTCGCTGGATTACACCCCCTCACCGCATCTTTAATGGCGGCTGAAAGAGACTGCAGTGATGGGTCAGCCCAATATTCCAACTAACTTCGTGGGCTTCATAAAAGGGTCTATGTAACTTTTTCTTTATATCAGTTTTCGTGCTGCTTTGTAGATTATTTCGAGACCTCTCATTGCCCGAAGTTTGTTTAATGAGAATTTCTTGACTGACTTGTAAGATGGAGATTGCTTTAATCCCTTTGTAGTTTATGATGAAAAATAAAGTTAAAGGTACTTAGTAAAAATCACTATAGATCTTATTAAAGTTCGTGTGGCATCATGACCTTATACTTACTTTGCGTCCATCAAACTTTTGCCATTTGAGTGAGCTCAACTTACCACACTACAGCGCCCTTTACAGTGCATTGAATCCATTTAGAGGAAAATTGATAATTGATTTTTTATGATATAAACAATTGTTATTTAATTACTACACCGAATTAAAGGTGAATGCTTTGCGATTAGACAGGCAGATAGATATACATACATATGTACTCAAGTACTGGTGTAAATAGTCGATCTATTTATAATTTCAAATTGAAAACAATCCCTTTTTATTCTTGATATTGATACAAGGAAAAACGAAAATTTAAAAATAACTCATACAATCGACAGCCTATACGACCGTGATACTCTTAGAGGCGCAAATACTTGGCGTAAGGTTCGTAAAGGTAATAAAGTTACAGGCATGTCAAAGTATTATTTTACACCAGTAGACCTGGCAGATGTTGTCTTGTCCGAAAATTGACTTGCCTACATTTGGAAAAGTTTATTTTTAAATCCCATCTCTCGCCTAAATGGTACACATAAAGATATATGGGACATATAACTATATTCTAATATCTTTGCTATGAATAAAATACATTCGGAGATTTTCCGTTTCCTGCTGGGACATCTCCCTGGTACATTCTCCGAAATTATTAGGCTGGATCTGGTTTTTACGGTGGTTAGTAAAGGAAGGGTCACACACTAAGTGTGCAGAGTTTTATTTGTTGTTGTTTCGTTTTTCCAAAAAGTACCCCACCACTTGAAAAAAATTGAAATAACGTTAAATTTGTTGGACGACAAGATAGAAACGACAGGAAAGAGTCTGCCAGATACTGTAGCTCGCACTTGTAGATGAGTTGGCTGACTCATGATCAAAAAAGTGAAACCAAGTGGATTACGTCTGGCTCGACACCGGTTCCACTTGGAACTGCGCCCTCGTGGACGCGTCGAACGTCTTCCTATCATTATAAGGGAAGTTTTCTGTTGAAAAGATTCTCTAGCTCTTATTCGTAAAGCAAGGAAGAAAAAACGTAGGAATAATAGTGTCCCAGACTCCCATTGCTAAAAACTGACTGTTGAGGTGATTACGAGATAACCTACATACCACCATTTGACTACCAAAGAGTGAGAAGTGTTAAACAACAAAGTAAGGAGGTCTGGTAAGCGAATGAACTCTTACAACTATAGCTTACTATTCCTATCCCTATCCCTATAGATGTAACTATTTCACACACATAATTCCACTTCACCATCGATCGATCCATTATTGAGCTTTTCTAACAAAAAAAAAATTATAAAACTTCGCATCATAAATACAAAATGAATGGGAAAATAAAATTGTTCTGAAATTTTATTGGGTATTCTCCTATTGTGGTCAGAGAACAATCTTAATTAGTGCAGGCAGGAGATTAGACTCGTAATATTGCGTTGAAAACGCGCAGTGCGGCATCAGAACGGCATAACAACAAGATTCTACATAATTAATGAAATCAAAGGAAAAATAAACTTTATTCCTCCCATGTAAAACCTTATACTGGATTTATGGCCTATAGCTCTGGTTTCATTTTTATTTGTATTTAAAGTTGGTAAAGTGAGCAAAAGCTAAATAAAATGAAATGAAATGAATTGAAGCCGATAAGTTCTATTTTCTGCTATTCTCGTTACATTTAATTCCTCTTCCTCATCAGTGTTATCTTCTTCATTTCTCTTTACCCAGTAGTCAATTGACGATTATGTAACCGAAAATCGTAACCAGTTCATGTAATCGTGATTCTGGCTTGCATTGGAAAGTTATCGTTTTGCAAAGTTTTTCTCACCGTCATTTTAAAAGGCGAAAATTCAATAAAATGTTTCAAATCTAATTGTAAATCATAACAATTCAACAATTTTTAAAATAGAAAAATTAGCAATTGAAATAAAACCAGACCCGTTAAATTTGATTAGTAATTAGTAATCAATTAATAAGACGGCTTTTTTAATTGGTGATGATCGTTGTAATTATTTTTCAAGAAAAGCAATTATTAAATGATAACGATTATCAAAAATTAAAATTATCAAAAAAAAAATCTGAAAAAAATCAAAAATTATCAAAAAAAAAACACTTTAAACACAATTAACCAAACCGGTAACCATTACGATAAGTAATCATTATTTAACAGGTCTGAATAAAACCAACTAAAAAAGTTAACAAAATAAGAAAACTTTATTTGGAATTACAAACCACATACCTTTATCAGACTTTACAAAACAGCAAAACATTTTAAATTGTACAAACAAAATTTTGCATAACTACATCAAAAAATTGGGTGTGGCCGATCGATTTCGCCCATTTTTAAAATAAACAGTTGGAACTGTAAAATCTACGTTACGAAAGAAAATGTGTGTTCGAGCAATGACATTTAAAGTTCTGTGGATTAATCAACAATAAAATGGCGTGGTTGGTTCGATAATTTGTAATTTTTGTTCTCTTCCTGAATAGACGAACTTTTCCAAGTTAGATGTCTAGAATACCCAAAAAGAATCTCATTACCATACTAGAATAAGAGCTTAAGACTAGTTCACCGAAGTACAAGAATTATTTTGAGTTTCAGAAAGACATTTGATAATCGCCTTATAACTTGGAAAATTCCCAGGAACAAAGACATTCTCAGAACAAAAATTTAAATGCTAAAACAATTTAGAAAACAATAAAGTAATTATGAGAAACAAAAGAAGATTAAAATGCCATAACACTATCAAAAACAATTACCAAAGGAAAATATGCTAAATAAAAATAATTAATAATTGAAAAATGGAAAATTAAAAAGATAATCGTAAGGAAAAGTAACCAGAATAAAATGAAAAAGAGCTAGAAACATTAAAAGCGGAATGACTTGAAGTTAATTTGGTACAACAGCTAAAAGCTTACAGTTACACGAGCACACCTAAGTACAGCTGCTCAAAGTGAAAATGGAACAGATGATTTAATTCTTAGGTGCAATTGCCAAAACAAATTTGAGAAGAGCCAATTTTTCGCGTTAGTCTACAGGTCGAAAGTTTATTTAGGCATCTATGAGTAGTGTTTGGACAAAGTGATTTCTCTTGTAGGGGGAAGATTGAAGAGTTTAACCAACCAACATGAAGCTTATCCACAACTTTTCGGAACATCAAGAGGGGAGTATGACTTCGTAGAGTTTATCTGTTCACTATACACCTTGCGTGAACC
The DNA here is from genome assembly GCA_949987695.1 of Merzomyia westermanni. Lineage (NCBI taxonomy): Eukaryota > Metazoa > Arthropoda > Insecta > Diptera > Tephritidae > Merzomyia > Merzomyia westermanni. The sequence continues at coordinate 71,739,654 of OX465290.1, forward strand.
GATAATTATTTAAACTCTTCTTGCAGTGACATCACAATAGACAGGGAGGAGATTCTGGCTTATTCATACTGCCGTTAATCCTTTTATGGTTGCAGTGTTCTTTAAGTGTTTTTGCGGAATCTCTTTATGGTTTTGTATTGTATACTCCCAACACTCATGTAGAACGAAACCCAAGCGTATCTCTACAGTTTATTTCCTTGTGCTTGATGCCTACTTTTATTGTAGGACCCGAAATATAGACAAAGCAATATCTGTATCAATGGTGGGGCCAGTACCGTAACAAGCGCGATTAATTCCGACAAAGGGTCGCCAAATCTTCGGGAATGAAATTTCAATTAACACAATAACTACAATAGTATCCATATGATAAAACAAATATCATCAAAAAAATCATTCAAAAATTTGTTGCTTTACTTTTATGAATGACTGTGTTCAAATTACAAATGCCCAAGGGATGTGGAAGAGTGCTGGAGACACAGCTGGAGTTTTTTTCTTAACTTTTTACTGCACTTTTCAAATGAGTTTTTCCACTTTTTATTCATCCCATAAATATGGTAGACTAAACGTTTTATTACCTTCATATTTTTGCATGTTTCCATGTGTGTGCATTCATTCAAAGGTTTCAACCGATGGGAGCTAACGGTAAATGGTAGACGTCAAATGGTGCAGCGTGGAAAGTCAAATTGAAATTGTATTGTGGTTCCCAAAAATGCAATTGTAAATGAGGACATCATAAAAGCTAGTGATTTTACGGCAATGAGTTTACCGGAACCAGAATCGGATTTTTGTAATTTTATTTATCGGTATCGGAGCCGAAAACGGAAGCTGAATCAGGATACAATGTCAATGGGGATGTCCAGCAAAATCAAGCAATCAGAATAATCTCAAAAGATACTTTCATCAGTGGTTAAAGCTGGTGTTATGACATGCGAAGTGAGTGCTTTTTCGATGTTCCATTTGTTAGTAAAAATTTCATATCATTATCATAGCAAAACCCTATGGTGATATATCTGTGGTGAATAATCTGTTCACTACTAATTTAAGGGACTGTCAAAAATTTTCCATCTAATTAACTTTGACACAAACTCTTATACCTGTACTCTGTGATTTAGTCTCATCTCAAGTCACTAAATTTGAGATTTTTCATTAGAGACAATTTTTGTGACTTCAGATGATTTCGGTATTCTGTAAGAGAAAATAACAAAAAGTTCACCAATGATATGTGGTGAAAACGCATTTGCATACATTTTAAGTACAGCATTTGACAGCGCTCACACAAATATCACGATAGCCAGGGTAGTAAGCGTCTCGAATACAACGTGTGAGACGCAGGTTCGAACCCAGAATCGGGGAGAATTTATTATTTTTATTTTTTGTTAATTAAATATTATTTTTTTAACTATATATATGGTTCTACACTTAAAATTTATTTCTTTTCGATTTTTTTAATTTTTAACCCAATATTTTTTTGTTTGTGACCTGCCTCGAACCAGCTGACAAATTAGTGACTCTAGAGACTAGAGATGTGAGACAGCTAACTGAATACCAAATTGTATCAAAATTTAAATTGACCACAAAATGTCAATTAGTGAATAGATACTAGTTACAGAATTCGCCTATTAATTACAGTATTTCACCGCGCCACTCTGAACATCGCAATAGCGCAGGTGGTAAATATATCGAATGCGACGTGTGCGTCACGTAGATCTCCGGATCTTGGTCAATTTATCTTTGTTATTTAATTTTTATTAAAGTCAATTTTATTTTTTTATAAATATGTAAAATTTCTCCTTTTTATCTTCCTTTGTTGATTTCCCGCCAGTGTGGAAAGTTGATGTATATTGGAACGATAAATACTTCTTATCTTAATTTGTTTTTAATTCATTAAATTGTTAACCCAATATTTTTCTCTTGGTGACCTGCCCAGAACGAACTCAATATTAGTGACAGTTTTTTTTTTTTTTTGAGACCGGAGAATCGAGACAGCTTAATGAATACAAATAGTCGCAAACTTAAAATTGACAACGAAATGTCTCTATTGTCCGTGTTCAAACACAGATACAACTTGACGTCAAGGAGTTGCTTTTTTGCTTTTTGTTGGAGAGAGGGCGACGATGGAAGGGGACCGGTACCGAGTTGCCTTCGTCTCAATTATGTTATGTTGTCAGCAGATTAATTTTCACATTTTCCTTCATACCTTTTTTTACATTCGCATGCACACATATTAATAAACGCAATAAAAGTAATTGTATCAACAGATTTTCAAAGTTTATTTCCAAGAAAAAAATACAATTATATTAATTAAAGCTAAAACACATTTTTTCATTCAAAATACTCGTACAACGCAGTAAAAAATTTCTTAGTACATATGTATGTATTGAGAGAATGTTAGTACAAAACATAATCAATCAAAGCAATTTCTTCCCGTGTTTGAACAACATGCGAAACACTTGAGCAACACCAAAAGAGAATTGCCGATAAAAGCAACTCCGAGTTTCTCTGTTTGGACACGGACATTAGAGGCTAGAGGTTGCTTACAAAATTCATCTATGAATCTGTAACTCCATAATATCGACCTCGTTCGTTAGCTATGTAAATGGAATAGTTAAAAAAAAGGTGAAATGCTACAACGCCAGGAACGACCGAGAGGTTATTGTGGAGTTGCAGCTTTATTAACTGAAAGCGGAATTAAAAAACGAATGAATTTAAAGTTCTGACATTTCGGAATCGAAACTCCGTAATATCCTTAATATAAAAAACATGAACATTTATAAAACTTAAACATAAAAGTACATTAGAGTGGGTTGCATATTTTTTAGCTTATCATTGGAATGGAATTTGCAGTTTATGCAATAAGAAAATTAAAAAGAAAAATTTCCTCACCATTGTCGGCATTTTTATAGGTTGCCATACAATTGTGTTTACTTTAGAAACTCATCAGTGAAGCTTTTCAAAAAGGGATTTAATAAACATATCTTCATAATAGAAAGATGTTTAATATTTTTTTTATTGGTAACAAAGTTTGAATACACATAATTATACCTTGGTGGCTCCTCAAAAAAGTTTTCCCCATATTTTCGACAAGTATTGACAAGATATCTTGCTGAATTGTATGGTTAGAGGCTGTCGATTGTTATCAAATAATCGAGAAAAAATAGGGTCGCATGGTTAAATTTGTCGGTTAGTGCTCTATATGTCGGTCAATATTCCTTGATTTCTCTTTTATTTTTCAATATAGAGTTACCCATAACTTTTTATATTTAATACACATGAAATGTAAGCCAACACTTCCATCCACACCATCTTTCGAGTACGGCTCTGATTTTCTATCGGAAGAATTACTCTTAACGTATTTGGTCGCTTAAATCAATAAAAATATAACATAGCATGCATGAACATCGATGAATTTAGCTTCACTCCGACAAATTCAAGAGTTTGCCACTGAGCTTCATGCGCAGTCATGGCAAATGTTGGCCTTACTCGAAATTGATGCCGTGCACCCTAGAGTGTGATTCTCGGTACATGTACTCTTTGCCGGATTTTTGTTGTCGCACAAAAGTGGCAACCCTACTTAGACATGTTTTTCTTAATACGCAGGAAAATACCTTTCGTCTGACACCCATATTGGCTTATTTTATTTCATTAAAAAAAATTCAGATAGGTGGAAACCCTGTAAAGATATCCTGTGTGGCAACACCTAGGTAAGAATTCTTACAGTGTGGTATACTATGTACATACCAAATTTCATCGAAATCGGTTGAGCGGTTTAAGATACAAGTTTTACGAGGCATATAAGAAATTAAACGAATACCATGAATAACACTGGTCTACAAATTCGAACTTTTTTTCTCCACCAGAGACGCGAATATGAAATTCGTATGTAAAACCACCCCCTGATTAAAAAAATCGAGGTTATTTTTTAATCTATGGTACCGTTTTTGAGATATTTACGATTTACCGTTATTTAAAAAAAAAAAGATGGCTCCACTTAATCCTGTATATCTCAAGAACAAATTCAGCAATTCCAAAACGATTTGAAAAATTAAAAAGCTAATAAAATTTGCTACAAACTATGCATACAAAACTTTTCACTAGGCCCTGTAAGCTCGAATATAATGAACAATCAAAACGGATCTGTACCTTTGTAAAAATATAAAAAAAAGTGTACCTGGCGAGGAAGGGCATCGAAAACTTTTTATTTTTTTCCAGATATAGCCTTGAGCAAGTGTATGATTTTGTTGACTTGGGGGTTACTATGAACTATAAACTCAGTTTCAACCGCCATATTAACACAACAGTCAATAAGGCTAGAGGTGTCCTAACATTCGTTAAACGATGGTCTAAAGAATTTAGCGACCCTTATGTAACTAAAGCCCTCTTCACTACATTAGTCAGGCCGATACTTGAATACGGTTCTATAATTCGGAACCCGCGTTACCAGGTTCATGTAGATCGCCTTGAATCAGTTCAAAACGAATTTTTACTATTTGCCTTTTGATTTTCATTGGGATCCCTTGTACAATCTGCCACCCTATACGAATCGTTTCAAACGCATTAATCTGCACACACTTTCTAGTCGGAGGAAAATGCTTGGAATGGTTTTTATGATTAAATTGCTAAATGGTTCACTCTCCAGCCCAATTCTTCTAAGTGAAGTGAACTTCAATGTACCGTCTCGTCCTTCAAGGCATTTTAAACCTCTAGTCTTAAAACAGTGCCGAACAAATTTTCAGTTAAATGAGCCTTTTCGCTGTTTGTGTCAAGATTAAAACTCTCTTTCTGGTAGATTTGATATTTCAGACTCGCTTTTCAGGATAAAAAAATCAATTCTTTCTATCCTAAATTTATAGCTACTAATTGTTACTTATTCTTTGACTTCTATACTAACTTCTAACAATAATTTTATTCTGTTAACTAGTTATTTCTTAATGTATAATCTATCCTATATCTACTTTACTTAGCTGATGAGGTTTTCTCTGTAGCTGAGCAGTTTTAGATCTCGACGATTAACAAACCAAAGCCTTTCAACGACTCGGCACGAACGAATAAATCCGGGAATTATTATTATTATTATTATTATTATTATTATTATTATTATTATTATATATTTTCTCTGTAAGCTCTGTTTTATTGCAAAAAAAATAAGCTTTCATCCAATAAATTCGATGGACTAATACAAAAGTTATAAGCATTCAAATAAATATAGCCATATAATACTGAAGTACCCTACTCGTACATATGTATTAGTATTCATATATTAGTTAGTACGTAGGTAGATCTTCAAAGGGTTATTAGATAAAAAAAAAACTGTTAATGCCGTTTTCTCAAATAGGTAAACTTTAAAATTTCAATCCCAGGTACATTTGAAGCAAGAGCAAATTTTTTAAAGCAGGCAGTGTTTTCTTTATACCAAGGAACCTTTTATTAGCTTTTAAATGCTTCAAACTATTTTGGAATTACTCAATTTGTTCTTAAGATATACATGCTTAAGTGGAGCCATCTTTTTTTTTTTTTTTTTTAAATAACGGTAAATCGTAAATATCTCAAAATCGGTACCATAGAATCAAAAATAACCTCGCTTTTCGGAATCAGGGGGTGGTTTTACATACGAATTTCATATTCGCGTCTCTGGTTGTTTTCGGCTGTAGACCAGTGTAATTTATTGCAATGCAAATAAATGCAAATATTTAGTGGACATTCAAAAAATGCTATTTATCCTTCTTTTTTTTTCAATTGAAAATATTTTGACACACTTTTTTACACGAGATCTCATCATTTTACGGAGATGTTTCCTTATTTCCGCTGGAGGCGGAGCTTCATCCAATAGATGACGGTTTGCATGACTAGGTTTGTGGCAGTTCAGTAAAAACTGTCTGCTCAACAGTTCCGCATGCTCTCGTACATGGAGCATTTTGGCCTCCTGAGGAAGGTGAGACTCGGATGACATAAGCAGACATCCCGTGGCAGTTCTGATGACGGTGTTTTGGCAGACTTGCAACTTCCTCCAGTTGATATTGCAGTGGCATGACTGGCGAAGGTGAGGATGTTGTCGAACGACACACCAAGGATTTTCGGGTGGTTGACAGTAGGTAGAGCTACTCTACCTACGTGGACGTTTAACTCCTGTCCCATCTGCGCATTCCACGTCGTTAAAAGAGTCGCCGTCGATTTAGTCGGAGGCAGGGTCAGATTTCGCTTGCTAAAGAAGCTGGAAAGGTCTTGGAGCTAACAGTTAAAATTTGTACATGAGAATGGCTACACAGAAGCAGAAGTCATATGCTGCCTACTAACCGTTACCTACTTTGCTAACAACTGCCCAAAGTTGTAGTTTAATATACTGTTGGGTCAGATGCAGCGCACTGTGCTAACGCAACATATTTATGTACATTCGTATTGACATGCATCAAATATAGTTCAGTCATATATGTACATAACTTGCTATGCAGCTTTTTTTTACTACAAATCATGCCATACTACCGGATTATAAAGATCCCTTGTACAATATTTTTCGTACAAAGGGAGTTTAGGAACACTGGAGATCGCCAAGTAGTTGAAATTCAACCACAAAACTTTATTTATTTTAAATATTTGGTACATATTTTATATGACGTCTTACCCTTCCTTTCTCTCCTCTAAATTTTCTTTAATATATTTTCATTTTCTTTGACTTGGTCTTCTTCCTAGAGTTTTTACTTTTAATTTATTTACTTGTTTTCTTTTTTATTGTTCCTGTTCTTGTTTATCCATTCCTTCACTTTCTTTTTTTTTTCTTTTTTTCTTTTCCTTTCTTTTCTTTTCTTTTTTTTTCTTTTCTTTTCTTTTCTTCCCTTTTTTTTCTTTTCTTTTCTTTTCTTTTCTTTTCTTTTCTTTTCTGTTCTTTTCTTTTCTTTCCTTTTCTTTTCTTTTCTTTTCTTTTCTTTTCTTTTCTTTCCTTTTCTTTTCTTTTCTTTTCTTTTCTTTTCTTTTCTTTTCTTTTCTTTTCTTTTCTTTTCTTTTCTTTTCTTTTCTTTTCTTTTCTTTTCTTTTCTTTTCTTTTCTTTTCTTTTCTTTTCTTTTCTTTTCTTTTCTTTTCTTTTCTTTTCTTTTCTTTTCTTTTCTTTTCTTTTCTTTTCTTTTCTTTTCTTTTCTTTTCTTTTCTTTTCTTTTCTTCTCTTTTCTTTTCTTTTTTTTTCTTTTCTTTTCTTTTTTTTCGTTTCTTTGATTTGCTTGCTTCTCTTTTCTTTTCTTTGCTTTTCTTTTTTCTTTTCTTTTATTTACTTTCTTTTACTTTTATTTTTTACTATTAATAATGCAGTTGGTTTTTGTTTTTAATTCAATTCGAAACTAACTCCGGTACTGAGTACTCTTTATGGATAATCAATTATTTTGTTTTTGTAAACACTGTTTGTATCATCAGGAAAGTTTATATCTGCACATGTTCTACATTGCTAGCTTAATGTTTCCAACTAAGCAACTCTTCGTGCTTTTAGGAGAGCCGCTGACACTGGGCATTGTAACCAGTGACCAATACAATAAAAACAACTCACACAAGCCCGACTCTTTAGTGTGAATGCTCAATGCCTCCAACAAAGGAACTCTTCGTGCTCTCAGGAGAGCCGCTGATACTGGGCATCGTAGCCAGTGGTTAATACATTAAAACCGAAGAAAAATAAATGACACGTTTACTTACCCAACAATGGCCATTGTTTACCCGTACTAGTTTGGCATCTTCTTTTGCGAATCGGAGTGGAAGGCAGTGGATGAACGTACTCCGAGAGAGTGTAATGAAGGAAATCGCGTTCAGAGTTGCTTTAAAGTAAAAACTACAACTAAAAGCTTCAATTTAAACTGAAATTTACATTCTGCACGAACTGATAAGGTGTTATAACTGCTTTATATTCAATAATTTGGGTGTTTTAAGTCTTCACGTTCAATATTGCAGCACTTAAATTTCATTGTTTTATTATTGCATACAATTCACCCTGTGTGGTTTGTGTGTGTGTGCAGATTCGGAGTAACCCTGTAAAAAACGTTGGAGCATCAAAGTACTCCAACACTTATCCTCATTCATATAAAAAAGGTGGTCCAATTTACATAGCGATGTCCTTTGATTGGATCACCTAATCCCATTCGGAGTACCATTTACTTTGCTTCTGAATAGTCTATAGAGCACCTACGTTGGAGGACCACCTACTCCCGCTCTCGCTTTGCTGTTGAATACTCCATAGAGTAATCCCATGGGAGTATTTTCAGAGTACTCTCACGTAGGTGGTCTATAGAGTATTCAAAAGCAAAGAAACGGAGTACTCCGAGATGGATTAGGTGATCCAATCACCGGACATTGCCATGTAAATTGGACCACCTTTTTTATATGAATGAGGATAAGTGTTGGAGTACTCTGATACTCCTTTAGGAGTATTCTATGGAGTATAAAACGGAGTATTTCCGTTTTTTGCAGGGAAGTTGCGCTACTAGTAGACATATACTATGACAACGGCTCTATAGTGTGAATGCGTGTTTGACATTTTTGTCATTGTGTCATTTTTAAATAAATTTTTGTATATTATAATTAATTAAAAAAATTTTTTTTGATTGACGGCACTGCAGCTTGGATAAACTTATGCATACATATATAATTGTTTATACCTTAGGTGAATAGTTTTGCCGTAAAGCGGGACAATATCTCTCATCTTGCCCATTTATATTTTAGATAAAATGAGTCAAATTAATTCAGTCCCATAAATGATATCACACGATAAACATCGTCATCAGTGTTTTTCTTTGGCTAGAACAAATACATATACGTAAAAATAAGACGGAATTTATGTAAATTCACTAAAACAATGAAAGCTTTATAAAAAGCTTTATAAACGCAATTATAAAAAGCTTTCTTTGAAAGTTCGTACTTGCAAACCTTTTGTAAACGATAAATCAGCGTTTTATAAGCTATTTATTTATTTCAGTAAGCTTTTCAGGAATTTCATTTAAGTTTACTTTTCTTGCTCGGTTCTACCACCCTAATAAATATTAGATTTTTTTGTTGCCGACTCATACATATCATCATAATTATGTTTTAATTGCTGACCGCCGTTGTAGACTAGTTGCTGGCTGCTGCTTACCAACTACTTTTACTATGTATGCTTGTCATTACCAGTAAGCGTTGGTTATGAAATGTCATAATCACTAATGACCTGCTGTCAGCCAGCGCATGCGCAAATGGTCATATTAGCAACCATTTTGCACTGCTCACACGGCTTCCCGATTTTCTTAATCGTTTTTAGCTTGTGTTGTGAATCTAGCACAGCGACCTGTTGAGTTAGTGACGGGGTTTAATTAACTAATTTTTGATTTTTTGAAGATGATGCTCACTTGTCTATAGAGACTTTTTTAGGTCATACGATTAGTAATTAATAGTAATTAAGTACAATTGCGTTATTCGAAATGAGCGTTATTGCGTTATTAAATGAGCGAACATCGTTTAGAAGCGGCTCTTTGATAATGAGTAAAAGGTCTTGAGGCTACGGGATAGGAAATTTTATCAAATTTCAATAGGCATCTGAAAGACTTTTCTCAATAAAAATTAGAGTTGTTTTACCGGACTAAGAATCAAGCAATGAGAGTAAATGCTAAAAGTTATAATTAATCGATGCAAAAATCAAACTCGGCAGGTTGCCCTTATATTTAATTTGTATAAATGCATGCTAAATAATATGAAAAAGCTATATCTTGGCAGAGTAGCTTTTGTTGAATAGCCAAATTATTTTACGCTTCAAATTCATTACGCATTTTCGCAATTCAATTACAGAGCAATCAATAATCAGCCAATTCATAAGTGAGCACTAAATGTTGATCGGTGAATTAGTAAATTTGTTATAGCCCCAATCGCCTATAAATCGCCACTGCACCGTCGAATCAATCATATGGAATAGATAAATCTTGATGGGTTAATAATTCTTCGTATTTTGTTTCCCCCTTTCGCTGTACAGGGAGGCAAACGAAGTAAGTCTGCTGACCAAACAAACAGCCTTGCAACACAATTGACCACCTCAAAGTCTGGTGAGCCAAACGCGTTCTTACCAATGGCTTTTACGACTAGGCGAAAACTAAAAAAAAATGATTCAAAATAATTGCAGAAAAACGAACAACAAATACATACGTAAATTGGGAAAAACTCAAATCGTGCGAACAATTGCTAGTACCAACGTAGAAAACCAGTAAATCCAGAAAACCATAGTATGAGCCTGGTTAGCCGAACTCTTTTGTCACCGAGTTGCTAATGATAATTCGATATAATGCTGAAATGCATATAAAACTACACAAATTTGTGTAAATAAATCGCTTTGAATCAAGTCCACTTCGACATCTAATTTTGAAATCGAGTTGATGAACCGTTCCATTGTGAAAGGAGAGCGTGACAATAATCTGCTCAATGCTTACATTTTGAACATCCTAGTATTAAGGCTTAAAATGCTTATACATGCCACTATATACTTAACAGACCTGTCAAATAATGATTACTAATCGTAATTAGTAATCGTAATCATTACCATTACTAATTGGAAACCATACTAATCGTAATCATTAGCGGTTTGATTATTTACTATCTTGAGAATCCATTTAATGATTGATTACCAATTACTTTTAATTGTTAATGATTATTTTCCAATTAATTAAAAAAATAATTTAAAAAAAAAATCATGATTTTTGAAAAAAAAATTGTTTTGATTAATTTAGATTTTTTTTTGATTAATTCTTTCATAATTTTTTTTTTAGTATTGTTGTAGAATCATATAAATATGCACACCAACAATACTAAAAAGAATCTAAAATAATAAAAAAAAAATTGAAAATAATCAAAAGTAATCAAAACCGATTTTTTTTGATTATTTTTGATTTGTATGGTTTATTTTTGATTTTTTTTTTTTTTTAATTTTTTCTAATCGTAATCAATTAATAATTGCGTTTTCTTGAAAAATAATTAAAATAATCATTATCAATTAAATAAGCCGTCTAATTAATTGATTACTAATTACTAATTAAATTTAACACTTAGTTATCAGAGCCAAAGTACTTATATATAGTGCCTTTCATAACTATAGACCGGGCGTAAACGGTCAAACAAGTTTACCGAGTAATTGTGGATATTGTATTGGTAAACACTAAAAAGTTTTGTAAGAAAATTTAACATTGTTTTTTTCACCTCGTTTACAAATGAGTATAGCTTATGGTCAGCTATGAGGCTGGGAGATTATTGAATGCATAACTAACTAACACACGATGTTAAACATATTGGCCTATCAACCTACGATGCCCGCCGCATCAACAGCCGCATTTACAGGCCAACAGCTGCAAGCTCAATAGACTCTGACGTAGACACAGCTGTGGTCTTGTTACATACAAGCAACCAATGAAATGCTGAATGTGTATATTAAATAGGCAACCGCATTTTAAAATCTATAAATGCCGCCAAAGAATCGTTGCCAAAGTGCAACTAATGGTATGTGCGTTGATAGAGTAAAGTTAAGGTATTTCGCATTGACCCCGCAGGAATTGTTTTGTATGTAAAACAAGTCGGGATAGGGCTGTCTTCGACTGTGCCGAAGACTTTATACCTTTCATGAATACGCATCAGGGTTGTAAGTGTCCGATCCTTACTCACAATTAGTACAACCTCTGCAAAATTGTTAATTTAAAGATACATAGCCCAAACCCCATTTATTAGAACAATCGATTGTATGGGAGCTATATGTTATGTAGGTCCGATCTGGGTGATCTTCACTACACACATTACATATATAATAAGTACCAAACTTACAAAATTTTACGTTCCTAGATTTTAATTAATCGAAACTATCGATTGTATGGGAGCTATGCGTTCTATTGCTCCGATCTTGCTGATTCCGACAAATGATTAATCTCATGCAAAATGCCGGCTCCATACCAAATTTCATCATCCCAAAACTGAGGGAGTAGTTTGCGTACAAACAGACAGACAGACATGGCTAAATCGACTCAACTCATCGCCTTGATCATTTCGGTATACTTATTGGTGGGTCTATCTCTTCTTCTTCTCATACTTACAAACATCGGACCAAAGTTATAATACCATTTCATGTTCATGAAAGGTATAAAAAAATGGAAAATATCAATAAGTAAAGGTATTGTAGCCCATAGTCTTTCAAACATATTTCTAAAAATTTTTATAATTATAATAAATATTGAAGTTCTCAACACAAGTTTGAAAATGTTATCAAGGGGACCAAAGCTATAAAGTCATAGCAAAAACAAAATAAATGAAATAAAAAATAATCAAAAAAAGTTGCTTTGATTATTTTAAATAATTTTTGATTTTTTTTGATTATTTTTGATTTGTTTTCAGTATTTATGATGTGTATATTTATGTGCTTCTACAACAATAAAAAAAAAAATAATTTATCAAAAAAAAAAAAAAATAATCAAAAGTATTCAAAACAACTTTTTTTTTTGATTATTTTTGATTTTTTTAATAATCGTAAAAAGTCATGATTTTTTTTGATTGATTTTTTAATTAATTGTAAAATAATAATTAAAAATTGAAAGTAATTGGTAATCAATTATTAAATTTATTCTCAAGAAAGTAATTAATCAAACCGATAATCATTACGATTAGTACTCATTATTTAACAGGTCTGGTATAAAGGTAGTTTGTTTATTCAATTTCTTTTAATTTCTGTATTTGATATTACTTAACGAAAATATTTAAAAAGAAGATAATTTTAGGGGCAGCACATACATACATCTACTAGTACGACTTTACAAAATTACTGCAGCTTCACCAACAAGCCTGAACTGGATTCACATTAAATGTAGCTGATAGTAAATTATTTGATTTTATTTGAAACCTAACTTAGTTCTATCAGCAAAGTTAATAAGTAGCTCACCAGATCGCAAACCCCAAATGCCTAATTAATTTATTTTTCATTCGAAAGAACACTAAAAGTAAGCCACGGAATTGTGTTTCAAGACTTTGGCAGCTGCAATGAAAACCTAAAAAATTGCCATATCCTTTTGTCAGCTAAATTAAAACTATCAGTCATTATAATATCTATTTCAACGTTGATTATTATTCATTGCAAAATGAATTGATTCCATGCTTATTTGTCGATTACATCAGATCAACTTTAAAAATCGTACATACATAGCTACGAAACTTTAGTAAAATGGTAAAAAATACTTTTATTGGGTTACAAGATTATGAAAACGTATTGAGAAAGAACAACGAGGCTTGCTCAGGTTTTGGCTTGGTGAAACCGTCAAGGTCGTTTCACCTTGCTATATTCGTATAAATGTTTGAGATGTTTGAAAGTAGATGGTTGATGCGAGAGGTAGTTCGCTACCCTTTGACGGTTGGCATATTTTAAAAGAACACATTAGCAAATCTCTCGACAACGGTTAGAGTTAGAGCAATTAAGCACAGTTTGCGAAAAAACTAATACAAGTAAAAGTGTTTAAAGTCCGTATTGAAAAACCTTTTTATTCCTAGTAGTGCTACGCACACAAAGTATATTAACTTTAGTGGCGTAACGGTGGTATGTAACGGCATAAACGGATCGAGATAGATATTGACTTATATATATCAAAATGTTCAGGACGAAAAGAGAAATTGATTAAGCCATGTCCGTCCGTCCCTCCGTCTGTTAGCACGATAACTTGAGTAAACTTTGAGATATCTTAATGAAATTTGGTTTGCAGGTTCCTTGGCACTCATCTCCGAGGGCTATTTAAAATGGGCGTAATCGGATGATAGCCACACCCACTTTTTATATATAGAATATTTTCGAAAACACAAAAAAAGATTACTCAGTACATAATACACTTCTCAGGATTAAATATGGTACATAAATGTTAAGGCAGAAAATAAAATTTTCAAGAAATTTTTGAAAACGGGCTTGGCACTACCTACTTTTGATTAAGTCAAATTTAGAAATAATATTAATCATAAATCAAAAACTGTTCAAGATATCGAAACGAAATTTAGCACACATATTTATATTAACAGAAGGAATGTTTCGAAAAAAATGGGCGAAATCGGTTAAGGTCCAAGCCCACTTTTATACGAAAGATTTTGAAAAGGATCATGTATATATTTAATAGGCAATAACTTCGCGTAAAATAGCTTAATATCATTTCTATTTCACTTTCAAAGTGTCCGTGAAGGAAGAAAGTCAAAAAATAAAAATTTTTGAAAACTTAAGCAAATCGGATAACACACAAGTGAAATATCCGGGCAAGTTGTTAATACCCCATTGCAATAGGGAAATTATATACCTAGTTTGATTATTATACCATTAATGAACATGAAAGGTTGGTAAGTATGAGAAGAAGAAGAGATGGGCCCATCAATAAGCAAACTGAAATAATAAGGACGATGAGCTGAGTCGATTTAGCAATGTCCGTCTCTCCGCCCGTCTGTCTATTTGAAAGCAAATTTTTCAAACATAAAATGTGCATGTATTGGTATTTTGAAAAAATGTGGTAAGCAGTTGTTGGTAGGGAAGCTATTTATAAACAAATAAATTAATGGCGGCCGCCATGGTGTGGCGGTATTGTTGCCGGCCTAGTGGTTTGAAGAAGTTGTTCCAAACGGTGTCGCCCCTCGGCAGTGGTTTGGCAAACTCTCCGAGTGTCTTTCTGCTATGGAAGGCTTTTCAGCAAAAGTTTATCTCCTTTGTAGATGTCGTTCGAAGTCGGCAAAAATCTGTAGGTCCCGCCAATTTGTAGGAAAAAATCAAAACGGCACATCACAGATTGGAAGGGAAGCTTGGCGCGAAAATCTGTTAGGAGGTTTATGATGATATACCTGTTGTAATTGTAATGTAATTTACCCCTAAAAACTCATAACAGAAGTGTTTTTATTAAAAACAATCAGCTGCCTTTATAATACGAGCTGGAAGGTATTAAAATAGACTTGCGTAATTTGGTATGCCATAATAGATCACTACTAGGTATATAATGTTCGGTTCCACCCGAACTTAGACTTCCTTACTTGTTAATATATATAGTTTATCTGGTTTTTAGCAGCCTTTAATTTTAAACTTTATGAGAAAGTCACAACAATTTGCTTCAAAAATCTCAAAAAAAAATGGTTTTAAATCTCTTTTTTTAAGGAAACCCAAAATCTATAAGAAATGGGATTTTCAAACTAAAAGAGGAAATTAAAACTAGCAAAAGCATTATTTTTCACAAATATTTTTCAAAACCCAATTAAACAGTTTTTAAGTTTGAAAAAGTTATTGATTGTCTAGTCGCTGCCACGATATTCGACTTTCAGAAAATTTTCCTAAAAATGGCTCACAGTGTGGGATTAAGATAGTCTTCAGTTCCGAGTTGCCGGCGAGCACCTTCAAGTTTGATGAAAGTAAAACCAAAAAAAATTAAAAGAAGTTTTTGCCACAAAGTTGCGAGCTATCTACGGTGAGGTAAGCGTGATAACGTTATACATCAGGCATAGAAAATTGATCTCCTTTTAACTAGGAGACCAGGGGAAAACATTGCCAACAAAGTTTACCACAATCCTGGGTCAGCGCTTGAATAAAGTTAATCTAAAAAGTCTTTCGCTTTGAGTAGGAATGAATATGCCTACGAGTGTGGAAAATCCAAGGAGATTCCTACCTGCAGTCTTACAGAAAATATTGAAAAACATAGTCCGCTATGCCTCTATTGACATATCAGGGGCTTTCGATTGTACGATATATACTGTGGTACGATATGTGAAAAAGCTATGAACAGCTGACTTTCTTTCACATATCAGCACCTTTATTAAGGACTCTAATCATAGACGAGCTGTTTCACTTACTGAGGAAACATTTTGTTAACTCACAAACACATGGATGCGCATCAGAGAAAGATGGTATTATCATCTTAATATAATAAAAGTGTTTTCGTGTATTTTTCGAACGGTATCAAAATATCTAGGGATTACGCAAGAAAAAACTTCAGGTGCTCATCCCATCTAGTAACTACAATACAAGAAGAACTTTCTTACTCCGCACTTGGTATTTACTGCATTTGGGAAGCCTATGCTCAATGCGACCTACGACTCTCGAAAGAGTTTATCCCCAAAACGTCTACATGTTATGTTGAAAAAGCAATCTGCAAGATGGATTTTCCTTAGGTGTTGACACAAGATTTTGTAGGAGAAAAGAGCTGAGGTACGACGCAATGCATACCACCCGGCCCTGCAGATTTAAAATACCTGAAAGTGGATACTCCCATTGCACTCGCCTAACAGTGGTGATCTTTTCTGTCTATTTTCTTTAAAATAACATTATTTTCATTTACCATTCAATTTACATAAGACATAAGTTGAATGGCGGTCGCCGTGGTATGGGGGTAGCGTTGCTGGCGTACCACACCGAAGGTTAAGGGTTCGAATCCTGGGACAGATAACATCAAAAGTGGTTTAAAAAAGTTTTTCCAAAACGGGGTCGCGCCTCGGTAGTGGTTTGGCAAACTCTCCCAGTGCATTTCTGTCATGGAAGGGTTCTGGGCAAAAATTCATCTGCTTTCGTTCGGGATTGGCAAAACAATTGTAGTCTCGCCAATTTGTAGGAAAAATTAGAAGCACCACACTTCCCCGGAGGTATATATCTCGCCAATTATTTATTTTTGATTTGTAAACATCTTTGGGCTCGGTAGGGGCTGTCCTGAAAAGTTACGTGTCACTGCCTCTAAGCTTGCCTCTGCCGCTGCTTGTAACTGTGTTTCTGTCAGTGTCTAGTTGTTGATGTGGGTTTTATGCATTGAAGTGGGACTTGGTTTTGTGAGTGTGTGTGGAAAAGTGTCTTGCTCTGGTTTGCATTTTATTATTCAGAAATCGTGCGTAAACACGATGAATACTTGCAATCGGCAAATAGACGACCAAAAACCCAAACTGCGCTTATAACAAATATACACAGTGTTTACAACAACAAAACAACTTATTATTCTTGCTAACATTATTTTAGCTCAGAATACTCAACACGGTAGTTAATTTGTTTTGTTTGTGTAATCTTTGTACTTATGGAATGAAATGCAAGAAAATTAATTAATATGAAATAAAATAAAATAAAATCAAATGGAGGGAAGGGAATGTAAGGAAGGTTAATGGAAAGGAAAGGAAGGGAAGGGAAGGGAAGTAAAGGAGACTAAGAAGAGAAGTTTTGCCGTTGTTGAGATATAACCACTGGGCGAGGTATAATTTAATTAGTTTTATGAACAGGATACACACGTTTACACATCAAACTCTTGGAGTACTTCCAATAGGTTTCCTCCCTTGAAAAATAAAATTATTAGCAGTAGCTTGATTATAAATCGAGTTGGACATTTTAAATTCATGTGCGTAGATTTTATTTTACATACATCAATGGTATACTCATGCACACACACGCACAGGGTATTTACACATTCTTAGATACATCCCATTTGTATTAAAACTTAATTTGTGAATCTTGTGATGTTTAGCTTTACTTTCACATCTCGAAAATTAGTTTACAAATGCATCTCAATGAACCATTGAAAGCATTGTCAAGGCATATGTTTATACACAATTTTACTTAGCACACTACTTACAGATATTATAATTTTCTTCGCTTAAATGCTGCTTGGCGGCCGACGTAGTACAGTGGTAGTGTGCTGGCGTATCACATCGAAGATGGCTGATTCAAGTATCGGGACAGGAAACATCCAACATTTTTTGAAATTTTTTTTTAAAACACCGAGGGGAGTGTCAATGCTTGCCAACCCCCTTTTTTGTTTCGAAAATTTAGGGAAACGAAGAAATGTGACAATTAATTAGCTCATGTCGATGAACACTGATACCTTAATTGACCTTACCGGCTTAAAACATACGAAAGAAAATATTTTGCAGATTTTAAAAGATATATCTTTAAGACGGTTGGCGTTATCATGTCTAAATTTAGCACGTGAGTTATATTTGCTATTACGTAAATACTGACTGAATAAACTAAAATCGACTAATGACCACGCACTCTGAATTACAAAAGTTGCTTAAGGGGTCATTGTAGGGTTTCTTATAATTACTTAATATTTTATAATTTTATACTTTCTATTTTGTACTTTTTATTTTGTACTTAGCATTTTTAAAACATTTGAATCGTGTTCAATTTTGTTAATGAAAACTTTGAAAGTTAAAAAAATAATAAAAAGTCATTCAAGTGATTTAGATAAATTAAATTACAAAAGAATTATTTCAATTAAATATGTATGGACTAACTCCATAGTGATATATTAATAAAACTTCGAAACTAAACAGAACGAAACTAAACACTGAGGATGGCGATACGCTGATTCCGGTTTGTTACACAACCAAATTTAACAAGGGATGACGGAACATCATTTCAATATACATCAATGAAACTTCCCCCATCTTTGTCACATTTAACGATATTTCACTGGAATTTCTCCATTCATCTCTACTTTCTCCTTTCATCCCTTTTTAGCGATAACTATTACCAATTGAAAACACCAAGGGAGGTCTAATAATCCACTGCTTCCAACTTAGTCGAGGCTTTCCTCTAAGCTTCTTTGTCCAATCGCATAACATCACACATGGTCACATCTAGGTAAAGCTTGTACATCTCAGCGTTAATTTCCTTAGTTACTCGCCCATTGAATCACGGCAAGGGATATAAATCTTCCGGAGAACTTTTCTTTCGAATACTCCCAGGGCCATATCTTACAAATAGGTATATTACATTTCAGTAGGCTTTCTTACTTGTTAATATGTTATATGCGTTAGTTCTAAAATTGAGAAGTTTCATATTGTGGGACCCGTAGCAGTCTTAACTGGAACGAAATAGAATACATACGAGTAAAAGCTTGAAAAGAGTTTGGGAAATCTGATGTGAAAATTGCGACTTTTCTCATTTTCACCAACGTTTGAGATTTATTTGTCTATTATGTATTGGGATGGCAAATAAATTTATTCTTCCAGCATTCCCTGGGCAAATGACCTTCTGTTCCACGCAGCTACAAAATGTCTAGCGTTTCTCTTTAATGCTTTTAAATAATTTTTCCTTTTGCCATAACTTGGGCTTGTTCTTTACTTGAGCCATTGCTATTGCTACCGCTTTTTGCCCTCTAAGAAATGCAAAATTATGCGCGAAATCAAGTTTTGGTGTGGCTACGTCCAGGAATGAGTTTCTTCATTAGCAAATGTATGCCTTTAGACTACAAAAGCTGGGCAGACAAACAGGCTGACTGCCAGCCTACCGGCGATGCTGGTTTCGTTCGACAGTTGTTGGTTGTGCAGCTGCAATTTTTGTTGAAAACCGGCTTATTGCTTGCTACAATTCTTTATTCTAATTATTTGTTTGTTTCAGCCAAGTTTCTGCTGCCGAGTAGCAGATTTTTCACACTTAATAGGCAGCTGCATAATTTCGTTAGGAGTTGCAATTTGGTTATTGGATTATAAATGAGATTTCAGATTAGCAAAATATGTTTTTTTTTGTGTTTGGAATGAAATAAAAATATATTGAAATATAAGTAGCTTAGTATATTTACTAAGAAACTTTCATTTTCCAGCGTGGTGATCTTTATTCTGTTTGTCGGGAATGTTTATCTGATATTTTCGAAAGACCGAGTCTGCGCACTTAGTAAAACTTCATCTCCATCTCAATATGACTGTAGCTGTGCACTCCATAGTTCCAGCTCTCACAGTTGTTCTGGTTGTGGTAACGACAAAAACAGCCCCCGAAGGTACGCTCCGGTACTCACTTGCGGTACTGCCCGACTGTCGTGGTAGCGATTTATGACCAGTGAAACCGTCTAGGTCATGTCACCCCTCCCTCCGTAAGGACGGATAAGATGGGTAATGAGAGGTGAGAGGTATCATATCGTAGATCAACCATCGAGTTGCACGTCGTTACCTTTGTGCATATTAGTCGCCTCTTACGACCGGTATGCCTACCTCGGGCATATTCTAAACCCCTAACCCGCAGGGGCAAGCTCTCACAGTCATGTTTATTGACTAAAACCACCAGACGGATCAAAGAGGTATGGTTATCTAAATTTCAGTATCTAATATTATACCGCATTTAACCGTACTCAGCCGACGAAACGGACGGATAATATATGTTGTGTGCCCACTTTTGGTACAACATTACTGAAGCTGACAGTTTCCTAGCACTTTCGTTAGGAAAGCTTGTGAAGAATTAGGTCGGAACCCCGTGGTTCACTCTAGAAAAGTAGAAGTGCGGTCTACCACAATATACCGAATGAAGTTAAAGCTCAGTAGAGCGTCTTTTCCTGGGCAAAAAAGGTTCTCCTAGTGGTGGTAATTGTGAAAAGTAGTTTGCATTATACAGTGAGATATATCTCCATTTACGGCATCCAATAGACAAGGCATTGCTAAGAGATAAACAAACTGTCGATAATTCTGCTAAAAATCTGCGGATAACCTTGTGGATCAGACCTCTTTCACTTGAAATTTTCGTCGCTTGGTCGAACATTTTATAGGGTGATGACGGCAGCGAGTAGGTATCTCTGAATCTCAGTATTTACGTTCAATGACCGATGCTTCACTGCCTTTGAGGTGTACGTTGTATCTGGCTTATCTCAGAAGATCGGAGCTTGCGTCTGTTACGTTTGACCTGGGGCACTTTTATTCGCCTCACTGGCAACTCAAAACTTGTTTTGCTAGATTTTCCACAATACTAAGAAATTTGAATTGTTTGATCAGAGGTTGAAGGCTATCGAGCAAAAAATAACTTATCTTATTTGGATCTATTTTGCAGTTAGAGCTTGTTGCAACTAATAAATTTGTTTAGATTTCTGCTTTATTTGTTTTAGATAGTATAATGGAAATTTTTTTTTAAATTTTTTATAAGGGGCTGATTACGTAAGTCACCGTGATACTTTGCGTCGCAGTCACTCACATCACCTTCATTCGTATGTTTTCCTAAATAAATTCACGAATCAACTCCCATTTACTGACAGTCCTTGAAGGGAGTGCACGCCTTTATATAATAAGAATTTTTTCTTAAACGAAAAGAAGTGACTCTTTGGGTTTTACATAATGGGCCCTTTAATATAAACCTAAGCCAATACCTCCTACTATAGAATGTTCCAAGGACGTCTCTGATTTTCACTTAGAAGCAATATTTTGGTAGTAACCCTCCCTAGATATGGTGGCATATCCCAATTATATTTTTAAATAACAAACTTCAGATAGGTGGTAAGCTCGTCCAACACCCTAAGTGGTAACACTTAAGTAAGAGTGCTTAAATTGTTGCAGGTAAACTATAAAGAAAATTTGGTAGAAATGTGTCAAGTTCTTTTCTAAACAATAGCGGATACACAAAAGAGTAAATATAATAGGATTAGGTGGCAACCTTAGGTGGTAGTCCCACATATAAATATTTTTGCTGAAATATGATATAAAATACCTACGTTACCCAACTAGCATAACTCTTTCCATTAAAAAAAATCTAATGAATGGCAATGGTGTAAAAACGTTCTAAGTGGCCACATTTCAGTAGGAGATTTTTAATCGTTGATTGTTATATGTATTTAAAAGTTAATAAAAATGGGTAAAGTCGTTTACGAGATACCTCAGATATGCACTTAAATAAATAAATTATTATTTATATAATAACTTGTATTTTGATGCAAGCTTTTATAAATGGCGGTCGCCGTAGTGTGGCTCTAGCGGTGGTGGGCTGCCAGTTCCAGTACCAAGTGTATTTCTGCCATGGAAGGCTTCTCAGCAAAAATTCACGAAAAT
Source organism: Merzomyia westermanni (assembly GCA_949987695.1). NCBI lineage: Eukaryota > Metazoa > Arthropoda > Insecta > Diptera > Tephritidae > Merzomyia > Merzomyia westermanni. The sequence continues at coordinate 71,761,396 of OX465290.1, forward strand.
TGGAAGAGAAGCTCGGCGGTTTATGATGATAAATGATTTTTATTTTATTTTTATTTTTGTTTTAAGTCGACACCAACACAAAGCGGTCGACTAAGTGAACAAATTGTGTTTCGCTTTTCGAATAAAATTTTGCATAAAACCCTTAAAAATAATCACGAACATAGCTCACATCCTCAACTTTGTATATAACCCCTTAAGGTTATAAGATATCTGTTCAATCAAAAATATATTTCTAAGGAAAGCTTGAAATGTATTTTCATTCAACCAGAGTCATTGCTTAAGTATCCAGCTAAGCATAAGACATACGCTTTCAACCGATATTAGGCTCACTTCTTCGTCTAATATTTTTAACTGAAATATTTTCATCTACAACTTTGACAAATTGCCCACAATGTGTGTCTCTAGACCAAAATATGAAAATATCTCCTTTCAAATATTTTTCCTTGAATTTTACTTCTTCGCACGTGAAATTGATTATGTCGCTTTGTTAGCGATAGGCGCAGCCCACAACTACTACTCAGCCACATCTGATTGTCTGCCAGCAACTACTAAAAAACTTATCATAGGCGCAATATCTTTCCCTCTTATTGCTGATCGTATGTCTGCTTGTCTGCCTTTTGCTTTCTGTCTAACATACTTAAATACTAACATGCCGGCACCTGGACACACCACATATTTACTTGTACTTATTCAGTTTGTTGGAATTGACGTCAATTACTTTATTGTTGCATTAGTCTGCAGTTATATCGTTTCGTTAGCGCCCTCACACAATTGGATATCTGCCAAAGTCGTCTGAATTGCTATGAAATGCTTGTTTGTCACTTCAGGTTTGTTGCTTGAGTCTTTCGTTAGCCACCCTCTTCAACGGACAGCTGGCCTTTGTGCTTGTGCAATATCGATTGTACGTGTCTGCGAATATTTAATATTTCCTTTTTTTGTGCGCGAAGGAAGCATCTAACGCCTTTAAGTCAGCGTGGGACCGTAGCCGCTCTAAACCTGCTACTGTTCGTGTACGAATGTGATACGTTGCATGTGTGTTTGTGTGCGTCAGCTTGGTGAATGTTTATGCCAATCTCATTACGTAAATGAAAAATTTGATGTTGTATAATTTTTCCTTTCGGGAACTATGTGCAATATCGAAGTTCAAAAGTCTAATCCTATTTTAAAGCTTGTAGCATTCGCACTTCAATTGTTGCTAGTATTTGAATCTATATAATAGTTTAAGTTGATGTTGTTTTAACAGCAAAACTACTGTTCCAATGGTTTAGGCAGTGTGGTTGAAATGTAAAGTTTTTCCACTATTAGCTCCTAGCCAGCCTTTCATGCGAGTGATTAAATTTGATCATGTGGAACGTTCTAGGTAATCTCACTTTGATTTTCAGCATCTCCGAACCAACGTGCCATAAAATCATCGAGTTTTGGTCAACGTAACTGACTATTTGAAGGCAATTTTCCTCATTTAGTTCTTGGTTCTTTGGTGTGGCAGACTTTACTTTTATTTTTAGGGCTCAGAAACACGCTTTAGGTATTTCGAAATAATTTCGAAAGAATATGAAATGGTTCTGAAAGTATTAGTACATAATCGCCTTGATCTTGTCCCCAAAATGTTTCGATAAATATACCCAAACAATTCCTATTTGATCAGCAAAGTTTTCAAAGGGATTCCCGAAATAAACCATTAACAGTTCGAATAAATCATTGGTGAAATATAGCAGAAAAGAATACCTAAAATATGCAATAACTACTCCTAAGTGACCCCTAAATTATTTCGTAAATACCCCAAAAATTGTTCCCAAACCAATCTGATATGATTCCGAAAATATTCAAAAAAATTAATATCAGATATTTCTATATTAAATACTCGTATAATATCAACTTGTTTTCAAACAAAAAGTCAAATAAAAAGAAAATAATTTCAAAATATTCTTGAAGATGTTCCAAAGCTACTCGATAGTCCCAGCTATCCCGAATTAATACCGAGATAGTCATAAAACTAATAATTTACTGATTGTATAAAAGTCCACATAAAAACTAAAAAAGATTTCCAAAACTGGTCCCTAAAGAATATCAAAGTAATACCAGATAATGGTCCGAATGGTTCAACATAACAGCTAATAGGTTCCCAAATAAACCCGCATTTGTGCTATAATGATCCCGAATGGGAAGCTCTAAACATCAAAGCAGTCTCCTTCCTTATCTGGCATTGGTTCGATATTGGCTCATCATATGTTCAAAACTAACCTAGAATAACTACATACTCAGTTTGCTCCACTACCGTCGTTGCATTTGCTAGTAAGATGGGCTGTTTGTTGATGCTGTTGTTCTTGTTATTATACCTGGTAGTGCTACGCACACAAGGTATATTAACTCTAGTCGCCTAGCGGCAGTACGTAACGGCATAAACGGATTGAGATAGATATTGACGGCCGCCGTGGTGTGGAGGTAGTGTTGCCGCCCTACCACACCGTAGGTCCATGGTTCGAGCCCTGGTACAGGTAACATCAAAAGTGATTTGAAAAAAGTTTTTCAAAACGGGGTCGCCCCTCGGCAGTGGTTTGGCAAACTCTCCGAGTGTATTTCTGCCATGACAGGCTTCTCAGCAAAAATTCGTCTCCTTTGTAGATGCCGTTCGGAGTCGGCAAAAAACTGTAGATCCCACCAATTTGTAGGGAAAATTCAAATCGGCACACCACAAATTGGAAGAGAAGCTTGGCGCAAAAATCTCTTAGGAGGTTTATGATGATATACCTGTTGTATATCGCGCCATAAAGAGAGAGAGAAAAAGAGATATTGACTTATATATATCAAAATGTTCAGGACAAAAAGAGAAATTGATTAAGCCATGTCCATGTATGTGGGTTCCTTGGCACTCATCTCCTATGGCTATTTAAAATAGGCGAAATCGGATGATAGCCACGCCCACTTTTTATATATAGAATATTTTCGAAAACACAAAAAAAGTGATTAATCAGTACATAATACACCTATAAGGATACAATTTGGTGACTACATTGAGATTGAGACATAAAATAAATTTTTCAAGACATTTTTTAAAATGGGAGTGGCACCGCCCACTTTTGATTAAGTCAAATTTAGAAATAATATTAATCATAAATCAAAAACCATTCAAGATATCGAAACGAAATTCAGCATGCAGGTTTCCAGGTATGCAAGGAATGCTCCAGGAAAAAATGGGCGAAATCGGTTAAGGTCCACGCCCACTTTTATATGAAAGATTTTGAAAAGGATCGTAGAGATATATTAAATAGGCAATAAATTTGCGTAAAATAGCTTTACATCATTTATATTTCACTTTTAAAGTTTCCGTCAACAAAGAAATCCAAAAACTTACAATTTTCGAAAATCGGCGTAGTCCCGCCCCTTTTATAGTGGATTATTCCACAAAACTTTTTATGCCATAACTCCGCCAAAAATGAATTTGTCGATACGAAATTTGGTGATAATGTTCTATATATATAGGTGACTGCTTGCTGTAAAAATGGGTGAAATCGGTTAATGTCCACGCCCAGTTTTTTAACATAGTTCTGAAAAATTTGTTTGTAAAATTTAAAAAGCGATATTTCTACAACTAAGCAAGTTATATCAATCAGATTTTGTACACATAATAAAATAAGCTTTTCAAGAAAAACTCGGGCGAAAAAAAATTTTGTCAATTTTGAAGAATTAGGCGTGGCGCCGCCTACTTTTCAACATACAATTTCTGCTATTTTCAAAGGCAATCGTTTATAATTCAATATTGATATTTCAATGAAAATTGGTCAGCTGCTTCTCAGTAGTATGTGTTATACTCATGCCAAAAATTAGCAAAATCGGGAAACACAGAAGCAAAATATTCGTGCACGTAATTAATAGCCCACTGCAATAGCGAAGTTACATTAAATGTATGTAAGTATGAGAACAAGAAGAGAAAAGTTCACTAAAATGATCAGCACCATGAGCAGAGTCGATTTAGCCATGCCCGTTTCTCCGTCCGTCTGTCTGTCTGTCCGTCTGTCTATTTGAACGCAAACTAGTCTCTCAGTTTTACAAAATAATGCTGAAGTTCGTTGTTTGCTTTCGCCATTTTTTATAATATACTAGCAAACCCGGTAGACGTTGTTTTGACGTTTTGATACATAGAACACATCTATATATAAAATGTCATTAACTTGAACCAAATAAACTCCTAGCTATACCGAACTGCAGCTTTATATAACCTGGGGGATGTTCTAAAAGCTATATACAGACGGTGTCATACCCATGGACCTATCGTGAAAGTTCGAGAGCAAAACAAAACACAAAATATGTGGGCGCGGCACCGCCCACTTTTCCAAAATTATGTAGATATTAACTAAGTGACACATATATCCAAATTTCATTAATTTAAACCAAAACAGTTCGGAGTTATGACGAACTGAAACTTTATATAGCCTGGAGGCGTGGTTCCGCCTACTTTTTCAAAACTATATATTGTCTATGCTGTACCCAGTGATCCCAAGTATATATTGTGATAATTTCATAAAGATCGGTTGAGTTCTTTGGCGCCTATAAAAGACACCCTTTTTTATATCTATTTTTGTTACGCACACAAGGTAAATTACTTCATTCGGCATAAACGAATCGAGATATATATTTATTAATGTATATCAAAACTTTCGGGATGAAAAGTAAAATATCCGGGCAAGTAGTTAATACCCCACTGCAAAGCTAATTTGTATATTTTTTTTGATATTCATACCTTTCATGAACATGAAATGTTTGTACGTATACTGAAATGATCAGAAGGATGAGCTGAGTCGATGTAGGTATACGAGTATCCGTCTCTAGATACGTCTATCGTCTGTCCGTCTGTCTGTTTGAATGCAAATGCGAACTGAAAAAGTACTAAAATAGACCTGCGTAAATTGGGATGACATAATAGATCACTACTAGGTTTATAATGTTCGGTTCCACACGAACTTAGACTTCCTTACTTGTTTTTTATTGTTCTTGTGATTTTATTCTTGTTGCTTTCAGCGTTGTTTTTTCATTGCTCCTGTTGTTTGATTGGTTTTTGTTTTTTGTTGTACTTATAATTCGCATTGTTCGTGTTGCTCGTATTGTTCTTAAAGTTTTTGTGTTGCGTCCAGTCAGAGATACGGAATTATTCATTATAAACTTGGTTCGTTAAAACCTCTAGTCGTTCCGGTAAAGGAAATTGCCAATGAACAAAACAATAACCGTAAAAAATACAGTAATTTCTTGGTCTGAAAACCATATAAACTATATAAAACAAAACTATGTGTTATCAGAGGAACATAGTCTTACCCATTTTTTTATTCGTCGTACAGCTGATATTATTTACAAAAATCGATTTAAGATGTGTAATTCTTATAATAATAATATTAATTCCCAAACAGATTACCCGCCATATCCCGCCCGACCGACGCTATGGGCGCATCCGGATAACGCGCGATTTCGGAGCACCTTCATCCACTGCCTTCCACTCCGATTCGCAAAGGAAGATGCCAAACTAGTAGGAGTAAACAATGCCCTGGGATCACTTTCGTATTGCTTCAGGGTGGCGTTCCATATTTATCATTCCCTAAGAGCCTATCTATTGTACCTGCGTCCAGGTCTCGCTTTTTTATTCTGAGTGCAGTTTCTTTCCACACTTCTGGGCCACACAACATTTTTCCTATCACGTTATCGGCAGTAAATTCGAGCGCTTGTCGCTCCTCGCTCCATCTTGAGAATTTGAAGAATGTGTGTTAGGCATTTTCTTCGTCTGAACCTCCATGCACCCACTTTGGATCTTCCACTTTTCCCATTCTATATAAGTATGTTTTGAAGTACCGATGCCCAGAGATCATTTAGGCAGCGCAGTAGTTATCCTCGCCAAAGCTTTTAGTGCTCCATACCTTAATGTCAGTGATCCGTGTTGCTGTCTATCTGCCTCGGTTTTCACTTTCCCAGCGTTCTTGCCAAAGTCTAAACGTTTCCTCTTTGAATTCTTGGTAAGCGACTCTTATGAGCTCTTCGTCTGTCTACTTTTTAGCTTTGTTCTTTGCAGCGCCAATAGGTCGATGGGGATCGCTCTGGTGATCACTTGAACGGCTGGTCCTATTACGGTTCGATAAGGAGAGGCTACTCTCAAACTACTGATATTATCAGTTTACAGCGGTTCTTCGTCTTAAGTGTTTCTGCCCATAGCTCGGAGCCATATATTAGAGGGGACAGGGTAATGTCCATCAGTAGTTTCCTTTTGCTTTCTATCCTACAATGTTTGCCATCAGCCTACTTTGCAACGATACCTGCTTACATGCCTGTCCCATGCTGAAATCTTATCTTACGCCTAGATAGTTCACTACTTTCTTTGATGTTATAGTTTGGGAGAGGGGTTCGAGGCCAACCTCTAACGGTATGTACTTTTTGTTAAGAGTATCTACTCAGTTTTTTCTGCCGCTAGTTGGAGGTCAAGCCACTCTTTTGTGGATATCATATATATTTATATTCCGGGCGGTAATGACTGAGGCAATGTCGTCTGCGTATCCGACTAACTAGGTATCATCGGGCATTTCTATATTTAGGGCGCATGGGGAAGTCACAGTCGAAGCTGTATCATAAAAAAAGAGAAGAAGCTTTTGAAAGCCGCCAACATTCACAGCAAGAAGAAGAAATGAGGAGCTCCGTTAAGACGTAAACAGGAATCTATGGGGACTAGGCTACAGGATAGTACTGAAGAAAATTTAGGCCAGAATGTCGACACCTGATTTAGATACAGACGTAATGGATAACATAGCGAACGCACTTTTCCCGTCTCATGAAATAAAAGAAGACAATGAAGAACCCATCAAAGCAATAGCAAAAAAGCGACCTGAAGACCTGCTGGATATGTATAACCATGCCTTAGGAACGCATTATACGCTGAAATATGGAAGACGCAAAAGTTAGTACTAATAGGAAAGGGCAAAGAAGACCCAAACTCGCCAACTTCGTACCGGCCATTTCGCATGCTTGATACAGTGGGGAAACTTTTTGAAAGGTTACTAAAGCCATGTAGGTGGACTATCGCCCAGGCAACAACAGGCCTGGTAAGAGCATTTTAGGTGCAATTGAGGACGTCCTTACTAGTGTGGACGCAGCCCAGCAAGGTAATAACAAATCTAGGCGAGTTGTGCTTCTCGCAACCTTAGACGTAAAAAATGCTTTCAACAGCGTGAGATGCTGACATGCTGACTGCCTTAGAGCAACGGTTTCAAATCCCATGTTACCTACAGCAAGTAATCATAAGCTAGTGAAGAGAGCGCCGCCTTATGTACAAAACTTCACAGGACCCGCGGTGCATCAACGTCACATGCGAAGCAGCAAAAGGAATGGAACGTCCGCTACGATAGAATCTTTAACATAGAAATACAAGATAGATAACACATTGATAACACTGGATCACAAATTCCAACTTTTTTTCTGCACCAGAGACGCCATAGTGAAATTCCTATGTAAAATCACCTCCTAATTCCGAAAATCAAGGTTATTTTTACTTGAATGGTACCGTTTTTGAGATATTTACGATTTACCGTTATTTCAAAAAACAAAAAAGATGGCTCCACTTAATCGTGTATATCTCAAGAACAAACTGAGCTCTTCCAAGACGGTTTGAAAAATTTGAAAGCTTATAAAATTTACTATAATCAGTACATACAACACTTTTTGCTAGGTCCTGCAGATTCAAACATATTGAACAATCATTACGGATTTTTAAAATTTTTTTTGTAAAAATATAAAAAAATTTGTACTTTGCGAGGAAGCATCTCGAAAACTTTTTGTTTTTTTGCAGATATTTTTTCCCCCCTCTAAGCTCTGTTTAATTACAAAAAAAATAAGCTATCAGTGAACAAAATCGATGAACTAATACAAAAGTTATAAGCATTCAAGTAAATATATCCATTTAATACTTAAGTACCCTACAAATAATAGCATATGTACATATGGTTCTGTCTTAACTCTATGATCTTATTTTATAATTGAAAAAGTTATGTGTCTTGTTTTGACGCTTATTTAGATTAGGATCGGTTTCTCTTATGAGAAACCAACAGTAACCTTTCGCCATGCTCGTCACTTTCGTCGCCAAGATTTTGCGGGAAAAAATTTAAGTGGGAGTGTAAGAAATGAATTTTTAAAGACATATTTACTCCTGAAAGAAAATAAAAAAGTAAATTAGATAAATACATAAGTGACACATTAGTATATAATTTTCTTAGGCTGGATTTATCTTTCAATTCAGAACAAATTTTTTGTTTATATTTTTCCCGTTCTTGTTTGTTCGGAACTGGACGATGAATTCAGATTTATGGCTATATATTCTCATGTAAATTTATGTAATATATAATTTATTATAATATGTTTTTTTATTTACCCATTTCCGCATAGTTTTTGATTAAGTCGTTCACTATCATCTCGTAGTTAGGACTTTTGTGTTTGCCTAAAAAAGAAGTAACGACCTTTTCAAAAGAATCTCACGCTGCTGCCTCCACTGGTGACAATAGTTCTTTGAAATGGTTATTGGTCATCATTTTCCTTATTTGCGGTCCCACAAAAATCCCTTCCTTTATTTTTGCTTCTGAAATCTCTGGGAAGATTGTCTTCAAATGATGAAAAGCTTCGCCTTCTTTGTCCAAAGCCTTCACAAAGTTTTTGATAAGGCCGAGCTTGATGTGGAGCGGAGGTAGAATTATTTTTTCCTTCTTTATAAGTGGAGAGTATTTTATGTTATCTACCCCAACTTGAAACTCGATTCGTTCTGGCCAATCCTTTATGATGTAGTGGTCTTGACGAGCTCGGCTATCCCATTTGCATAGAAAGCAACAGTATTTTGTGTATCCACTTTGTAGACCACATAGCATTCCAACGACTTTAAGATCGGCACATATTTTCCAATCATGTTCTTCGTATTTGATTAACTTGAGCAATTTTTGCATTATCTCATATGTTTCCTTCGTATTTACTGCATGCGCGATCGGGATAGATGGCTTTTGGTTGCCAATATGCAATAATACGACCTTTAAACTTAATTTATTGCCGTCTATGAACAATCGCCACTCTTTTGAATCATATGGTTCACCAAATTGTTTGAATAGACCAGCAATGTCTTTGCAGTAACAAACACTGTCCTCCCTCGTATAGTACTTGGCAAATTCTTCATGACGAGTTCTATAATATGTTAACTTAACATCGGATGAAACAAATTTAAATTGTTGCATTCGAGACAATTCCAAATCCCTTATCCAATCATTGAGTTGTGCTTGTGACAAAGAATTTCTTTCGTTTTCCGTTTGAAATTCAGTACAACATGATGCCGCGTAATCAGATACTACTGTTGACAATGAAACTGGAGCCGGAACTAAAGTTAAATTTGATTCTGGCAATGTCGCTTCTGTTGAAATTAGTTCTGGTAATGACACTGTAGATACGCTCGCATAGGTTACTTTTCTGGACTTTCCAACCCCAAGTACTTTTGTAGTACAAATATAGCAGTCCGTTGAATGGCAAGTTGGTTCCCTCCACTTCATTGGTGTAATAAATTTCACACGTCGCCTAAATAGATAGTTTCAGGAATTAGTCAGCTATGCATTAAAAGGGAACAAATTCCTAATTTTTACAACGTACCTTTTTGTTCCGGTTTCCGAAGAAATCAATTCGACTCGGCATGTGGTGCACACAGTGTTCGGTGTCCATGGTTTTTCATTGTTTTTAGGCTCAATTCCAAAACACTTATAGTATGTAACTTTCAAAGGATTTGAAAACACACGTCTCATACTTTTAACAATAAATTGACCGCAGATGAAACAGAACATATCTGGATCATTTGTACACTCAAACTCTCGCGCCCTTTTATTCATTTTTTATTTTAAGTAAATGACGGGTTATAAACTGCAATTATAAACTGAACAGTATCCGGCGAGCCTTGCAGATATTATGAAGGAACAAGGCGCATGTACTCTTATTTATACTTAGATCCAGTAAAAATTCAAGCCTACCTAAACAAAAAGGTTCCCTAGTTCTACAAAGAAAACACTACCTGTCTCAAAAATATGCTCTTGTTTAAAATGTACCTAGGTTTGAGAAAACGACACTAACAGCTTTTTGTATCTAATAACTTTTCGAAAATCTACCTGCTAACTAACTGATATACGAATACTAACACATATGTACCAGTAGGGTACTTAAGCATTAAATGGATATATTTACTTGAATGCTTATAACTTTTGTATTAGTTCATCGATTTTGTTCACTGATAGCTTATTTTTTTTGTAATAAAACAGAGCTTAGAGGGGGGAAAAAATATCTGCAAAAAAACAAAAAGTTTTCGAGATGCTTCCTCGCAAAGTACAAATTTTTTTATATTTTTACAAAAAAAATTTAAAAAATCCGTAATGATTGTTCAATATGTTTGAATCTGCAGGACCTAGCAAAAAGTGTTGTATGTACTGATTATAGTAAATTTTATAAGCTTTCAAATTTTTCAAACCGTCTTGGAAGAGCTCAGTTTGTTCTTGAGATATACACGATTAAGTGGAGCCATCTTTTTTGTTTTTTGAAATAACGGTAAATCGTAAATATCTCAAAAACGGTACCATTCAAGTAAAAATAACCTTGGTTTTCGGAATTAGGAGGTGATTTTACATAGGAATTTCACTATGGCGTCTCTGGTGCATTTTGGCTGTAAACCAGTGTAATTAATAAGTTAACATACGATAAATAGTTGGAGCTGTACAAACAAAAGAAAATTATTGTCGAAAATTAATATCAAAATCAAAGAATAAGAAAACAATTAGTTGCTGTGTATTGAGGATAGAAAGAATTGATTTTTTATGCTGAGAACCGTGTCCGAAATATCAAATGCACCAGAATGAGAGTTATAATCTTTATAAATTGGTTCGGCACTGTTTCAAGACAAGTGGTTCAAAATGCATTTCGATGTATAAAAGTCGAATTTAACCATTAATAATGTCGGTTCATAAAATCGATAATAACAAAGATAATCGATTCAAGTAAATAACGACAGCAGAAACCACATTAAAGGAAATTTCAAAGTTTTGACAAAGTTCAGGAAAGTTAATCAAACTTTTAAATGTACATCAAAATTTCAACATTTTTAGAAAAATTTTGAATACGCAGTTTAATACTTTATTCAACTTTAATGTGCAGGTTCCCTGCAGTCAAACCAACTAGTTGCAAACTACTTTACAACTAATATATGCACCAAGCCCAACTAGTCAGCCAACTGTCATATTTTCATATAAGCAGCTGGTATTTTTTACATGACGATGTCCTACGAGATGTCAATTGTCAGATTTCGACCAGAACATACCAGTCATCTGCTACTCATGAAATACTAGTTTGTATATAGTGGAAATACACTAGTATCATACTGGTCGTAAAATACCAGTTTCATAGTAGTTCAAAATCATACCAGTATCATACTAGTTCGGAAAAGAAAAAAGAATACTAGTCCAAATGTGGACCAAAACCTCTAGCAGGGATTAAAATAAGAAGATGGGCTCATCAATACATAACTTTATTTTTCATCACTTTCCTTGTGAACAACCCCGATTTGGGATTGCAAAACATAATCTATATCTCTGAAATATTTCATAAGCTGGTTGCGAATTATAATAGTATGCAATGCAAATGAAATCAATGAAAGAAATAATTACAGCTTATGTCGCCTAAACACAAAAATTGTAGTCGTATACTAGTATGGATTGAACTTTTTCTGACTAGTATGATTTCAACCAGAAAATTATGGTTGGATATTAGTATGTTTACTGACTAGTTTGATATTTCACTGAATTTTTATAATTTTTTTGTCAACATGTATTATTTCCATACAAAATTAATTTTTGTTCATGCGTTATTTGGAAGAAATCACTCAACACCCTTGACGAAAGAAATTGAAAAAATTCAGGGAAATTTTTGAGCGAGTTCTAACTTGCACAATGTTATACTAACATTGATTGGTATACAAAATTGCGTACTCAAAAATTTTCTAGAAATTCTGGCAAAAAATTTGAAGATATTGATGTCCATTTTTTTAAAGTTTGAATAACTTTACTGAACTTTTTGTAAACTTAGAAATTTCTTTTAAAATGGTTTCTATTATGGCATGCGTTATATTTTAAATGAAAATTATTAAAATCACAGCTTCTGCTTATTTCATAGCACGATATCCAATTTAATTTCACTACTATTATATTGAACATAGATGTATATAGTTTTGATTTAGGTGTGACGAAGCCTCGCGCAACCGCTGCCAACTAGTCATAACTAAGAATGAGGAAGCATTAACATAGACTAATTACAACATGATTACATAAAATAGGCAATAAAATGATTTAACTGAATAATAAATAAATACAAAAACAAGCGCATCAAAAGAGCGGAAAACTTAGCTTGAGTTGTACGCGTAACCCTACTTTTGTTCATAATTTATAAACATTTTACAGCTCCTCTCGGGCTTGCAGCCCTTCATACAAATTTAGTAGCGTACTTATTGCTAGTCATTTAACAAACACACATTTCTACTCGCAAAGTGCTGGCTCATGCATGAACTACGAGCGGTATGGGCCTAACACACACCTCCACGCCTTACAAAGCTCAGTTCAGGCTTCAACAGCATTACGGTGTAAGTACTATTAACAGCAATAACAACAACAGCACAACTACAATTCAGCATGCCACACTTCCCGAGCATGACATGTGTTGCATGTTGCAGTGTTATTGAACTTTTATTATTATTTGAAAAACTACAACAGCAAGCAATAATAACTGACGTACTATACAAACAACAACAATAAATATATTGTACCTTCAACAAGCAACAAAACAACACCAACTACTTTGAGTCAAGTTAATTCAATAACAAAAAAGAGCCAAAGCGAATCTGCTAGTCAGCTGCTAAGTCATTGTGGTGGCTGCCTCTGAAAATATTCCCACAGCACCTGAGCCTTTGCGCTGCTGGCAGTCGATTGGGCTGGTGGCTTGGCAGAAAAATGGCAGGGCGCAGCTATTACTATTAGTCGCATAGCTGCTGCCAGAAGCAAGAAAATTGAGCTTAAATTCCCAGCAACAAATGCGCCAGCCGCAGCTACTGATTGTTTTTTATGTTTCTTTGTTTTGTTGTTATTCTTGTGGCAAGTGTTTTTAATGACTCGCAACTCAGGTTTTTCATACGAATATTCTTTACTTTTTCGTTTGGGATTTTTTGTTTGTTTTTAATTTTAATTTCTGCGGTGTATTTGAAGTGTTTAGTGTGTATCGCACAGCATCACAACGGTCCACTAGAGTACGTTTTTCGCATTTTTCCCCAATAATGTTACGTGGCAGTTATGGTTTTAGCAATTTATTATTGATGCAGCTATTTTGCACTGAATGCAGCATCATTTCATGGAGTCTCAACAGTGTTTAGCTGGTTTTTGTTTTACGAGATAATGATGCGGTGAGATTTTTTAGATACAAAGCGTAATGTGCTGGGCTACATTACCCAAAGTACCAAGTTACAGGACAACATCATCTTATTAACTTTAAAGCGCTAATCTTGTGCAGCTATAACTATCTCGGAAACGGCTCAACCGATTTGTATGAAATTTGGTACGTAAATAGTCCAAGGTTTGCCACTGTGAATGCTTCTAAAAGGCTTCCATCTATTAAATGTTTTTAAAAAGTTTTATGTGATATACTAATATGGGTATCAAACGAAAGGCACTCTACGGAATATTTAAAAAAAAATTATTTCCGAGCAGGGTTGTTACTAGCGATTTGTATAAAAAATCCGTTTTGCTTAATTGGACTTTTTTTTTTAATTTTTTCATTTTATTTTTATTATAGGTAAACAGCGATTTTTAATAAACCTCATATACGTATTAAACATTTTAATTTTGTAAATATCGCCATCTGTGCAATGGATTAAAAAGGGGTACAACTATGTGCATACTACAGCTGAAAACACATAGTTTCGTATAAATCACTTTTAGTCAATCTTGACTCTTACAATTAGTTATTTCAGGTTTATTTTTTTTTTTTTTGTTTTAATAATAATAATAATTCCCAACGGATTACGCGCATCCGCATAACGCGCGGATTATTCGTTCGTGCCGAGTCGTTGAAAGGCTTTGGTTTGTTAATCGTCGAGATCTAAAACTGCTCAGCTACAGAGAAAACCTCATCAGCTAACTAAAGTAGATATAGGACAGATTATACATTAAAAAATAACTAGTTAACAGAATAAAATTATTGTTAAAAGTTAAAATAAAAGTCAAAGAATAAAAAACAATTAGTAGCTATGAATTTAGGATAGAAAGAATTGATTTTTTTATGCTGAAAAGCGAGTCTGAAATATCAAATCTACCAGAAAGAGAGTTATAATCTTGACACAAATAGCGAAAAGGCTCATTTAACTGAAAATTTGTTCGGCACTGTTTTAAGACTAGAGGTTTAAAATGCCTTGAAGGACGAGACGGTACATTGAAGTTCACTTCACTTAGAAGAAATGGGCTGGATAGTGAACCATTTAGCAATTAAATCATAAAAATAATACCAAGCATTTCCCTCCGACTAGAAAGTGTGTGTAGATTAATGAGTTTTAAATGATTCGTACAGGGTGGCAGATTGTACGAGGGATCCCAATGAAAATATCTTAGGGCAAATAGTAAAAATTGTTTTTGAACTGATTCAAGGCGATCTACATGAACCTGGTAACGCGGGTTCCAAATTATAGAACCGCATTCAAGTATCGGTCTGACTAATGTAGTGAAGAGGGCTTTAGTTACATAAGGGTCGCTAAATTCTTCAGACCATCGTTTAACGAATGCTAGGACACCTCTAGCCTTATTGACTGTTGTGTTAATATGGCGGTTGAAACTGAGTTTATAGTCCATAGTAACCCCCAGGTCAACAAAATCATACACTTGCTCAACACTATAATTTTTAATTGTATAGGAAGCCGGCTGAGAAATTCCACGCGAAAAACCCATGTGTTTACATTTTTTAAGGTTAAGTGGCATATAATTTAAATCGCACCAAGTAACAAGTGTATCTAGATCTGATTGTAGCTTATTTCTATCTTCAAATGACGCGAATGACATGAAAAGCTTTACGTCGTCGGCATACATTAACATTTTTGAAAATTTTATTATTGTAGAAATATCATTTATAAACAACAAGAACAGAATCGGGCCAAGATGGCTTCCTTGAGGAACCCCCGAAGAGGCATAGATGACATCGAATACTAAATTTTTAAATATTACTCTTTGTGTCCTGTCACTAAGGTAAGAAGAGATCCAGCGATTTAGACCCGGCTGGAAGTCCAACTGATTTCTAAAGGTATTTGAGACATGACTGGTAAACTCAAGTAAATTCGTAACTGTGGACTTTCCCTTACTGAACCCGTGTTGGCAGTCAGCTGTCAAAGTAGAGATCGGACCCTATTGATTTTTAACAATAGCTTCAATGGCAGAAAGCTTTGCGATGCCACGATCGTTCTCTATAGAAGACCTACTCCCGCTGTTATGCAGCGGTAGAAGAAACGATTCTTTCCACGCAGTTGGAAAAACACCACACTTTAGTGATAGATTAAGCAAATTGGTTAGGGGTTGGTAAATATGGTTCGCACACTTTTTCAAGAAACATGTAGGAATCCTATCAGGGCCGCATTTAACAGATTTTTTTAAGGTTTTAAGGTAAATTAGAACATCTTTGTCGCATATAATTGGTGAATTAATTAAATTTGTCCCGTGTAGCTTATAGGGATAGTTTTGAAAGTTTGAATTGGTGACGGCAGAATAGTTAGAAGTGAAAAATTCAGCAAAGAAATTTTGCGATATCTTGATTATCGCTAGATATAATGTCTTGATATTTCATGGCTGAGGGAAACCCTGATACTTTACATTTAGAAGTTACGAAACCATAAAATGACTTTGGATTGAGAATAATGTCTCTTTTGGTTTAAGAGATATATGCTTTATAGCACTTTTTATTCAAATCTATGTACTTCTGACCTAGAATGGAATACAGTAGGTAATGTTTTTTTAATCCGGATTTCTTATATACATTAAATGATCGCGTTTTCCTATTTTTAAGAGCCTTAAGCTCTTTAGTAAACCAAGCTTGCATAGAATGATCATAAGTTAATTTACGTTAAACTTAAAGTTTAAGGGAGAACTTTTGTATTTTTTAGTTTCAAAACCAAATGATTTCCGCTTTATTGGTTTTAATGTGCATAGCTCGAATATGAACTAATAAAATTTTAAAATCATCCATTTGGTTGCGTTGGTATTATATATTTAATATCTTAAATGACTTTCGCTTTATTTAGTGGTTCGTGATATATTTTTAGTAATACATTGAATAGGAATTTTTCGTATAAAAATTAGTTCATGAATTTTATTATTTTTGTTAAAAATTGATTTTGCACAGGTTGATTTATCGCTAAACAAGACAAATTATTGAATAATTGATTTTGCCACATTGAGGTCACTTCCCTAGTTGTCGCCTGATAGTATTTCATATATTTTGGCGTTTACATTTTTCTCTTTCTTAGGTCTTGCCATGTTGTCAGGTTTTTCCAAAGTTGCCACCTTTTTTTTTTTTTTTTAGTTAGGTGGACCTCGTGAGGACCTCGAAAGCGACCAAACCTGGCTACATTTCTAGCTGTCCTAGTTAAGATGTCACTTGACAGGTAATTTGCGTCATATTTTAGTAAAAATATTTCTAAGTAGGCCCTAGGGTTGCCACCTATTGGTATACTATTTTTTTTTATTACTATGATCAAGGTTTCTTTGAAAGTATGTATAAAGGCTATTTTCTGCAGTTTGAAATCTCTCACACTTAAGTGTTGCCACTTAACTTGTTTTCACATAACTATCACACATCTAAAGTTAAAAAAAAAATCTAGTTGGGGTTATATTTTAAATAGGAGTTGTACCATTCATGTTCCTTAAGCTATTTTTACACTTTTAAGAAACGTTTTCACCACCCATAGCTAGCGCTAACTAGGGATAGTGATGTTGGTTCCGACTGATTAATATAATACAAAATGGCGGCCCCATACCATATTACAGTCAGATATCATGGCTAAATCGGCTCAGCTCATCGCCCAGATCATTTCTGTATACTCACTCGTGGATCCATCTCTACTTCCTCTCATACTTACAAACATCGGACCAAAGTTAAAATACCATTTCACGTTCACGAAATGTGTAATCATTACAACTTTGTTACTAAAGCATGTAATGTGCGGTTAGTTCTGATTCGAAAAGGCCAGTTCTGGCCGAGTAATCTTTTGTGAAATCAACAAATCAAAACGTATCTCTTACTTGTTTTACTTTTATTTCTGTATGAATATGCGAATCTCAAAGTATTTGTTTCACACTCGGTGTTTTAAATATTTTTGACATAATAAAAGAAGCGTGAAATTAAAATATGTATATCATAAATTTCAAGTACGCTACCATGATTTCAAGTACGAAACATGTTGAACATAATATATATCCACTTCTTGTCATTTGTATGAATGGGTGGTTGATATGTGTTTGCTGATACGCTCAAATGCACAGTATTGTAAGTGCCAGCACTAATTTCACTGCCACCACTAACAAAAACATAAAATCAGCAGCATGAACGACCAACCGTCTGCAATCAACCACCATGCAATGCGCGTAGCCAAACCAAATCAACAAACAAACAGACAAGCGAACACACATAGAAATGTACATCAATATAATCAACAATTCGTAGTCACTGAAACTAAAGCGGTCACGATAGTTACCACCAATATTAACATCACTACCAACAACTAATATTTGCTTGCTACGTAAATTTATAAAAAAATTGGTTAGTTGAAAAAAGTTCATTGCGTCGATGACAAAAAAATAATTAACAGAGTCCAACGCCAACCGCAACTGTGAATTTTAAAACAAGTGGAAAACCAAAAAAAAAAAACAGACATTAAAAACCTTTATTACAACATTAATAAATGTTACTTGCAGGTAAAGTAATTACAAAAAATGTATAAAAGAAATTTGATTAAAGCAAGAAGAAAAGCCGGGAGGTAAATGACCTCCAAAAACGCAAATGAATTTTTTAGAATGAATTTAATTTGGTGCAAATGAGCTGTTTGTTGTTTTTGTTTTATTTAAATACTCAAAATTTTTTTGTTGTTCTCATGCTACTTCACTTTTGTGATGTGACATGACTTTTCACAGAAATACGAGTGCTGTGCCAGTGAGTCACAGCGGAATGACCGCGTGAACATATATTTGACATTCATATCGTTTGTTTGTATGTAAATAAGGCTAATGAGTTGAACACAATCTAGTACGGAAGTACGAGAATTAACAACTACAAATAAACATCAAAAAGATGCAAGAATTAAGTTGGAGTCTGAACTGAATTTGTGGCGAAAGATAAAATTGTTGAGAAGAAATTTTCTTTTTTTATGAAATTTAAAAACGATTAAACACACGATCGTTGTTACTTAGAACAACAATTTTAAAGACATAATACTGGCAAATAGTTCTTAGATTCCGGAGAAAGCATTCATAAGCCAAGCAAATACATAAAATAGAATAAAATAAAATAAAATAAAATAAAATAAAATAAAATAAAATAAAATAAAATAAAATAAACTAAAATAAAATAAAATGAAATAAAATAAAATCAAATCAAATCAACTAAATCAAATCAAATAAAATAAAATACAGTTATTTTTAATTTAATAATGTAAAATATAATAAATTAAAAGAAAATAAAATAAAATAAAATAAAATAAAATCAAGTCAAATAAATAAAAAAAAAATATAAAAAAAAACAAATAAAAATAAAATAAAATACAATAAAATAAAGTAAAATAAAATAAATTAAAAAAATCAAATAATAAAATAAAATCAAATAAATAAATAAAATAACATAAAATAAAATAAAGTACACTTAAATAAAATAAAATAAAATAAAATAAAATAAAATAAAATAAAATAAAATAAAATAAAGTAAAAACAAAAAAAAAATTAATTAAAATAAAATAAAATAAAAAAGAAAAGAAAATAAAATAAAGTAAAGTAAGTATAATAAAGTAAAGTGTAACAAAATAAAATAAAATAAAAAAAGAAAATAAAATAAAATAAAGTAAGTATAATAAAGTAAAGTGTAACAAAATAAAATAAAATAAAAAAGAAAAGAAAATAAAATAAAATAAAATAAAATAAAATAAAATAAAATAAAATAGAATAAAATAAAATTAAATAATATAAAATAAACTAAAATCACATAAAATAAAATAAAATAAAATAAACTAAAATAAAATAAAAAATTAACTAAAATAAAATAAAATAAAATAAAATAAAATAAACTAAAATAAAATAAAGTAGAAAAAAGAAAATAAAATCAAATAAAATAAAGTAAAATGAATTAAAATAAAATAAAGTATAACAAAATAAAATAAAGTAGAGTAAAATGAAATAAAACAAAATAAAATAAAATTAAACAAAACAAAATAAAATAAAATAATATAAAACAAAACAATATGTAATAAAGTAAAGCAAAACCAAATAAAATAAAATAAAATAAAGGAAATTAAAATGAAATAAAACAAAATAAAATAAAATAAGATAAAACAAGCATAGTCATAGCTACTATTTGTTTTTTAAAATAAAATAAAATAATATAAAACAAAATAATATATAATTAAGTATGACAAAAGAAAATAAAATTCAACAAAACAAAATAAAATAAAATAATATAAAACACAACAATATGTAATAAAGTAAATTAAAACCAAATAAAAGAAAATAAAATAAAGTAAAGCAAAATGAAATAAAACAAAATAAAATAAAATAAGATAAAACAAACTAAAACCAAATAAAATAAAATTATATAAAACAAACCAATATATAATAAAGTTAAGTAAAACAAAATAAAACAAAATTAAGTAAAGTGAAATAAATTAGAATAAAATAAAATAAAATAAAATAAAATAAGATGAAACAAAATAAAATAAGATAAAACAAACTAAAACAAAATAATATATAATTAAGTAAAGTATGACAAAATAAAATAAAATTAAACAAAACAAAATAAAATAAAATAATATAATATAATATAAAACAAAAAAATATGTAATAAAGTAAAGTAAAACAAATAAAATAAAATAAAGGAAAGTAAAATGAAATTAAACAAAATAAAATAAGGTAAAACAAAATAAAATAAAATAATATAAAACAAACCAATATATAATAAAGTAAAGGAAAACAAAATAAAATAAAAAAACAAAATAAAATAAAATAAAATTCATTGAAGCAAAATGAAATAAAATAAAATAAAATAAAATAAAATAAAATAAAATAAAATAAAATAAAAAAAAAACAAAATAAAATAAAATAATATAAAACAAACCAATATATAATAAAGTAAAGGAAAACAAAATAAAATAAAAAAACAAAATAAAATAAAATAAAATTCATTGAAGTAAAATGAAATAAAATAAAATAATATAAAAAAAATTAAATAAGATAAAGTAAAGTATAACAAAATAAAATAAAGTAAGGTAAAATGAAATAAAATAAAGTAAGGTAAAATGAAATAAAACAAAATAAAATAAAATAAGATAAAACAAACTAAAACCAAATAAAATAAAATTATATAAAACAAACCAATATATAATAAAGTAAAGTAAAACAAAATAAAACAAAATTAAGTAAAGTGAAATAAATTAGAATAAAATAAAATAAAATAAGATGAAACAAAATAAAATAAGATAAAACAAACTAAAATAAAATAATATATAATTAAGTAAAGTAAAACGAAATAAAATAAAATAAGATTAAAAAAAAAATTAATAACAAAAATTAAATCAAATAAAATAAAACAAAATGAAAAAACTTAAATAACATTAAAAAAAAAATAAATTATAATTAAATTAACATTTAATCAAATAAATTCATAGCTACTAATTGTTTCTTATTCTTTGACTTCTATATTAACTTCTAACAATAATTTTATTCTGTTAGCTAGTTATTTCTTAATGTATAATCTATCTTATATCTACTTTACTTAGCTGATGAGGTTTTCTCTGTAGCTGAGCAGTTTGAAATCTCGACGAATAACAAACCAAAGCCTTTCAACGACTCGGCACGAACGAATAATCCGCGCGTTATGCGGATGCGCCAAGCGCCGGTCGGGCGGGATATCGTGGGTAATCCGTTTGGGATTTATTAATAAAAAAAAAAAACGATAAAAGTAAGGCAAAAAAATAAACAGGTGAAAGACATGAAAAGGAGATAAGACTAAAGAAAATGAACAACGAAAGAAGCGAAGAAAAGGAAGTTGAAGGAAGGGAACAGCAAGAAAAGAAAACAGTAAAGTAAATAAAATTAAACAAATCAATAATATATAAAATAAAAAAATCTGAATAATTTAATAATTTATAAGGGACAGGAAGCATAGCAAAGCTAAGGAAAGGAAAGTAAAAGAAAAAACAAGGAACAGGAAGGAAAGTGAAGTAAAGCAACAGCAAATAAAAGTGCTTAAAAAAGGAAAGTTTAGAAAAGAAAAGAATAGCGTATATAAATAAAATAACGTATTATGGTTGAATTTTAACCACTAGTCAATTATAGTCCTTATAATTGTTACATCGATAATCATGTTTCGGTGTCTTAGAAATACATGAAAATTAAACTTAAATTCGACAAATATTTAGCTTTTACTGAATTAATTACCAACAAATATTGATATTATTATTTATTAGCCATGTAACTAAATAGTGATTAATTCAATAAACGTTTTTTTGCATTCCAGATTTCTCCAAAAAACTGATAACAGATTGGTTTGCTTCGAAAACTTTATGCTGTAATGGTAAGTAAATAAATTCTTCAACGACTGTTCTAATTATCCACTTATTTTCAACAATTTCTCCACTTCTTTATGTTTTCTGCATTACAAATGAATAGAGTGAAAGTGTCATTAATATTGGTGCCTTTGAGTTAAACCAACTTCTGATTTCTCATCACTGGTGAAATATTAATATTGTAGTCACATAGGCATATAGTATAATTACATTATTAGGAGGGGTGCTCTTTTTTTTTGTGCTCTGGCTCTAGTCTTGGTGAAGGTTCGTTATATCTCAATGTTATATTCAATTCTAACTTGCAAATATAAACCTGTTCAATAAATACCTAGACATAGTTAAGTAGAAGAATGAAACTATAATAAAGTATTTCATAACCAAAACCTTCTTGCATGTCTTTTGTGTTATTAAATTTTGGGCAAAGCTACAACAACTACATACGGGAGAGGAATAAAATAATTGAAAAAGGAGTATATCTCCTCAGGCTATTTTTCTAGAGTGTGATTCGAACGTGCTTCCAGCCACGTTGCTATTAACCAAATTCACTCCGTGCAATTTGTTGCTATTTTTTTCTCATTTGTTTATCTGCCATATATTTACTATGGAGCCGCCAGCTGAAATTCGACGATGATTTGCACTAAAATCTTTCACTTTGTATTTTGAACCTAAAAAGCCATTTAAGAGGTTGTGAGAGGAAGAAGAGATAGAGGTAGTTATTTAGAGAGAGATAGATTGAAGGGAGTGAGATAATATTGGTAGAGAGATAGTGATAAAAAGAGAGAGAACTAGAGCAGGATAACAATAAGGTGAAATGAAAGAAGAATATTGAGAAATAGTAAGAGTTCGCAAGACACTACATAACAGGTCTGTTTAAGAGACTAGTAATAATTTATGTGTGAGAGCAATGTTCGACTGATCAGCTGTTATATTTAAAAGTTCAAAAATTGCACAGATTTTCGACGAAATTTAACCCAAAGCGGTTATGAGGTCAAAAGAAAGTTTTAAGTGTTTTCGTATAAAAAAGTCGATGAGTACGAAATTTCCTATATAATGATTTATTAATTAAAAAAACTAAAACTATAAATCAGATCCTTATAATGTCTTGTATGTTCTACAAATATGTATACATATTTGTATGACTTGTTTCTTCCAAAAATCGAGCCAGCTTAATGTATTTTAATTCAAGTGCATGGAACTAAAGAACAAGTTCATTGGGATAGATGCAACATAAAATAGTAGCGAAAGAGCATATGTTTCGGATGTGCAGCGCGCATTATTATTTTTTCGTGATATGTTTTTATGAATTTCATTCATGACGATTTCGCCTGTGGGACGTCAACTAAAAAACAAAATCAACTCAGAAATTGATATGAGTTTGTACAAATGTATGTAAAATGTATATAAACATGCATAGCATGTACTATAACGAGTTAATGCCCAACAAGCAAAGTAAACTTAAAATAAAGTTTTAAAAAGCTTTCCGAAATAAATATTAAGCTTACAAAATTCTGGCTTTTCGTTTATAAAATGTTTGATAATTGAAACGAAACGTTGGTAAATTAATGTAAGCCTATAAAAAATTTCAAAGAAAGCTTTTTATAAGGGTTTTTTGTAAATTTTATTCAAACCATGTTTTGTTATTTAGCTATTGTACTATAATAAGTTGTAATCATACATTGAATGCTGCAACTTAAACGAATTATCAGAAGATTGCAGAAGTGGTTAAGATGCAGCCATGATTTTTGCTTTTTCGTCCACATTCTCATGTAAAATTTCTTATGAAAAGAAATTAAAAATTTTTTATGTTGAAAGAAAAAAATTGACAAATAGTTTTCTCTAGATTTTTTGTAGACATTTTCACTTCACTTTCAACGTTTGTTATAGTTTATAAAAAGTTTGCTTTAAACTTTCAAATAAATTAAAACTGAAAAAGCTTACATATCGCTTGTTGTAGCAAGTTTACTTTAAATTACTTTTAAAAACATTTACAGAAATGATTGTTGGGTTTTAGTGCTTTGAGAAACTTATCAAAAGGCTATAATAATTAAAAAAATAAACAAATGAAAATGCTTGTAACCATGACGGCTACATCGACACCTGATCGAAGCTAATGCGGGTAGCCGTAAATATAGGTACATAAATCTACAAACAAAAAAATGTGCACCTTATATAAGGCTTATCAATCAAAAGGCTTATAACATGAGGCATGAAATCTATAAGAATTATCAGCTATCAGCTATAACGCAACTCTTTTAGCTGTAGTGATGTTATCAGGTATATGTTTTACCTCGGAGATGGCCTTATATGAGGCTAATATACAGATGTGTATAAATAAATATAAAGTAATTTGCTTACGTTAGTCCCGATAAAAATCAGTAACTGTTTGACTGATTCCAATATATTTTCCTTCTTCTTTATGCTCTTTTTTCTTTAAAGGTTAAGAGAATACTTTAATTAACATCAAAATGCTGACGAAAAAGCTCACGTTTTTCTCACGAATTTGGCTGTTGTACCCGTTGACACAGACAACCCTTTAAAAAATTCCCGATGCATGTTGATGTTACAACTCTTTAATGTAATTTATTCCAACTTAAATTTTTGCAGCTGTAGGGTGGGCCACGATAAATCCTGTATCACTAATGTAAGCTTCCAAGTAAATTCGGCAATGGTTTAATACATTAATTAACTTATAAATAAAAATTAACGTGCTTTAGAGGTCGGCTATATTTAGTATCTAAAATTTATGGAGGGCGAGTAGTTTTTTTTAAGTTAATGTTTGTATATTATTTTATTATTTGTTCAGAGAGTAGAACGGGGGTGCGGGGCACCTTTACACCTTGTATGTATTTATTGGGGGGGAGCACTTGTGGCTCTAAGCTATAAGCGCGGGATTGGCCTCCTCAAAACATAAACTATATCTTTGGAATATTTCATAAGCTGGTTGCGAATTACAATAGCAAGCAATGCAAATGAAATAAACAAAATAAATGATTACAGCTTATGTCCCTTAAACATATAGTAAGAAAGAAGCTCGTCATAACCTAATAACTATTTCGTGCAGATTAACGACATTTTGACAGAGCGAGATAGAGCTGGAGAGCTCTACTGCTTGAACCGAAGTGACTGTGTTGTTGTTCTTTTTGAATCAACGGCAACAACATTCCCGAAATTTAAGCACTTTCTAATACAAGCCCAATTGACGTGAGATTAGGCTTAGTCAGGCAGTCTCACCCAGCTTAGTTGATCTCCAAAAGATGCTTGCAGTTAAAGGTGCGACCCAAGGTAAACGAAAGCACTATTGGGTGGGAGACGAAAGGCGTACCAACGCAAAATAAGCAATCGATCTGCACGTCACCACCTTTTTCAGTACCCGCAATGACTTTACGCGCCTGAATTACATGAATCCCAATAACAAGCCCAGCATCTACAAATTACAAGCTTTAATAATTATATTTGGTTACCTTGAAAGTGATTAAGGTTGGGTAAGGTGAAAAGGGCTGAGCCAAACTTTGTGTTAAAGCTGTCAGCCTGAAACTTATGACACATGGGGGCTCCTTTTATTGTTCTAAATAATCTATAGAAATTTCTCGATACCTTTAATTGAACCAATTTTTGGGGTCAATAAACTTAGCTAACATCTTTATTTCGAGTTTTGATATTTAGTTAAATTATTCAAAAACGGTTGAACAGAATAACTAAGCGCCTTTTACTTAGTGGCGGACATTGACATAGCACGTGCTGAACACTTGCCGGCTCTTCGATATATCCTCAGCTGCGACAGTCATCATAAAAGCACATGGCTGTTCTTGCCGCCCAGAGAACCTTCACGAAGGCAGAGGCAAAGTTAGTACAAAGTTAAACAATTGTTGTGAACATATAAGTTTTTTGCTGTTGCACAGAGTATAATTCACCTTTTTGGACTTTTTGTGCGGATAAGGTTTAATAAAGTAGTAAATTTATAACTTGGCTTGATATACCTTCGAGAAGATTAAGGCTGACCTTCTGTTTCAACTGTCGTTGGATTTCTGCTGGGTCTCAGAGGGGCACCACTTTTTGAAAAACGTTGTACTGGGACTCGAACTAGGCACCACCGGAACAATATTTGGTTGATCTCCAGATGATCGCGATTGTGCGAGATAAAGTTAAGACTGCATTCCTTATTAAGATTGAAACGATTTGGGGGGAAATACCTCCGACTAAATTAAAACCGAACTTCTCTCCCGATTTGTGTGTGGTCCCTTTTCTAATTACTTACAAAATTTTTTGCTGTGTGTTTATGTTGCTTGCATTATCAGCAGGTATTATTTTACTATATTTTACACAAGTTTATTGCTTTTCTTGTATTTCATTATTAGTTTTGTTTTGTCATCGTCTCACCTCACAAAATGCTCGTAAATAAATATTATTTTCGCAGCAGACTTGTTGTTGAATGCACTTGTTGTTATTGAATGCAACAACTGTCGCAGCACCAGTAGGCAACAACAGCCATAACGGCGGCAACGATTGCAGCAAACTTGAACTTGAATGTAGGTCGCACGCATTTTTATGACTTTCACGCACAAAAGCGAAACGAAATGCAACACAAAATTAAAGACAAACAATGCGACAAAACAAAAATGCAAACAAATAAATGTCAATTGTATGTATGTATATAAATATCCATGCAAGTTCTTGTTTATGCACCTCTTGCTACAGCGCTTATAGACACATTTAGTGGAAGAGAAAAGTCTGCAAAATTTTGCAGTTGTTGTTGTTGTTGTTGTTGACATTGCCACATCGATTTGCAATGCTCTTGCATGACTCTATGCCATGATTATGATTACCGTTATTTCGCACTGCAGATTTCGTTCTGTGGTCGTTCACATAATCATTTGATTTATTTTTACCTTTTTGGTCTTACTGGCTCGGCGCATAATTTCACTTTTTCACGTAATTTTATACTTAAACTTGAAATCAACGTGAAATTATATGAATTAGTCAGATTTACACAGCAAAAAAAATAAAAATATTTGTAACAAGTTATTGTGACGCGCGTAGTAAAATATACAACATTTACATTCACTATTTTAGTGTTTTAGCGAAAGGGAAATTGCTAGCTTACCCAAAGGTGAGTTAATCATTCAAACTAAAGACTTAAGCAACGAACTTGCAGCTAATTATGATTTTTTCGCTTGGTTTTTCATTTATTTTTGTTTTATTATGCGCTTTCTTAATCAGCTAATTTGCATATTTATTGCGCAAAAGTTCAAAATTTATAAAATATAAATTGTTGAGTAAATAAAACAAACCAATGGCTAAATGTGTAAAGAAATGCTTAGCCAAACCAAAACTTTATTAAAGTCTCTATCTCTATGGCGCGATATACAACAGGTATATCATCATAAACGTCCTAAGAGATTTTTGCGCCAAGCTTCTCTTCCAATTTGTGGTGTGCCGATTTGAATTTTCCCTACAAATTGGTGGGACCTACAGTTTTTTGCCGACTCCGAACGGCATCTACAAAGGAGACGAATTTTTGCTGAGAAGCCTGTCATGGCAGAAATACACTCGAAGAGTTTGCCAAACCACTGCCTTTATTAAAGTAAAAGTGGAAATAATGAGAGGGTCTCTCTCATATACATTAATAAGTCCAAGGTAGATTGTATAGAGTGGCAGTGATGCATCCATAACAGCTTCAGTCGACATATTCATAACTTAGCATTTTAGCTTATTGCTACTCTGAACCGAAGAAATACAAACAACTTTCTTGGTGCACAGTTCTTTAATGAGCTACTACAGCCTTTTGCTGTAACTGCGCTTTACACTTTTTAGGCCTCATATCCATCTGCATTTGAACAGTTAAAAAGGTGGTTGATATCATAGGGGGACACACCACATGCCATGTCGGTGCTTATTATGAATAAGCAAAAGTTTTATCAATGACAATCTCCAGACCGAAGTTCAGCCAAAGTGACTCACGTCTGCCGGGGAGTATCGTGTTTTGCTGCAGCGGGGCTGGAAGTGTTGCTAATATTCATGCTACTCTTTTACAGGCCATTTTGCGACCATTCGTGAAAACTGAAATTACGACTTCTTTGAATTCCCCTTCTTTCTTCGAAGCGAATATAATCTTAAAGTTTGTATTGAAGACTGTCCTGGGCCAGATGTAAGCCATTTTTGTTTTAATATAGCAGTGGTTGTCATTAATGAAAATTCAGAGACCCGATTCCCTAGTAATAGGTGCACCCTTGTCGCTCCGGTGATCGTACCAGAGACATTGCACTGAAAGTTCCCAAATGAGTTTATATAAGAACCCCCCTTATTACCATCAAGAGAAGGTAAGTAAAAACTCGTGATGTTCTTACTAGTGGAGACGAACACTAGCTATGTATTTGGAGGCTCCCGCTGAGCATCGCGGTTTTAGCCCATATCCTCAGATTCAATGATATCTGCATGATCCAACTGATCACATAGGGCAGAGACCTTATCATCCGCGTAGGAAGCTACTTTACCTCTATTCCCGTAGAGTGAAGAGAGAAGTGGTTGGATCACACCACCCCTCCAAAGCTGTGCTATGTGAGCACTACCTCAAAGCTTTGGGATTACCATTTCTAATACATAATCTATCCTACCCATTTTACAATAGGATCTTC
The DNA here is from genome assembly GCA_949987695.1 of Merzomyia westermanni. Lineage (NCBI taxonomy): Eukaryota > Metazoa > Arthropoda > Insecta > Diptera > Tephritidae > Merzomyia > Merzomyia westermanni. Next base: position 71,789,902 of record OX465290.1, read on the forward strand.
AATATCGAAGGCATGGAGAGCATCTTCTAATGCTTTCAGATGTTCACATAAATCGTGACTTCTCCTTGAAAACATTTCTTTCAACACTGTCACAAACTCAATAGGGCATAACAAAATTAATGTCTATTGAAATGAAGAGCTTTTGAATTTTCCAAGCATACCTGAAGATATCTATTGTCACAATTATAACAATAGTCATTGAGTTGAATTTTGCTATAGCTTAAGCATACGGCTGTTAGTCTACTACCTTTGAGCTAGTAGTATTTTAGTCCTCCTAACTGTCAAACAAAATAGTAAGTTTCTCTAAAGGTCAGTTTTCTGGCTTCCGGTGATTTACAAGCTTGCTCCGTCGCTTGGTTTTTTAATTGAAATGCACTGTAATACGAGTGAAGCGTAAATGACTTGGAAATATCCCAGAGATTCCGATTAGATTTACGGGCCACCTTCGAACCATTTGGATTTCTTCTTATTTCATGACATAAAAAAGAGGGAATACCTTTAAATCTAAGACGATGGAGACGAGATATATGGAAAATATCGTCCTGCCACCAGTTACAATTCAAGCGTTTTCCAATGAGCTTTAAATGAAGTTACATAAAGTACTCAATTTGAACTAATCTTGCTAGTAAGAAGTAAAGTTAATTATTAGATAATCAATACCATATAATTTTTATCTAACTTTCCACTGATTTAAAACTGTGGGTAGTTAAGTAAGAAAAAATTAAAGGAAGTCCATTGAAAGCTTGCTTAAAATGTGATCGAAATACGTTGCCTGGCAAGTGTTTAAAGACGACATTTATCTGGTAAAAGAGATTGTCGATGTGTCGAGCGGTCGCACTATTTCAGTTATAATTACAAAACTTTCAAAAGGATCTGCAGTTGCTAATTCTTACCAGAGGCAGTGACCCAAAATTTTTGCTCAGAGATCAGAAGCGTGAAAATGGAGCAATTGGGAATGTAAGAGAAAGTGGTTGAGATAGATAAAGTAGACAAGATGTAGAAAAAGAAATAGAAGGAGAAAATAAAAAATAAAAAATTAAACTTAAGTTTTAAATAGAAGAAAAGAAATCTACAGAAAGGAGATAAGAGGGAGGGAAGATGTGACGAAGAAGTGAAAGGTAGATATATAAATAAGAAAATAGGGCAGAGAAAAAGTGAGTGATGGTTAGAATGGCAGTGATATAAAAGTGGGGTACGCCCAGCTACAGCTATGTGGGTTAGGGTGGGTCGATTTATATGGACGAAAGTTAACCGACCAAAACAAGTCCCAAAATCCAAAAAAATTTCTTTTTTTTCAAAAAATTGTTATCGCCAACGTTTTTAGCGTACATTTTTGGGTCGGACAGGGTATACATGAAAATTTTAAAATCAAATGAAATTTTTTTTAGTAGGTCATGAAGAAAACCTTCAAAATCAAAGTCGAAAAAAGTAAGAAAAATGGAATTTCGCAGGCTCGAAAATTATTTTTTTTGGGTATGCGTAGTGGAACCTTTTTTTCCTGAGCCCAAAACCTACCGACAAATCGATGGCGCGATTTACCCGATATCGATTCGGTCTAATGTAGGTATTTAGCAAAGAACAAATAGCCAAAATATGCTAAAGAAAGTGAATGGAAATAAGAGCCACACTATGCTAAGCAAAGAGGTGCATTTAGCTCAAAGAACTACTTTTGCGTGATTCGTCGTATTATGATTATTATTGGCAGGGGATCAACATTTAAATATGTTAGGTTTTTTCTTTCGAAGGAAGCATTATTTTAAGCGAAACTTACATTCACTTTTACCACCTCTGGTAATTTGTTTAGGTCATATCTACTGCTGATTAGGTAAAATGTATGAAGTTGGGTATGCACATAAATGGGCTGGAGTTTTAAGTAAAACCAAACGCTGAAAGAATGTACAACTTGCGTTGCAGCAAAAGCAATAACAAGTTTGTATGCTTAAATATCAACAACAAAATGTTCAGTGCTAAAAATAGTATCATTCAAATGCCAAACTTTTGGTAAAACTTACACGTGCAATCTTAAGAAGAAAACGAGTCAACGTACTTTGTGGTATTTTTGCAATCCTGTTTTAGTTGAAGTTTTAACTTTATTGTCTTTTTAGAAGTTTTTATAAATTTAATAAGTTGGGCTCTTAGAAGGTGTATGCTTCTTTCAAGTGGCTTCGTCTTACATCGAAGTTAACATGAACAGCATTTCTTACTTTAAGTACACTTCCTTCTTGGGCACTCCACGCGATTCAAGTGAAAGTTCAATGAAGACAACAAGAGCTAAATCTTCGTTTCGTCGCTTGACCTGTTTGAGACTACCCAAAATGCTTATAGATACAAATGCACTTAAGCACATACCCACTGAAAATGTATATCCCTTATATAAGACTTATTTTATTTAATCAAAAGCTTTTCAAATAAGAAATTTTATAAGCAACATTCGCAAACATAAACAAACTATTTTGATATTTCAGATAGAAGGTTTAACTCACTCTCTGATCTCATGTGTATGTCTGATGTAAATTATAAACATTTCTCACTCATAAGGGATACATTTAGTCTGGAAAAACAGCTAGTAGGAGAAGAGATGTGCACTTCCTGAGAAAATAAAGAGGCTATATGGCCAACTTGAGTACGAAGATTCAAAAAATGCGTCGAGGTAAAAGAAAGAAACATTAGAGAGGAATAATGCGCAAATATAAAATTGGGTGGCCTAGTTATCGACCTTAAGTTCTTAAGTTATATCGGGAACACTTCTTTTGATTGCTAAATTGGGAGGAATATGGCTAAATCGATACTCAAATCCCTGACGAAGAAAGCGTCCTATAATTCGATTATTTTTATGCCTCGGAATAATAAACAAAGATGCAAGAAGATGGGATGACGCTCACAGTATTTGAGAGAAAATATTTCTCTTGAAATATACTCTCTGGATTACTATCGACAACCACATTTAGATGGAAATTGCCCACCGAATTGGTAACAACAGGTGTTAGTGACTCCCTTTGTATTTTTAATTGGCGTCAGTTATTGCTAATTAAGGATTCCTAATACTGTATAGAATATACTCTCTTTATTATAAGATTTATCCGGCATGGCAGCAATCTTCACGTCTGTCGTACTTCTTGTTTTTTACAACTGCTTACACCATTTTTTCGTGGGTACGTCTACATATATATATACCCTGTGATGTAGCACTAAGTACTCATAAATATTGTCCCACGTTTCTTGCTGCTTAATCACTTCTTTGAACTTTCATACGGAAGTCTGCATTTTTGTATATACATTTTTGCCAATTTGCGAGATTTGTTAGTTTCCATAAAAAACAAGCCAACATAACTTTTACGGGAAAAGTTGTAAGAAATTTCAAGATAACCCGTCGTGGTCCAACAACGATACAACACAACAAAATAAAGTGTCACTATAATATCTCCGCTGGTTATTAATTCATTAATTTTTAATTTGATTAAAAAAGCAATAAAATATATTTGGACTGTTCATTTTGCAATTATCTCTTGCCTACTTAAAAAATGTTGAGTACTCATGTAACTGTACTTTTACTGTGTAGAAATAGAAGAAAACACATTAGCTCAGTCAGCCTGCTAAATTTTATTACTAATTATTAATCAATTAATTAGACGGCTTTTTTAATTGGTAATGATTTGTTAAATTTTTTTTTAAGAAAAGGCAATTATTAATTGATTACGATTAGAAAAAATCAAAAAACAAAATAAAAAAAAATATATAAAAAAAAGTCAAAAATAATAAACAAAAATTGTTTTAATTACTTTTGATTATTTTAATTTTTTTTATTTATTAAAATTTTTTTTGTGACTATTTTTGATTTTTTTCAGTGTTCTTGATGTGCATATTTATGTGCTTCTACAAAAAATATCAAATAAATTAAAAAAAAGACGAATAACACAAAAGAAACAATTCAAAAAAAAAAAATTTTAAAAATTATCGTAAAAAATCATTAATTTTTTGTTAATTTTTTTTTTTAAATAATTGAAAAATAATCATTTAAGATTTAAAGTAATGGGTAATCAATCATTAAATCGATTCTCAAGAAAATAATTAATCAAACCGGTAATCATTATCATTAGTAATAATTACAATGCATTGTTTTTATCTATCGAATTGTTTTAGAACTACAAAAGTGGTTTATTGTTATTTATTTTGTTGTTGTTGGCATCCAAGTATACCGGCAATGTGCTTAGCTTAAGTGGCCCATGTAGCCGATTTTATTATTACTAGAGTTCGCCCAGTGTTTGAAATTCAACCAATAAACTTTATTTTATTTTATTTTTTTGCTGTAGGTATGTTTTATCCGCCTTTTTTCTTCCTTTCTATGTCGTTCCTTTCCTCTAACATATTTTTGTTTTCCTTGATTTCTTTTTTTACTCTCTTATTTTATTTTTTACTTCTTTTCCTTTCCCTTCCCTTCCTTTTATTTTCATTCTTTCCCCTTCGTTTTCTTACCTTTCCTTTAATTCCCCTTCCCTTCCTTTCATTTCCTTACCATTCCTTTCTTTCCTTTAATTTTCCTTCCTTTCCTATCCTTTCCATTCCCTTCCCTTTCCTTCCTTTCCTTTCCTTTTCCTTTTCTTTCCTTTAATTTTCCTTCCTTTCAATTCTTTTCCTTTCCTCTATTTTCCTTTAATTTTCTTCGGTGTTTAATACTCTTTATGAGTAATCATTTATTTTATTTTTGTAAACCCTGTTTGTAGGTATCAGCAATGAATTTTACATATTTGCTCATATTTTACATTGCTTGTTTAATGTATCCAACAAAGCAACTTTTCGTGCTCTCAGGAGAGCAGCTGACACTGGGCATCGTAGCCAGTAATCAATACAATAACAACAACTAAAGCAAAAATGCTTGACACAACAGAGTATCTATAGTGCGAATACTTATTTTTCATTGGTCCACTACCAACTCTTCGCACTCACAGTGAGAGCCGACCACACGAATAACACAAAAACATGCATGGCAAGTCTACTCACACTACTACGGCTCTTAATTTTTTCCTACAAAGCAACTCCTCGGCCATGCTCACGATTCAGCATAGTACACAAAAAGCAAGTACACACACACAGCGTGTCTATAGTGTGAATAAGTAAATGTGTAGTGGTGTGACTTTTATGTTAAAGTTTTTATATTAAAATGATTTTAAAAATTTTTTTTATTTACGGATAAGAGTACAACTCAAAATTTCCTATCTATACATATATAATTTGTATACCTTAGAATTATAGTTTAGCAGAAAACGGTTCTACATTGCATTCATCTTGTCTATTTATGTATAAGATTATTATGCCACAATTATTTTAGTATGTCCAGTATAGAAGATATATTTTCAACTTCTCGTCGAATCCAATTGGGATTTGCATATCTATAAAAAAGTCTTTTAGCTGGCGGTGGGCATGTCAGATCACCTGCTACATCCAAGTTACCCAGTCATGCAGTTACCCTCAAAGTGACTATGGTATTGTATACAAATAGCTGAATCAGTTGACAATAAAACCCACCCACTTGTTCACTTTTCTAACAACCCTCAGTAAACATAAACACGCTTCGGGTTTTGTAGCAAAATTTTATCCTACCTACTTAGCCTTCTCTAATGAGTATGTGTGCTGTAAAGAAGTTGCTTATAAACTCAAAGCATCACAAAAATCTATACTCATGAACCCAGAGTTGAAATCAGGAGAACGCGAGAGTGTCACATGGTACTGTCTCTGCATAAAGACCACTTAGACGAAGGTATGAAAGTGCAAGAGTTCTGAGATATTGCTTCTACCGGCATTATCGTTGACTGCAATGTCGTTTTCTTCGTAAATTATTGTAAAATTATTGATGATTTATAAAACTTCAAGAAAAGGTGGAATACTTTCAATAATGTTTGATAAAAATAGATTGCACCATTTTAGTGTGGGAAGCAGAACACTAAAAAATTTCACCTTGCTGACTTTACTTTTCAGTATCCCCTCCCGAACTTATTCTTTTCAGACCTATTAAATAATAATTATTATTTGATGAATTATTTTCTTGAGAATCCATTTAATGGTTGATTACCATTACTTTCAATTTTTAATAATCATGAATTGTGTAGTATTGCTGTAGAAGCTCATAAATATACACATCAGCAATACTGGAAAAAACCAAAAATAATAAAAAAAAAAAAAAAATATTAATAATATTAAAAAGTAATCAAAACCACTTTTTTTTGGTTATTTTTAATTGTTTTTTGATTTTTATTGATTATATGTTCTTTGTGTTTAATTTTTTGCAAATCGTAATCAATTAATAATTACCTTTTCTTGGAAAACAATTAAAATAATCATTACCAATTAAAAAAGCCGTATAATTAATTGATTACGAATTACTAATCAAATTTAACAGGTCTGCTTTTATCAACTTTATTTTATGGTTCATGGTGTTCCGGCCCCCAAACCTAGGAACTCCGACAGGAAAGAAGGTATGGCTACAGAATTTATTTTATGGAAAAGGTATTCGAGCCAAGAAGATGCCAAACGTCGCCCAAGAACTGCACTAAAAGATCGAAATTGGTGTAATAGTTAACTTGTTCCAACCTTTTCTATTTATTTAAAATGTATGCAACATTGCCAGTCGTTACGTGTGCTGTAGAACGCTCTTATTTGACCTTGCGATATCATACAACCTAGACTCTCAGATGTTTTGAACTGTACACCGAAGTAAATATAGAAGGTTTACTTATTTGACTTACAGCTGCAAGATTACTTTTGGTTTTTTTTCTTTGTCTAAATAAAATAGTAATAGGACCCTGTGAGAAAAAAAGCCTACCATTGCAATGGTTGAAAAATTATTCGAGAAAGCCGTTACTTTAGATAAACAAATCAGAAAAAATAAAATAAAAGTTTTATAAATAATATACGATGCGTTGAAAATTCGTATACTGCCAATAGCAGTCGCCCATGCAATAAAAAGCGTGTTTATAGGATTACCAGAAATAGGTTATGTGATTTCACCTACGTAAAAAGGGGTTTACGCCCCTTACTACAAAGGAGGACTTTTGAGTATGCCATCTTTTATGCCTGTTTAGGCCTATAACTTGTATGAGGCTCAAAATAATATTTACAATTTTGCTTTTTTGGTAGTTCTTTAATCTATTACGACCTGTGTCTGTGAATAACATAATTTTAAATGTGTACTGGGTATACTGACCTATGCACATACGTCCAAATAACATATTTATATTTTATTAAATGAAAGTCCGCGCACATATGTGAGATAACTTAGACATAATGATTCGGTAATTATCGTCGCAGTTTATAGCTAGTTTAGTAAACGTTAAATAAAAGTATAACAACTTACATTTAACGATCAGAAGGCAAAAAGAAATCATTCATTTCCACTATCTAACAACGTAAGCTTATTTGCATTATAATTTCTTTTCTCATTTCCAGCGATTTACTTTTACAGATTACTGTTTTAACATAGACAATGAACTGCAAACTAATTTTTTTGTAATAACTTTGTTAACGTGTATTTTATTAATTTCTTCACATTCTTGTTTTTGCCTCATGCTGGTTGACGCTAGCTAGTTGTATACCTAGTTGCATAGTCAGAGGCGGTTGTTGTAGCGTTCTGTAACAAAATTAATTCAAGCGAAAGATTACAAATCATGAGCTGCTAGCCCAAAAATTAGAATAGGCTGTGTTGGGAGTAGAGCACAAATTTGGGCTATAAGCTCGAAGTAGCTAATATGTAGTAGTATGTTTCGCCTTTACGGTTGAATGCCTAGGCTGAACGACATTTCCAACGGTTTCTACGGTACATAAGCTTTTACTGCGAGGCTTTCTTTGCAGAAATACACTGACAGTGTCTGCAGATGCATTAAAACTTACTCAGATGTCACTTGTTAGGTAAGCGTTATGTAGAATTAAAATTAAGGAACTAGCATTAAATTTGATAGAGAATTAGGCAATACCTTAGCGCTAGGCTTTTACTGTTGATACTTGAAATTCTAAAAATATCTATATTTTTGACCACATAGTCTTTGACCTTGGGAATTACTACTAGACGCTATATCCAGTCACCTGAAACTGGCTAATTTTTGCATCCAGCTATGAAGTTCGTTGCTTAAGTCTTTTTATTTCCATGTGCTTTGTTCTAACTGTTTTCTTTTTTTCAAAATTTCGCAAGTTCAGATAAATGGCTACATTATGATGAAATCCAATGTTCTACTTTTTCGCATTGTAGGTTGATATGGTGGAGAAATTCAGAAAAACCTTTAAATTTATAATAGACCGCCAGTTGAGTAGACTATGAGGAGAGGTCTGCAATCTGTTGTTGTAAGGGCTTCTTTTGTTCGCATCTGAGAATGATTACTCAAAGAAATTGTAATTTGAACCAATCCAACATTTTTTGTCTTAGAACATCTGAAATAAGTCAATCACCTCGAACCACACTAAGGAAAGAACATTAGGCCATCTTGTGTGTTCCCCTCTTTGCCGTACTCTTGCGCATTATATATATAATTCCAGGGCGAACTAGCAGTTTTTGACAATGCCATATAATTTATTTTGTTCAGTTAAATCATTTTTTTAATTTGTATCCTTACTTAGAAATACTTTGTTGAAATATGACGTAAAATACCCATACTTTGACCATATTGCTATAACTATTTTGATTTCAAAACAAGTAAGGAAGTCTAAGTTCGGGTGGAGCCGAACATTATATACCTAGTAGTGATCAATTATGGCATCCCAATTTACGCAGGTCTGTTTTAGTACTTTCAGTTCGTATTTGCGTTCAAATAGACAGACGAACAGACATATAGACGTATCGAGAGACAGACATGGCTACATCGACTCAGCTCATCCTCCTGATCATTTCAGTATACTTTTTGATGGGACTATCTCTTTTTCTTCTCATACGTACAAACATTTCATGTTCATGAAAGGTATGAAAATCAAAAAAGATATACAACTTCGCTTTTGCAGTGTGGTATTAACTACTTGCCCGGTTATTTTTTATCCTGAACGTTTTGATATACATTAATAAATATATATCTCGATTCACGACTTTTCTTCTTTCTTTAAATGGTCATCTAACCGCCTGGGCGATTTTGACCGTCCAACATAGCTCGCCAGTCGTTTCTTCGTTGCGCCAACTGGCGCTAATTGGAAACACCGCGGGATCGCAAATCGGTCTCCACTTGGTCCTTCCATCGGAGTGGTGGTCTCCCTCTTCCTCTGCTTCCACCGGCGGGTGCGACTTTTCACGATTATTAAAAAAAATCCAAAATAATCAAAAAAAATCTCGAAAGCAGAAGTAATCAGAACACCTTTTTTATTTTAAATAATCGTAAAAAATTATGATTTTTTTAATTAATTGGAAAATAAGCATTAAAAATTTAAAGTCAGTCATTAAATAGATTCTCAAGAAAATAATTAATCAAACCGGTAATCATTACGATTAGTAATCATTATTTAACAGGTCTGCTCCAGAAATGCATATTTTATTTAATTGTTTTTAAATTTCGGATAGGTGGCAACCCCCTAAACATGACAAGTGGAAACACTTAGAAATAAGAGCTCGAAATGTAGCATAATTACTATATTGAAACCCTAGTTGGTAGCCCTATCTTGAATAATTTTGTTGAAATAAGACTTAAACTACATATCGGTTGATACCTACTTTCGCATATCTTGCTTGTTTAAAAAAATTCAAATAGATGGCAACCATGTAACACCATTCTCAATGGCAGTAACTACGTCTAAAGTCTTAAAATGTGGTAAGCTTGCTAAATAGCTAGTTTTATCCAAAAAAAAATCAAAAAGTAAGCATAACGCGCACTTGGGAAAATCCAAAATTGGGTATATAATGCTTGATTGAATTATTTTTCAAAGGCGATTATGAAATACTTCATTCACTTCATCTGCAACTAATTAGTTGCAATTCGCTTTTGAAAATATTTGGTCGGTGTTGTTTGTATTTTGTTTCCCTTTTGTTGCTGTTTTTGTTTTCTTTATGCTAATTAAGTATGTAATGTTAATTTGTTACAAAGCTGTTGAATGCCAACGGGCCTGTAGCCAGGTCAGCCAGTGGATTGAAAGGCTTTGAAATCGCCGGAAGATGCTGTGCGTTACACAAATTCTACAAATAAAGCAATTAATAAAACAAAAGTAAAATCACATATACACACACAACTGAAAACAATACAAAATTCATAATCTAAAAGTGTTGAATACAAAAGTATTTTAATTGTTTTTACGTGTAAATTGTATAAACCCGAATTGCGAAAACGGTTTGGTAACCCGTTTTGTTGGTTGATTTTTATCAAACTTTTTCTAAAAATGCGCAGTTTTTACAACAATTTTATGGCATTTCGTTCTGCTTTAATTCACTTAATTTGATTGCATCGTATTCTAAGTAGCATTGCGCAACAACAAATGAGTATGAATGAAAAGTGCGGATACGCTACTTCCAGCTATCAAGTTCGTTGCTTAAGTCTTTTGATTTAATGTTGACTTTTTATGAGCTGTTATATTTTATTTGCTTAAGCTCAGTTACATTTCGAAATAGTGCCGCGAAAGAATAATGGTCAGCTGAAGTTTGATGAAAGGCAATGCTCTAGTTTTTTGCTGGCCAGTGCCTCAGAAGATAAAAAAAAACGTTTTCTTTGAATCATTCTATGATGTGCTTAAGGTAAGTATAGTTGAGAAATTCAGAAAAACCATTAGCTTGTATTTCATGACTCAAAATGCTGACGAGGGGTTCGCTGGTTCATTTAATTCATATGTAGCTACCATTCCTACATAGTAACTTAACGAACTGTACTTGAAAACTTCTTTCGACTAAACAATTTCAAAGATTTTCAACTAAAAAGTTTATATGACACTTTTCTCTATTGGATTAAATAACGTCCTGCAACGGTATCCAAAGAGTCCCGGTAAAGTTTGTAGTAGTATCGACTTAGGTTGAATTTATTGCCATACTGCCAAGTGCTGTTTTTTTATAATAATAGTTCTCAACGGATAACCCACCCACCTTTGGCGAGTCGTTGAAAGGCAGGTATTTGTTAAGTGTCAAGATCTAAAACTACTCAGCTACAGAAAAAAAACTCATCAGCTGAGTAACATAAAGACTAAAACATAAATATATTTTATTGAAAGTAGAAATAATCAATTGGATTGTAAATAGTAAATTTACATTCATGAAATTATTATTAATTAAGTGAGCATAGTATTTTTTTTTAATGCTAAAAAGCAGGTCAGAAATATCAAGTGTGCTGCAGTGAGACTAAGAATTATGACACAAATATCGGAAGGACTCATTTAATTCAAAATTTGTTCTACATTGTTACGTTGTGTTGGTCCAATCTTACTGATCTTTATCACACACATTACATTTGTAATATGTACAGAAGCTGCAAAATTGTACGTTGTGTTGTTCCGATCTTGTTGGTTCCGACAAGTGATTAATATATCACAAAATAGAGGCTCCATATGAAATTTCAGGCCGTTCAAACAGAAAACTTTCTCATTGCTTCTTACCAATTTTCATATTCTTCAAATAATCATTTAGCTCCAAGTATGTTAATCCAAAAAGCAATCAAAATAAATACTTTTTATTTTACAATATCGTAACGACATATCGTAGACATATCGTTTACAATAAAATAAGTACATTTAACTCTGTACGAAATAAATAGAAAATAGTCTGAAAATTATTGAATTGATTTATTTTAATAACAAAATGATATCAAACTAGCAGACCCGGCAGACGTTGCTCTGCCCAAAAATTAACTTCGCTCTCACTTCTTATATAGGATCCATATTTTCCTGCTGCCCACCTTTCTTCATCTGCTTCTCCTTTTTCATATCGTTTTTCTCGAATTCATGTACCCTATCTCTATCTCTATCTCTATCACTCTCACTATCACTTTCACTAACACTATCACTATCACTATCATTTTCACTAACACTATCACTATCACTATCACTTTCACTAACACTATCACTATCACTATCACTATCACTATCACTATCACTTTCACTAACACTATCACTATCACTATCACTATCACTATCACTCTCACTTTCACTAACACTATCACTATCACTATCACTATCACTATCCCTGTTCCTATACTAAAAACAACTGCTTGCTAATACCCTAATCAACACTTGATACCCATATCGTAGAAACACCATCTAGGGCCACACATGGTCTACATTTTGGTCAATAACTCGGACGGACTCCAGCGCCAACTATCGATAACATTTTTCTAGAAACGTTCTCCAAAGCAGCAACACCTGTTCAAAATATGAACCAAATCTGTTAAGCGGTATAGTAGTTTGGTGGCCTACAATGTACGGAAAACTCAACAAAATTGCGAAATCGCGACGTCAGCAGCTGTCTTAATTTTTCTGCAGCAACAACTAAAAGTTTTAAACATTTTTTTATCGAAAAACCTTCCCCAGAGAAGGTCAAGGAAAGTACTTTGAACACAATAGAAATCGGTTTAGCCGTTTCGGCATACATCGCGGTCATACGAAATACATTTAATTTTTATATATGTATATAGATATGAGAAAAACAATTATACAAAAAATAGTCCAAAACAACTAAAAATCTTATTATAAAACTGCATTTATTTTAGTTATAAAATTGTATCAAATATGAACAAAAAGAACCATAAAGTGTTCATAAAAAAGTGATCACAAAATTATTGCGAAAAGTAGTAAAATGTTATCACAAAAGAACTAAAGATGCCATTCCAATGATATGAAATATGCCGAACAAATGTTTATAAAGTGTTCAGAAATACGAATCAGTAATGATTATTCATGGATAGTCATATTTATACACTTTTCTTCCAATGGTACATTATTATTCGATTGGAAAATGTTTTTAAATTTGATCGTTTTTAATCATCTGTAAAATGGTACTTAAATACTTTTTGTTTAAAATTTTCAAAAAAATGCTGGCTGGGGCTCGTTAACATACAGCAGTATACGGCTGTGACCGTATGTGTGCTCTTTCCAGAGTCCCAGCACCCGTGTCCTTAATGAATACTGGGATGCCGCTTCCTTGATACAGACGTAACTGACTTTCCTATTTACGTTTTCGTGAGTCTTCTGGCCTCAAGTAATCGGCATTACTTTAATTTGAGTTGCACCTGTACCAAGAAATGATACAACAATAACAACAGTGCAGGTGTCAATAGCTGACATTGGTAATGACGGCTATAACCACGACAGCTGCATCGGTATATCCGTAAAGCCAAATATCTATGAACATGAGCTATGCAAAATAATGTGGCATAGCTTTTACTTCCAAAATTGGCAGAGCAACAAAAGCACGCCAAAAAGCAACAATAAAATAAAATGTGCGCATCAAAAAATAGAAATGATCAATTTTTAATTTATTTGTTTTGATGTTTCGGTTTGTGTGCTGCACTTACAAGTTGCATGTACGCTTGCGCATCGAACCCGACACCCGGCGACAGTTCACCGCAAGCAGATGTGCCATGTCAAACGGGCGCAATCGGCGCATTCGTGCAGTAAAATCATTACAGCTGTCAGCCAGACAATAAACTCTCTATGAGGAGGCGACAGCAAATAGGCGAGTTAGCATGTCACACGTAACACGTAACGCGAGCGCACATGACATGACTAAATCATGTGCCATGACGATCACACAGGCTAACTAAAAAGAGTGCCGTTACCTTTTTTTATTTCTTACTTTTCTTATTGAACAAATTTCTTTATGTGAAATTACGTTCGTGCCTCGGAAAATGAACTGTCTTCGCTTTAGCTGTCGCAAACAGTCATTCTGCTGATACTTTGACGGCCCACTGCGTACAGGTATCAGCGGCGTTTGTTGTAAGCAAATTACTTTTTTTTCGTTTTTGATCACTTTCAATGTCATCTGACGGTAATGTAGTTGGGCCACATTAAATGATGTTTTGTGAAGCGAATTTGTGTGGTGGGTTGAGTGCGTCATACCATCGAGCACAGCGTGAATGTGCTCTTGCGTTGAGGTTTCTCAATTTCTTTTTTCTTTCTTTAATCACCATTACAAAAGATTAATCGCTATTAAGCGCAACAACAAGTGGATATTCAGTTAAATAAAAATAAGGTACATTGTACCTTGGGATTTCTTTTTTATTTGGTAATAAATGTTAATTTCCGAAAAGATATAACAATTAGTATCGGCATGATACAATTTTTTGTTATTGCCCTTGACTAGTCGGAACTATCATAAAAAAGCTTAGGTGGAAATAGAAATACCGCAAAATCAGTGCACGAGGTGGTAACCTAGAAATACTTTTGTGGAAATACGAGGTAAAATACCTTTCGGTGGATATCCATAAAACCATATCTCATTTGATTTAAAAAAATTCAAATGCGTGGCAACGTCAGAAATAGATCATAATTTTAAACATTCAAGTCTGAGTTCTTAAAATGAACCAAATACCTTTCGTTTGATATCCATATTGACATCGAATTTGATTTAAAATTAATTTCATATACGTGGCAACACCGCACAAACATCACAATTGGTAACGCTTAAGTACAAGGTGGCGCAAAAGTGATCCTCCTATCAGAAAATGCTATAAATTTTGCGATTGTCCCCTAAAGTCAGTTCTGTTTTGACATTTGTGTAGTAAACACATGCGAAATACACGTTAATAAACAATGTTACGCTACACTGCTCCAGAACGCGGAATATTGCTGACTATTTATTTGACCAATAATCGGTCGGGGCCAAACGGTTACTGTGAATGGTGAGCGCTACAGAGCAATCATCAACCAGTTCTTTTTGCCGCAACTTGATGAATTGGGATTGGAAAACATGTGGTTCCAACAAGACGGTGCAACAGCACACACTGCAAGTGCCACAACCGATATGCTGAAAATCGACAGCTTACTTTTGCGCCACCTTGTATGAGAGCTTGAAATGTAACATATGACCAATATTAGGAAGTTCATAGATTTGGGGAAATGAGTTGGGAAATAGTTGGGAAATAATAGGGGATATGATAAAAAAATAAACATAATAGGGTTAGGTGGCAACCCTAGGTCGTAACCCTCTACAGAAATATCTTCGTTGAAATACGACGTAAAAGGCCTTTCGTTTAATACCCGTATTGGAATATCTTACTTAATTTATAATAAAAAAGTCAAATAGGTGGCAACCTTGTAAACAAATGAAGCAAAACCTACATTGAAATTCTTAGCTTCCGAGGTAGTACTGGATATATGTACAAGTATAAAAATATACAAGAATACATGAATAACGCATTAAAAGTCATAAGATAAGTTGTGCGTCGTGAGGGGTTACACCACATGCCAGGATACATTAGTTCGAAGTTTACCTGGACAAGTAAGAGTTTCACGTATTACAAAGTCAGATGTAGGTTGAGCCAAAGTCAGTCTCCACATTCGCACGTTGGCACCGACGCCACTGTTGGTAATCATAAGTTTGAAATAGTAAAGGACTTAGTTTACCGGGGAACCAGCATTAACACCAACAATAATGTCAACTTAGAACTACCCTTTTCCAATAAATATTACTTAGGATTAGGTAGGCAATTGAGAAGCAAAGTCCACTCTCGACAAACAAAACCCACGCTCTATAAGCCGCTCATAATACCCGTCCTGCAGTATGGAGCAAAAGCATGGACGATAGCAGCCGCAGCTGAGTCGACCTTTGGAGTATTCGAGAGAAGATTTAATGATGACTTGTATGAGATCTATGCAGACATCGATATAGTCTAACGAATTAAAACTTAGCGTTTTCGTTGGCTTGGCCATGTATCGCTTATGGAAGAAGATGCTCCGGCGAGGAAGGTATTCTTGTCGAAACCCACCCATGGAATGAGAGGAAGACGGAAGCCTCCACTTCGTTGGAAAGATCAAGTGGAGAACATATCTTCGATCTCAAGGGATAGAGTAAGCGGCGCGCTTTGTTGGAAGGTCAAAATCGTTTAGACGTTTAAAAACAAACAGCTATTAAGGGCTGTTGACTTATATACGTATGCATGTAAAGTCAATCTCCTTCTGAAAATAGTATTCTTCTTTAACTACAGGAGATGCCTTTGTCTGTTTAGCGGAGGTTGACAAAGTAACTTACGAAATATATGTGAATGCTGTTGAGCAAAATGTGCCTTTGTATAAAACGCTTTGTTTATGATGATCCATCTCCTCGTAATGCTTGCGCAGATGTCTCCTTACTTTCCTTGCAGATAGCATGTCTTAGCAGCTCTGGTAGGCCTGCAAGTTCCTCGAGTTTGTTTCGGTGGACTCAGCGACCATATTTGCTTGTATGTTGCCAGCAGATTTTCTTTAAGTGGCTTGAGGATTTTGTAGCGCCTTTGTACTTTTGTGGCAGAAAAGCTCAGATTAATCAGCAAAAAAAGGATGGAAAGCCCCCTACATAACCGGCTTCAATATGACAAGTACCTTCAGTAGCTACAGGGTCCCAGAAGGTTTGTTAACCCTATCTGACACACGCTGTTTGGTTAGTCAGGCAATATAATTACGATGAAAAAATCGAACAAGTCATCTGGGTTTGAAACCTATACAACAATAGCGACGTAAATAAGAGCAGATGTGATGTGGGATTTAAGATACTAACTGGAATGTGTCAAATACCTTCCGTACGTGCTTATAATGCTCACGCTGGTAATGAAAGGAAGTGGAAGGAAAGGAAAGAAAATTGAAGGGGCGGAAATGAAAGGAAAGAAAAGGAAAGGAAAGGAAAGGAAAGGAAACGAAATTAAAGGAAAGGAAAGTAAAGGAAGTGAAAGAAAAGGAAAGAAAATTGAAGGGGCGGAAATGAAAGGAAAGGAAAGGAAAGGAAAGGAAAGGAAAGGAAACAAAACGAAATTAAAGGAAAGGAAAGTAAAGGAAGTGAAAGAAAAGGAAAGAAAATTGAAGGGGATGAAATGAAAGGAAAGGAAAGGAAAGAAAAGGGAAGGAAAGGAAACGAAATTAAAGGAAAGATAAGTAAAGGAAGTGAAAGAAAAGGAAAGAAAATTAAAGGGGCGGAAATGAAAGGAAAGGAAAGGAAAGGAAACGAAAGTAAAGAAAAGGAAAGGAAAATAAACGAAATTAAAGGAAAGGAAAGTAAAGGAAGTGAAAGAAAAGGAAAGAAAATTGAAGGGGAGGAAATGAAAAGAAAGGAAAGGAAAGGAAAGGAAAGAAAACGAAAGGAACGGAAATGAAAAGAAAGGAAAGAAAAGGAAAAGAAAGGAAGCGAAATTAAAGGAAAGAAAAGTAAAGGAAGTGAAAGAAAAGTAAAGAAAATTGAAGGAAATGAAAGAAAAGGAAAGGAAAGAAAAAGAAAAGAAAACAATTAAATGTATATATAGGATACACATGTCTACACATCAAACTTCGCGAGTACTTGGTACTTACACGTTTTTTTCGAATTATTGGTGGTGTAGATTGAAAAGGTGTGGAAGCCGTGGATGGCACACTTGCTCGACTTCAATGAATATATCAAGGTGTAGCAAGTAGTCCGCATGCCCCGTTCTACTTTATGAAGAAACTAAATAATGTACAAAATTTAGTAAAACTTAAATAAGGTGCTCGACATCCATATCCCCAGGGGCTAGATAATTTTCTCAAACAATTTCTTCACGTTTTTCGCACTTAAATATTGAAAAATAACGAATAACCAAATCTCAGAACTTATCGCAGAATTTCGATCTTGTAAAGATCAAAAAATGTCATTGCTAATACACATGCACACGAGACTTATATGTTCAACTGAGTAGTTACCATAACATGCGGAGGGTATTCACAGTTGAGCTATGCTCTTTTTTTCTTATCGAAAACTATTGTTGTTGTTTCGCTTATCTCTCGACGCTTTTGCGTGTGTATCAATGTGCTTCAGATGACGACATTGCACGCTATTAATGTTGTCGTTGTCATCCACGACGTTGCATCGAGTGGCTGTAGTCGCTTTGCTGTTGCCTTTTTGTAATAATGTCGTAATATTGACGCCACCACCTTGTGTTGCCGCAACCTTTTTTTTTTTGCCTTTCCCAAACACCAACTGCATCGGAAGGTGCGCAACGCTAACAACGTTGTGATTTCTATTGCGCATCAAGCAAATTAAAAACAAATAAATTTGCCATTTCAGTGTTTTACCACAGACAGACAACATGTGGCAACCGCGATCACCACCAGCTGCGTCAGCAGCGGTTGTTATGCAAAAAATGTATTCTGTGGCGCGCAATTGGGAATTCGAAAATGTAAATGGCGCAGAAAAGAAGATGCTCCTTGCTGATTAAAATTAGCATGTACGATCCCACAATTTATGGCACGAATTTTGGACTGTGGCAAGCTTCACACTCGGGTGGAAAATCTGGAGAAAGTGAATTTTTTCACTTTTACTTACGGTGGACGGCGCAGAAGCGGCAACTGACAACCGACAACCGAGACAGTCCAGCAAACAAACAGCAGCTGCGGCAGTGACACTAACCACCGACAATAGACAGACAGACATTTGAACTTGCGCCTCCGCTTACCAGTTATTTCCTTTATAAATTATCTAAATAAATATTGTATTTGCATGGTTAGAGTTTCATTTATGTTTGTTTTCATACTCAATCGGCTTATGCGCAACGTCGATTTTGAATACATATAAATGCTTACGTGATTACTTTCGTGTGGGAGTACGCCGAGTTGCATTTACTATCTGGGTTCGTGCTGGATACTTGTAAAAAAAATTATCCGCTTAGAAATTTTTAAAAAATAATAAAATAGTTATTGTATAATAATTATTATCATTTGTGTTGAGCTCGCAAAACTAACAAAAATATGTAAAATGAACAGACCATACAAACCAATAACAAAATACATTTTCAAAAAGATTAGAGACTATTTTGTATTTCCTATTTTTGCCCATAAAAGTTTGGCGTTTTATTTATTTTCGATTTCCTTGAGGATTTGTATTATACAAGAGGTATCTATGGTTGCGTGAGGCTAACCCCCATATTCATAAAAATTTAAATTGCTTTATAAAGCTTTTTAAAATGACATTTTCATACAATTTTCGAATTATAAAAGCTTTATAAATCTTTTTTATTTTTTATGAATATGCGGGTAAGTATATAAAGCAGTAAGCAAATATTTACCCAATTTTTCAAGATAGACCTACAGCAATTCATCGCTAAGAAAAGCATTCAGATATTTGCTGGAAGTATTCAGTGATGCGCGCACAAACATACAGACTTAAATTTTTTTTTTTAATTATTTATATTATATTTTTCAGAAGTTTTGAGTTTTTGAAGCAACTTTTTCGGATTGTTGAGAGACTTTTTTATGTTATTTTCAAAATGCAATCTTGATACACAAAGTTTTTAGGAAAAAAAAGCATACAAAAGTTTGAGTTTAGATAGGCAGTTCTTGCTATAGAAGATGTTAAATGTAAATATAATATTAAATAAATACATAGACAAATTGCACTACTGAGTGCGCCAGACCCACTGTTGCTTGCTAGTTGTTGAATAGGCTCATGTTAGTTCAATAACACACAAAACAAAGAAAACTAAAATAATCAAAAATATTGACCCTTCGGGTTAAAGGGTTAGCACATATATACCCAAAGTGGCTATGCCTGTCGTAACAGGCAACTAAACTCCACAGCGATCCCTTTTCCGAGTTCAACAAATGCTGTCGCAAGGTGCTTGTACCGGAGCGTGCCAGACTCATAACTGGCAAGGGACTGTCAACATCAGTATAGCCATGTTTATTTTACGCCCCTTCAAAAATATCCACTAGAAAAAACCCGGAACCTCAAACTATTGCAATGGAGTCTGAACCAATCGTTAGTAAGCTGGTTGTGGGCCCTCGTAAAAAATCTATTTTTGTGTCTAGGTTCCATCCAGACAACACCGAGGATGATTTGATGTACCATATTTCTTCTAAAGTTAAAGATCAAAACGTAACTGTTAGAAAATTTAATTTCACATATCAAAAAAGTATGTCTTCGTTTAAGATTGATGTATCTGGGAAAGATTTCGATACTCTTTTGGACAGCTCTTTTTGGCCTCCCGGGACTCTTGTGCGGGAGTTTGAATACAGACTAGCATTCGTTAAACGATGGTCTGAAGAATTTAGCGACCCTTATGTAACTAAAGCCCTTTTCACTACATTAGTCAGGCCGATACTTGAATACGGTTCTATAATTTGGAACCCGCGTTACCAGTTCATGTATGATTTTTGAAAACAATAAAAATTCTCATTATTTATTAAAAGAGCTTTCCAATCCATTGATTACTCAATTCTAAGAGGTATTTAACAGTTCTAGCTCCAATAAAGATCGCTCATATGAATTTTATATTAAGTCCTTTTCTTGTTTGCCCTCTCATTTCCATAGAAATTTTCGGAATTTTGCAAAGTATTTTGAGGTAGCTTTCCGTTTAGCTAGACACTTGTAATTCCGAACTCCGCGTCAATGCAATGTGAATGAAAAAATATCCGTAGAGACTTGACACATGCCTCAGAACTCGATGACTATGCAAATATTTCCCTAGGTGGCGCACCGATCTAAATATTTTTCAAATTGGAAATCTTGCTATCCATTTTTAACTAACTTCCTGATTACCTAGGGACTTGAAACTTACCACATAGTTGGCACACCGATCTAAATATTTTTCAAATTGGAAATCTTGCTATCTATTTTTAACTAACTTCCTGATTACCAAGGGACTTGAAACTTACCACATAGTTCAGGGCACGATGACAATATCATTTGTAGAAATAAAATTTCACTAGATCGCGATAGAAATCGGTTTTTAACTAATTTCTCGGCGACCTAGGGACTTGAAGCTTAGCACATAGGTCAGGACACGATGACAGTATGGTTAGCTGAAAATAGAAGTCCAGTAGGTTGAGCACTGATCGCGATAGATGAAAAACGGAGGGAATCTTGCCCTAGATACCCATATTAAAAAACATATTAACTAATAACTGCGAGCAGAGTAGCATTGGGCCAACTGTGTTGCTGTGTTACTCGTACATACTATTTTGGTAGAATTCGAATCTTTTAAATGCGAAGTAGGCTGTTATATAAGTACATATGCACCTAAAACAAAAATAATCACAATTTCAATTTGATTTTTGTAGGTAGGACTAAAAAATAGTAAATGAAAAGATGATAAAAAAATGTTAAAAACTAAGACTTAAAAATATTAAGGTGCACTTCTCCACACTAAGGCGATATATTTTTGAAATCCAATTGGAAGTTCGGCAATTGACAAAACATTTAAAGAATATTAATTGCACTCCACCTCTATAATTTCAGACTTGTAGTTCAAATTTAAAAGAAGAAAAAGAAGAAAGTTCTTACAAATTATTTGAAAGTAATTTTTTCTAAAAGACAGACATTTTTTGTAATATTTGTTACCATGAGTACCAGAATCTCGGTTACATGAACTTGTTGCAATTTTCGGTTACATAATCCTCCAATAATAAATTTACCGTTCACGCTTAAAATAAGACGGTAAGTTAGGCATCGGTGAAAATTGCGCTCAATTCTATGCCAACTTTTTTGAGTGATGCGCGCACAATTATACAGACAAATAAGCCAAAATATGTACTTTTGGCCCCATTACTCTAATGAAAAAAATAATTCATGGCCACTTCAATATGTCTATGTTTGTGTTAAGTTAATAAAGTTTGTAAAGCGGCCTTAAGTATTCAATTCTGTCTAAGAATTTTTAGTTCAGCTGCTTGAACCATCCTCCACAACATCAAGTGGCAGAAATCAAATCCGAAACCTCTTCTCGTCTTGACTAAGTGATATCAGTTCCTTAACCATATAAATTATGAATTGAATCCAAATTCATTTATAGTTAAATCTGCTTTGAAATTGAAACATCGGTAAATTTTAACCGGACTTCTCTAGTATTTACAGAAACGTGAATATCTGCTGCCTAGTAAACTTAAACAGATTGATAGGACGCCTTTTGCTTACAGCATATCGATACCCTTAAAAAGGACGCAACAGCCGGGAAATGAGCATGATCGCACAGCTTCCAGTGGTGCAACCAAACTTCACAACAGTTTTAAAATGCCTTTCTGACATACATTTTCTTATTTCGGAAATTCCTTTAGCGTTTTCTGAAAGGGTTATGGAATATATAATATTTCGGGTTTCCTTGCAGGGTTTGTAAGACATAGCCACACATACCAATCCATATTAATTCTGCATATTAAATTTTTACTGTTTATTAGCATAAAACAAATTTGCGTAATCCCACTTAACGATCACACGCCCACGTTGGTATAACATCATCTTTGTAACCATTCCAATTTAGTCTTGTTGTTGTAATCGATAAAGGTGTTGCCTAAATATTTATCTGCAATTGCCGAAAATCTACAGACTTATGTTGGCGGTGGACATTAATGTCGGCGACGGTGTCAACAATATTATAGATAGCTAAGAGAATAACAACACTAAAAAAAATATGTTTAATACCACGGTTATATAAATAAACCAAAAACAGGGGCTAATTTTTGCTGAAACAAGAAGAAGAATTTTTGCTACATTTTAATTAACAAATTGTTTGATGGCAAAATTGATACATGTTAGCTCTTTGTTTAAGGAAAACTGTCTGCTAATGATGGTCCCACTTATATAAAGCTAGGCTAATACAGTTTTTTCACAGCCTTTCTTATTTTTATTTTCTACTATTTTCTCTGTGTATTCTGAATATACTCAAAATTTGAGCATATGCATGGCATAGTAAAACAGTTAAAAGCACGGCGGCCATGTCGGAAATCGGTTCTCTAAAGCGTCAAAGCAGCACAGCACATGTTAAAATGTAAAAAAACCGATTGAAAGAAAGTTTGACAGTTTAGAGAAAATTAAAATAAAGAAAAACAAAACCGGCTGTTGAGATGCCATGATCATATCTCAGAAATTTCTAAATGTCGAAATCGGCACAATATATTAAGTTTATGATGTTTTTCAATACAGAGGTCAACAAGAAGTAGGATGTAAAACTCTAGAACTTCATACCAATTAGTATTTATTCTGGGTTTAAAAATCTTCGGCCACAATCTCAAGGGCCGCTCAGCAAAACTGAGCTACATGGAAAGGTATACAACGTGGGGGCCTAATGACAACATACTTTGGTCAACTTAACACGAATGGACTTAGGGTGGTGGCCTAAGTGGATGACTTAATATTAGTAGTGTCTGATTGGAGCCAGTGCTCTTAATTCACCTTCTCTTAACAGTTAAGAGTTGCATCTTTTTGATATCGTGAGATACCTAGACGTCCTACTGACAACTAATTTCACTATGTATAGCCGCAAAATAATGTTAGGTAAAAAGTGGGCTCTAAGGTCAGAATTCACGTCATACATGTTCAAACTATTATGCTGATCCACGGGCTATTAGTGTGGTAAAAGACAATCTAGGAGAACTACATGAACAACATATTAGACAAAGTTCCATCACACTAGCGAATAGATCAACCCCTACGAAACCTACGCCGACGATAGGTCTCTTCATCAAGGAAGCGGCATCGTTAGTTAACCTGAGGCTACACTGGTAAATACTGTGGAAAAAGTACGCATACTGATACAGCCGTAGTTTGCTAAATGTTAAAGGGCTCCTATATTTGCAACCAAAATGGACTACATCTGTCACGACACAGTCGGCAATGCAAACTATGGAATTGTCTTCCTAGAAGAAGGATTGGAAGTTTGAGGAACTCACTCACAGGATCAAAAAGGCCTGTAAAGTAGGTCCAAGTCTATGCGTCTCTCGGACTTGACAAACAAGATCCACGCTATACTAGGCATCGCTGTATGCAGCAATCATCGGTAACAGGATAACCATTTTTTGGCAGGGCCTTCGGCATCTCAGGTCACAACAATAACACCAAGTTTGGTTGGCCGAGCGAACACGATCTTCAATCATAATAGACAAATAGAATTAACATATCCAGGTTAGTTGCCATGCTAACCTAGGCACTGGACTACTTAGACTCTTAGATGGGACTAGAACACGATACCTCGTGTCGCCGCTGCAATACTTTGGTGATGGAGTACCTGCTATGCCGTTTTTCAACGTGCAATGATATCAGAACGAAATTTCTAGGACAATCCTTTTTCGGGAGCCTCTCGGATGTCAGGTATTTAAGCCTGGAGACTCCTCAAATGTTTAAAGTCAACAAGCCTTTGGTAATGACGTGTTAATTAATATACCTTCGGGGATTGTTTTTGTAGCTAAAACAACATCAACAACAACCTGGCCCTTGGTCATTTTCAGTTTCTTAAAAATACCTTTTTGGTTTCATTAACAATCTATGGCATCAAAATGGTTAGGGATAATTTAGGACGGAGGGTTTTCGTTCCTCCCACCAACCAACCGTAGGCTAGGTTTCAAGTCCACATCTCATCGGGAAGTTATTTAAAAATCGGAAGCCGAATTTCTCCACTTTTACAGAAGTTTTGTAACTCAATGTATGTAACAGCGGAATTTTTGGACGTATCTTCCAGGCTTCTAGGCTTTCTCTCACTTAAAAGTTACTTAAGAATTGGTGACAGAATTGACCAGGCTAGCACGAACTTCGATCTGTTCGCAACCGGGCGTAATTTCCCACTACACAATGCATTGTCCTGCGATTCTGAATTCCATGCCAAGCTTTAAGCCCATAGCTTGTCGTGAAGTTACTCAAAAATAGAAAGCAAGATTTCTGCAGAGAGAAACCCCTTAAATGGATTGCGTGATTGTGTATAGTAGTAGTATTTTTAGTAGTAAGACAGACAAACAAACGACCTAAATAATATCAGACCTGTTAAATAATGATTACTAATCGTAATGATTACCGGATTGATCAGTTATTTTCTTGAGAATCTATTTAATGATTGATTACTTTAAGTTTTAATGATTACTTTCCAATTCCTTAAAAAAAAAACAATGATTTCTTGCGATTACACTGGTCTACAAATTCGAACTTTTTTTCTCCACCAGAGACGGGAATATGAAATTCGTATGTAAAACCACCCCCTGATTCCGAAAATCGAGGTTATTTTTGATTCAATGGTACCGTTTTTGAGATATTTACGATTTACCGTTATTTCAAAAACAAAAAAAGATGAAGATAATAAAATTTGCTATAAACAATGCATACAAAACTTTTCGCTAGGCCCTGTAGGTTCGAAGATAATGCACAATCAGTACGGATTTTTACCTTTTTTTTTTGTAAAAATATAAAAAAGGTGTATTTTGCGAGGAAGGATATCGAAAACGTTTTATTTTTTATTACAAAAAAAAAAGCTTTCATCCAATAAAATGGATGGACTAATACAAAAGTTATAAGCATTCAAATAAATATAGCCATATAATACTTAAGTACCCTACAAATATTAGCATATGTACATATGAGACGATAACAATGTATGTAAGTTTTGTCTTAACTCTATGATATTATTTTATACTTGAAAAAGTTATTTGTTTTGTTTTGACGCTTATTTAGATTAGGATCGGTTTCTCTTATGAAAAACCAACAGTAGTCACCCATCATTGCGACATCCCAGAATCCTTGATACCGACTTTCAATTAACTTCATAAATCTTTTTGGAATTGCTCAATTTGATCTTAAGATATACATGATTAAGTGGAGCCATCTTTTTTTTTTAAATAACGGTAAATCGGAAATATCTCAACGGTCCCACAGAATCAAAAATAACTTCGGTTTTCGGAATCAGGGGGTGGTTTTACGTACGAGTTTCATATTCGCGTCTCTGGTGGATTTTGGCTGTAGACCAGTGTATTAAAAAAAAAATTCAAAATAATCAAAAAAGTTGTTTTGATTACTTTTGATTATTTTTGATTATATCAAATCAGTAAAAAACAAAAACAAATAAAAAAATCAAAAGAAATCAAAAAAAAAAATTATCAAAAAAAAGTTGCTTTGATTACTTTTGATTATTTTTGAAATAATCAAAAATAATCAAATTTGAAATAATCAAAAATAATCAAAAGTAATCAAAACAACTTTTTTTGATTTCTTTTGAATTTTTTCAGTTTTTAAAATTTTTTTTTCTAATTTGAATCAATTAATGATTGCCTTTTCTTGAAAAACAATTAAAATAATCATTACCAATTAAAAAATCCGTCTAATTAATTGATTACTAATTACTAATCAAATTTAACAGGTCTGCCTAAAATAAAGGTAGTAATAAGAAACTGATGCAATGGTGTCAATTAAATTTTCCAATCGTTTTATAACAGCTGCAAAGACTACATCAGCTTGTGCGGGCTGAAGGCGTAGATGCTACCAACGACAAGCTTTTTGCAATTCGCGCGCAGATGTGCATCTTGCACAAATAGCCCAAACGCATCGCTGCACATCTGTGCGCCACACAAATTCAGCAAATACAACAAAAACACAAAAAATTTAAAGAAAAAGTGGAAGTATAAGAGTATGCGGGAGAAATTTTATTGTAAGCAAAAGCAAAAGCCACAGCACTTCACTAAATTATCTTTCTTTATCACGAAAACATTTTCACGCCTTTCAATTGCTGCGGCGCAGCTGCCAACTACATTTTTTATTGATGCCATAATTTAACAAAATTATCAACTTCCATTTG
This sequence comes from Merzomyia westermanni, assembly GCA_949987695.1. NCBI lineage: Eukaryota > Metazoa > Arthropoda > Insecta > Diptera > Tephritidae > Merzomyia > Merzomyia westermanni. The sequence goes on from OX465290.1 coordinate 71,816,514, forward strand.
CAGCTCATACGCGTTGCAACACAGCTACAATTGCTGTGAACGGAGGACAGTAACAACAACGAAAAAACTCTAAAAAAAGCTCACTAAACAAATTTCGCTGCAATGTTGACCGATTGCAGTAGCATTCAAGGCTCCACAGCAAGCTCATCCAGTGATGTTATGACACTGGCCACTACTTCTTCCTGGTGCGCCATCAGCATACCAACATCAGCGTCAGCGGCAGCAGCAGCAGGTAGCACACGTCTGCGTATTATACGACTCATCAGGCCACATGTGCGTCGCGTTTTGGTCACGCCTGACACCAGCCCCTCCTTTGGGTTTACAGTACGTGGTGGTAAAGAGTTTGGTACGGGATTTTTTGTATCGAGCGTCGAACGTAGTAGCGAAGCTGAATTGAAAGGAATGCGTGTAAGTACAAATATATGTAGCCCAACCAATTTAGGTCATTCGCTTACTTTTTCTCGACGTTGCTCTAGTAACAGTTGAGACAGCGAAAAAAAGAGAGAACAAAATATATAAAATGGGCAAAGACTACTTAAATAAAAAGTTTTGTGCATGCCACATTTGTTAAAGTGAAATAAGACAAGCTGTCCCTATGTGGGTGAGTCTGGCACGTACGGCATGCCACCTAAGTATACTTTTGTACAGTAATTCAAAGTTGAATTGAAACAAAAAATAAGCGCACTCTTACGGATATGCCGAACTGAAATCCATACAAGACCGAAAAGGACTGTAGCGGGAACGATTCCTTTCACTCTTTGACAACTATCGGGGAGTGGATTTCATTCATCTTTTACCGCGGGTATATTCTAAGCCGCCTAACCCGCTGGAGGTACAAAGCTATTCTGGATATATTCGGTTTCACAAGAGCTCCTCAGATCATATGGCGTCTACATGTTGGCAGACAAAAACACAAAGATAGACAAGTCCTGCTTATTCGAACTAAATCATTTTGTTGCAAGCTTTCTATTTTTTGTTAGTACTTGCGACGTCTATTTCGGTATACCAGATCAATATTCCAGTCCTTCAAGTGTTTCCAGTCCTTAGAAAATGCACACTGACGAGGCAACCGAAACCCGAGACCGAGGCAATCAACGTTTTACTCCAAGTAGGTTAAAACTTATAATATACCCGCAGTAAACTATGGCTATCGTAAGAGGCTACTAAATGCCACTACCCGAAAGTTCGCCGAGTTAAAAAAAATCGCTTTCTTTGCTCTCGATTATGCATTAAGTGCGCGGGACGGATTCAGTCTTGTAAGCTAAAAGAGGTAGGGTATCGTATCTGCTTTAAATAAGTTCCCCAACCGGAATGAAAACGAAAAATTTTAACGAACCCGAAACCAAAACTTATTTTGAAGCACAAAACTTGTTTTGGAAAGTGAGACCAAAACAGAAATTTGAAGAATGAGGTCTAAGCTAAAACGAACTGAAAGAGCGACGTTTTTTTAAAGAACTAAATAAAATACAAAATGGGCCCGAAACTGAAACCTATTTTGAAGCACGAAAGCAAAACGGTAACGAACCCGGAACCGAAACTAATTTTGAAAAATGAAACCAAAAACGGCACGAACACGCAACAAAAACTTATTTCCGACACAAACCCGAAACATTTTTCAAACAATGAAAGTATAACTGAACCCGAAACCGAAACTAATTTTAAAGAACCAAACAAAAATCTGTGCAAACTCGAAACAGGAATATATTTCAAAGAAACTTATTTGTAAGCACGATACCAAAACCGGAACGAACTCGAAACTGAAACCTAAACGAACACGAAAGCGAAACCTATTTTGAAGCACGAAACATAGAACAGAATAAATATCTAACAAAATCAAAACCATCACGACCTGGAAATCGAAATTTATTTTGAGAACAAATCAAAACCTCAACGAACTAATTTTTTGAAAAGCGAAACAATTATTGAAAAGCGAAACCGGGACTTGTTTGAAGAACAAAACCAAAACCAGAAAGAACCCGAAATGGAAACTAATTTTGCAGAATGATATCAAAAGCGGCACGAACACGCAACAGAAATTTATTTTGAGCACAGAACCGAAACATTTTTTTTAACAATGAAAGTATAACTGAACAAGAAACCGATACTAATTTCGAAGAACTAAATGGTACAAACTCGAAACAGGAATAAATTTTAAGGCAAATTATTTGTAAGCACGCTAACAAGCCGGGACAACCTCGAAACCGAAACTTATTTTGAAGAACGAAAGTGAAACCGGAATGAATTCGGAAAACTATAACGATATATAACGTAAACTTATTTTGAACCCAAAACCGAAACATTAGCTAAAGAACGAAAGTATCATCGAACTCGAAACCGAAGCTAATTTACAAAAACCATTCCAAGACCTTAACAAACAAAAAAAACTGAAACCTGACCGAACACGAAAGCGAAACCTATTTTGAAGCAAGAAAATGAAAAATTGTTTAATAATCAAAACTAAACTGAAGCCAAATAAAATTTACAAAACCAAAATTTCAACGTTGTTCTGAATCCTTTTCAATGCTTGCTTTTAAATAAATCGGATATACTTGATTTCTTAGACTAAATTGGTCCATTTTGTCGCCGATTCACTGTACACTGTACACATGCATACCAACACTCGCTATAATTTCCACATACCAATTTTGTAGAGTATATGTTTCTGGGTTTGTTTTTGTTGCCAATTTTTACGATAATTTATGTGGCACACGTGTGACGGTGCACAGATTCTAAACAACATCGAACGCTTCTCGCATTACAAATACCCAGCTGCGGATTGGCTTTAAGCCCGTTTACACATACCGACACATTTGTTGGTCACAAGCAGTTTATAGTAGAATTTTTAACGAGTTTTTTATGTTTTTCAATTTTCAAATTTTTTCTATGTTCACTCACGTACAGATCGGTGACCAAATTCTGCGAATAAATGGATTTCGCGTCGATGATGCCGTTCACAGGGAATTAATACAATTCATAGCTAACCAAGATCGGATTACATTCAAAGTGAGGAGTGTGGGAATGCTGCCGATTAAAGAGTAAGTTGTAAAATTTAAAATTTAACTAAAAGCATAGTCATTAAAATTGGGTGTCTCCTTGGGCACGTGAAGGATTAGTGCAGGCAGGCATTTGTAATTAATACTAAACAACTACAAAAATTTGTTGTTTTTGCTCAACCGATATATGTGTGCGACACTGCGTCAGCATTATAAAGGATTTTTTATGTGTCTATAAATTTAAATTGGTTTGGCGGTTTAAAATTGAGATTACAAACATATCGATTAGTAAATTTACTTTTACGCAATACATCAATCAGCTACGGTTATATAACAACCCATTATCGAAGGGCAATTTGATTGTGAGGAGATTAAAAATGAAATAACTTTTTACTGGATTGTGGTAAAAATAAGAAAAATGCATGACCGCTGGGCGATAAGGCTTCCGATAACAAAACGATAACGATTACATGAACGCTTATAAACCTGAGAGCGACGATGACAGTAATAATTAGCGTTCGAACCTAGGGAACGATTACGGGAATTGTTATTTTCAAGGAATTGTAATTACGAACTTTATGTAAATACCGAGGGCCCTTCAGACTTTGTTCCGCCCAGAAATTGACCATTGACCTCCATCGATCTAGAAATATTGCCCACGCCTATCTTTATCCCTATTACTATCCTTGAACATCTTTCTACCCTATTCCTATTCTGTGTAAGTTATATCCTTACGGGGTTTCAATATTCTACCATGAATACTTCCGGAGATATTCAGTATAAAAAATTTCATTTGTATGGGAGGTGCCATGCCCTTTTCTCCCCTTTTTTCTTGAGGTGTTAGAGATTGGTCTCATTTAACTCCTTCATAATTTTTAATATTCTATCATGAATACTTTCCGAGATATGCGGAAAAGCTCATTTGTCTGGGAGGTGCCACGCCCACATCATCCAGTGGATTGTGAATCTAAACCATCCTCCAACCCAATTGAGTACACACAAAAAATTTCAGGATTTTACTGACAACGGACGCGCAGAAGATTCTTATATATAAAGGGATAGAAGAAATTCCTGCATCACCCCCAGTTTAGCCCTTTATTTATTATTTTTTGTTCTTGCACTGAGCGAGATTCTTTACTGGAGCTCAACTGTGGCCTGTTCGGCAGTAAGACTTCACGAGCCGCAATGCTGGAACTCGAGGCAGTATAGCCATAGGGTATCCTCTGTGGACTTTCAGGTGTGGCTTCGATAACAAAACGCCCTCGTTGAACTTCCACAAGAAATTTGAGTTGAAGTTCACCTCAAGGAGATACTGGCAGGGAGATATAGTATGGGGAAGTATTAGCGCAAGTTTTAGCGAAAGAGAGGATTTGTGGTTTCTCGACGGAAGGCTCATGTAGCTCATGTAGTCTCGTTCCGGCGCCGCATTCTCTAAGGCCTTCAGTAGTTGTAAGATGATGCTTTGTGCAAAGTTCTCAAATTTGATTTCCCCCCCATAAGAACATTGAGGGCTAGAGAAAGAAAACGAATTAGCAAAAGCTGGAGCTGCTTTGGACGCTTCTCAGGCGGGCATGATGCATCACCCCATCACACTTATTAAAAGAATCATACATAGCAGACACCAGAAAATAGCGGTCTGCAACTGGCACTCCACGGAGCCCTGTAAGATGACTAAACAAGCGCATACATTGGGTTTGCAACTGTATGCAACTTCATAATACCGGAACTTAAGGGAGTGGACTCATGTTTCGCAGTTAAGGGCGAAAGTGCATCAAAATTGCCCTCAGTTCGCTACCTGGGCTCTGGTGTTTCCTTTTCCGGGCACCACGCAACAAACCATTCAACCTTTATTATTTATGCGCTACGTTTCCGAACCCGGCATAAGCTTGTCACAATTCATACAATTTTCAATCAACCTATTTATCGACGGAAATGTTTATCACTATGTCTTGGAGAGCAGTGGCTTGATTGAGGTTGGCGTCGAAGTCTTGCGAACTTGAAGTACAAGTGTTTCGGTTCAGCCCGAAAGTTAAGTGAGTTCTAAAGCATTTCGCGCTTTGAATATTTTTTACATATTGATTGTCTAGTAGTATTGATTGCTATGTAGTAAGGAAGGATAACGATTTCCTGTATCTCTCGATATGAATCCTCTCAAATGCTGTAATTTCAGTGCAGCCCTGATTGATTCAGGTGACCCGTAATGCAGCAAGAGGATACCCAGCCTTCAAAAGCGGTACCATCCTTGCCCCTTTTCAGGAAGATTAGTTTCTTCGTCTGTGAGTTTCTTACCAACTATCCTCAGTGTTGAAATGCTGCATGGATCATATTCGCGGTTATTCACACGAACTTCCCATTTCATCCTGTTGGTATAGAAAGAGCTGAATCCGAATTAATGGCCTTCTTTAAATCACTTCACAATGCCGGACATTAGGAATAGAATCAGGAGAGCTGATAAGGAGCATTTTCACTGCATCCCGGTCTAGGTACCGGAATGACTTGGGTTTTGGCTGACCAAGGGTTGCTATTTTAATATGACAGGATGGCTTAACAGGGCGGAGTATTGTTACTCTAACAACAGCAGCGAAGGAGCGACTTTATTCAAGTTGATATTGGTTTGGCGTTAAGAGATGATTAAGTCATATCTTCGATCAATGAAATAGTCAGAGGATCCGATGCAAGAGGGAACGTTGATTGCCAGTTAATAAATTCAGCTCCAACCATAGAATATAGAGCAAGGCGTGCAGTCATTAGAATAGAATAGTAGACTCTAATAATTCGTGGACCACCATTTAAGTCTCACGTTGAGCTCTGGTTATTCAAACGGAAGAGAGGAAAGTTTCGATAGGTCAAGTGCTATAAGGATTGTGCTCGAGCACACGAAGGCCCACTTTGGCTGATCTGCGTATTCATGGAATTTATAGATAATGATGTTCGTCAGCCGCGCCTTGGTTTAACTGTTTATCAAGTTCCAATAGAAAAACCACTGTTTCTGGTTTCGTATTTCAGGAATAATAAGAGTGAAGTGTGAGCAAGCTTACAAGGCGTTAGCCTCATTGATGGCTTTCTGATCTTCTGTGGTAAGAGGGCAAGGTATGGTGGGCCATTATTTTGCTGTTTGAGCAGCCACGCGTTGACTTACATATCAGTCTTGTTTAATGGATAGCTTATCGTTGTATTTCGCTGGGTTGTACAAGTCTATTGGTGCGACCAGGGTAGGGATATGACGCCTTTATCCACTCACTTTCAATAGCCTGTTCTCCCGACGTTCACTGACCTCTTCTCCCCTGCGCTTATAAGGACGGGTATCATAAGAAAATTATAGGGCATGGTTATTGCTCTTCGAAAGAGAACTCTACTTCTCAGTTTCGTATTACATAAATGATATTTAAACAAAGTTAATTAACCTCCAGAGCTCGTTGGATATATGTTTTGATTCATTGTAAATTTCTCATTCGTAGGAAAGATTCAGACACTTTATCCTGGCATGCCGTTAAAGCTTTCACTAATGGCAGCAGCGCCTCATCAGAGAGTTCATACAAAACCCTACCTGAGCGTGACGCACGCTGCAAAGATGTCAATATTACGCTCAATGTAGCACCACGCACCAAACTCGGACTGGGTATATGCAAAGGCCCCGAATGGAAACCTGGCATATTTGTACAATTCACGAAAGAAAAGAGTGTGGCGCGCGAAGCTGGCTTACGCCAAGGCGATCAAATACTTAGTGTCAACAGCATAGATTTCTCTGATGTGCTATTTAGTGAAGCGGTGGCCGTCATGAAAAGTGCCAACAAATTAGAGATGATCGTGCGTACAGCAGCCGGTTGCGATTTATTTCCGGGTGAGTCAAGTGGTTACAACAGTTCGGCCAGCTCGGTAACAGGCGATCAAAGCCCCTGCTGGGCAGATGCTAAATCAAAGCGACTTACATCGGTGCGTGAGGAACCGACAACCGCACCCAGCTGGAATGAAACTGATTATGGTGGACAACAGCGTAGTATGGAACACAAATTAGTTGGCAATAAACAATGCAGAGATGCACAAGAGGAGAGGAAAACAGTCGGAAGTCATACGCAAGTCAATAAGACAATTATAAAATTGTCGGATCAAGGCACGTCAATTAATAATACATTTGTGAGTAGTAACGCACAATCAATGGCTACTGGCGCTACAATGGGTGAGTATGGCACACAAAAGCCGCCTTCGCAGTTGAATGCGCCGGCTACACATAACTCAACGCTTTCTTTGTGTGATGAAACGGAAAGTAAAAAGGTGGTAGAGGTTCATCGTCAAGAGACGCAGGAGTTTAAAAGGCAACAACAACAGCAACATAAACATTTACAACAAATGCAACAACATAGAGCTGAATACAATAATCACTACCAACACAATACTTTGCAGCCAACGTATTCTTTCTGCAACCACCCAAAAACTTCTGCGAAACAACAGGAAATCTCGAGAAGCCTACGCACCAATAGTTGTGGTCAACAACAATTACAAAAGCAACTTCAACAGCCACAACTGAGTTCTCAGCACAGTCGCAGCACGCGCCAAGTTGACAGCAGCACACTGTCCAGTGCCATAACCGAGGAGCTTAAAAAACGAAAAGAGGTAAGTAAAATATTTGCACTAAAAAGCGAAATTGAATGTAAATTTCTACAATGATATAAAATTCGTTTCATAAATATAATGTTGCTGCCAATTATATCTGAACATCACCCACAAATCATCTCACAACGTTTTTTGCCATGTCCTTTTCAGTCACGCGTTTCTCCATTTCCCCTTAGCTTATCGACGTCCGTTACAAACCAAATCCTTATACGGGAATTCCAATTAATGAACAATACATAACCTATCACTATCAAAGAGGATTTATTTCATTCAACCCCATAAAATAACCCATCCATAATACGCTCAATTTTGGTTAGATGATTTAGGTCAATGCGAAAGCTATACGTTCGTGGAGATATCGTTTTCCACTAGCCAGGTGTTCTACTCCTTTTTAAACAACTTACTATCCTATATGAATTTATGAACGAGCGAAATATCCATTACACCCACCTCTCCTAGATTGTCAAAACAGCGTGCTCCGAGAAATACGACTCGCATTTTTGTTGTTATTAACAGTGCTTCGCCCTGCCTAATGGGCACGATCACTCTGAGAATCGTCATCAAGCTCTTCTAACGGCTGTGCAAGGAAACGCGCAGTTGTAACAGAGTTGGGCCAGAGTGATATTGGTATTAGAAGAGTAGGTTCAATTGAAGAGGAAAAGAGATGTTTAGTATCATTGTGGGGCTCAATGTGGATAAGTAAAAGTTTAACCTGTTACATTATCCAGAACGAACTTGTGCTAGCATGACTCTAGTCTCCCTCGGAAGTACGCGCTCCTCTTCAGCTATTTCAGGTGGTTGGATGTCAATTACGGGGTTCACAGGCCGAGATCTGAGGGATCTGTCTACCTGCTCGGTATGGTGGTCGTTTAGAGCCCGCCTATGGTTACGCAGATCAAACGGCAAGGCAATGTGTTGCCGAATATCATCATAGGGCTTACTATGCCTAGGTTTGTGGCAGTTTAGTAAAAACTGTCTGCTCAACAGTTCCGCGTTCTCGCGAACATTCAGCATTTTAGCCTGTTATGCAAGTGAGACTGTCCCTATTCCTCCTGATCCTGACAACTTCTGCATAGGGAACTTGTAGCTATACGCTGACGCTGCAATTCTAGAGCCTCCGTCATAATAAATAAAGCGGTACATTCCTTTGCGAATGACCCGACGTTCCAGATGATTGTCCTAAATGCTTACTTCCTAAAACGTTTGCTATGGCCGGATGCGTTAAAGGACTGTTCATATCCGTAACACTGCTTAAACAGTAGGGGAATGTTTGTATAGTAAAAACAAACACCTATTAGCCGAGGATCTTCTTTGTTAGTAATCATTGGCACATCTGTATGTGCATAGTTGTTGTGAGTGATCCGGGATCAATACTTTTCGTCTACAGTGGGCTACAATTGATCCCAATTATTTCGTAATAGGCATAGTTGGGATAAGTCGATTTTAATTTATGTAGCCTACTTTTAGGTGTTGAAGGTAAACTTGTTCGACCGTGCCCATAGGGGAACAAAGGGAATCTCTCCGACCCTACCCTTTTGGGCATGAAAGGGATCAATTAGTCTCTTCATAGGACATGTTGAAACAAAATGGATCAATTCAACCCATACAAAGAGATCGAAAGTGGCTTTGGCCGCATGCTCCTTTGCGGAGCATCCCGGATTCATTTTAGACTTTTTTTTCAGTTACCTATACATATTTTATAATTTTCGGCTTAGTAAAAAATACTGTTCTTATAATTATGAAACGAACTCTACGAAGCTCTTAGAAACCAAATGCATGTTGTAATGTGTTGTATGCCCAATGTTTCCATTACAGAAGCAGCGTATGAATGCAGCAACGAGTAACAGCAATACCAACATCAACCATAATACGAACAACGCCAGCAATTATATGAACATCACCAGCAAGCAGCAAAATTATAGTGAGAGCAGACATCATAATCAACAACAACAACATCGCCACCATCATAACACGCTAAATCCAGCACACACGCTAAAGACACAACATCAGCAAGCGTCTCACTGTCATCACTCAACACCGCTGTCTCCATCTTCGTCCTCACTTTCATTGTCTACAATGGCAACATCTCCGACGTCAGCGTCGACGTTGACGCCTGCCACTACGCCAGCAACTTTGGGTGCTCGCGCTACTAGCAACACTGTTAATTGTAGCGAGCGCAACAGTCATAATCGGAATCATATTAATTACAACAACAACAATAGCAACGTCAACAGTAGCCAAGGTATTCCGGCTGCCGTCAGCGGAGCAATTGCCGGCATTGGCGTTGGCTCATGCGATCAACATAGCGCGTTGATGGATGAATTTAAGCGTGCTCACCAACGTATGTTCAAAAACGGGTTCCAAGAAACTGAGCGCAAGGTAAGTGTGTTTTGAGTGAGTCTATGAGCGCAGTAGTTTACAGCAGAGCGATAATAGCGTTGGTAACAGTTAAATGTTCGTAACAGATTCACGCCAATGTTGGTTAAAACTGGCAGAATTTTAAATTATAGAGTTCTGCAATTAGTCCAGAGCGATGCATGGAGAAGGTTTGTAGTGTATAAGTCATTCTTTCTTTTGAATGTTGCTAGACAAAAAATGAATCATTTAAATGTTCAGTTAGATTTTTTACCAAATCCAAATACCAATTCCGCTGTCGTTTAATGTGGAAACACACGATATGATGACGCGATATCATCCTCGCAGACTTCAGCTCATTACTTTGGCTTCCCACCACCTACCTAATATTCTCTCAATCGAGCTGTCTACTGACTTCATAACTTCCGAACGCCGTACCTTAACTAACTTCACCATAGCGGACTGGGACCGTTTTACGGACTATGCAGAGCGTTCCTTTGCTGCCTTACCAAACTGACAGACGTACGCCTAGGTGAACGAGAGTTTCGCAAGTTTTAGATGCAGCTTCCGGCCGCTTCATTCCCGCTGGAAGAATCCCAAAAATTCGGCCGAATTTCCTGCAGAAGCAGCGGCCCTGGCAAGAGAACTTAACTAAGTGAGACTCATCAATACCGCAGATCCCAGAATTAAAGATCTCAAAGAGGAACCCCGACGGACAGTCAACGACTATAAATTTACTTAGTAGAAACAATACCTAGAGACGTACAACCTCCTCGGCGGAGTCTTCAAATTATGGTCAACAGTCAAGTCCCTATCAAATCCGCCCAAATACAATGACAATTTCGCCATTACATTCGGTGACAAAGTCAAATCGGCCCCCAGGATGCGCGAGTTCCTTTTGCTGACAGTTTATAATGCATCCATATGCTAACAGGGCCAAGAGACGAGCCATCCGTGGGGCACATAAACGCAAACACCGCTCAGCGCCAGCCCTCAAGATCAATCGGACCCGACAGTTGAAACACCTAGGCCAGGAGGGACACAGTTGTTTTGCGGCTCTTTGTAACCTCTTGCTAACTACTTTCGTCATTCCAGAGTTCTGGAAACAATCGATTGTGGTTCCCCTACTAAAAGCAGGGAAGCCGGCGAATCATATGGTCCGATATCTCTGCAGTCGCAGGTTGCGAAGTTATTGGAGACCATTTTGCTCCTGTATTACACTTTAAAACTGCAATTGGCCGAAAACCAAAATGGTTTCCGAAAGTCACACAACACAACAATTACTTTGAATGCCATAACGTCACAGATAAGCTAAGTTTGAATCAACATCCTTTAAATCATAGGACGGTGCTTGTGACACTTGAGCTTTCTAAAGCTTTCGACACGGTCAATAACGCCACACTCCTAAGAGATCTGGAAGAGATACCCTTCCCAAGTTAGACAGGGTAGTCCAGACTGAACCATGCCGGGCATGCGGCGTGTCTCCCCATGATACTGAGGACATGAGGTTTCTGGGACTTCCGTTAGAAGAGCTTGATGACAGTGTTGGTGTACTATCCCTCCTTTTTCTATATTTCGAAGCTTTCTTCCCCCCCCCCAGAGTGAGTCTCCATTATTTCTTACGTTGACGACTGCACGATTTACCTCAGAGACCTTTTCAGCTTCTTCACCCAGCGAAATTCGACCCTCTCTCCGACTAAATCGACGGCGACTCTTTGTACGATGTGGAATGCGCAGATGGGGCAAGAGTTAAACGTCCACGTAGACGAAGTACCTCTACCTACTGTCACCACCCTTAAATCCTGGGTGTATCGTTCGACAACAGCTTCACATTCGGTAGTCATGCCACCGCAATAGCCTCAAAGGTGCAGAGCCGCAATAAGATTCTTATGTCACTGGTCGGCAGTACTTGGGGAAAAGATAAAGAAACTTTGCTTGCTACATATAAGGCTATTGGCCGACCGGTTATTGATTACACTGCTCCCATTTGGTCCCCCAACCTCGCTGACACTAATTGGAGGAAGTTGCAAGCCTGTCAAGACACCGGTATCAGAACTGCCACGAGATGTCTGCTTATGTCATCCGAGTCTCACCTTCACCAATAGGCTAAAATACTCAATGTACGCGAGCAGACAGTTTTTGCTGAACTGCCACAAACCTAGCCATCCAAACCGTCACCTATTGAATGAAGCTCCGCCCCTAGAGAAATAATATCGCTCCAGGCGTTCTTGAGTTATAAGCGTAGTAACTAATGTCACACTCTTTCGTGTATTGAAATTTATATTCAAGCTAATTTCGGATCAGTCCTACTTTTTTTTTACCTGGTACCGTTTCAATCTAATCTCTGGTTTACTTTGTTGAAAGCAATATTTTGAAATTTTTGTATTTTAATTAAATAATGACCTATAATAACTCAGAGCAATGCATAACTACTTCAAAATTTTCGGGAGAAAGTCTTGATTTCGGCATAATAGCTGATAGCATTTTCCCGACGGCGCACTGACCGATCCAAATAATGATAATTTTTTAAAACTGTCCGAAACTATAAGTATAACTTGTCTGTAAAATTCTCTTTTTCTATTCAAATAAAAAATCATTTAATATGTAGTTAATTAAATTATTAAAAAAAAAAAACTGAAACAATAATAGTTCTCGTAAAAATTATTATTCCTGGCCTTGAGGTCGTTTATTGTCATGGATACTTTATAACTAATTTGTTGAGAGGGAAAGAGTAAAACTTAAAAGTACGGAATAAATTTATAGTAAAAATTTAACTTCTGTCAAATTCAACATAAAAACAAGTAAGGCAGACTAAGTTCGGGTGGAACCGAACATTATATACCTAGTAGTGATCTATTATGGCATCCCAATTTACGCAGGTCTATTTTAATACTTTTTCAGTTCGTATTATAAAGTCAGCTGATTGTTTGCACTAAAAACACTTGATTGTAATACTAACAATATTTCTAAATTTGACACAATTAAAAGTTGGCAATGCCACGCCCATTTTCAAAAATTTCTTCAAAAATGTATTTTCTGCCTTAGTGGTAGTGTACACATCCAATTTTATCTTTATAAGTGTATTATGTACTGATTAATCCCTTTTTTGTATTTTCGAAAACATTCTATATATAAAAAGTGGGCGTGGCTATCATCCGATTTTGCCTATTTTAAACAGCGCTCGGAGATAATTGCGAAGGCACCCGCAAACGAAATTTCATTAACATTTAGATATCTCAAAATTTACTCAAGTTATCGTGTTCACAGATGGACGGCCATGGCTTAATCACTTTCTCTTTTCCTCGTGAACATTTTGATACATGTAAGTCAATATCTATCTAGATTCGTTTATGCCTTTACATACTACCATTATCCGAATGAAATTTCTGTTGGGGCGGTAAATTATGAGATATATATTAATATACCTTGTGGGCGGAGCACAACTAGATATAATAATATTGACATATCTACAATTGGCGCGAAATTAAATCACACAAAAATAGAACCAAAAAGGAAACAACAAAAATGCACATTGAGATAAATTAATCATTACATTACATTATTTATCTTACCGAGTGGGTATTTAAATTTTCTTGTAATTAATCAAAATACCAAAATAGTTTGCAGACTAGTCAATTTATCAATAAAGCATACCACGATGGTAATATTTCTGCGTTAAAGTCGTAACTACATTTTTTGAGAAAATTCGCTCTTTTTACAGAAATACTCATAAGACATCGGGAAACTCGAGGTGATAGTCAGTTTGTTAAACTAAAATATCCTTCATGGGTTTTCGTTTAATCATTAACTTCGTATCCACATTTTCAATATGCAAAGGCAAGTATGTTTGTTGATTTTTTTTGATGTCTGAACATTTTCTGAATTGTAGATACGATGTTAACCCAGAAATGGAACGAAATGTGGAAACTAACCAGGTAGTGGATTTGAATAAATAAGCATAATTATAGGATTAAAAATCATCTGTGTAATAATTGTGCTACCAACAGGCCTGGATTGCCAACTGAAATTCGCAAACGCACAAACATTTCCAAACAACGCCAATTAATGCTAACTACTCTTGCCGTTAGTCTCTGCTATAATAATTATTTTATATACCCAGCTGTACTAGTACACAGAGTATTCTACTTTTGGCCATATAACGGTGGTTAGTAACGGTCCAAAATAGTGGAGATAGATACGGAGTTTTACATATCAAATTTCTTAGAATGAACAGAGGAATCGATTAAGACATGTCCGTCTGTCCGTCCGTCAGTAGAAACGATAACTTGAATTAAAATTGAGAAATTTGCATGAAACTTGGCACACAGGTTACTTCCCGGCTAAGGTAGGTTGATTTTTCGATTCGAAAAACGTATAAAATGAGATAATTCCATAGTGATAAGTTAAGCATTTTATTGGTTAGTAACTTCATAACCGTTAATGCTAGTATAACGAAATTTGTTAGGAGGCATACTGTTGTTATGATACATACACCCGCAGAAAAAGGGTGAAATCGCTTATTGGCCACGCCTACTTTTTCATAAAGGTTATCTGAAAAGGAGGTAGCAATACTGAACTGGCCCTATCTCATTGACTGTTACATGTAGAATTACATAATAAGGCAGTTACATCAACTTTCTAATTCTTTATACGATTTTTGTAAAATTTTGGAAAAATAAGCAAAATTTTTATACGAAAGCTTTCTAATAGCGAGGTAGGGAACCGGAACTTGCCACATCTCCTTTACTGATGCAGCTGGAAAACTAGAATTTGGTATTTTTTTATTATTGATTTTGTCCCACATAATGAACAAATTAATTGTTAATAACTTCAGAACCGTTTATTGTTGTGGAAGCTATGACCATTGGAAAAAATCACAATCGTCAGACGGCTATGCCCACTTTTTCATAGAATTTGAATAAAATTGCTGTTGTGCGAATGAACACAGATGGTATTCTTATCGGCACCCGCCGGTGGGAGCAGAGGAAGAGGAAGACCGCCACACCGATGGCCAAAAATTTACTTGCCTACATTTGAAAAATTGTATTCTCCTGCCCCCACTTTGGGCGCTTGCTCTTCATGTATCCGTATACCTTCCTCTTTTTTCTTCTTTTACTTTTTGAACCACCCCCATATTCCTTTCCTATGACTTGCCCTATTCATTTTCCGCTAACACATCTTTTACATCTCTCCTTTACTCTTACTCCCTTCTTCTTCCTGTTGCTCTGCTGGTACTGGCATGTTCATAGCTCCGAAGATATAGCGAACTAAAATTTGTTCGGATTTGGTACTGCTAACTTTTCCCAAAGTTTTTCTTGATATGTAGGACACGTTTATATAAAATCTCATTATCTGGAATTAAATTAACTTCTGGTTTTGCTGAATTCCAACCTTATATAGCCTGTGTCGTATCCAGAGTACCCCTGAACCCATTGTGGCAGTATCATAAAGATCGATGATGCAGTTTGGACGTCAATAAAGAACAAACAATACTCAAAAATATGTGGGCGTGCCACCGCCCACTTTTCTTCAATGGTGTAAATATCGATTAAAGGACACATACTGTCAAATATTATTAGCTTAAACCAAATACATAGTTATGACGGATTGTAGTTTCATATAGCATGGGGGCGTAGCACCACCCACTTTTCCAACTTTATATATAGCCTATGCTGTAACCAATGAACCCAATAATCTACTGATAAAAAATTTCATACAGATGTGTGGATTAGTTTGAACGCCTATAAAAGATTGAAATTTTATATAGCATAGGGGCGTGGCACCGCACACTGTTCTAGAATTATATATAGCCTATACTGTAACAAGTGAATCCGAAAATCGGTTGAGTACTTTGGACGCCAGACACGCAGACACGTTCTTTTTATACCTAGTAGTGCTACTCATACAAGGTATATTAACTTTAGTCGCGTAAGGGTGGTATGTAACGGCATAAACGGATCGAGATAGATGTTGACTTATACATATCAAAATGTTTAGGGGAAAAAAGAAGTTGATTAAGCCATGTCCGTCCGTCCGTATGTCCGTCCGTCTCTTAACACGATAACTTGAGTAATTTTTGAGATATCTTACCGAGCGCTATTTAAAATGGGCGAAATCGGATAATGGCCACTCCCACTTTTTATATATAGAATATTTCCGAAAATACAAGAAAAGTGATTTTACAGTAAATAATACACTTATAAGATAAAATTTGGTGTGTACATTAATGTTAAGGCAGAAAAAAAAATGTTTTGAGTAAGTCAAATTTAGAAATAATATTTACCATAAATCAAACACCGTTCAAGATATCGAAACAAAATTTATAAATTTATATTCATAGAGGTTAAGGTCGACGCCCACTTTTATACAAAAGATTTTGAAAAGGATCATAGATATATTTAATAGGCAAAAACTTTGCGTACAAAAGCTTTATATCATTTATATTTCACTATCAAAGTGTCCGTGAACGAAGAAAGTCGAAAAATATAAATAAAAATTCTGCTATTTTCAAAGGCGATTGCTTGTAGTTTGAACAAGGTATTTCAATCAAAATTGGTCAGCTGCTTCTCAATAGTATGTAGAATACTCCTGCCAAAATCGGATAACACGCAAGTAAAATATTCGGGCAAGTTGTTAATACCCCACTGCAATAGGGAAGTTATATACCTTTTTTGATTTTCATACCTTTAATGAACATGAAATGTTTGTAAGTATGAGAAGAAGAAGAGATGGGCCAGTTAATAAGTAAACTGAAATAATAAGGACGAAATTCTGAAAAAACGTGGTTAGCAGTTATTGCCCGTCTGTCTATTTAAACGCAAATTTTTCAAACATAAAATTTGCATGTATTGGTATTTTGAAAAAATTTGGTTAGTACAAGGTGGCGCAAAAGTAAGCTTCCGATGTTCAGCATATCGGTTGTGGCACGTGCAGTGTGTGCTGTTGCACCGTCTTGTTGGAACCACATGTTTTCCAATCCCAATTCATCAAGTTGCGGCAAAAAGAACTCGTGGATCATTGCTCTGTAGCGCTCACCATTCACAGTAAACGTTTGGCCCCGACCGATTATTGGTCAAATAAATAGTCAGCAATGTTCCGCGTTCTGGAGCAGTGTAGCGTAGCATTGTTTATTAACGTGTATTTCGCATGTGTTTACTACACAAATGTCAAAACAGAACTGACTTTAGGGGCTAATCGCAAAATTTATAGCATTTTCTGATAGGAGGATTACTTTTGCGCCACCTTGTAGTTGTTGGTAGGGAAGCTGTTTATATACAAATAAATTAATGGCGGCTGTCGTGGGGGGGCGGTAGTGTTGCCGGCCTACCACACCGAAGGCTCAAGGTTCGAGTCTTGGAACAGGTAAACTCAAAAGTGGTTCGAAAAAGTTTTTCAAAACGGGGTCGCCCCTCGGCAGTTGTTTGGCAAACTCTCCGAGTGTCTTTCTGCTTTGGAAGGCTTCTCAGCAAAAATTCATCTGAACTTAGACTTCCTTACTTGTTATGTATAAAATTGCCCACATGGTAGTAGAAAAAGTTTAAAACCTCTACAGGTCATAACTGCACAAGAATTTACCAATTTACTACCACCATTTTTACACAGCTGGTTATTTAACGTTCTGTTTCACCCAAACTTAGACTTGATTACTTGTTATATCTACAAATATACCGTCATAGAGACATACGTACATATGTTTGTAAACACGGTGAGCTCATAAACTTCAATAATCACTTTTTTAGTCGAGTGTTTTAGAGCTTTTAGCACGAACTTCTATTTATCAATAATATTAGCTTTTATCCAGAATAACAATTTTCGTTTACACAATCGAACATACAAGTGCAAATACCCAACGAAACTAGAAGCGTGCTGTTAGTGATTTTGGAGGCCTCCATAATCAACAGTAAGCGACCGCTTGATAATATCACATTTCATTGTCACTTGAGTTCTTTTCATATAGGGTTTGAGGATCCGCCTTTGAATTTCTTGATCATGAAGCTCGATTGAAGTGAGCAGACATCGTACTATCCTTCTACGAGCTCTGGGAGGGGTGTTACCAAAGTGCATACTCCTCCAGATATGGATCTCGTACGCTTCGGTACTTGCTGCAGAAGGAGCGATGATACGGTCGAACCTTCTAATCATGTCAGCATGTTAATCTGTCCTCCAAAAATTTTCGATGTGGCACCTGGCGTGTATGAAAGTATGAGTGAATGCCGTCACTCTTACAGGAAGTCCTTAGTCCCATATCCCTAATCCTTTTTCAGTTTATAAGCGCATTGGAATGTTGTGTTGAATAACCTCGCTTTCATAAGGATTGCGGTAGACACCATTGGTGCCATTGAAGTTTCACCTCTCTCCGCCGTGGCTCAGTGCTTCATATTGCTGGGTTTTTATAGATTGCGGGACTGCTCATGTACACACCCCATTTTCTG
The DNA here is from genome assembly GCA_949987695.1 of Merzomyia westermanni. NCBI lineage: Eukaryota > Metazoa > Arthropoda > Insecta > Diptera > Tephritidae > Merzomyia > Merzomyia westermanni. The sequence goes on from OX465290.1 coordinate 71,834,905, forward strand.
CTATACTTTTTATTCTTATCTTATATATATTAATAATTTGTAAACTGTAATCTATATACATAAAATATCTGCTTGTCTCAAGAGCCAATTATTAGGTTACATTTACAAGTAAACAGAATCTCAAAAACACCTGACAAACTTCATTATGCCGAGTAATAAGAACTATGTACTTAGTAGCTCAGTGCAGTTATTGTAGTCAACTCAGTGCCAGTGCTGGAATCGTCAATGCAGATGTTCTTTATTTAATACTAACTATTTTTACTACGTTGAGGTCAGGTGAAATTTTACGAAATTTTCATTTGTTGATTCGAAGCTATTTGAAAATTGTCATAGCGAAGTTTTAAAACATTTTCATTACTAAACATCGTTTGCCTGTTTTCACTGGCTATACCTTCTACAACAATAATATGCCTAGTGCCAAGCTCTCGTCATTCTATCGTGAACGTTTCTAAATTTATGAACAGTCGAAATTTGATAATTTTCCACACCCATTTTCTAAAATTTAAAAGATAGTCTGATCAATGTAACCACCAACTTCTAGCATTCTATGTATCTGCATCAGTGAAAGATGTATGGTATGTTCTATGCTCCTAGCTCCCTTTTAGAAAACTTTAATACAAAGGGTGCGTGCCGTCAACCGAATAAGCTTGTATTCTGTGGATGTGCTCTACATGTCCACAATATACCTCCTATCAAGTATCGTAAACAGTTCTAAAGTTATTAATACTTGTATTTAAAAACAGCTTGACTCGGAAGTAGCCTTGGCACTCCCATTTTCCAAAATTAAAAATAATCGTATATGGAATTACCAAAGTTGATTTATGTGCGAAATTTGACCATTATGTTTGCATCAGAATACGAGATATGGCATGTTCAGTTTTTCCATCTTTTCAGAAGATGTTTATAAAAAGGTGGGCGTGGTCGGAGAGCGATTTCATTTATTTTCCGTCCGCGTATTTGGCACAACAAAAGTATGCTTCGTACCAAGTTTCATTATTCTACCATAAACTGTTCAGAAGTTAATAACAGTCGATATTTTAAAATTTTTTCACTCACATGTGGGCGGTGCCACGCCTTTTTAAAGTTTTTGCTAAAATTGTTAACAGAATGATCAAGTCGACAAAGGTATAATATTTTATTATTGTAGCTGATTTTATTAGTGAATTATATTATACGTTTTTCGAAATTTTCGATTTCGAAATAAAGGCATGGCTATTTTGCTTATTTTAAAATTTAAATATTAACCTACCTTGGCAGCGAAATATCCAGAATCCATTCAAATATCCCAATTTATACCCAAGTTATCCCATCCAAAACCCTATTATATGGACAAACCTATAATACCCTTTGTACTAGTACCGCTGGGTATGGAAATTAGATACTATGTCTTTGTATTCGATACTATTGAAGCTTGTTATTTGATACCATACTTTTTTCATCAAATACCAACACTGATTTGTACTGCATAACTGTGCTACAAGCAAGCATCAAGCCAAATGAAATGAGCTATGTGAGCAATCAGCAGCTCCAATAGCGCCAAAAGCACGAAACAGTAGACATAGAGAATGAATTTGCTTGAAAGTGGAGCTACCTATGCACATGCTACTAGCTATCTACTCAACTACTGCTTCGCCTATTGTTCGGCTTAGGGCGTTTGAGTGCTTAGGCAACTGAGCGCCAAAACTAAAAAGTAAACTCTTGTTAGTGTCATATGGTCTTTGTTGTAAACTCAACACTAAACGCTCGCTAAGCATTCGTTGTGCATTGTGTAAGTCTACTATTTTGACTCGAGGGTAGACATGCAAGCCAACAAAGACGCGTCTTCTATTGTAATTATGAATTAAGCTTCTGAGCTGCTTCTAATGTTGACGTATACGAACGACTAAAGTCAAAGGCAGAGCAACGTGTGCAATTGAATTTTTTGTCAAAGTATTTTAGACTCATATATTGTTGTGGTAATATTCTGCTCGTTCGGCGTGTTATGAACAAAACAAATATAAGATAAAAAATTAAATGAAAACAAAGAAAACAAATACAAAGATGACTATTGTCGAGTGCTGATTGCCATAAGTGCTTGTGCGTGTGTGTTTGTGTATGGTAATGCATGTAACAGGTGTTTGTTGCGATTGCACAGCGCAGTAATATTTATAAATAAATATTTCGTTTATTTATTTATTTCGTTAATATTTCAGTTTTTTATACCCAGTTGCGCTAGTATATAAAAAACAAAATATTTAAAAAAATTAGAATTTGGATTATAATTTCAGAACGCTTAATTTATTGCAATCTCTGATGCTAATTTCAAAATTATAATGAAGAGTCCAATTAGGACGCTCACTGTACTGTATTGCAAGTTCATCTGCCTGCATTTTCCCCAAATTAATCAAATATCACTAAGTCGGCTTGGCTATTATTATATAGTTCCGTCGTTTCCAGACGAATACATATGAAGATGAATACATATAATACATAATATGTATAGTTTTGGGAAAGTAGCCGGTATCACGCCCCTGCGGGTTAGGGATTTAGAATATGCCCGAGGTAGGCATACCGGTCGTAAGAGGCGACTAATATGCACAAAGGTAATGACGTGCAACTCGATGGTTGATCTACGGATGTGATGCCTCTCACATCTCATTACCCATCTTATCCTTCCTTACGGAAGAAGGGTTGACATGACATAGAAGGTTTCACCGGTCATAAATCGCTACCACGACAGTCGGGCAGTACCGCAAGGGAGTACCGGAGCGTACCGGGTTCAAATCCGGCCAAGGACTGTTAATTCGACAACACTCCCCAAAACCTTCGGGGACAACAACAACGCCCCCTGGCGATATAAAATCTACATTGTTCGTAACCCCAAGTTTTTGATATTTGATTTATTTAGGAATGGGAACGGGGATAGGGTTAGAGATAAGGAAAAGGATAGGTTTAAGGATAAATGTACGGTTAAGGATAAGGATAGGGATAGGGAGAGGGATAGTGATAGGGATGTAAGTCATTATATAAAACGCCGAAAAGCCAAGTAATTTACTATGATTTCGTAAAGCAGAGGTCACCTAATGATGGGTTCAACATCTATCTGTCATTGTCAAGAGGAGGAATTAAGTGGAAAATAATACCTCATATATCTAACTGTCGATGTACTGCTTTCTGCTAACTCCGACAGATAAGCAAATACAAGAACTGTTTTCGTGGTTACAAGCAAACAACTAAAATCTATGCGTTTTCTAATGGAAATAAAATTTTTGAAAGAGCCACCAGGCAGGTATGTCATAAGCGGTGCCATACGAACTTTGACTTTCGATTTAAAAATTCATTTAGTTTATTCGCTTGTTTTTAATTTTTTTAATTTACTTTTCCTACTCAACAAAAGTTGTTTGGGAAGAAGATACAAAACGTTTTTGTTTGCATCAAAGTAAGAGCGCTCATGTGTACTAAGTAAAGTAATGATATCATTCGCTATTGCCAACTGACGGAATGTTGTAGGCGAACACGGTTGGAGGTAGCGCGCAGCAGCACACCTTTAGTATGAATCAGACGCGCGACGAAGTAAGAACAGCTCATATTTAGAGAAATCGCTGCGGGGAAATTTGCACAAATAAATTTTAAAAAATAATTTATAAAAGATAAATAAAGGAAGAAAACAAGAACTAGGGGATTTTTATCAAAAAAAAAATATATTTATATATATAGATAAATCAGAAGTTGAGAGTTTATTTATCAGAGAAAAGAGATACAAACAAAGTAAAATAATATTTCATATCAGAGCTTAGTTAGTTTGTGTGCTGTCAATTTGAGCGCGTGACAAATTAGCTAAAACAACGCTTCATAAATAAATATTTTCACCGTTAAAAAGAACTCCATGTTATCTTATCGCGCGCTTGGCTCGATATTAATATTTTTCCACTGAGGTATAAAAGAAGATTTAACAGAAAACGAAAAAAACCCAAAACAAAAATAATATCTAAAAAAAAAACTTGTTTGCGCATATTTCTCTGCATTGGAATTTCGTTATTTGTTGTTCGGCATTGTTATTGTTAATAACTAATATTGCGCATATTCTAGTCTGTAACAAAGCCAACCATCTCATTAGTTGGACAACAGCTTTAGACAGCCAATCAGTTAGTAGGAGTTGTACGGCAAAGTTAATAACAAAGTCAACGGTCGCAAACACGCATTGATTAATTTAAACTGCTAATAATAAGAAGAACGAAAATTATTACACCAAAACAAAGTTATCAAAAAAAATAAAAAATTTGGTTGGTGTATTAAAGAAAAATTTTATAAAATAGTGCGCGTTAGTGTATGTGTTTGCCACGGTTTCATTTTGCCGCAATTAGCGAAAGAAATGCGACAATCTTGAAAATTAATCAAACATAATTACATAAAACAATTATTTATTTATTCAAGCATTCACTGCAACAACGGCTTCTAACAACTTCAGCCTTTCAGCCTATAATTATTGTACAACTCATACAAATATACATATACGACTGTGTGCGAAATAATAGCAGCGGCACATAGAAATTTCAGCGCAAGGAAAATACACGCAGTCCCTTCCATTAGCCTTAACACTTTCTATAATTAATTGAGATTAGCTTACAAAGTGACAAGCTAGACAGGGTTTCATTGGAATAAGAGCCGTTGGTCGGGGAAAACCCGAGTCATTCAGATACAATATAACCGGCTTACAGAATATATTAAATATAACAGTAGGTCGTAATGCCAGTAATGCCATAAACAAATCGAGATAGATATAGATTGTATGCATACAGTTGTGTTCAAAATAATAGTAGTGAAATTCAATGGGATATGGTTCGACGAAATTAAAAGAAGCTGTGTTTTTATTAATTTTCCACAATATTAGTCTGACGAGAAATCTTGGCTGTTTTCGAAATAGTACTATAACTATAGCCTGTATATGTTTGTTGCTTTCAATTTTTCCTCTAATCAAAAATAATAATAATTAACTAAGAATTATTATCATGGTCTTCAGCTCGTTATACTTACAAAAATATGTAAAATGAACAGACCGTAAAATCAACAACAAAACAAATTTTTATTTAAAATATGGCGAATTTCATAACGGAAGCCAGATTAAAAGAAGTTTCAAAGCTTACAAAAAGTTCAGGAAAGTTAATTGAACTTTTGAAAGTTTACATCAAAATTTCAATATTTTGGGGAAAATTTTTTAGAAAATTTTTGAGTACGCAGTTATAAAGTTCATTCAATTATAGCATCATAATGTGCAAGTACTTATAACTAAATTTCCCTGAATTTTTATAAATTTTTTTTTCAAGGATGTTGGGTATTTTTTCTATACAAAATAAATTTTTCTTCATGCGTTGTATGGAAGAAATCACTCAACATCCTTGACGTAAAATTCTATAAGTCCAGGAAAATTTTTAAGTTATTTCTAACCTGCACAATGTTATAATAAAATTAATTGGTCTACAAAACTGCGTACTCAAAAATTTTTTAGAAAATCTACCAAAAAAAGTGTAAAGATTTGATGATAATTTTTTAAAGTTTCATTAACTCCTGAAATTCTTGTCAACTTCGAAATTTCTTTTTATGTGGTTTCTGTTAAAGAATTTGCTATATTTTAAATGAAAACTATTAATATCACAGGTTCTTATTTCGTCGAAGGATATCCATTTTAATTTCACTGCTATTATATTCAACAGAGCTGTATATCAAAATGTTGAAGAGAAAAAGGAAAATCGATTAAGCCATGTCCGTTAGTACGTCCATCTGTTTATGAACAGAACATGAGAAAATGTTGAGATATCTCTTTGAAATTTACGGTGATCGAATATTTTGAAAAACATGAAAAAAGTGATAATTCAATCAAACAAGTCAAAAACCTACTAAAAATAATAGCCCATGGCTACTAAAAGCATCATAAACGAATAAAGGAAACAGCTTTATTTTACTTTCAAATTGTCGTTATTTAAAAAAAATGTGAAAATATATAAACTTTTGAAAATGGGCGTGGCACCGAATTTTTTTAACAAGCCGAATAGTTTCTGTAACACTGAAGTTTTGCAAACAGTATAGCCTAGGTAAATCAAATTTAATAATTTTAAAGGAAAGTTTTTGTTCCCAGTACTACTGGCCAATGTTATATAGTGTTTAGCTAAACCCGCACCTAGACTCCCTTACTTGTCTAAAGTTTACTCTTTAAGACGGAGAAGATAAAAGTCCTAGAATAAGAGGCAAATATTGTGGGTTTTATATGTTTGATTCTCGAAAATTGGTATTCTCGCGATTGCCTCGAAATCAAGATGCGAATCAGCCTTGAATTCGACACGATCTTGACAGATTATAGAATTTTTTTTTAACTTTTCGCATTTAGGATAAGTAATTCAATATAACTACTAAAATTCTGCATATTAGCTACATTATCTAAATTTATGTGTGTTTTCTTACTTCGAACATATCGAAGATAGGTGCGCGGTAATCATCTAATTGCTATTTTTAAAGCAAGCCTCCTTGAGCGGAGGGTAACCTTTATAGCATGTTTCTATCCAATCAATGATTTTTCTGAAGTTACCCGTATTGACGGGTATGGCTCAATTTATTTCACTATTCATCCAAAGAACTTTCACAATACGGAAAGCTATCTCAATTTACTTATAACTTTACAAACTCTCGTTTTGTAAACAAAATATATGACCCCATGTACTACATATTTTATATCGGTTCTTAAGGATTCGAAAATCATTTTAGTCGTTTCAGCATTTTAGCCTTATACCTTCGGTGAAGAAGTTATAACCCAGGATAGCTTCAGTCTTGCTTGCTTACTTCAAGACAACTCGAATTTTTTAATTTTTTCATGAAAATTTCATTTACAATCTAACAAAATAATATTTGATTTCAAGAAACAGGTGACCAAGTGTATTTTGTGAAAGTATTTCACATATCAAGGCGCCGGCTTATTCTCAATAGTTTTATCTTTTTCCTTCTTAAACTAACAGGACATGGTTGGTTCCTGGTTCAGGGTCCTTTTGTAAGCGATGCCAGTTCAAAGACTCCGTCCTTGGCCACCTTTGTGTTAAAGTTATTAGCCTTCATTTCGTGGCTGGGGAGCATTCCCATTTGCTCAGACAACGTAGTCCTTAATACATTTGCTATTGACGTCTTAGTAACACTAATATCTCTATCTGAGGTCTTAAATCAAGTTTCTTTGGATGCAGCTTGTATGTAATGAGCACCAAACAAAAAGCGCAAGCCAGCTTCAGCATTGCTAGCAGTTTCATCTCTTGGTGTAAAGAAGCTATTTATTTCAATGTGTCCTTCTTTGATTGAAACCAACATACTAACAAATGTTCGTCCTTCGTATTTGTTTAAGATCATGTAATGACTATTTGAAGCCTCAGACCTAGATGGAATTGAGTATCTTTTGGCAAAAGGCACTTATGCGGTAAGGAAACAAAATCTCTCAAATAGCAAGAAGCATTACGACTGAGTAAGGCTAGAAGTCTTTAAGGCCTTATGACCTTGCTGTAGGAGAATTTTACTCTGTCTAGCGCACATGTCTTTACATAGTTTTCATCTAGTTAATCTAACATTACTCCTAAACGAGACGTAACTGTGAGCTAGTACCAGATTAATATCGGGGGTCAGATGAGTTGGTTTGATAGAACATGTCAAGAGAGACTTTGCAACGCGCCGCTGCGGATTGTTTATGTCAGAATGTAGTCTGTATAGGAAAGAGTTTAACCGATTACAGTACACAGATCGAAGTTGTCTCGGAGTGATGTGGGCAAATTGTGTTCTTCTTCTGCGATGGTTGGTGATTGAGTTTCAATTACAGCCTACGCCATGCGCCTGGAAAAAGGCGGACAGATACTTGATTTGTTTTGCCTTCTAGCTTTTCTTGCCACTGCTATTATTTCGCACACCATTGAACATGTACTTATGTATATATATGTAACTAAGAAAGTGTTCACTACAAATATTTATTATGCCTAGTTAATGGTACTTAATTAGTCGTCGCAGTATTGCCAACAAAGTAGACATCACAAAAACATTACATTACAACAAACATTCGCTATGCAACAAGATGATGAAAAATCATTATATACGACAATGCGTCCAGCGCGCAATGGACGCAGTCTTGTCACATTCAGCACCTATGAGGCACGTAAGCAAATTACAAAAACAAAATTAAAAACTAATTAATAACAAAGATACGTACATTAATTCATAGCTGCACATACCTATATTTAAGTGAAAATAAAACAGGAAATAGTGAGTAATATCTAGGTAATAGTGGACAATTGAAACGTTTATCTGCTTGTGCTGACGATTATTCATATTTATACCTTTCATGAACATGAAATGGTTTTATTAACTTTGGTCCGATGTTTGTAAGTATGAAAAGAGAAAGAGGTAGACCCACCAATAAGTACTCGTATACCGAACTGATCAGGGCGATGGGCTGAGTTGATTTAGCCATGTCCGGTGCGTCTGTCCGTCTGTTTGTTTGAACGCAAACTAATCTCTCAGTTTTTGAGATATATCGATGAAATTTGCTAAGGGCCCGCCATTTTGTAAAACACTGATCATTTGTCGGAGCCAGCAAGATCAAACCAATACAACGCATAGCTCCCATACAATCGATTTTTCCGATAAATGGGGGTTGGGCTATGTACCTTTAAATTAGCAGTTTTGCAGAGTTTGTACTAATCGTAAGTAAGGATCAGACACTTGAAACCGTGATGCGTATTCATGAAAGGTATAAAGTCTTCGGCATAGTCGAAGACAGCCCTTTCCTTACTTGTTTTGCCATTACTTACATTCGTTCATATCTCATTTAGTACTCACTGCGTTCATGGCAATGTATTTCATTGCGTTTCTAACGAGTTGTATGTTGTCTAACAATCTCGCTTGTTTTTGTTTTCTGTTAGGACCGTCAGGATGTTCTACGCAATACCAACATAATGGAGGATGAGGTAGATCATCGCTCGAGTCGGATTTATCGTAATGAAAATGGTCCGCCTACAAATGGCGCACGTTACCAAACACCACCACCGGTAAGTAAACATTATTTTAGTTATGTCATTACACTTGCTACCGAGGTGTGGTTGCCTGGTTGAGTTTTGCCACACAGTGGGCCTGTGGGCAGAGTTCTTCCTTCTCGAAATGCAACGACATTCTACAAGTATATTTAGCTAGCAGTTACATTGGTAGTTTAGATTGCATTAATAGAGCAGATGCGAGAGTTGATTGGATTAATTATCAACTGTATGCGTCATGTGCGGCTTCTTTATATCAAACCCAACTTGAGTTACTGTGCGCTTTTTCTTCATTGATACAAGATGATTACCCGAATTGACTTAGTAGTGTGCGCACATCCAGTACCCTGGAACTATATCTGCCGTTGATAACGATATGATCAATATGGGTTCGATTTTTTTATCGCGTGGCAACCAGTTGGCTTTGTGGATCTTTTTATTCAAAAACCTAGCACTAAAGTACCGTTGAAGTCACCAGGGATGATTTTGATATCATATTGGTGTTACAAATAATATGTCTTGTCCTACTTTATCTTAGAAGGACTATTGATCCGCGTCGTCGGTCTCCTCTGCCAAGCTGTATGTTGAAGAACTTTTAACTTTCCCACTTTCAGCACTTGGCTAGTCGTCCTCCTGCTCTGGCCAGAGACTTCGCAAGGACGGACAGGTTTATTCACTAATATCCTAGTCCTTCAAACGTTTACAATTGTCGTCATCAGAAAAAATGTTCAAATTATTATAATCTGCTTACTGTCGGTTCTGCTGGCTTCATCACCTCCCTACCTTCCAGGGAGAAATGAAGTTTGGAAGAACTTATCTGAAGCATCGGATTGATGAATTTGTTTATTTATGTTTGCGTTGTCAAAGAAAGATTATGTCAAGAACTCGCGGGTAACCGAAAACTCAGACTGTCTACTAGCTGAGTTCTGTAATCAACTGTTTTCCGGTCGAGAATGCTATGGGAATTCTTATGCTCCATGGATATAACTATGTAATAATTTTAATCATCTGGATAGCAGTATATAACGGCGTCCATAGTATGTTTATCCTAATGTTTATCCTTCCATAAAGCCGAATATCTCCAGTATCTAGAAACGAACTGGGAAGTCTTATATGCTGTATTCCTAAATAGAAAAATAGCATAATAACCATTTTTCTGTTTTGCCTTGCTATTTTATAAATATTTCATTGAAGCTCCGAACAATGCTTGACGGCCGATAGGTTTTGTGAAGGCAGCTTACTTAACCACAAATAGTGCACGTCATTGAACTAAAACTTTATTAAATTTTAATTAGAACTAGAAAATGTGCTATGACCATGAGTTTACTGCAAAAACGTTCAAAGTTAAATAAACGCCTGCCTGCTAGAATATTACGCCAAAGATGGCATGCAATTTGAAGGTAAAAAAAAAAATTACGTATACGCTCCGTACGTCATGCATGATTTCACGTGTTCTTGTGCTGGCGTAACTTTTTATACCCAGCTGCACTAGTACACAGAGTTCTTTTTTGTGGCGAGGGTAATAAATAATACTGGTATGATAATGAAGAGTGCCGCGCGGCAACGAAAAGAAAGGACGAAGCCTACAAGGCAACGTTGAGATCGAATGCAACGAGGAGTGTGTTGAAGAGGGAAGCGAGGCGGCTTTTCCGGGCGAAAAAAGAGAGGCAGAAAAGCGTGAAATAAAGGGGCTTGAGATGCTGGCCAACGGGAATAATGCCCGAAAATTCTATCAAAAAATTCGGCGAATGACAGAAGGTTTTAAACCCGGGGCAAACTCCTGTAAGAATGAGAACGGCGACCTGGTGGCCGATGTTCAGAGAGCACTCAGAATATGGAGGGATCACTTCTCTGCCCTTTTAAATGGAGAAACTGAGCAAGAAACCAGAAAAGATGCCGAAACCGAGCCCACAATCGAAGATGATGGAATTGACGTTCCACAACCCGACTATAATGAGGTGCGCTGGCGCTGATGGTTTGCCTGCTGAGCTATTCAAACACTGAGGCAAGGAGCTGGTAAGGCGCATGCATCAGCTTCTATGAGGAATATGGTTGGATGAATGGATGCCTGAAGATTGGAATCTAAGTGTTCTCTGCCCAATCCACAAGAAGGGCGATCCTGCAAACTTCGCCAACTATCGCGGAATCAGCCTTTTGAATATCGCAGATTAGGTCCTATCAAGGGTATTGTGCGAAAGACTGAAGCCTGATGTGAACAGACTGATTGGACCTTATCAGTGTGGCTTCATACCTGGTAAATCTACCATCGACCAGATTTTTACAATACGCCAAATCTTGGAAAAAAACCCCGTGAGAAAAGAATCGACACACTTCATCTCTTTGTTGATTTTAAAGCCGCTTTCGATAGCACGAAAAGGAGCTGCCTATATGCCGCTATGTCTGAATTAGGTTTCCCCGCAAAACTTATACGGCTATGCGAAATGACCTTGAGCTACACCGCCAGCTCGGTCAGAATTGGGAAACACCTCTCCGAGCCGTTCGAAACTAAACGAGGTTTCAGGCAGGGTGACCCCCTATCGTGCGATTTCTTTAATTTAATGCTGGAGATATCATTGGCCTTAACAACCGCGCCGTAACTTCTGCTTACTCCAAATTAGAAAAAGAAGCGGAGAAAATGGGATTGGTGGTGAACCAGGGCAAAACGAAGTACCTTCTGTCATCAAGCAAAGAGTCAGCGCATTCGCGCCTTGGCAACCAAGCCACTGTTGGCAGCAATAATTTCGAAATAGTAAAGGACTTCATTTACCTGGGAACCAGCATTAACACCAATAATAATGTTAGCCTAGAAATCCGACGAAGAATTACTCTTGCAAACAAATGCTACTTCGGACTGAGTAGGCAATTGAAAAGTAAAGTCCTCTCTCGACGAACGAAAATAACACTCTACAAGTCACTCATCGCACCCGTCCTGCTATATGGTGCAGAAGCGTGGACACTAACAACATCTGATGAGGCGGCTCTGTGAGTATTCGAGAGAAAGGTTCTTCGAAAGATTTGTGGACCTCTACGCGTTGGCGACAGCGAGTACCGAAGAAGATTTAATGATGAGTTGTATGAACTTTACGCAGACGCCGACATAGTTCAGCGAATTAAAACACAGCGGCTTCGCTGGCTAGGCCACGTAGTGCGAATGAGCGAAGATGCTCCAGCCCAGAAGGAATTCTTATTGGCACCCGCCGGTGGAAGCAGAGGAAGAGGTAGACCACCACTCCGATGGAAGGACCAAGTGGAGACCGATTTGCGATCCCGCGGTGTTTCCAATTGGCGCCAGTTGGCGCAACGAAGAAACGACTGGCAAGCTATGTTGGACGGTCAAAACCGCCCAGGCGGTTAGATGACCATTTAAAGAAGAAAAAGAATAAATAATAGCTCTCTAGAAATTAATATTAAAATCTGTAACTGTTACAGGATTTTTATGCCATTCTGAAAAATATATCAATATAATAATTTTTTTTGTATATGCCATTAGTACATTTTAGAGAAAAATGTGTTTATATTTAAACAGTATTCCTTCATATACAGTGCGACAAAACTTAAGCACCGCACTTTCCTTTAAAACATTTTACTCAAAAAAATAGTAAGTTCAAGCTCTGTAATGTTTAGTTCTTTTTATTCAGGAATAATACAAATTAGGTATTTTAGATTTGAATAAATAAAAGTATTAAATATCTATGGGCCAAACCCGGTTTTGTTTTCGGTAATTCGTGGCATATCCGTGTCTCTTTATGACAGGTACACACCGTGTTGGCATTGAGTATATTATTTGGGTAAAATATCTTAGGAAATAATTTTCCACGCCTGCTCACCTTGCCAGAATATGGAGTCTTTACTGCTTTCCTCCGAATTTAAAGGAACCATAATTTCTATAGATTCTCTGTTCGGTTAAATAGCTCGGGCCACGACAATGCGTCAGCATTATTAGCCTCAAACTCTTTTTTCAAGCAAATAGATAAGCCCTTCAGCAGCATGTTTTCCTGATAGATCCTTCTTAATGGCATTCCTTCAACTCCAAGAAATAGGATGCAGATTTTATGAATATCTTTGTACATGAAGCGGTCCAATACCAGTTCAATCGTATGAATTGTACCCACTCCATGACCGAAGAAACGTCTACAAACCCTTGCACTACATCAACCGTATTTCACCGAACAAAAATTATAGTAAGAGTGAGTAAGCATTGTTCTTAGGCCTGGGAACAAGCTTCAGAGCGTCCTAATATTTCAGAAGACTTTTATTTGAAAGAAAATAAGATTCCTCGTCTTATTGTACTACTCCAATTTAGGTGGAATCTTTAAACACCTTATTTCTCTTCTAAAAGGGGTTTCAAAGCTCCGAAGTGAAGTAACCGGTTGTAAGACCACGTCTTTCAATGGTCCTACATGGGATGGATATCACAAACTCTTTCATACAACTTTTTTTGTGGAAGGAAGTATTCGGTGCTTTTCGTGCACTAGCACCTCCCTGTACAGTGCTAAGGGAGCCAGTTGAAGGGAAAAACGTTATAGTAATGAAACGTTAAAATAGTATTTCCTGATTTCTGATTTTTGATTAAATTTGAGTAAAAGTCTTTCGCGAAGTACCACCAAATAATTATTTCCAGAAAATTTTTTTGTATTCTACAGATCATCCAACTTCCGTTGTTTGAAATGCTTCCAATATATCGCCGTAGTTACTGTGGCTGAAGTTTACCGCGATTTTATTGTTATTACAACACATTTAAGGAAAAACAAGACCTACCTTGATTTGGTGCTTTAGTTTTGTAGCACAAATTTTTTATAGTTCGCCCGAAAGTGCAATTAACTGTTTTAGTGGACCATGAAAACTGTTCTTTGTGTCCTACTCAAAATAAATAATATTTGGCCTTCATCAAAAAAAAAAAAAAAAAGAAAAAAAAAAAATTAAAAAAAAACTTGAAACCTGCACATAGCATTTTATTTAATCATGTTTGGCGGGGGGACTTTAGTTTTGTCGTAAACTGTATATGCATATACAGCCGTATCCCATATAATAATAGTGCAATTAAAATGGATATCGTTCGACGAATAATAAGAAGCTATGATTTTAATAATTTTCAATTAAAATTTTGCGAATTCCATAACAGAAACCTCATAAAAAGAAATTTCAAATTTTGCACAAAGTTCCAAAAAGTTTGTGAACCAAACAATTTTAGTGCAACATTGTGCAAGTTAGAACTCGGTCAAAAATTTCCCTGAATTTTCCGAGTTTTTTTAGGCAAGGGTATTGAGTGATTTCTTCCATACAGCGCGTGAAGAAAAATAAATTTTATATGTGAAAAAATGCCCTACTTTCTTGCAAAAAAATTTCTAAAAATTCAGGGGAAATTTTAAGGTACTTATAACTTGCACATTATAATGTTAAAAAAGAATAAGCTATAAAACTGCGTACTCAAACATTTTCTAAAAATTCTGCCCAAAAATATGCAAATTGTAAATTTTTAAAAAATTAATTAACTTTCCCTAACTATGTGTAAACTTAGAATTTTCTTTTTGTGTGGTTTCTGTTATGGAATGCGCTACACTTTAAATGAAAATTACTAAAAACACAGCTCCTATTATATTGAACACAACTGTATACGAGGTAAAATCTGCAGTGGGGTATATAGAATTTTCGGTTTCACTTCAACTTAGAAGCCTTTATTTATTAATTAGTAAATGCATTTATTAATTAGTAGATGAATTGGTAAGCATAGTTTAAAAGAAACTACTTATTTACATACTTATTAAATAAAAATTTTATTAAAATTATATATTCAGCACTCTAACCACTGTCCTACTTCTCTTGCAGCCACCTGAATTTGCAAGTTCACCACCATCTCGAACGCAACAAAATCACTACGCGAATAATGCCAACAATAAGTTTCCACAACAAAAGCAACAACAAAAACCTATTGATTACTACAGCAATAGCAATGGACTAACGCTTAAAGCGCCAACGGAAAAACCGCCCGAACCGCCAGCTACGCCCATTCCAGATTATGATAATGTCGAAATAACTGCATTACCAACAAAAATAAGTAGCAGTGTAAGACCCTCTTACGGTTATGCCAGCACAAATATAGTCACAACCAATGCACGTGATATGGCATACGATAATAAAACCAATAACAACAATAACAATCGACGTATATCGCGTCCGGGCACAATAACAATTGGTGAATATGAACAGCCACAACAGCGACGCGAACCAGCTAAATTTGATTTTGTTGGCTCACCAAAACGTACTAACGGCACAACAGATATCAGCCCTGATGATTTACAGGCTGAACTACAAAATACATTGACACGTTCCAAACTAAAGAAATCTGCAGAAACATTTGTTGAACATCAAAGCGATTGTCCATTACGCAATGGGTATGAGAACTACGAGAATGTAGTTAGGAAAATTCATAGCGTCAGTATAAATGAGGTAGCCACAGTGGCACCGGTGCGTATGAGTAACGGTAGCACGGGCAATGGTGGTACGAATGGCATACTAAAGAATGGCAATCGTCATAGTGGCGGCGGTGGCAGCACGAAAAATTCCGATAAAACTATTACTTTTGGTAATTGAAAGTGCAGCAAAAGTATAAATATATGACAAATATTTTAATTTGGATTTTGTAAAATATGAACATAATTGTATTTCCTAAGTTATACATATAGCCATATCTTAAACATGCATACATATAACGATGCACATCTATCTGTATATTACAAAAATAGTATTAAATTTAGGGTAAATGTATCCTGTAAAATTCAGTTTCTATTAAAAAGTGTAAATAAGTGCAACGTGCTTACAACAAAAGAAAAACTGTATCAAAAGTGCTACAAATTCCATAAGCCTAAAATTTTGTTCTTGAAACCCATATCAGATATTTTGTATAACAGTTGGCAAACTTATTTAGTATATAGTAGGGATGTTCGACTAATCGATTAAACCAATAATTAATTAAACAGTTTTAAAATAAATGTTGTTGTTGTTATGAGCAGTGATTCGCTCTGCCTAATAGGCACGATCATTCTGAACATCGTCATGAAGTTCTTTTAGAAGAAACGAACAGTTTCAACAAAGTTGGATGAAAACGAAATTAATGTTAGCAAAGTAGGCTCTACTGAACAGTTGAAAAGTGGTTTGTTGTCATGAGGAGACACCATAAAATGCACTACAAAAATCAGCTTGTTGGCATGCTGACTCCTTTACAAAGAAAACATTTTCGATAGGAAAACTCATCTATATACATATATAAAACTAAAATTATGTATGTATATCGATTTGCGTCCTAAACGTAAAAACCGATCGTAACCAAATTTGAAACACGAACTGGATACCTTACCGGGCTGGTCATGGGCTAAAACATATTTTGATATATATAGGGGGCGTGCCACCTCCCATACAAATGGAATTTTAACAGTCCGTATTTCTGGAAGTATTTACGTTAGACTACTGAAATTTGGTAAGGGGTTATATGACATTAATCCCTACCACATCCAGAAAAACAGCGGATAACGAAAAAGGGGGCGTGGCACCTCCCATACAACTGGGATTTTGTTATAGAAATATGGGGTGAAACCAACGGGTATAAGTTAGTAACAAATGAACTGTAGAAGAAAAATGTCCAAAGTTGCAATGTGTAGCGAGTAATTTGGGAAAACCTGATTTTCTAAACCTCTTGATCTTTTGAACTTTTTTAGCCGATATAAAGGTGTACACAAAAATTCAACTCACTAAAATGACAAGGCTAAGAGTAAGGTATTGAGCTTTGAGCGAAAAATAAGCTTCAATGTACTATGAAATTAGTATTTTTTCAGTAATAACCCAGTTGAAATCAGTTGTACGCATACAAGAAGCAAGCATGTCGCATGAATAAAAAATTATGTTAGGTGCGTAACTCTTGAATTGAAAACATATTTATTCACAAAGAAAGTATGCATGCTGAATGAATTCTTTGTATGCATGAAAAAGTCATGCTGTATCAATGAAAAGTAATTTAATGAAAACTATACACCTTACTGAATTGTACTTTATCTACATAGTTGACTACTCTTAGATTTTTCTTTGTATTCTTCAAGGCGACTTTACTTACAGGTTATATCAGTGGCTGCTTCTATCAAAATAAAAAAAATGGTTAGCAGTGCGTGCCAAAAATTTCTCTGATGAGTGGAGTCTAGCACCTTCCGAAATGGATCTATAAGAAAAGCTATGGCAGTTGTCTCTAAACATTTTTCCTATTCTATTCAATCAAAAAACTTTTAATATTTAATTAAAATGATTATTAATAAATAAAAACAATAATAATTTTCATAAAAATTCAAAAAGTGAAAAATTATTATTCTTGGCCTTGAGCTCGTTTCATGAATACTTAAAAAAATTCTATGCAATCTGACAGGGGAAGCCGCGAAAACGAATTCGCCGTGATATCACCTGGTATAAATTCGACTTGGTATTCTTGAAAAAAATTTTTATAATTTTTTAAAAAGGAATACGTACATATATGTATAACTAAACGTAATGAAAGTCGTTCGGTCCTATCGCTTATCGCTGCCTTACCTGCATTGAGGAAAAATATTGCTCATCTTGCAATGTTGGAAGATTTTGGGTAAGATTGGTTTACTTGTCCGTATAGTTCTATGTTGGTGGCTGAAAGTTGTGTCATCTGTTTCATTTTTTAACTGTAGGAATAGAAATTTTGTTTATTTATCATGCACGCCCAATACTATTTCTTCAATGCAGAATTAGTGCTTCTGTGCGTATAAATCATGTTTGTGTACTAGTGCTTCTGAATGCGTTCAGCAATTAATGGAGATACATCCATGTAGAGGTAGTACAAAAGAAGGGATAGAGTATGCATGCTGGGAAACAACACGTTCAGAGCTCCAAGTCGTTCCTGAAATATGGATGCCGCATGCATATGTTTCAAACTGGGAAGATTAATAAGATAACGATTACAGAGGATTAACCATACATGTAAATTGAGTCTATGAGTGAAAAAATTGGCTTCATAGCTTTCATTAATACGCATCACGGTTTTAAGTGTCCGATCGGTACTTACATTAACTACAAACTCTGCAAAATTTTACCCCGCTTATCGGAAAATGTGTTGTATGGGGGCTATACGATATAGTATTTGTCCAATCTTGACGATTTTCACTAGCCACATTGCGTATATAATGTGTACCAAACCTGCAAAAATTTTACGTTCCTAGCTTTTTAATTGCAAGAGTTATAGGCCAAAATACGTTTATCGGCACAATCGGTTGCATGGGAGCTATTTGTTGCATCAAAAGTACGGTATTAACTTCCAGTAAAATCCACGCCCGTATAACTCTTTATCAACCACATTTTCGTGTATTTTACGATTTCCCGTACCCATATTACACAAAGAATGAATTAATTTGAGAGGTTCATGATTCAGTCCCTGCATTGGCCAACCATACTGACCCTAGAGCGCAAAGAGCATTGATCTCGGAATGAAAACAATTATAAGGAAATTATGATGAGTTTTGCAAAGATCCTCGCCCCTACTACACATGCCATCTAGCACACTTGAAGGAATGACACATATTTTTAATCCTTCTGCGAAATGAAGCTAGCCTTAAAATTTGTATCAAAGACAGTGTGGGACATGAGTAGCCACTTCTCAATTTAGCTGTTAATATTTGTCAAATTGTGGGTGTGTTTGAATGTACGCTGTTTCTCGACACTTCACTTTTGTTTCCTTCATAAACAAAGCCTCGCACCAAAAGTCTTACACCACACCACTGCACCCTAGGCAAGAGTCGGTCGAATGACTGCTTGACCCAACTGTTTACCTGCCATTATGTCGCAGACCACATATGCCGGATGGACTTTATTCTCTATATTAGCCTTTTTTTTAAAGCTTCCTCCATGACTTCTGCAGGATCCCTGCGGTCAAGCCCCGGAAGGAACCAGATAATTGTATGTTACGTAGTATTCTATCGAGGAAACAGAGCCAGAGCAAGAGCTAGGTAACACCAACCTTCCACTGATATTCTATTGGCCCACTTACTTCCAGGATTACCATTTCTAGAGGCTTTAATAACAAAAGCATAGAGCGCATCTTATAATGCTTCCAGAAGCTCACAAAATTGTGTATCCTTTTTGAAAATATTGGTTTCTCAAATGCGCAACAGCTGTTCCGTTGACAGTTTTAGCAAAAGTAGTTAGCAAATATTCTTCTAACTAAAACTTGCAACTTTTGACAAAGAGTGAAGGTTATTTGCTCTATATTTTTACGCTCTCATTACTCAGAGAGCCGAGTAGTGTATTGATTCACTTGACAGCCGTTTCGAAGGCGTCTTCAATGTCAAGAGCAGAGTACTGCTTCCTCAAAGGTGAACGCTATCTAAT
The DNA here is from genome assembly GCA_949987695.1 of Merzomyia westermanni. Classification (NCBI taxonomy): domain Eukaryota; kingdom Metazoa; phylum Arthropoda; class Insecta; order Diptera; family Tephritidae; genus Merzomyia; species Merzomyia westermanni. The sequence goes on from OX465290.1 coordinate 71,854,320, forward strand.
ACTCAGTAGATAGCTGATAGAATAGAGGCCTGTATCCATGGACCTACCTGCTTTATATGCATGTTGACTGAAATGAAGAGGTCTGACTTTTAGGGCTTTCTGCTTCACATAACAGCGTTAATCGAGCACTACACAATAGAGGAGTGGAGATGCCAGTTCAAAAATAGACTGATGGAGGGGGTAATCTCTCGGCAATTCTGTGGAACTTGATAGTAGACGAGCTGCAAACTCTTTTCGATAAGGCTACTCGGACGACATTGTCCTCATTACAAGGGGAAAGCTTGTGTTCACCCTTTTGTGAGATAATACAAAGAGCACTCAATCTGACGAAGAGATGGTGTGCCAATGTTGGGCTTTCGTCGCCTTTACCAGGAAAAGATTCCTATCGGCATCAAAAGCAATAACCCTAAACTACATGACAGTAAAATTTGCGACTGTAGTAAATTATTTGGGAGGCACCTTAGACAGCAAACTTTTATGGTGTGTGAACGCATAGCGGGAAAAACGTGGGAGTGCAGCCCGAATATTTTAACATACATGTACACCGTGATAGTCAAACCTATTGTCACCTACGGCTCGGTTACATGGACTTCAAAAACAGCACAGTCGACAGCGACGAAATCGCTCACCAAGATGCAGCGCCTAGCATATGTCTGCATCACGGGGGCCATGCGCACGTGCCCCACAGCTGCGCTGAAGGCAATTCTTGACCTTTCTCCACTACACGTGACAATAGAGCAGTCGGTCAACAGAACCCTTCTAAACATTGCAAAAGAAGGATAAAGGCGAAGCAAAGTCTTGTCACCCAACTGCTTGGTCAAACTTAGAGTTACGATCCCAAATTCTCAACTACCAAGGGATGATACTTTTAAGCAAATTATCTTCGAAAAAATATTCAGAGTAGAATTGGGGGTAAAGCTAACTTGGCGGGAGACCAGAATCAGAGAGCGCCTCAGGAAGAGGAAGAAAAAAGAGAGAAGTACTGGCGAAATGTGTCAGGTCTACGACAGTCAAGGATGCTGCGTGGGGGATACGGAGCTATCATAGGCTTCTCAAAAGGCAATTTGAGAATGATAACTAATAATAAAGTCAGACAATGCATGCCGCGTTTGTCATACACCACCAGGTACTGCAGAGTACAACCTTCTAGCATGCGATGCAATTGCCAGGAAAAGGCCAAAATTTCTGGGCTCACCATGGCCAGAATACACAATAATATAAGCCCTCAAGCCCACAGCAATAATAAGCTTCCTAAGGGAGGCTGGCTTGGATGAGGTGCTACAAACGAGATGAAGGCACGACCCCTGCGGGTTAGGGGTTTAGAATATGCCCGAGGTAGGCATACCGGTCGTAAGAGGCGACTAATATGCACAAAGGTAATGACGTGCAACTCGATGGTTGATTTACGGATATGATGCCTGTCACCTCTCATTACCCACCCTATCCTTCCTTACGGAAGGAGGGGTGACATGATCTAAAAGGTTTCACTGGTCATAAATCGCTACTACGACGGTCGGGCAGTACCGCAAAGGAGTACCGGAGCGTACGGGGTTCAAATCCGGCCAAGGACTGTTAATTCGACAACATTCCCCAAAACCTTCGGGGAGGCTTTTTGTCGTTACCACAACAACAACAACAACAGATGAAGGCACAATATAAATCTAGTCCTAAACATTATATCTTTCTATCTAACATGTTCTTCGTTTATTTAATTTGTCTTGTAGACTCCTACAAATTTCAACCGGCTTGTGATATATACAGCTGTGTTTGTACTGACGTTAATATGGATATCGTTCGACGAAATAAGAAGCTGTGATTTTAATAATTTCCATTAAAATATAGCGAATTCTATAACTGAAACCACATTAAAGGAAATTTCAAAGTTTTCACAAAGTTCAGGAAAATTAATTAAACCTTAAAAAATGGCCATCAAAATCTTCAAATTTTCTGGAAGAGTTTCTAGAAAATATTTGAGTACCTAGTTTTGCAGACCAATCAATTTTAGTATACCATTATGTAATTGAGAGCTCGCTCAAACATTTTCCTGAATTTTTTAGAATTTTTTCCGTCAAGGGTGTAGAGTGAAGAAAAATTTATTTTGTATGGAAGAAAATACCCGACATCCTTGACAAAAAAAAAACCTAAAAATTCAGGGCAAATTTTTAGGTACTTCTAACTTGCACATTATTATGCTAGAATTGATGAGCTATAAAGCTGCGTACTCAAGAATTTTCTACTCTTCTCTCTTCACAAAAATATTGAAATTTTCATGTAAATTTTTAAAAGTTTAATAAACTTTAATGAACTTTGTGTAAACTTTGAAATTTCTTTTTATGTGATTTCTATTATAGAATTTGCTATTTTTAAATGAAAATTATTAAAAATACAGCATCTTTTTATTTCGTCGAACGATAGCCAAATTAATTTCATAACTATTATATTAAACACAACTGTATGTACATATTTTATGTTTGGGATCACAAATATGTATTTCTTCAAGACACAACTCCTTAATTCTTAAAATTTTTATAAATATATAAAATATTTTTACTTCTTAAACATTTGGTATCACATTTACAACTTTGCAATAATATATATGTACATATAAATACCTAGATATTTATATATATATATACACTCGAAAAAATAAATATTAGAGCAATGAATGTGGTGTCGAATGCACAATGGCTTGCACCTCCTCATCTTCAACGAGTACATCTGTACTTGAGAACGGACTACAACCGGATATGTGAAACAGCGCCAGATGTGACAGACGTATTGTGGCGATACGCTCACGCCATGTATTCCAAAATAACTGCAAACCAACCATTTTTTACTAAACATAAAATGAAGATGATTACCGCAACTTAGAAGTACTCACATTTTTATACATAAATCCACCAAATTCGAAAAACATCGGTTTATCCTCATCACCCACAATGCAAATACGCATTATACAACGTCCCTGCTTGCGATAGAATTTGATTTGTAAAAATTGTAACGGCAATAAGCTGACCAATTGAAAGGTTTCGATTTCTGGATCCATATTATGATAGCCGTAGTCATTTAGATCCGTTAAATCAAAATCATCGCAACCGAAAACGATCTTTGATGGCGTAAGTGCTGCAACGTGGAATTGTGCAGTTTTTAGTTTAAATATGTTTTACATGTTTTTTTGGTTTTTTGTTTCACTTACCTATATGATATTGCCTAATGCCTTGCCCATCGTCTGTAACCTGTGTAAAAGGGTTCTCTACTATAACAGGCTCATAAATTTCACAGAATTCTTCGAGCAGCATTTTTTGTATTCGAAACATTTTTCAGTTCTTATTTTTACTCGTAAAAGTCAACACATTTTTAAGTTTTTTTCTTTTTTCCAAGTTTCGTCAGAAAAAGTCTTGTACAGGGTGATGTGAACTATTCCAAAAGATGTTTGAAAATAAGCTCTCATGTGTTTCCACAGGCATGCATTTGGATGGGATTTTTTGTACCATATATCTCCGGAAATGCTCATGGTCCAAGTTGAAAAATGAAGGGGTAAGAATCTTTAAGCGAATTCTACAAGCCATTCTTGCGGAAGCGAAAAGGTCAGCCCTTGCAATTTGGCCCATTTCAAGTAACGAATTTATCGATATGGTAAGGCCTTCTAGCCTCTGGAGAAGAGCTTCCGTAAGTGATTCTTACTCCTTTCTTTTTCAACTGGACGTGCCTTGCTCTTGCTAGAAAGCTGTTTTGTTATGCCTTTTTAGGGAAAGCGGTTGACAATTTTTCTACTGGTATAGAATACTAAAAGTTGGTAAAAAATGGTAAGAGAAAAAGAGAGATGAAACTATTAGATATATTATAATTTAATATTACTCCGAAACTATTTGTACGAGCTATGTAATATTTAATACCATAACTCGAACACAAAGTGATTTGTCGTAACAAAATTCGACGGAAATATAAATTTTATAACGGTAACAGTTTACTGTGGAAACGGGCGAAATTGGTTGAAAGCTACGCCCACTTTTTTAATAGACACAGATCTCAAAATGTATTTGTAAAATTTTAAACGCTATATTTCTTTAATTGTGTAAGATATTTAAATAAGATTGGATACCAGTCATAATTTTTTCATGCTAAAATCTAGAATTTGGGAAAGTAGGCGTGGCGCCGTCCACTTCTCAGTATGAGTATGCTATTTTTGAAGGCGTTACTATTTCTATTGCTTTTTCTTTGTAAACCAAAATATAGACCGGCATAACGTGGTACGCCAAGATTTACAGGTGTTCTTTATTTATGCAAAATCCTTTGGAAGTGGTTGCTCAAAAGTAGTCCAGTTACAAGCATGGCAGTGAATGTCTATCCTTTTGCTTGTAGACATCGTAAGGTGTGAGCGGCGGGGTCTGGGCTCGCATATGGACCAGTCGCATGTGAAAGACAAAACCAAAATAAATAGCAGAACATAATATCAAAACTATAGACTGCTGCTTTGTTGCTGAAACTAAGTTAAGTTCATATTTTTTTATGTGAACTAACCCTTTAGTGATCTTTAGACAAGGCGAAACAAAATTTTTTATATTTATTGATATTATTTTTCAGAGTGGCAAACAAAATACTGCATAAGTTTTAAATCTTATTATTAATTTGTAATGGTCCATCATTGCCAGCCTAGCTTTTTTAGAACTGATTTAATTTTTTAATGTAAAACTGAAGTTAGAAAATGTTGCTGTGTATGGTTTTATAGAAAATATAATTCTCACAAAAAATTTTCGTTAAGCGTAATCAATCTTTAAATCTTTTTATATATACAAATCTTCTGTGTGTCTGTTGTGACTGAACTCCTTCTAAACGCCTGGACCGTTATTAATGAAATTTGTGTACTCAAGTGGGCGGATGATATTTTAGATTCATAATCCGGACCACTGGATGATGTGGGCGTGGCAGCTCCCATAAAATTAGATTTTCTCTACTGTGTATATCTGAAAGTATTTACTGTAGAATATTGAAAATTGATAAGGAGCTAAATGAGACCAACCTCTATCACCTCAAGAAAAAAAGGGGAGAAGTGGGCGTGACATCTAGCAAATGACATTTTTCGTACAACATATCTGTGGAATTTTTCGTGGCAGAATACAGAAAACTGGTACAAAGTTATGTGAAGTAAATCTCAACATATCAAAATAAAAGGGAGGAAGAGAGAAATGGGCGTGGCACCTCCCATACAAATGAAAATTTTCATTTCGCATACCTTAACAAATATTCATGGTAGAATATTGAAATTTGACTCGGAGTAACATGAGGTCAATATCTACCACCTCAAGAGAAAAGGTCGGTAGGGGAAAAAGGAGGATTGAAGCCTTTTGATATAATCTAAATTAATATTACTTCGCAACTATTTCCACGAGCTTTGTAAAATTCGCTTTCGAGATATTTTATATGAAACAGGGCGGGATAGGAATAGGGTAATAGGGAAGGGGTAAGGATAGTGATACGGACAGTGGTAGGTATAGGTATAGTCATAACCAATATTTCTAGATCCATGCAGGTAAATTTCTGAGCAAGACAAAGTCTGCCGGGCCCTCTAGTAATTTTATAGTTTCCTGATTTCATGTTTTTGCTTTGGTAGGGTGATTGTGCTGAATATGAATTTGCCAACAGAATGTGACACCGTTTGGGCCTTAACTCTCCAACCAAAAATGTCCTTGTTCTGTTTTCGGTTTTTGAGGTTAGGGGCAAACCACGACTCGTTATGCAAATTCTAATGGCGTATTTGAATTCAAAGCGTTAAAACAAATGGAAAATGTGTCGAATTACCAGATCCGTCTATTTTTGTTGTTGTGGTAGTTTAAAAAAAAAAAAGAGAGGCAGAAAAGCGTGAAATAGAGGAGCTTGAGATGCTGGCCAACGGGAATAATGCCCGAAAATTCTATCAAAAAATTCGGCGAATGACAGAAGGTTTCAAACCCGGGGCAAACTCCTGTAAGAATGAGAACGGCGACCTGGTGACCGATGTTCAGAGAACACTCAGAATATGGAGGGATCACTTCTCTGCCCTTTTAAATGGAGAAACTGAGCAAGAAACCAGAGAAGATGCCGAACCCGAGCCCACAATCGAAGATGATGGAATTGACGTTCCACAACCCGACTACAATGAGGTGCGAATAGCAATATCCCGATTGAAAAACAATAAAGCAGCTGGCGCTGATGGTTTGCCTGCTGAGCTATTCAAACACGGAGGCGAGGAGCTGGTAAGGCGCATGCATCAGCTTCTATGCAGAATTTGGTCGGATGAATGCATGCCTGAAGATTGGAATCTAAGTGTTCTCTGCCCAATCCACAAGAAGGGCGATCCTGCAAACTGCGCCAACTATCGCGGAATCAGCCTTTTGAATATCGCATATAAGGTCCTATCAAGCGTATTGTGCGAAAGACTGAAACCTGATGTGAACAGACTGATTGGACCTTATCAGTGTGGCTTCAGACCTGGTAAATCTACCATCGACCAGATTTTTACAATACGCCAAATCTTGGAAAAAACCCGTGAAAAAAGAATCGACACGCATCATCTCTTTGTTGATTTTAAAGCCGCTTTCGATAGCACGAAAAGGAGCTGCCTATATGCCGCTATGTCTGAATTTGGTTTCCCCGCAAAACTTATACGGCTATGCAAAATGACCTTGAGCAACACCGCCAGCTCGGTCAGAATAGGGAAGCACCTCTCCGAGCCGTTCGAAACTAAACGAGGTTTCAGACAGGGTGACCCCCTATCGTGTGATTTCTTTAATTTAATGCTGGAGAAAATAATACAAGCTGCAGAACTTAACCGCGCTGGAACAATATTTTATAAAAGCGTGCAACTGTTGGCATATGCTGACGATATTGATATCATTGGCCTTAACAACCGCGCCGTAACTTCGGCTTACTCCAAATTAGAAAAAGAAGCGGAGAAAATGGGATTGGTGGTGAACGAGGGCAAAACGAAGTACCTTCTGTCATCATGCAAAGAGTCAGCGAATTCGCGCCTTGGCAACCAAGCCACTGTTGGCAGCAATAATTTCGAAATAGTAAAGGACTTCGTTTACCTGGGAACCAGCATTAATACCAACAATAATGTTAGCCTAGAAATCCGACGAAGAATCACTCTTGCAAACAAATGCTACTTCGGACTGAGTAGGCAATTGAAAAGTAAAGTCCTCTCTCGACGAACGAAAATAACACTCTACAAGTCACTCATCGCACCCGTCCTGCTATATGGTGCAGAAGCGTGGACACTAACAACATCTGATGAGGCGGCTCTGGGAGTATTCGAGAGAAAGGTTCTTCGAAAGATTTGTGGATGAGCTGTATGAACTTTACGCAGACGCCGACATAGTTCAGCGAATTAAAACACAGCGGCTTCGCTGGCTAGGCCACGTAGTGCGAATGAGCGAAGATGCTCCAGCCCAGAAGGTATTCTTATCGGCACCCGCCGGTGGAAGCAGAGGAAGAGGGAGACCACCACTCCGATGGAAGGACCAAGTGGAGACCGATTTGCGATCCCGCGGTGTTTCCAATTGGCGCCAGTTGGCGCAACGAAGAAACGACTGGCGAGCTATGTTGGACGGTCAAAATCGCCCAGGCGGTTAGATGGCCATTTAAAGAAAGAAGAGTAAAGGTAGTTTAAGACAGTAAACCAAGTTTTTTTGAGAGTACACAATTATTGAAGAAGAATAAGCTTGAATGTGTCGTGGATGCCGATTAAGATAAGAATTTAATGAATATTAAATGTTACACGAATAATGAATATTCAACTCCTCGTTCTTTAATCATCATCTCTCTATTGCTTCGCCTGTCATTCCACGGTAGTGTTGCCAACTGTAGTTGACAAATGTATTATGAAATTAATAAGTTTTAGTAGTAATATTAAGAGAAAATAGTTTTAAATAATGTCCAATATAAATTAATCCACTAATTAAGAAAATTGGGCCAAGAACAAGAAAAAAACTAAATTTTTTTAATTTCATTAGTAAAAAACCTTTAAGAAGTAACTTTGTTAAACAAAGTTTATACCAAATAATTTCTTTTAATAATTTGTGTTTATCCTTTTTAGATTATTACAAATTTCCAAAGTAAAAAGTTTGCAAACAGAAAACAATACCTTTGAACATTGGTTGAAAATTTTATTCAAAAGTTTTTGTTTAGAATTTAATATTCTTGTGTTAAGGCATTTATTTTAATTAACCCTATAGTTAAAAAAAATGCTTAGACCTAGCTTATTGTCCTTTAGGTTTGCTGAATGTCCCAAATAATACGCGGAACTTTTCTGATCAATTTAAAATCATCTTGTGCTTAGTTTCAGTCTATATAACAAATTTCCAGGAGTTTTTAGGTATAAATAATTAAGAAGAGGTGCCGAAATATACGCTAAATTGTCCCGAAGTCATCTCGAAATTATCATCTCTGATCGTTATAATCGCTAAATATTTAAATATATTTTCAAATCGATTTGAACAGTTCGTCATGTGTTGGAGCCCATTGCTGAATAAATTGCAGAAGTTTGTCTATATAAATTGTCAAGATGCAGTGCCTATACACACCTGGAATAGTCTCGAAGTCATCCCGAATATTCATCATCGCTATATATAGAGTGACAGTGTAATTTTTTTCATTGTCACAAAATGTTTAGTGACAGTGTAACTTCTTTGTCATGATCTTCGTACTCGTATGCAATTCGACCGTTCGTGTTTATAACAAGGCAAACGAGTTAATTGCATAATCACGATTTTAACGCGCTCATATGCAGCGCACTGGGTTGTTGTTGTAGTACCAAACTTATTACACAAGCGTCACAAGTGATAAAATAAAACTATGAATGGTCTATGAGATATGAGAGACATGACATATTTGGTAAAACATTAAAAAAGAGAGTTAGTTGGTTTTGGAGTAAGTTGAGCTTTTTTTGCCGTTTTTTACTATGGTATTAATGGTGGTGTTTGACACCAGGAATAACGTTTGGATGCCGTATGCGCAACTATACGTACGTGCAGTGGCTCACAGCATATTTTAAACAGTGCAACTTCAAATCAGTGACCGGCAAATACCTTCCCAAGAATCGAACTAGGTTCGTCCCACCAACATATTCGTATTGTGTATACACTGCTTTAAGTAGAATTTGAAACAATTTGACAAATTAAGATACTTTAATTTTCGTTAAAAAATGGCAAACTCTTTTGAAAATAACACAAATTGTGTACTCAAAGCGTTTCTATAGCTAATTCGAAAAATGTGGATATTACCTTCGGTTCATACTTAAAGTATTCGAGAAAAAACTCTTCTGATAAAATAAACGTACGAAGTGCATGCTTATTAGTCTGTTGCGAATGGATCGTACTGTTTGGAATGGTGTGCTTCTCTGAACTACCACTTTATCGTAATATCAAAAACTAACAATTTTATTTTCCAATGAAACCAAATGTGGAGTATAAATCATTATTGAAACTTGTCGAGTACTAAATGACCAGCTATGGCTAAACTAAACATTCAAAAGAGCAGTGGGCCACTGGAACAATATTTAATTGCAAACAATTTAGCAAGTAATTTTTAGATCGGCAAAACGTTGTCAGCTGTCTTCAGATTCAGATTCGCATTTCCTTCCTCATTTTTTCAGTTTGTTCACTGGTCTCAAACGAATCGCGGATGCAAAACCGTACAAGTTGGTCCTGTGTATGTGTGGCTGATTTTTGAGTATGCGACCTTTTTTAGATGAGCGCATTGCAGACAAGTTTAGAAAAGCTTCATAACTGTAGCCAATAAAAGTGCATATAAACATTCAGAGGCGTAGCCAAGCTGGAGCGTGAAATTTAAAAAGCGCTAAGAAAATGATATGACAGGATTTTCTATTTTACCTTTTATAAACTATTCGCTGTGCCACATAATTCTCACAATATTATTACTAAAGTACATTATCCAGCAATCATTTGTTTGGAGGGTCCTGAATGAATCCACAAGATGATGAGGATGCGCTAGCTGTACAGATCTATTGCCTCGAAATAAATTCTGAACACCAGGTGCCCAAAAAAAAGATAGGTGTGGTGTCACCAGGTGATGTCACATAAGCAGTCGATATCACATCAAAGACCGATAAGACATCAATAACCGATTATGTAGATTTTGCTCACAAATAAATCCTGGGTCATCAAGCGAACATTAGAAATGACCGTGGATACCGATATCACGACCGATTTAGCATCATCTACAGATATCACATCAACTACCGATGTTAGATAAACCGGCGATTTTGAAGAATTTCCTTACAAATGAATCCTGGGCCCTAGGCATACATAACAAACTGCAGAAATTGCATCACCTAGTGATGTCACATCAACGATGTCCGATCCACTACAGATATCAGATCAGATAACGATATCAGATGAATGACCGATGTAGCATCATCTACCCATATCACATCAACGACCGATGTTAGATCAAACACCGGCATCTGGCGCCCATAACAAACGATATGCATCGCATCAGCTAATGATGTCACATCGATCCGGTGTTAGATCGATGTGACATCACTTGGTAATCAGACACGTATCGTTTATTCAAGTTTGTAAGTGCGCTATGGAAATATTTTTTTTAATCGATTATGGGGGCAACAACCTCATTTATGCACCGAGTTTTACACTCCTTTGTATAACCGTCAAATAGTTACCTATAACAGCGCTAAGCTCACATATATGTATGCAGTGCTTGTGCTTATAATGTCCGCGGCGTAGGCCAAACCAATAAAGCCTAGGTTCAGTTGAATTTTTGAGTTTGGACGTGCACGTGCGCATGCGCTGCAATAACGCAACGATAAGCGACAAGTGAAATTGTGCAAACGTTGTAGTACAAATAAATTGTGAAAAAAATTTAATTCGAGTGAATATGTTGCTCAAAGTGCCCCACTTCATTGCATTGCTAATGCTTTTGGCCGCGCAACACACGCAAGCGCATCCCATTGCCAACGATAACAAAGCAGTTTTTCATCGCGAGTCGTTGAGTGACGGGCAGGGCTTGCTCGAGGTTAATAGTGACGGCGCCCATAACGATGCAGCTCATGCGGGGTACCCAGATACAGTAGTTGATAATGGTCCAAACTTTCGTGTTGATGAAGCGCAGTTAGCTGAATATACAGAGCATTCACAAGCCGTAGACGGTGGCGGCAGTAGCACTTCCGGCGGATTTAGGGTAAATATTTGCAATTAAAAACAAACACTATTGAGCTTTTAATTTTCATGCCCCATGTAAATAGATTTCTTTGCTGCCAACACAGGAGAAGACAGCTGAGTCAGTAAATCTGGAAAAAGAAGGCATTCCATCAAAAATATATAGCGCTTATGATAATACACACAAGAAGGTGGCCGATTTTACTAATGTGAGTGTAATTTGTAAATGTTTAAGATGTATTATTGGTACTTATGATACATGTAATCTTTTGCAAACGAGTTGAAAAAGTGCAAGAAGCCTTGAAAGGAATGCCTCCCATTCCAGCATATTTTTTTTTTGTTTTTTTTTTTTTTTTGTAGGTGATACTGTCGCACCAGCCGTGTATCCGTGGACTAAAAAACTTCCCCAACATTTTGGAACCATCGCCTACCCCGGGACCACTTTCGTAAAGCTTCAGGGTGGCATCCCATATTTCTCATTCCTTAAGAGAATTCTATTGTACCTGCGTCCAGGTCCCGATTTTTTGCTCTGAGTGTAGTTTCTAAAAAGTTGATGATTTGTTTCCACACTTCCGTGCCGCCAAAATTTATGACATTGTCGGCAGTAATTTGGCCGATTTGGTTCGAGCACTTGTCGCTCCTCGGCCCATCTTGAGCATTTGAGGAATATGTGTTCAGCATCGCTTTCGCCTGCCTCTAAACACATGCACTTCGACTTTTCCCATTCTACAAGGTGGCCCAAAAGTAATCCTCCTATCAGAAAATGCTATAAATTTTGCGATTGGCCCCTAAAGTCAGTTATGTTTTTTACATTTGTGTAGTAAACACATGCGAAATACACGTTAATAAACAATGTTACGCTACACTGCTCCAGAACGCGGAATATTGCTGACTATTTATTTGACCAATAATCGGTCGGGGCCAAACGGTTACTGTGAATGGTGAGCGCTACAGAGCAATGATCAACGAGTTCTTTTTGCCGCAACTTGATGAAGTGGGATTGGAAAACATGTGGTTCCAACAAGACGGTGCAACAGCACACACTGCACGTGCCACAACCGATATGCTGAACATCGGAAGCTTACTTTTGCGCCACCTTGTATATAAGTACTTTTTGAAGTACTCATACCCAGAGATCATTCGGGCAACGTAGTAGTTAACCTGGTCAAAATTTTTAGTGATCCATACCTTAACGGCAGTGATCAGTCTTGTTGTCCAACTGCCCCGGTGTTAACTTTCCCAGCGTTCTTGCTAAAGTCTAAACGCTTCCGCGCAGAGTTTTTGGTGAGCGACTCTTATCCTTGTGCTTTTTAGCTTCCCATAGTCTTCTTCTTTGCAGCGCCAAGGTCGATGGAGATCGCTCCGGTTATCACCTGAACGGCTGGTCCTGATACGGTTCGATAACCGGAGGCTACTCTCAAAGCTGTTGTTCGCTGTACAGATGTTATGAGTTTACAGCGGTTCTTCACCTTAAGTGTGTCTGCCCGTAGCCCGGAGCGATATGGTAGAGTGGACAGGTTAGTGTCCATCATTGCATTCTATAGATCCTCCGATGTTTGCCACCAGCCTACTTAGTAGTGATATCTGCTTACATGCCTTCTCTGTCGCATGCTGACTTTGTGCCCAGTATATTAGTCGGGACTCTAATCGTACGCCTAAATAGTTAACTATTTTCTTTGACGTTATAGGTTCGGAGAGGGTTTCTTTTTGACTGTTTTGCTAAAAGTATAAGCTCAGTTTTTTCTTCCGTCAGTTGGAGGACACGCGGGTTTAAGCTTCCTGCGTGCTTCTTCTGTATTCCGGGCGGTAATGACTGAGGCAATGTCGTCTTCTTATCCGACTAATAAGGTATCATCGGGAATTGCTAGGTTAAATATATCATCGTAGGTGACGTTCCATAGGTCAGGAGCAAGAATTGAACCTTGTGATGATCCGCATGTGACGTTGATGCACCTCGGGTCCTTTGAAGTTGTGTACATAAGGCGATGGTCTCTTAAATAACTTCTGATTACTTGCTGCAGGTAACATGGGATCTTAAACCGATGTTTTAAGGCAGTCTGTCCATCTGACGCTGAAGCAAGCGTTTTTTTACGGCTGCCTCCATTGCGCCTTAAGTGCTCTTTCCAGGTCTGAACCCGTGTTGACTGGGCGATATTCCTTTTGCTTGTTCTATGGCAGCTGCAATATGTGGCTTTAGTAAAGATAAAGATGAATAAAGATCCATGTAGGACTCAGAACGAGATAAAGCGAAAACACTTTTTTTAAATGAAAACAAAACGTGCTCGAAGGGCACGTCTGTCGTTCTCACTAATAAATATTCGTAAAGGTAGCATAAGTCATAGGATAGGTTACATATAAGAGGTTGTATTTCTTCGTAGATATCTTTTCACTTGTTGTTGTAGTTCCCCCTGTTTAGCCGAAGTGTTTACTCACTTCGCGCTTTCTTTCTTTTATTTCCTATTCATTTTCACACTTGTCAATAGTTGAATGGCCCAAACAGAAGAAAGAAAGCGATAGCTAAAAAAATTAAGATGACCTGACGGCACGTAGATATTTAAACTCACCCCCTTTCTTCTCTCGTCTTCGTCTAAGTTGTGGCGAATTTAAAAAAACGATTTTGCTTGAAAACATTTATCGGCTTCTGTGCGGTATTCGGTGAGGGTCATATATAGCTATGCGCTCAGGCTCTTTACCTTCCAGAATGCATCTTTCTCGGTGGCAGCCCAGGAAAATAATGAGTATATTTATAAATGCCAGGGTAATGCAGAGAGGAGTGATTTAGTAAGCACTGAGCATTTGTGAACCCATTTTTCATTCATATTCTCTCTCTTTTTCTATTCAAAAGAGAATTGGTCATGGCTGTGCTCTCCGTTTAAGCTTTTATTCGTATGGGATCATGCATCCTAGAAGCTGCAATTTGGTCACGTTTTCCAGTAAAGACGCACATATATACTCGTATGTATCGGCCTTAGGCTCTAAGCAGATACAATACGGCGATACATTGAAAAAACTGACAGCTAAGTAGAATGTGTGTGTTTGTGTGCGTAACAACAGATTCGACGGATACGGCAAAGTAGATTTTGCTCTAAATTTTGACGTATGACGGATACGTCGACGGTGAAGTACTGTATCTGCTTGGCGCATTAGGCTCTATACATTCAAGAATGCGTTCAGTTCTCTGGTCATTTCTAAGCTCTTTACTTCAGCTTCAAGCATAGTACGCAGATTGCAAGTGAATAATAGTATTAGGCAAGTAATTGTGGCGTCTAAAAATCCATGGTAAAGAGTGAAACAAGCGAGAAGTAGAGCACATAAGCAAACGAAAAGTAAATAAACGAAATAAACGTTTTTTGTCAATAAATTTGCACTGAAATAAAATTTTTATTTTCCGCTTTCGGATTATTGATACCGAGGTCAAAGCGCGTCTTTTGATACCTCTTCCGATATTTTTGGACGTATCTTAGCAGTTGGCGTTGAATGTAAAGTATTACCAAATTACTTTTTCCTTCAAGAAATATATGCCATTTTATATACTTCTTGCGATAACCTGTGTTGCCGTACTCAAATTTCACGATAGAATAGTAATAAAATTTCGTATTATTTTTCTTGAGAACTGCTTACTACCTCAAGAAAATTAAACACAAGAAATTTTCTCAAGAAAATTGAACACAAAAAATTTTCTTGAGCATTTCTTGAGCGTTTTTTTATATGGAGTTTTGTGTTTTTTTCTTGCGATTTGCGTACTATGCTTCAATCGTAAAAACTGACGTCTTTTAATTAACTGTAACAAAATGTTCAGGAACACCTCAAAAACATGACCACTTCGCTGTTTGGTCGATACTTGTTCGGCCTCTCATATCTTGGACCACCGCCATCTCATATCTTCACCAGGATCTTATACATTTGAACCTGAAACTGAGATCGTAGACATGACCATTCCATAGGTTTTAGGATACCTGCAACCATATCCCGATATCTCTTTTAGTGGAAGCTTTTAAAAAGAGTGTTTGGTTAGAAAACAATAGTTTTTTAATATTTACGTCATTTAAGGTCACGCATGATGAATTTTCCGACTGGGTAGTGTGTTCCTTACCTGTATTGAATCGAACTAGATAAACATTGGTTTAACTTTTCGAGCGGTTTTTAATTTGTTACTAGCATTATTATACTGAGTGTTTTTGCAACTGGGTGACAAAAAATTAGGGTTAAACTAAATTTAATTGTGTTATAGCATTTTTCGTACGCTTATTTTGCCAAATTTTGTTTTATTTTAGATGGAACCCATTGTGGACACAATCAGTGAGCATGAGAAATTTGGCAATAACGGTGATATGTTCGATGGCTTTGCACGTTCAATTGTGAATGGTTATGAAGCTTTTTCGAATCTCCTTAACACTTTCATACAGGTTTGCAAAATCTTTGTTTACTTACTTATTAACAACAACACTCACTCATTTGTTGTATGGCTTTTAAGAGTAAATTAAGAAAGAGTACATACAAACTTTAGTTGCTCAAGACACTTGAGTCAAGTATACTATAAATGAGATGGGATAATTCGATGAACTGGTAATTTCACGCAATTGTCAAAGCATTTTTGTAAATGATATGTAGACGTACACAGCAATCCAGTTTGGCTTAAAGATTCATTGACCCATGAACAATGCATTCGTACTGTACGAGTAACACATGCAAGGACTGAATGACTTTCTGGGCATGTTACCAAATCAACCAAAAAAGCGGAAAGACTGGAGCAACCAACACGAAGCCACTTGCTGCTTTGTCGTTACAATCTTGCATTGCGCTAAATTCATCATCACTTACACTAGCTTTCGTTCGTCCCATAGAGCAGAGCCATAATTTCACGAGTATGGAATTTAGCGTACCGTGAACCAATTTGACTCAATAATTCTTTGGTCTTTGTTCGTTGCTTCTGTGATGTAAACATTGTGACTGCCTCTTTTTTACTGTTCGGCTGTTTCAACAAGTTACGTACCAAAATCCGAAATAATATTAACGCGGTCGAATACAAGAACTGAAGCCCACCTGCCCTGCGGGTTAGGGGTTTAGAATATGCCCGATATAGGCATACCGGTCGTAAGAGGCGACTAATATGCACAAAGGTAATGACGTGCAACTCGATGGTTGATCTACGGATATGATGCCTCTCACCTCTCATTACCCATCTCTCCTTCCTTACGGAAGGAGGGGTGACATGACCTAGAAGGTTCAACTGGTCATAAATCGCTACCACGACAGTCGGGCAGTACCGCAAGGGAGTACCGGAGCGTACCGGAGCGTACCGGATTCATATCCGGCCAAGGACTGTCAGTTCGACAGCACTCCCCAAAACCTTCGGGGAGTGTTTTTGTCGTTACAACAACAACAACAACTGAAGCCCACATTATTGATATGAACGCAGGGACTCGACAAATGTTTTAATGAAGCTAAAACTAAGACTTGAATAGGGCATCTAGAGACCAGTTGAGAAAGCGGTTAAACTCTGAGAAACCGCATTGCCTTTGCGAACTTCTACCAAGCTCAATTGTGGTATGTGAAGTACAGTCTAGTGCCGTTTCTCCTCAATTTCGAGGTGAAGGTGCTCGAGTTTATTCACCCGAGAGTAAAAATTGAACTCCACTGTGGACAAAGGCAAACGTCTATTTTGAGCTACGCTACTTGCCTCAACTAGATGGCTGTCGAGTATCTTATAAAGGTCTTCAGCCATTTCAGCCGATGACGACCGGAATTAAGAGCCAGTTAAATAATCTTCGTTGCTGTCATTGTTGGCCAAAAACTGCCCCGAAAGTTTTGCGGACCATAAGGGGCACCGGTTCGTATATAGTATTGGCGTCACGGAACTCTTCACGAAGGTCTAGTTGGCCTCTCGCGGTATATATATTCGTCGTTATAAAAATAAATAAACTTAAGTTCACGACCCGAAGGTTGAATATTTCCAACAAAAAGTTCCAGTGGTAGTCGCGCTGGTGTAAAAATGTACTAGTACCAGAAAGTGCCGGAGTCATTCAAGGAAAGGACTCCTAATATGTGTAACACCCCGCAAACCTCCGGGAAGTTTTTTTTGCGATAACGAAAACCACATCTAGTTGACAGAGAAACTATTTCAATTCCATAAACCGTTCCTAAAATTAAATTTGGTGATTTTGTGCTTAAGGTATTGTTTATCTCCTCAACACGAGAGCAGTAATGCATACCTAAAGTCCCGACTCATGAAGACATTTGAAGATGAGACCACCAATTGCCAAGGACGATCATTAGCTGTGAAATGCGTGGCATACCTCTAACATGCTCGGCTGGAGCACCGAAATTCCTAACTGATTCCTAAATACTAAGAGAGAATATACACAGACTAATCACCTACACTTAATCATCGCACTTAATCCGACCCAAAAAAAACCACCGCAAGCATTCTCAAACTGGCTGAGTCAATCAAACAACTTAGACCTACACCACACTACCAGCCCCGTCTTCACTTGTTTTGAGTTGATTTATTTAAATCATTCATTAAACTAATTCTCTCTCTTTCCAGAAACCTAAGGACCTCGCACGCTCAATCTCGAAGGGCATCACTGCACAGCTAGACATAATTGGTGGAAAAATCGTGGGATTATAAAAATTACTATCGTACGTCAGACTTGGACTTTCTTATTGATAAAACAACCGGCTTCTGCCTAGTGACTACTGACAATTGTCATAGCTCTGTTTTCACAGCCCTATTATAAATTATAGGAAATATTTAAATAGAACTATAACAATTGCCAGTCTGTGCAATACAGAATAGGAGTGTTAATTTGAAGAAAAATATTTAATTCCTTCTTCTTGCTGGCTTGAGGGCTGTGGTCCAAAATTGAAACCAGAAATATTGATTTAACCAATATATTTCGACCTCAAGCCAGCAAGAAGAAGGAATTAGAAAACAAAAAGGTAGCGAAAACGAATAAGAAAAATATTTAATTTTAAAAAATTCGTTCCACACATATTGTTGCGGTCATCTTCTAAGACTCGATGATAAAAAAACGGATTCGTTTTGTTTTCTTGATTTTCCAACAGTGTGAACAATTGAGGTATTTTGTAACGATATTCCGTCATGCCTTGTCAAATGTGATGTATCTAAAGTGTGGGTAATAAGGATTGTTTTGTGGGTAGTTGAAAATAGTTTGTCCTTACCGCTCGGTGATCTGAATGATTATCAAACACCCACAAAAGCAACCCTTATTACAAGGTACCTTCACTTTAGATACATTCACACTTACACTTAAACCGATATTCACATTATCTGCGCCGGTACCTACAAACTATATATACAACATAATGAGCAGAGACAGAGTAGAAACAAATGACACTGAAGATAGAACAACGCCGAAACCGATTGGTATAAAAGTTTAAGCTCAGATTTAAGACCTACAGGTTTCGGCGTTATGCCATCTTAAGTATCATTCGTTCCAATATGCATAAAAAAGTGGCTTCCGCCATTTAATTTTCCTTAAAGTAGATATAGTATTTTAGTTGTTGATTATTTAAGTTTGAAAAACTTGTTAATTGTTTATGTTG
Source organism: Merzomyia westermanni (assembly GCA_949987695.1). NCBI lineage: Eukaryota > Metazoa > Arthropoda > Insecta > Diptera > Tephritidae > Merzomyia > Merzomyia westermanni. Next base: position 71,873,063 of record OX465290.1, read on the forward strand.
ACTAATTTTTATTTTTACAATGTCAATAAATAATTTATTTTTAACAATATAATCTTTTTGGTTTTCGAATCTACACAAGTAGTATTTACTAGAATTTATAGATAAAGCAACCATTTAAAGTTTTTATCTTAAACAGAGCTGATTTTCATTCGGTATATGGAATGTTTCAAATACATAAGTGGTACTCGCAGAGCCAAACCGGGTGAACAATTAAATTAATAATAATAATAATCTTATAATATAAAACAATATTGAAGCTAAAAGAAAAAGAAAAAATGTATTCCGAAAAAAAGTCATTGCTTAATCTATGTTCAAACCATATAACAAATTAGTTTTCTGCGTATTTACCAAGTGTATTTTATTTTTATTGCCGACTACAGAGTGCGGCACTTTTGAAACTTTATAAATTTTGTGAAATAAATTGTGAAATAGAAGAATTTGTTTTCTCTGTACCATCCTTTACTCAATAACACTTGCACCACTAGTTTAACACAACAGAGATGACGACGGCTACACTCATGCATGTAAGCAAGAGATAGCGTGATACACAACCAGTGTTCCAGCTAGTGTGACCAGGTTCGCCTTTTCGAGGCTAGATTTAGCCTTTTTTTGTCCTTTAGCCTCATAATTTTGGTTTTAGCTTCGTGGCTTTTTTCTAGCCTTTTTTTACTCCAAACCTTTTCTAGACCCAACACCATATTTCTCATACGACTTCGAGAAATATATAAAATTAAAGTTGAATAAAGGTAGTATTGATGATGAAATACAGATAATTATTCGGTAAAATTGTCAACTATTTTTAATGGAGTTGATAACCTAATTGTGACACCACTTACCTGATAATATGAACTCTTTACAAAAGATAAATTTTTTTTTAGTTGATAATTCTTTGAAAGTTACAAAGCCGGCTATATTTGCTCACTTTCAAAAAGCAAATTCTAGGTATTCTCCAAGTCAAGTGACATTGAATGAGCTGCAGTGGCGAAAGCTAATAACCGTACAGTGGACAAGTGTGAACTCTACCATAGGATTTTGGGCGGAAGCCCGAGAACATAAGAATTCATTAAACGAAGCTCCTTTTTTAGAACTGATCGAATTCGTATTTCACTTTTTGGTATTACCTTTCAGTAATGCGGATATTGAAAGAATTTTTAGTGCCATAAACATTGTAAAAACTAAGTTAAGGAACAGATGAAAAATTGAAATGCTTTACTCGCTGTTTACTATTAGATGTTCGTTAAAACGCGTATCCAACTGTTTCACTAATTTTGAAATTACCGATGATCTCATCTGTACGATAAATACACAAACTTTGTACGCAGACTCAAGCTCTGCTGATTCATCAGACGAAGAAAATATTATATAATTAATAAGTTTGTAGTTTCTTTGAAAAAATACCTAGTCAAGGAAAATGTGCCTGATATGTGTTGAAACAAGAATAGTTCCTTTAAGTAATGTCTGCAGTCTTAAATACAAATAGTTTAAACTAAAATACAAATTTCATAAAAAAATTTCTGACTTTTTTTAGCTCCTTTTTTCTAAATTTTAGCCTTTTCTAACGTTCTTTCTTTTTTTGCCGATTTAGCCTTCTTTTTCTAACACCTGGCCACACTGGTTCCTGCATGCAAGCACAAGAGCAATGCAGAACTGTGGAGACGCTTGCAGGTGATGAAACTGGCACTCGGCCAGACTTTAAAAGCAGGGGATCAGTTTATTTTCAAGTGTTGAACAGTAAACTTACTGTGGAGTTACCTAACTCGTGAATTTGTAGTTATTACTAGTAAATAAAACTGACTATTTGTTTAAGTATTTGCGCGTGTGTTTATTTGACTTTATAGTGATCGAACCCAGAAAAAAATAATCGAATTCGTCACAATATTCTATTCAGTGTAGGGACTTGAAAATTTTAATAAGTGGTAGCATTGCAAATAAATAGTGATAGATTTGAGAAAAAAGTGGTAAATTTCTTTACAACTGTAATATTTGGCATCAATGAAAATTAACCACTTTATCTTCTATAAAAAAATGTAGTTAGAAACAGAAGTCTTGTATTATGACACAATCGGGTTGAAAGCTAAACAAGCCTATTATTGCTCCTTTTTAAATCAACCAAGACGGGTAATGAATTTTGTTAATTCTTTTACAGTGGATTTGTCAACTTTGTTCAAACTATCCAAAAATGGTTCAATAAAATAGCTTAGATCGGGGGCATCTGCTATTGAGCTCAACTTCTCAGCATCTTTGCGGTTTCTGCCTTTACTTTGAAAGGGTCGACCGACAAACACTATTCTGTTAGTATGAAAATAGATGTTTTGGTAGTATTACCGGTAACACTCATGTTTCGAATAGATTTCCGGTAATCTAATCTTTAAGATCCATCTTTCACTGACTTGCATATCAAGAAGTTCTTATAAAAGCAGTTCACAATTACGAGTCAAGTTTTGGTCATTCTTTGTTTTACATCTTCTTGACGCCTTGCTCGAAATACCTATGAACCTGGACCCAGAGTAGGTACAACCTGTTCTGTTATGCCATCTCCAGTAAAGAGTCACGGCAGTCAATAGCAACTTTATCTATAATTTTGGACCGAAAACTGAAATCGTTGAGAAAGACAGCCATACTATTTTTCTCGCTTTAAAATGGTTTCCTTCAATGCATACTATAGAAGAAGACCTTCGCTATGGACTATCCCGAGCTTAAAAAAAACTCATAGCTACAATAATGGTTTTCTGTCTAAATTAAAATGGGATTAAACAAAAAAATTATTTAAACATTTACAGACAGATAAGTTGATGGATTTTTAACTGCATAGTAGTAGTGGTACAATCTGTAATTTGGGAAATAATGTGGTAAAAGTCCAAGCCCTGATTCTATACTCGTTGCTGTATTAAGTCAAGCTGCGTTTAAAAAATATACTACTCGAAAAATCTACTTGAATTCACGCATATCAAGCATAAGCCGTTTTTGAAGTGAGCTCAATAGGTAACATGGCTAAAGCCGAAAAGGGTTGGAAAACGCTGTTCGCAAAAGAAGTCAATCATTCGCGAACTAAGCGAACGCGTTCCTAATGGCGAAATTGCCATATTCATATAAAACAGCTCATCCTACCAATCTTAGGGAAAGCAATGTAATCGATTTATGACACCATAGCGTAACGCCATCGTCGTAATCATACCGGAGCCGAATTGAATTTTGGTCTTCCGTCGTATCCATAGCCTATAGAAATTGTCGTTGGTGAATTTATTAATCTTTTGGGTATTTCATTTTTCGTTTTTAGTGGTTCGATTCATTAACAACTTTTTGCATTTTTCTACTTTTTATGAAACTTTTCTCTTTTTTAAGTTAAGTCACCAATATTGGATGACAATAGACATGGCTAAGTATATGGTATGGCTAGTACTATAGCGTAATGGAAAGTGTTTAGTTAATTTAAGAACGGTTTTTTTTTCTCTGACCGCACTTTAATCTTAATATTTGGTCTTAGCTTTTTCCGGCTATTGTTATCGTTATCGGTTTGGCATTGCAATCTTTATCGTTTAGTAACAATATTTTATTGCAAAGAAAAGGTTTATGATACTAAATACATTCAAAATATGGAGCAATGTACATATAAGATTTGAAAACTTGATTGCATTCGGAAGCTAGCCATCAGTTTCGATGATCAAAATTATTAAAGCTGAAACTGTGTCTTGTTTGATTTCTAAACCACGATTAGGAAGAACTTCAAATGACAGCTTTACAAAGAACAAAGGGTAAAATTATTTTTCAACGAAAATAGTAGATTGTGATTAGTGTTTCGAATATGAAGCTATCATGTAAAAATCTGCTTCATTTTCTGGTTATGGTTTCCGATTAAATAGGTTCCCGGTAAGAAGTTTTTTAGAGTTTTCTTTTAAACATCACAATATTAAAGTTATTACTAAGATAATCTCTATATACAAATAAACACTTGTGCTCATACAATTAAGCCATTGTACGGAAAAGTAATATTTCAAAGAGAAAATCATTCAAGTTACGAGTATTTTGCAATTTTCATTGGTTTTTCCGTGCTCACATAATTAAGCCATTTTAGAAAATACTGTGATCTGCAGACAAGATGAGGTCACTTACTACAAAAAAAATTTTAGTTTAAGAAATTAAACTGTTCTTAAGGAGATTATTTCAAAAAAACTAAGCAAATGGCCAAAAGCAGATGTTCAACTGCATACGAGAGAAATATATGGGAGAGTTTCCAGAAGTGTAAGAAAAGTGTGTGAAGTAACAGAAGTTTTAGGTTTTTCTAGAGGAAGAATGTGAAACGCAATACAGTTTTATCAAAAACACAAAACTTTTGAACCGAAAATGACCAAGAAATTTTATAATATAAAAATATCGTCCAAAACAGTCCTCCGGCGATAGGCGGAAAAATCTTTGAATAGACGTATCGCACGACGTTACCAAAATGTTTCTAAAAAAAACATCAACCAGAGGCTAGACTTTGCTAGAAAGTATCACCAAAAAGATGGAAAATTATTAAACTTAATCGTATCGAGTAAGTTTCATGTGTTTGGAAATAATGGTAGACCTTATGTCAGACGTCCGCCGTTACAGGAACTGAACCCCATGTACACAAAAAACGACCGTTAAACATGGTGGCTCATCCTTGTTGGCATGGGGATGCTTCACCCCATCTGGGGTAGGTCCGATTGTACCAATTGAAGGGAAAACTACGGGCGAAATGTACGGAGATATTATAGCGGACCACTCAAAAGGAAATTACTCTGGAAATCTATCGCTTTCGTTGATTTTCCACTAAGATAACGACCTCAAACAGTGTTCTAGGGTTATTGAGAGCTAGCTTAGAACCAACAGTATAAAATTTCTCGAGTGTCCCGCGCAAAGTCCGGACTTAAACCCCATAGAAAATCTATGACGCATTATTAAAAGGTCAGTCGCGGGAATAAATCCCCGAAATAAGACTGGTTTATGGGAAATCATTAACAAAGAATGGGAAAAATTACTTCGGCCCAATGTAGCCCACTTGTGGCTACCATGAATAACCGCTGAAAGGAAGTAATCTTCAAAAAGGGTTCTCCCAAAAAAAAAACTAAATTTGTTGGCATTAAACGGGTTTTTTCACAGATGGCCTAATTATATGAGCACAAATTTCGTACCTACGAAGGTTAAATCTTTTTATGTTCCAACATTTTAATTTTAACTCATGAAATAGGTAGACAAATTTAATATATAATATTTTTATAAACTTTAATTAGGGATTTCTAATAAAAATTGCGAAGAAAGAACTTGTATACTTTGTCGATCGTTTGGCTTAATTGCGCCCAGCACGCTACTTGGGCCCGGTCCTTCTGACTGGGCAGCACGCCAACCAACCATGGCTTAATTATATGAGCACAAGTGTATATGTATAAAGTTTCCTAACTGGCAGTTTTAAAATTTGCACTAGATAGTCAGTTGAGTGGTAGATCACCCTATCCAGCTCGATACCCCTATTTCCCAGCAAAGTGTTGACATATGCGCTACTATTTCATAGAACCGAGCTTTGAACGATGCGCGTACAAACTAGAGACCGACAAACGTATCTTTCTGGAGTAAAAGGATTACAAAGATGGATATATAAGTCCTTACTAGGAATGTCTTACAATCACGCGATTTTCGGCGGGATGAATACACTTTTTTCATATATCCATAGAAAATTAAAAAGAAAAAAAAGCAAGTAAGGAAGTCTAAGGTCGGGTGGAACCGAACATTATATACCTAGTAGTGATCTGTTATGGTATACGAGTTTACGCAGGTTTATTTTAATACTGTTCAGCTCGTATTATAAAGCCAGCTGATTGTTTTCAAGAAAAACAGATCTGTTATGAGTTTTGAGAGGTAAATTAATTTATTTGTATATAAATAGCTTTCCTGCCATACACTGCTAACCACATTTTTTCCATATACTAATACATGCACATTTTATGTTTGCAAAAGTTGCATTCAAACAGACATACGGACAGACAGACAGACAGACGGGGAGACGGGCATAGCTAAATCGTCCTTGTTATTTCAGTTTACTTATTGATGGGCCCATCTCTTCTTCTTCTCATACTTACAAACATTTCATGCTCACTACAGCTATGAAAATCAAAAAAGGTATGAAAATCAAAAAAGGTATGAAAATCAAAAAAGGTATGAAAATCAAAAAAGGTATGAAAATCAAAAAAGGTATATAACTTCCCTATTGCAGTGGGGTAATTACTACTTGCTCGAATATTTTGATTGTGTGTTATCCGATATAAATAATTTTTGGCACAAGTATACCACATACTACTAAGAAGCAGCAGATACATTTGCATTGCAATATCTTTTTGAAAATTCAAGCAATCGCCTTTTAAAATTGCAGAACTTTTATGCTGAAAAGTGGGCGGCGCAACGCCTTCTTCCCCAAAAACCACAAAATTTGTTTTGCGGTCGAGTTTTTATTGGACAGCTTTTTATGTGTACAAGATCTTATTGATATAGTTTGCATGGTTATAGAAATATCGCGTTTTAAATTTTACAAACAAAATTTTCATATCTATGGTAAAAAACTGGGCATGGCACTTAATAGATTTGGCCCATTTTTACAGCAAACATTTACCTTTATATACTCAACATTTTCGCCAAATTCGGTTTTGATACTATGCGTTCTTTCCGGGTTAAAAAGTTGTGTGGAATAATGAACCTTAAATGGGGAGGCCACACCCATTTTCCAAAATTTATATTTTCACTTTGAAAGTGAAATAGAAATAATATAAAGCTATTTTACGCAAAGTTATAGCTTACTAAATATATGATCCCTTTCAAAATCTTTCATGTAAAAGTGGACGTGGACCTTAACCGATTTCCAGAACATTCCTTGCATTAATAAAAATATGTGTACTGAATTTCGTTTCGATATCTTGAACGGTTTTTGATTTATGATTAATATTATTTCAAAATTTGACTATATCAAAAGTGGGCGGTGCCACTCTCATTTTCAAAAATTTCTTGAAAAATTTACTTTCTGCCTAAATTGTAATTTACGCACCAAATTGTATCCTTATAGGTGTATTATGTTCTGAATCAACTTTTTTTTTTTTATATTTTCCAAAATATTCTATATATAAAAAGTGGCCATGGCTATTATCCGATTTCGCCCATTTTAAATAGCGCTCGGAATGAAGTTAATATACCTTGTGTGCGTAGCACTACTAAGTATACAAATTCCGAACATTTACACTCTAGTTTGAAAATATAATTAAGCAGTTCTTGTTAAAAATCCAATTATTTATTACATATTTACTAGTAAACCCGGCCCGCTTCGCTGCTTCTCAGAACTAATAATACACTGAGCCCGACTTGCACCATTATGTTCCATACCAGATAAGATATGGAACTTAATTAGGTCGCTTATTGCAGCACTCATTGTCACGTTTCGTTTGATACCCATATTGTACTAACAATTTTGGGTCACCTTGATCCACATATCGGAACAAATGAAATTTTAAGTTAAACGTCTAGTAATACAACGGTAAAAGTTTCATTCAAATCCATTCCGCAGTTTTTGAGTGATGCGCGAACAATCAACGACAGACAAAAATTCTAAAAACCGTTGATTTGGCTTATATTGGCTTAATAACGATCCCTGCTATCGACTGTTTTTTGAATATCTGCAATGAACAGACATTGACCTTTTACAATTTTATTATATGTAGATATTTTAGAGTCAGATAGTTTCTCTAACAAATGCTTACATTTTTTGCAACCTAAACTGATTGAGGAAACGGCAAACCTAGGATAGCTAAAATCTAAAAAATCCAAAATGTTACTGAAGGAGGGGTGTACTGTTAGGATGATCTGGAGTTTCGACGTCTCATCAAATCCTTTACACGAAAAACAGTCCGGCTAGTGGGTTAAGTCACTAGTACCTGTGCGTGTACCGGACTGATATCTGACAATAATCCTGACAGCCTTCAGAGAGTGTTACTGTCGCTACTGAATCAAGGATACAAATAGAGAGGCAAAAATTATTAAAACTCTTCTTTTAGCTCATATGATATCTATAATGTAGAGATATCGGTCTGTTATTTTGCGTTTTCGAAAAGAAAAATTCAGATAGGTTTTTCGCACTGTCAGACCAGATGAGGTGATCTTTCACTCAGCCTACGGAATGCAATTTCAAAAACCTTAGCATGAAGATATGGTTAATTTGTATAGATTGTTTGACTGCTCTCTGGTTAAATGTTTCGGTATATATTATTATCCTGATTACACTATTACAAATTAGCTTGAAATATTTTTTTTTATTCTATAGACTCTCATTAAATACTTAATAAATATTTTTGGCACAATTTGCATGCAAGTTTAGCATCATAGAATTCATTACTAGCTACATAGTATAATCTATTTTATGACAGCCTCAGAGCATAAATGTACTAAATTTCTAGCGCATGGTTTTGGAGGTATTTCCAAATCACTGCAGCTGATTTCGAATAATATTCAGATCCTGCAAAATATTAAGAGCTACGGTTGCTGAATAGATTTAAAAATTCGTGCAGGTTACCAACTAGAAATTCAGATAGTTTTTACTCTGAGCCACTTACATTTGCTTCATAAAACTTAAACTTAAACCTTCAGATAGAATATTTCAATCTTTTAGAGATTTTTCTTTTCCTTACAGTATTGATACGTATACTACATATATAATTATTATTAAAATATCTTAATTAAATGCTTTTAATCAATAAGATATGATAAGAATACTATCGTTGCACTTAGCACATCGCTAAAATCGACTTCAGTCCTCCCAACTACTCGTTCGTGTTTGCGGATCGATCGATGGCGAATATGATTTGTAGGTTTCCGTTTCGCGTTTATGTTTGACTGTGCAAAACAACAACATTGATGTAATTAAACCGAAGAGTTGTACAAATGCAATGCCTAAGGCAACGGCGCCAACTACATTCAACTGACCTTGAAACCAGGCTTGCAAGGAGTGCGCGCAACCTTTACTCCACCAGAGGGTAGGATTTTCAGATCTGAATATATCGAAAAGAGATTTTGATCAGCAAAACTGGATTAGTTATTTGTAGTGGTACGAAATCGAAACAAAATGGTGTAATTCTAGAAACGCACGTTTTTTTTTAAGACTTACAAAAGGTTCTTTGATACATTAGGAATCTTAAGCCTTCAAAAGCAATGGGTTCAACGTAAAATACTTTCTGCAGCCATCACTAAGCGTGCCAGACAAGAATGAAACATTAGGAGCCTGGTTCGAACCAGTCGAGTATACAAGGCCACTAAACCACTCGTAAGAGCTGATAGGCAAAAGTTGGATCTCTCAGGATATGCAGGTATGAGTTAATCGAGTATGAAAAACCCGCGCAGTAAAGTTGCGAACCAGCTTCCAAAAAAGAGTCTTAGAACTTTACACATAAGGCCGCTTTGCATAGAACTGCAGCCTCTTTACTTTGATAGATAAGTTTAATGTAAGTTATAAGCAGACCTCTTAAATAATTATTACTAATCCTAATGATTACCGGTTTGATTAATTACTTTCTGGAGAATCCATTTAATAATTGATTAGAAATTACTTTCAATTCTTATTGATTATTTTCCAATCAATTAAAAAAATAATCAAAAAAAAATCATGATTTTTTACGGTTATTAAAAAAATCTAAAAATATCAAACAAAAAAAAAGTTGTTTGATTACTTTTGATAATTTTTTTTTCCTTTTTGTTCTTTTCAGTATTGTTGTAGAAGCACATAAATATACACATCAACAAAACCAAAAAAAATCAAGAAAATTCTAAAAATAATCAATACAACTCTTTGTTTATTTTCGATTTTTTTTTATTTTTTTGGTTTTTTTCTAATCGTAAACAGTTAATAACTATCTACCTTTTCTTGAAAAAAAAATGTAAATAATCATTACCAATTAAAAGAGCCATCTAATTAATTGATTACTAATTACTAATCAAATTTAACAGGTCTGGTTGTAAGTATGGTCTTGCCATACAAAGTTAAAGTTAAGTTAGTTTCTACAAAGGTTCCAAGGCGATGGTCAGGACACTTTGAAGTATCAGATTTGATAATAATTTATCCACATCCATAACTTGAGCGATCGGTAGTCGAACCAGTTAAGAACTAGTAAAAGCGCAGCTGCTGCAGAACCGTCCCAATGGGGAACTATGTGAGAATGAGTTGGCAATTGCCAACCACCAACAACATTGTTATTTAAAATTGGACAGTTTGAAGCATTGTTTGATCATTGAGCTAGAACTAGTACTGTCAAATGGTTTAGTTATAGGTCAGGTCTGAGCTAGTCGCATTTTCTGCAAAAAGGTGGTCCAATTTGTGTGGAGACCTACGTGAGAGTACTTTCTAAATGCTGCCAAAAGATAATTCCATGGAGGACCACCTACTCCCTCTCTCGCTTTGGTGTTGAATACTCCATGGAGTAAGCCTTGGGAGCATTTTGAGAGTACTTTCACGTAGGTGCTCCATTGAGTATTCAAAAGCAACGAAATGGAGTACTCCGAGATGGATTAAGTGATCCAATCAGTGGACATCGCCATGTAAATTAGACCACCTTTTTTATATGAATAAAGATAAGTGCTGGAGTACTATGATACTCCTTTGGATAATGGAACGGAGTATTTCCGCTTTTTGCTGGGTTGCATTGGCGACGGCAAGTATCGAAGAAGATATAATGACAACAATGCTCTACAAAATTAAACTTTTTGCATTAGCCTGGATCACCACTATTTTTTTATTTTATTTGATATAGTCTCCGAATTAAAACACAGCGGCTTCGCTGGCTAGGCCACGTAGTACGAATGAGCGAAGATGCTCCAGCCCAGAAGGTATTCTGATCGGCACCCGCCGGTGGAAGCAGAGGAAAAGGGAGACCACCACTCCGATGGAAGGACCAAGTGAAGACCGATTTGCGATCCCGCGGTGTTTCCAATTGGCGCCAGTTGGCGCAACGAAGAAACGACTGGCGAGCTATGTTAGTCAAAATCGCCCAGGCGGTTAGATGACCATTTAAAGAAGAAGATAGTCCCCTAATTATAAAAATGGTCGAAATTTACAAATCTATGGATACGTTTTTGTTTTTTTTTTTTTGTTTTCTAAAATTTGCCCTTTTCGAAAAGGGAGATCCATTGATTTTATCATATCTCTGGAACGGAGAAAACAGCATATAATAGGAAATTGTTTAAATACCATTTTTTTAAATACTTATTGGTTTCAGAGTTATTTGCATCGCATTATTAAAAATCGATTTTTTGTATTAAAAATCTCCATTTTTTTTTCTTCTTTAATTCGTAAAAAATCGAAGGAGACAAAAAGTTACAACTTTTATTAGATGATCGTATAACTGTGAACATTCCAAATAAGGCAAGCTTTATTTCATGAAAATCCATTGATAAACCGTAATATTATTAACAATTAAGTGAATGAAGGGAAAATACGTAATTTTAATATTTTTGTTTATTTAGCTATTAAGGATACCTTTATTAAAGAAATTCTACAAAATTTAGTACTGGAAATATTTAAAAATTTATTATTTTAATTAATAAATGTAATTGTTACTTACTGAGGGTAGGATTTCCATTTCTTTAAAATATATATACAGCTATCACAAATTGAATTTGGTTTCCAATATTGGGTCAAATTCTCAACATCTATTTTAAAATAATCCTTATATGAATTTTAGTGAAATAGTGAAATTTCTCCGCCCTTTTGCTGTAGTGTAAAGACCACATGCATAACAAAATATATTGGGGTAATTTTTGCAGACAAATTTTCTACTGTTATTATTCATTTTTTAAAATTCACTAACCAATTAATAGTTATTTGCTGTTGTTGACAACTTCACTTTTCGCGATCAGGAATGCTAGTTAAATAACATTGAATGAACTAAATAGTCGCAGGCCACTTCGATTTTTAAAAGTATGTATCTTTTTTTCCGTTACGTTTGTCACAATCGGCGACAATATACCATACAGGCCAGGCATCTAATGAGTCTGTAAATTTTTTAACCACTACCTGCGAAAGGGTTTGAAGAAAAGGGGTTTTCAAAAAAACTTCATATGCTATGGGAAATGGCCTGTGCAGGCTCGGATGTTCAGTAGGTAATAACAGTTTCTATGACGGAGTGATAATTTGATTTTTTTGTTTTTATGATTTAAGCATTCTAAAAACATGGCAAGAAATGCCTCAAGGAAAAAGTTGTATATATTTGATAACAAATATATATGCCCATACTTCTTTCTTACGAAAACCCGCGTTAGCAACTTAAATTTTCCATACAGTATGAGGCATTTTTTCTTATGATCTGCGTTTTGCCTTGAAAAAAATTGACGGGGAAAAATTTCTTGAGTGTCATTATGGAGTTTTCTCATTTCTGGCGATGCCCGTAGTGAGCTGTAAAAGGACAAAGTTGCGCAAAATGTCATACCTAAATAATTTGTTTGTCAAAAGCAATAATAGGCTTGATATGCAAAATTTTCGCTAAATTGGGTATTTTCACTTTATTTTCAATAAAACCAACATTTATTCATGTTTTTTCACGAAATAAGGTTTCAATTATTTATAATGTTTACAGTTTTAAGACCGTGAAATAAAAATGGTAAGGTTTTGAAACCTTCAATTTTTTATGAATTTTTGAAAAATATAAAGATGTTCGATTTTGCAAAAAAAAGTTTTTGTTTACATTTTTATGTGAATAACTCCACAACCGTCGATCATATAAAAAAATGTTGTTATCAAGACTTGAAGAAAAATTTGCGGTGAATCCACTGGTGTTTCTCTCAACGAATTTAGATAAGTAATTTCCAAGATATGATAAAATAAATGGAAAGACCTCTGTAAAAATTCGTGATTTTATAAAAAAAAAAAAAAATGTAAATGAATTTAAAATTTTGGGTGTTTTTGTACTTAGTGGGTCATAATACATCGAAATTAAATAGTAAGACTTCAAAGTAATTTCTCTTGTTGACTAGTGTAAGCTGTATTCAAACTTCGACATACATAGTTAAACGAATTTAAGCCAAGGTATAAGGTATTCTTAACGGCACTTGGCAATTAAAGAGAGCAAGAGTGAGACCAAATGGAAACTGAAATCCCATTCCGTTTCCAGGGCTGTATCCTAAACTGCCGGCTGAAGCCAAGCGGTCACAAGCAGCAGTGATTATATCACGACAGCGACTTCCTGATACGCAAGTAGAGTAGCAAAGGCATGTTTGGGATATTCCGTAAAACGGCCCAACTGACTTTGTAAGAGTCATTTTGACAACACTGGTGTGAGCTGATAATATCATAGGAACCCATGGTATCATCTACTGTGCTGAGCGACTCTCACCTAGGACGTTGACACCACAACACCGAGGTCATGCTTTACCTGTTTCTTACCACTGAGAAGGGGCCTACTTTTTACTCTCATGCGCCGAACTGTCTCCGTAAATTTTCATATCGCGGCCTAGCCAAGGTGCTAGGCTTATATTTTTCTTACTTTTTGCTTGTCTAAGTAAAGATGCACAATATTACGTAACCTATCACATTATTACATTGCAAGTAGATGAAATACGGCCATATGGGACACAGAAGAAGAGATTAGAGAAAATCATGGACCATTTAAAAACTATTTCACATTTGATCATCGCCAATATCTTAATAATACTTACTTCCCACAATCAACTCGTAAAAAACTGTCCCCAGAACCTTCAGTTATTATGCTACGCGCCTCTGAAGGACGACAACATGACTCAGGCACCCAACGTTTGCCACTCCACGACTGAATGTCATACCAGTCTTCATATGAGGAGACACCGCAACATTCGAACTGCAGAGATAAAATTAAGAGAAAGTGTGCTGATTACAATATTTTTATAATTTATAAACTCACCGTTTGCTGCACGCCATCCCATATGGTGGCCACCGATGGCGCTATCAAACTACCACGATCCGAGGCATTATAATGACGTTCGATGCCAAAACGCAATTCGTTGGCAAAAGTGCGACCCAAGCCACCACGGAAGAGGAAAGCTATCGAACCGATTAGGAATTCGCTCAAAAAGAGCATAACAATTAACAGGAAATACTGGAATGAGAGCATGAAATTTTTAAATTACCAAACCAAACAAACAAGCGAAACCACATCCATTTCCGTTTGTGCTTACCAACACTAGAAGACAGCGCGATTGCACCCAAGCTCCACAACAACCAAAAAACGATATAACAAAACCGACCACACCAATCGCTAAGAAAATCGAGTCTGCGCTCAAAGCAGCATGATCCGGCAGCAATGTGGCATAGCCCTCATACGATAAACGCAACCAAACGCCAACACCAAGAAAAGCACAACTACAAAGCTGAAATGATAGTGAAATAAATAATGAGGGATGAGCATTTATTGTTGTACTTAATAGTAAATACTAAAAATCTTTTTTTTGTTGGTGGAGCCCAAAAACACTTTTAATTACATAAAATGAATAGCCCAATTTCGATCCGTGTTACTTATTGTATAAGCACGTTTCGCTGAAGTTTTTCGTTTTTTTTTTGTAATTTGGGGGCTTTGGCAGTGCAACATGATATACAAATCAGGGGCGCAAACTGGTTTTGAACCGAACTCTGTTTAAGCCGGTTTTCTTACTAAAATACATTTTATGTTTTAGACGGAGTTTTTATTTTAAAATCACAGTAGGTGTCTATGGTTGTGTTTGTGACATTGCTTACTCCAAGCCATATACCATACCCATACCATAGTATACTATAGTTTGTGAATAAAATAGTTGATACAGAGTGACCTTGCAAAACATAAAAAATTTTCTTCATACCACGAAACCAACTCAATTTGTTTTCATAAAGGGACCCTGTTACATTTAATTTTAGCTAAAATCTTTGTTTAATATGACTATGATTGACCAACATTTTAAATGTCTTTTTAAGTTAAGTAAAGATTTTAATTAAAACGCGTGTTAAGAAACGACTATGATTACGGGCCAGAGTGTCACTATATATCTGAATATTGTAATAAGTTAAACTCCTACATATCCCGATTAATTTATGGTGTACCCCGCCACACAAATCATTCTTTTAATTGCTCAGCCGAGCCGACTCTTCTAACACCAAACTCAATATACTCTTAACGTATTGGAATTGGCGGGTTCCTTTGACTGCCGTTGTAAACGAACAAACACAAAAGACTCGTGGATGAGAAAATACAAATCCACACAAACGGTTCTTAAACCAAATTTTCATCCGGTTAATGTCTCTGCTACAAATTTCATAAACCAACAAAAAAAAAAAAAACAGAAAAACGAAGACAATATACTTAAAAGTGTGTGAAAGTGGTATGAATGTAGTTTACTAAAGGAGTTTGATATATATACAGTGTACGATAAAACTAAGCACCAAAAGTCTGCTAAACATGATTCTATGCGCAGGTTTTAAATTTCGTATTTTTTTTTCTTGATGAAGAGCACATATTAGTTATTTGAAATATGAAACAAAAAACTGTTTTCATGGTCTATTAAAAAAAAATTAATTACACTTTTCAGGCTAACTAAAAAATTTGTGGGACAAAACTCAAGCACTAAATCAAGGTAGGTCCTATTTTTTTTTAAATGTTCTGTAAAAGCCATGAAATCGCGGTGAAAGTGAGCCACAATTACCACGCCGATATATTTCGAAACATTTTAAACTACAGTTCCATTCCTTTATTAAGCCGCTAAACGAGCTTGAGTAATCTGTAGAAGTCTAAAAGATTTGCGGAATATAATTATTTCGTGGTACTTCGCGAAAGAATTTTACTCAAATTTAATCGAAGGAAATCAGGAAATACTATTTCAAAATGTTTCAACAGTTTTCATGGCCTTATTTATCCTACTACAAAGGGTTTTTCATTCAATTGGCCACTTTAGCTAGTGCACGGAAACACCGAATAGTAACAATCGGTCAATCGTTCGTGGACTCTCCCTTGTTACCACAAAAAGTTCTATGGAAGAAGTTGTGATATCCACCCCATGTAGGACCATTTAAAGACTTACCCTTCAAACCGATTACTTCACTTGGGCGCTTAGAAACCCCTTTGATTCCAGATGCAAGAGAAATAAGGGGTTTCAAGATTTCACCTAAATTGGAGTTGACAATACGACTAGGAATCTAATTTTCTGTCAAATAACAGTTTTTTGAAATATTAAGACGTTCTGAAGCTTGTTTCCAGGCCTAAGGAACAACGCTTACTCACTTTTACTCTAATTTTTGACCGGTGAAATACGGTTGAGGCTCTGTAGGGGTTTGTAGGCGTTTCTCCCGTCATAGAGTGGGTCCAATTCATACAATTGAACTGGTATTGAATCGTTTCAGGTACAAAGATATTCATAGAACCTTCAGGTTGAAGGAATGCCATTAAGATGGATCTATCAGGAAGACATGTTGTTGAAAGGTTTATCTATTTGCTACAAAAAGTAGTTTAGGGCTAATAATGTTGACGCATTGTCGTGGTTCGTGCTTTTAACCTGAACAGAGAATCTATAGAAAACGATGGATCCTTATAATGCGGGAGAAAATTAAAATTGCAGCACCAAAGACTCTCTATTCGGACAAGTTGAGCAGGCGTTTAAAATTATTTCCTAAGATATTTTACTCAAATAATATACTCAATACCAACACGATGTGAACCTGCCATAAAGAGACATAGATATGCCACGAAATATTTAGGAAAACCGGGGGCCGAATTACGACATACGTTCCGTCATCGTAAACCGTTTTTTGAATCACAATAACTTTGAAACTGTACAACTTAAGAAAAAAGTGAGAATGCTTCATTGAACCGAACGGTACTTCCAGTCAATTGCTCACTTATTATGTCATTCCGAATAATGGGCTTTTTATTATAGAAGGGCTAAACATTATAGAACTTCGATGCCTGAGTGGAAGATCACCCTATTTCAAAATATTTTTCAAGAACGCCCTCTCTCAGAATGAGTTTCATAAATGCCCTATCTGAACGAAAATTCAATACATTTTTTGCTGAGATAGGGAGTTTCAAATCTCAAATAGGGTGTTGTTGAAAAAAATGCTGAAATAGAGTGTTATTCAGGAAAATTTTGATAAAGGGCGTTTTTGAAAAATATTTTGAAATAGGGTGATCTTCCACTCAGCCGTCGACTTGTACTTAAGAATTTTTTGATTAAAATATTTTAAAGGGAATTTCGGTGCTTAAGTTTTGTCGCACACTATATGTGTGTACATATGTACAGGTATGTTTGGCAGCTCATGAGCTGATCATTAGCAACGCTCAATGCAACTACAAATATAGCATCTCAGCGTATGTGAAAAAGTAACTGAAATTGCATTGTATAATAGTCGGTAAAGTTTTTATAACTCTAACGGCACATACGGTTACGTTGACGCCGGTTTTTATGCCCATTGTGCCCTTAGTGTTTGTTTGGTATATTTTCAACTGCGCTCTCATGTCAACATATTGCTTGTAATATTGTTGTTGTTATCATTATCGTGAATTGCAAAACTATTATGGTTTGGAAAATTTCCGCTGCAGACGCACCTCAACTTATTTTATTTTCATTCAAGTATCTCGTCGAGAGGGACGAAAGAAGCACATACGCTGGCAAAGTTATGGAAATTCCTAACTTTTGCTAGAGAAAGGCCAGATTATACCTCGGAAACAATGAACCTCTTAAGACCTGAGCATGCATTTTTACCTCGTGATATGTACTTAGCTAAGTTATCTATTAGGTACATAAATTATTTTTAGTACTATAATTTGCACAAGATACCACTATTGGCTAAAAAAAAAACAAATACGTGGTACACACAATCGTACCCAGGGTCTTAAGAGGTTAAAGATGAGTGAAATCTCAAAGTTAACTTGCCCACAATTGAAAAGAGTTTGAACGCATCTATTCTTTTTGGCAGCAGCTGGGGAAGACATCTTAAACCAGAATGTGAAAGCCAGTAAGTTGGAAAAAAAATCCAAACTAAAAAAGTTTTTCTACGGGGGAGTTTATGGTGGTGAATATAACAACGTTAAGCAGTAAAGGGAAATGTAAATTGATTTATTTTTTGATTTTGATTTTCAGACAGGGTGGAAAGTTGTAAATACTTGAAGCCTGTTAACGAAAAGATAAGTACTTTGGCCCTGGGCATTAAGCAATTTCTAGGAGCATATATAAGTACGTTGAGCCTTCGTACTAAGATTCCCAAAATATAAACTTGGAACAAATTAGTTCCTAAGTTTCGTGCTAAAAAATAATAAATAATGAATGCACATCTGGCCCCATTACAGATCTGCCATTACTGTTTTGTCAAAGAATTGTTTTGCGCAACCCATCACAGTTATGGACCAGTTCTTTCAATCTATCACAGTTTTGCCCTGGTGGCAATTGATCATCTCCAATGCCAACACAATGTTGAAGTTGTCGGTAATTTTCATAGTATTGAGCCCGAACTGTGACAGTTAAAATTTTGCCATTTTTCGAAACTCTTTTGGTTAAGAATTAATCTCCCGTTGTGCTCCCATTTTTAGAATTGGTCTAAAATGTCTCTTTCATATAAAAGATCTCGATAGCAAGTATTACAAAGCTCGTAGAAATAGTTGCGGAGTAATAGATTACATCAAATGGCTGCACGCCTTTTTTTCCACCTATCGACCTTTTTTCTTGCGGTGGTAGAGATTGACTGAGGGAGGTGCAACGCCCGCTTCTCCCTTTCTACCTTTTATTCTTGATATGTTGAGATTTAAGTCTTATAACTCTGAATCATTTTTCAAAAAATTTTATTTGTATGTTAGGTGCAACACCCACCCCTATCTTCCTCCTTTTCTTTCTTAAGAAGTTAGAGATTGGTCTCGTTTAATTCCTTACCAAGTTTCAATGTCCTACCATGAATACTTCCGGAGATATGCAGCATGAACATTTCCATTTGTATGGGAGGTGCCACGCCCACTTCTCCCTTTTACCCCTTTTTTCTTGAGCGGTTAGAGATTGATATCATTAAGCTCCTAATCAATTTTCAATATTCTACATTAAATACCTTTGGATATATGCGGTTCGGAAAATCGGGTTTGTATGGAAGGTGCCACGCCCACATCATCCAGGGGTCCGGATTGTGAATCTAAACCATCCTTGAGCCCACTTGAGTATACAAAAATAATTTCAGGAATATCGGTCCAGGCGTTTAAAAGGTGTGTTGTAACAATGGACTTCCGCACAGCAGATTTTTATATATTAAGATAGTTAAAATTAATTAAAATATGGTTTATCGGGAAATTCATCTATGATTATTCTCCGATTACTTAATTAATGAAGTTTAGGTTATTAGTAAGCCCCTGCGGGTTAGAGGCTTAGAATATGCCCGAGGTAGGCATACTGGTCGTAAGAGGCGGCTAACTCGATGGTTGATCTACGGATATGATGCCTCTCACGTCTCATTACCCATCTTATCCTTCCTTTACAAAACACCTACAATACCAAATATTTTGTAATTGAGGAGCTTTAAACACTTCCAAAAACTTGATTCAACTCATTTTAAGGTGGATTTAAAACGCTTGCAGTAGCATCTTCTTGTAAACTTATTTTAAGCTTGGTTTACTTATCAAATTGTTTGCTGGGATGTATGTATGCACTCGTACAAGTAATTAAAGCAAATATCTTATATTATAATTGGTGGGAATTTTCGGAGCTGGCATTGAAGTCATGTAATATGAAATTCATTTCTTGTTATAATAAGGTAATTATAATTATTATTTTCGCAGGGTTTTTAAACCTCTTATAGTAATAGTTTAAATCTCCTAAATATGGAGGTCAAGGTATATTAAATATTCCAAACAGAGTTACGCCATTTCATCAAGTTAAGGATTCCCATGCAATGTTTACGATTTCATGGTTCAAACTAGGGCGCTTAAAAAGAGTCCACTTATTCGACTATCGTTTGTACTGTTATTACAAAATTCGATTTATAAAAGAACCATATAAAATAACTGTGGGATGTAAGTTAACTGGTACTGCGAAAATGGACTTAGGAAAATAAATAAGCAAAACATATTCATTAGAGTGGGCTTTAAAAATTAATTTTGTTTTTGAAAATTATCTTGATATTATTTTTCACAGCGGCTGGGAAAAAATACTGTAATTGTCGAAAGAGGCGGTTACTCGATTCGTCGTCATCGATTTTTTGTAGTCGTCTAATATTGCACTCGAATAAATCGGTTCGTTGAGTAACCGAACATTGAGCGGCCACTTTAAGGATTAATCAAAAACATACCCATAATATTATATTGAGCCAGCAGAATGTCCTCCGGATGCATGTGTACCCTGCGTTCCCCATTGTTAGTTTGTTCTGTGCGTTGTTAATGTGCCTGACATAAATAGAAAAATTTATATTATATAAGCCAAGTTGGAGTTTACAATAAAATGCAATCAATTAATACAAATGCAATAGAGTGCGTACGTAAATGTGTAAATTTAGAATAACTATGAGGTACTGAAAGATTTCTTAAGTTGAGCTAAAATGCCTTGAATGAATAGAGGTCTATAAAGAATGTATGGGACCACTTTCCCATTCAGAATATTTAGCAGATTGTTGCTGATATGGCAACACCTTGCGAAATATGAAGCACCAAAAAGGCATAAACCTTCAAAATAACTTTCTATATAGTGACTAGAGTACTTTCGGGTCTAAGTACGGCATCTAGTTTTGTAGTAGAGTTCGGCCGATTAATCGGCATCGTCCTTTTTTGGCCTTCCATGCTGTTTCATGCATCCACGTCGAAGGCATAAATAGATAGAAAGTACTCTCACCTTCACAGCACATTTAACCAGGGCCTTGCTCTGCACTTCTATTCGATAAGCATTTCTACTCGGAAGCAAAAATCGATTCTAACACACATCGGTACTCTGTAGTTCGTTCGAATTTACGTTTGTTAATTTATTGTCGAGCCGCCTCATCAGATGTTGTTAGTGTCCACGCTTCTGCACCATATAGCAGGACGGGTGCGATGAGTGACTTGTAGAGTGTTATTTTCGTTCGTCGAGAGAGGACTTTACTTTTCAATTGCCTACTCAGTCCGAAGTAGCATTTGTTTGCAAGAGTAATTCTTCGTCGGATTTCTAGGCTAACATTATTGTTGGTGTTAATGCTGGTTCCCAGGTAAACGAAGTCCTTTACTATTTCGAAATTATTGCTGCCAACAGTGGCTTGGTTGCCAAGGCGCGAATGCGCTGACTTTTTGCATGATGACAGAAGGTACTTCGTTTTGCCCTCGTTCACCACCAATCCCATTTTCTAATATAATTTTCTACTTTCGACCATTTTTGCATATGTTTTCAAAATAGGCAGTACCAAGTTTTCTACAATCGAAAGGGGGATACATCAAGAGGGGAAGGGAACAGAGTAGAACTCGTACAACGAATAGGTTCTACTCGCAAATTTCTTACAGGGGGCAAATAACTCGAAAGCGAACAGAGTTAGGGCCCAGGACTTAAATCAAAGTACCAAATTACAGAGTCGAACTTGGGAAAAGATCAAGTCACATACAAGGCAACCGAGGTATTTAGCTAAGTTACTGAAATATGCAGCTGCATACTTAGTTATTGAATGGTCTACAAATTGAATAATTTATACAGACTAAATTTGAAAGTGTACAATATACATAAAAACAGCATGAGGGTACTGTACAGAGAATATAAAGTAAGGTATGTGTCCGCAGTTTACAATCGATTAGTTACAGCTTACGAATTAAAATGAAAGCCTCTGCCGCTAGCGCTGCGTTATTTTTAGTTTGTATAACAATTTGTATTAATATGTAAACTGTTATAAAATAAAATAAATAAATAAATATTACAAGTATATAAAGTAAAAAGCATCCAAATTTAAATTTCTTAACATAGTAGTTTACAAACAGGTATTGGTGTACATAAATATGTTTATTATACTCGTATGTAAGCTCAGTAAGGAGTTGATGCGTAGTGCTCAGAAGAAGACGCATGAAACCAGAGTTTGAATCCCATTACATGTTTTTAGAAATATAGATGTTGTGTTGTTGATGTCGTCGGAATGGACGCGATTCCGAGCAACACAGTGTAAGTTCATTTAATCATTTAAAGTCGTGAGTAGATATATTTTAATTAAGAAAAGCGAGTCAGAGGTATCAATGGTTCGGCTATGATTATTGAAATCCTCACGCAAACTACGAAGTGGCTCGTGCAATTCAAAGTTCGATCTGCAAGTGCTTAAAAAAATCGTTTGAAAATGTCTAGACAGTCTGCGAGGGACATTAAACCCAATCGTGCCAAGCAAGAATGGACTATTCCTTATGCCTTTCAAAAGTTTTCCCATGAATAAAACTCCAAGTATTTAACGACGGCTTTGTAATGTAGACACCTGTAGAAGTTTTAAACGGTTGCAGTATGGAGGAAGATTCCTGGATGGATCCTACAGTAAGTTCCTCAACGCAAATAGTAAAAATTGTTTTTGTACCGATTCCAATTCATCAGAATGGATCTGAAAACGCGGCTGCCATACTAATGAAGCATATTCCAAAATTGGCCTCACTAACGAGGTAAAAAGCCTTTTTGTAATATAAGGGCCCTTGAATTCCTTTGACCACCGTTTAGCAAAAGCCCACACCCCTTTATCCCTGTGCACACAACTTTCAATGTGGGATCTAAAATCCATTGTAACTCATAGATCAATGCAATTAACTAAGCTATTTAAATCAGATTGAATTCTGAGCTGGGGATAGGAATAAGGAGCTTGACGTCATGGGCAAACATTAACGGAATCCTTACGGCACAGCAGATGTCACATCAGTTAACCGAGATAAGCAGATTCTAAACTTTACCTTCTGTGTTCTACCATTCACGTAAGAGGATAATTAACGGAATGGAAATCCCATGCGGTCAAATTTATATAATAGGATAGAATGCGAAACTTTATCAAAAGCTTTGCTAAAGTCAGTGTAAATGGCATCAGCCTGCATGTTGTTTTTGAAGCTGTTAAAATAGTGAAATGCAGTGATTTAATGTGATACTACTAAGACAAAAGAGTTTTTCAATCCCACGCCTTACTCAGATCACAATAACCACCGTTAGCTGAAGAAGAAAGCGGTATTCCTAGAAATACGTCAGTCATTCGGACTCACCTCTGGTGTGGATATTGTAATAT
Source organism: Merzomyia westermanni (assembly GCA_949987695.1). NCBI lineage: Eukaryota > Metazoa > Arthropoda > Insecta > Diptera > Tephritidae > Merzomyia > Merzomyia westermanni. The sequence goes on from OX465290.1 coordinate 71,896,257, forward strand.
TTGTGTTAATTTTTTTTTTTTTTTTTTGTTTGGCCTTTTTTGACAAATTTCCAAAGTAAAAACGTGAAATCAGACAACCATATCAATACTCAAAGCTCTGGAATTACCCATCTTTAGAGAATTTTCATTCTCAACTTTTTGTGGGGAGTTCAATTTCCTAAAAACAACTTAATTTTTTTATCTCAATGGTTTGACAGTTTTGAAGCAAAAATTAAATAAATCTAAACTAGCAATGATAGACCTCTAAAAACTAATACCAAGATTTGAAACTTTTACCATTTTTTTTTTCTCATTTATGAAAAATTATATGAAGGGCTGGGATAAAAAGTGAACTTATTTTTCATGTAAGTAAAAAGTAAACTTATAAAATGTTTAATAAAAAGCAGTACACAAAAAATAGTTCAGTAAAAGGTAGACAAATCGTTTTTTCCATTAAAGATAGAAATATCTTTGCTAAAAATTATGGATACTTCTACCTTATAATGGAAAAAACGATTTGTTTACTGAAGAATTTTGTTTCTACCCATTTGCTTAAACACTAGAAAACCCGGCCCGCTTCGCTGCGTCCCAGAACTATTAATAGACTGAGGCCGATATTCATTATCATATCTCATACCAGATAAGATATGGAACTTAATTACATCGCTTATTGCAGCACTCATGGTCACTTTTCGTTTGATACCCATATTGCACTAAACACATTTTCGGTCACCTAGGTCCACAAATCGGTCGATATTTATGAAACGAGCTAGCGGAACAAATAGTAATACAAAGCTTAAAGCCCCTTTCAATTTCATTCAGCAGTTTTTGTGTGATGCGCGCCCCAACATACAGACAGACAAAAAAAATTCTAGGAACAGCTGATTTGGCTTCTATTGGCTTAATAATGATCCCTGCTATCGATTTTTCTTAAATATCTGCAATGTACAGACATCGACCTTTTGCAATCTTATTATATGTAGAGATTTTATAAGTTTCCCTTTTATCTACATTACAAAATAAACTAAATTTACTTTTACTCCCAGCCTTTCCTATGAAAGTAATGCACAAACAATTTTTTTAGCTAATCTAATGATAATGACTGTACGTAATTCATGTCCCTCGTACGACCGGGGTATCTAGATTTCAAATGAAATTCAAAAAATAGCAGATAAACGAAACCTTGACAACAAACGCAAATTTAAGTGCAAAAAATATGAAAAGCTTCAACTACGTAAATAGGTGATACCCCAAAGAGTATACTCACTCGTTGATAGTAAATAAATTTAAATATAATTTGCGATACATGATATGGAAATACTTATTGTATACTATTTAGCTACATACGCGTACATAGAAAAATATATTTAGAACAGAAAGATTACTTCCGTTCGTTATAGAATAGGGGTCTGTCTGTCTAAATTTCGACTATGGTAGTATATTTAAATTTATGTACTTTTAAATTCCATTACATAAACCATCAATTTGATATGGAAGCACTGCTATTATCACCTGTGCCAGTGAGATGCTGTAACCGAGCACTTGTAAAACTTAAATCACATTTGAGTACCCCAGATTTTCCGAAAGCTACTGAGATAATCATGCCTCATTTCACATTTTTACAATGCTGGCATATTGAATAGAGTAAATACATGGTAATTTTATATGTATGTGTTTAGAGTAAGCCATTGTATATATGTATGTATGTGATAAGATGTATGAGTACGTGACGATAACGATTATAATATAATCCGATAAGATGTTTCACCTTCAAGCATTAAATAAGATAAATCGTCATAGTAGCATCTTGTGTGGAAATACAGGGTGCTTCCAATGGTTTTGAATGAACGAATGCTGGGCGCATATATCATAACTTCGAGATTCTTAAATCGACAATAGTCATACAAATGTTTATGCAAGGTTGATATTTTCACATGCACCAAATTTAAAGTGCAATTTTTCGAACAAATTTGCCTCCCTTAGGAAAACTTTTTATTAACTAGACGTGGTCAGCTCCAAATATAATAGAATTGTAACATGTCGATGTATGTACATAGCAGATATTCAAGACAAATTTATAGGAGGGATCATTATTGAGCCAAGAGAATCCTTAGCAACAGCTTTTAGAATATTCATTTGTCTCTCTGTCCGTCTGCCTGGTGAACAGAATTCTAATTCAACATTTGATATATCCCTTATTTCGATAACTCTACCAATCTCGGCGTATAGTTTGCTACTACAAAATTATACTAGAAGCTTCTATGAAGTGGACGCAAACATTTTGTCAAAATATTTACATATCTCGACCAATAATACGGGAAAAGGCTAAGGAATTATGTTATGATTTTGTGGCTCCTAACAGACGGCTACAAAAATGGCGTATTAGACGCGATTAAATTTTTGGAAACACTACCATTAATGCTAGATGAGACAGACCTTTTCTTTAGAGCTTTGCCAAGCATTGCGTTGACTCCAAAACTTGGGAATTCTGTGGAGGTAAACTTTGGAAAGAGCATCTGAGTGTCTAACTTTGTGCATATATGGCAAGGGAAAAATAGAAAGACCCTACTAATGAGAAAGCTGCATTCAAAGCGCTGCATTTACATCAATGCATATAGAAAATTTTTCCGGTAAACAAGCATTCAAATCAGAAGACATAAATAACACGTGAGGTGGTGGCAGAGATATTTCGCTAAAAAATGTTCCTCGATTGAGCGGACACCTCTGACGGGAAGTGCCCGCCCAGAAAAGGTTTTACTGTACATACTACTAAACCCCCTCTTTTCCTTACTTGAGAACATTTTTCAAAAAACAAACTCCATTCTTATCTGTCGGATATCAAAATGTTTGCTTTTATCTTTTCTATGCGGAGACTAGAGAACTATCTCGTTATATACAGAAAACATTGCATCATTCTTATTTTACTCCTTCACACATTGTTTCATTAAACCTAGTTAAAAGTTCAAAGCGGACAATATAATTGTATCTCTTATAACCAAAGATAGGTTTATTAAATTTGGCTTTCAAGTTCAGCAGCGGAGTTCTAGACACCCCCCGAAATGCAAAAATATGCCAAAATTCAAAAACAAATGGACTTTCAGAATGTTTGACGATTTCGCTTATTTGCGATTCTCGAACGCAAATCGCCTTGCTAAAATTTTGTTATGTTATCTGTTCGCTTGGGACACTGGGATAGAACTGCCAGCTGTCAGTTAGTTGTGATTTCTTACGAGCCAGAAATTGTCAGAGGTAGTCAGAAATAGACAAAGGTTACTAGCAGTCAACTCCATACTTTTTGGCTTAACTAAGTAAATTTTAATTTTAAAAATTTTACTGGTTTTACTCAGAGATTGGACAAAAATATCTGGTAATATTTCGAAACTAAAAAATTTTAATATTTAGATATTGTGAATACCTAAAAATAAAATAATTGACAATTAAAGTCAAATTGTTTGTATCTTACCGAAGTCACGAATGTCCTCAGAAGGTATACTAATTGGACTTCAATTGCGAGATTCCGTTGATCCCTTTATTATTTCGAAGGATCGCGTAACTATAAAAATAATAGAAAGTTCGAGGGTCTTGAAAATGTCTTTCGTAGTTTCTTTCTTATTTTCACAAAAGCGACACAAATTGCTAAATTTGCTTTTGTGATCCTATAATAAAACACCTATAGGATCCTAAGATTATTTTCCTATATACCGATTATTACAACATTAAGTGTCGTTGCCTTAGTCTCAGGTCGACCGTTGGGCTCTTTATCTGCAGCTTCTCCGGCTGGCTCGTACGATTTTTCGTTGCCCTCTACACGCACTAGTTAACATTTTGTCTAACTAGAACATATGCCCCTCAGTATGGTGATATTCTCGTTAAAGCAACTGCTTTCCGCATTTAATTTTGAGCACGGGTGTTTTAAAAACGGTATGGGCATATTGGTGCAGAAGCCAAATATTTTCGCTCCAATCCTTTCTGGGGTTTTGGAGACATCTGTTTACGGTACTATTATCCTATTCTGATGGAATCATTTAACTTTGGATGTATCCTAGGAGACTTTGTCCTCCAGATATATTTTGACTCTCTTCTGCTGATGCTGATGATCTCAGCTATATTGGCAGATTGGAAGAGCTTTCTTGTGACGAAGTAAGTCACAAAGTAGCGTGGATAGATGTACTAGAGAACGCTAACATTAAGGACAAATACTTAAAGGGAATATGTGTAAAATTTCCATCTTTCTCATAAATTACATATATGTTTTGTCATAGAGTGTTTTTATGACCCAAAACAACATAATTATAACCTTTTATCTATATTTTGCCGTTAAGCAACAGATTTTTTTTGTTGCCAAAATAAGCTATCTTTAGGAGAAAGATAGAGATTTTACAAGAAGGCTAAAATTCCAAAATCGCAAGTTTAGCTAAATTAGCTGCCAAAAACAGCTGTTACTTTATCTGGCTCATTTATGTTCATCGCTAAAATGTGCTAAAAAATTTATCAAAAAATGGAGATTTTAGGAGATTGTCGTTCACTGGAATCATAAAAGTCGCATTTAGAGATTTTAAGTACCGAGATTAAGCTTTAGCTACTTCCAGAACTCCGCCGCAGGCCAATCTATTTTTATCGTGTTTTGACGCTTGCATGACCGAAACTTTCGTCTTTGCACTTTGTCGTCCTTATAAGAAGTAAACCATCTCTCTAGAAGCCAACAGCTCTGAAGATTTTTTAGGTAGTTCAAGGTCCCTTGTTAAATATTTAATTTCTTTTACCGATTTTTTCTCTGTAGACGCTATTACTTCGATATGACTATAACTTGACTATAGATTTATTTTAATGATGGTTCACGGGTAGAACAAAATATCGATTAAAAGTCTGGTAATTTTTTTTAACGTTAATACTAGGCAAATCGGCACAGTAGAAGTAATGGTCATCGAAGTGATTTTTTGTCCATCCTGGACCTCATGTGGTTTCTATTACCACTGACGCACTGTCTCAATTGCTCATAGCCACCCTTAGGCCCTATTTCTAGTGTGGTAACAACATTCGTTTTACCGGCAAATAAATAGTTTTAAAACTTTTACACCCTTTTATTATTCTGCCGCCTTAAGTTGCAGTTCAATTTCGTAACCACCAAAATAGGTGGTAACGTCGCGTAACCTCGAAAATATGTATATGTTTTGTAAATATTTTAGTGGACAGAAAATACCGCAAATTTCACATACTAGTTCACAAGTTTCGTTCGCGTTTGCATTTTATTCTTTATTGCGCATTGTTTATGTTTGACAACGTTGCCATGTACGGTACAATCGCGGTTACATGAACTGCATTGCCAACGGTTACGATTTTTGGTTAGATAATCTAACAAAATTACCGGTTACGCACAGAATTGACACGGTCAACTTGCAAATTTTTTTTTAACTGTGTTGTGTTGTATATTCGCCACAAATGTAATAAAATACATTTCGATCATTAAGACAATTTCTTAACGATGAAGATATAATATCAAAATCGATTTATTTATGGAAAGATAGTAACACAGTTAAACTCGACTCTCCACCATAAAAGACACACATTCATGCATACATTTGTAAGTTAGTATAGATTCCATTAACAAATTTAAAATCACAGCTTCTATTCTCAGGAGAAACGTGTTAAAATCTAAAATTGAATCCACCCAGGTACTCTCACGTTAAATATTTTAGGTTCGAAATAAGATGTACTTACAGATCATTGGGACAAAAGCACAAAAGCACTCCAGTTAGTTTCGCATTATTTAGGCAGGTTTTTCAAGAAAATTGGATGGTACAAACACATTTCATTATATCAAATGCAAATTCATTCTTTTAGTATCAAGTCAAGTTCAAAAATGAATATTCAGTTATTCTCGTAACCGGCTAGCCGTAACACCGATACAAGCAAATAAGAATACAACAAAAACGTGCAAAGTTATTTATTGTCAAACATAAAACTCGAAATGCTTACGATGACGTCGTGGATGGGACGAGGTGACAATATCGACTAGCAATCTTTGACTTAACGATTTAACCGAGTAATGACCCTGCAAAAAAAGCCATTAGTCTAGGATGAATCAGGGATGAGTCGCAAAGGAGCATCCGACCGATGCTAGTTTTGATCTCTTTGTATGGGTTGAAGTGATCTCTTTTGTTTGAGGATGTCCTATGAAGAGATTAATTGGTCCCTTTCAATCCCGAAAGGGTAGTGTCGGACAAATTACTTTTGTTCCTCTACGGTTATGGTCGGACAAGTTTACTTTCAACACATAAAAGTAGGATAAAGAAATTAAAATCGACTTATACCAATTATGCCTATAAAGGAATAGTTGGGATCAATTGTAGCCCACTGTAAACAAAAGGTATCCATCCCGGCTCACTCTCTTTAGATCAGTCACACGATTTTTTGCAGGGCATGAATGGATAAAACGTGAAGAGGAAAGGTGTAAGGTAGGAATAATGCAGAAAATTTTCTACAAGAAATATCATCCATGGCGAAAGGTCGCAAGACGATTTCAGTCCAGACGACGTAGCCTACGTTCCACCACCGGACTGTGACCGAGTGAGCATGTTTAAGAGCCGAAGGTATGATATGTCCAATTCACAAGAAGGACAATAGCATGAACCCTACTAAATACAGACAACTTTGCATATAAAGTTCTTTTTAGCGTACTGTGCGGATGACTGCAGTCCATCGTCAACGAGGTAATAAAACCCTTTTCGGTTGTCCACTGCCGAGGGACGACCCAGTTTTTTAGAAAAAACTTTTATTTAAATTAATTTGTCCCAGGATATGAATTTGCTTCCTTCGGTATGGGGGACCAGCACATTCATAATTAAGATCCAAACTATACGAAGGCGCTGTCAGAAACAGATGAGATGACTCTTAGAGCAAAGTTTTCCAGAAGATATATGATTCTTTCGTTGTGCGATTGGTTGAACGCGCTTTGGTTTGAACACTCGCTTAAGTATCGACAGCATACCTTGGCATCGCAGAAAGGGGCCAAAACAAAGACCGTTAAGCGCCACTTAATGATGACGATGATGATTCAATAACAGAAATGCACTTTTTTTCAGCGGAATGTTACTCGTTTCTCTCATTTCATAAGTATGAGCAAGAGGAAAATATCGTAAAAAATAATTACAGCACTTTAATATCAGAACTCACACACACACTCGTAAAGTGACGAATTGTAATTGCAATTCACACCAATTAAAGTTGGAGAAAATTTTATTTCACTTGGATAACAAGCAGCGCAAATCACTTTCATCCGCGCAATTGTACAGCCCAACTTAGCTGAAAGCGCAAATTATTGCTCGTTCGTCACTTGGCGGCTGTTGATTGTGATAAAATACAAAGACGCGTGCGCGCGCAAAACCTCTTCACTGCAACAACGCTGAGTGTGGATTAAATTGATGGGCCAGAGTTCAACGGCGTCTTTCTGTGTCTATTTGCCAACGGTCGATTACAAAAGAAATATCTTTTCAACAATTTACGGCGACGGCGACGAGTCAACAAGCATTTTTCTGACCATTCAACCGTCCAGCTGCACGTCATTCAAATATTTACATGCGCCTATAGTGCACATACACAGGTACTATAATACATATGTAAGTGTATATGTATTATGTAGTATTTTTGTTAACTTTTATTATTTGTAATGTAAAGTTATACTAAGAAAAACTTACAATTGGACATACAAATTATATTTCCATACAGGATTACTTGAATGTATGTATTAACAGTGGCTCACAAAAGTATTATGCGTTCGAAGGTGATTAAGGAAAAATAAAAATTTGGTAATCGTGTTGGTGATTATTTTAATAAAAAGTCTATATATATTTAATATTATACCTACAATTATATAAATCATTCATTAACATTCCAAAGATATGAAAATATATATTACAAAACAAAACAGATGTAATATTTTTTTCACAATATTATCTTACTTTTTTCTATTCCTCGGCCAAACGTATAATTTTCTATAACATTTTTGTCATGACTTCAAGGGGGTTGTTGTATTCTTTAAATTGCTAAACATATTGTTGGTAATATTGTGAAACGTTCCATTTCAGGGCTCCTACGCTGTAGTTCTATTCGGAAGGTTGTTCTACTCGAAACCAAAAATCGATTCTAATACCCATCGGTATTCTGTAGCTCGTTCGAGTTGACTTAAAAGATATTCGAAAATAGTAAGCAACACTGGGTCACAAATGTCAAACGCAAAGCAAAATACAAAAAGAAGTCTAAGGCAAAACAAAACAAACAAATTGAATTCAATTCTATTAGTGAATTTCTTTAGCAACATTAAATTAACAACTTACACAAAGGTAACTAAGATATATACAAATGGATTCTGTGGCGCTATGGTTGGAAGAATGTGAACATCTAGTGACGGAGAGAATGCAGTTGCGATTGGTTACAAATAATTCTAATAGTAAATATATTGATGCTTTTGTATACTGAGCATGCGTTATATATTTCGAATTATTGCTTTCCAGTTTCACACAAAATCTTAGGCTCAATAGTGAAGCATTTCAGCATGTACTAAATGCCATTATTTTAAGAACTAAATACTCCTGAAGAGTCAACAGATACTCCTCTAATTACTAAGCTCACCGCCGTACTTAAACTACTAGGCCAAGGAGGGTAGCAGCATCAAATTCGCCAAGATGAACATATAGGTCTTTCGTTGCTAAATCACTGTGTTCCTTCATAAAATGCACCATAATTTCAAACTGCCGTGGTTTCAATGTTGGTTATTACTAACAGACCCGGTAGACGATGTCCTGCCGAAAATTTTACTTGCCTATATTTACTCTTTTCCCTCCCACTTGGCTCATCTTTCTCTGACACCTTCTCTAATTCTAAAAATTTCCTATTCCTACTCGTATTTTTCTCCCATTTCCCCTCCGGATACTGATATGTATGTATACGAGTATAGTTTCGAAGATAACGCGGTTGAACTTTTTTTTAGGTCTTGGTACCGTTTACTTTTTCCAAGATTTTTTTAAAAAAATATCATTAACTTGAACCAAATAAATTCCTAGCTATGCCGAATTGCTACTTTAAATAGACTAGCGGCTTTTCCAAAAACTATGTATGGCCTGTGTCGTCCCCATCAAACCCCTGAAGCTACTGTGAAAGTTTCATTGAGATCAACAATAAATCTTATAACTTTAAACGAGTTATTCTTGTATATTTGTATATCCACTACTATCTCAGGAACGACTTAACCGCTTTGGATGAAATTTGGTATATGGGTAGTATCCTTTGTTCTAAGATTTTCTACTTTGGTGCTGCCACTTCAGGTGGTTCACAGGGTTGCCACCTATATAAATTTTTTCTAAATATTAAGCAGTATATGGGAACATGGGTATCAAATGAAAGGTATTTTAGGCCGTATACCAACCAAAGTATTTTCGAGTAGGGTTGCCACCTGACCGCATTTTATTTATTCCTTCAGATATTGACCACTATCTCGGGAACGGCTAAACCGATTTCGATGAAATTTGGTAGATGGATAGATAAGATTTTCTACTAGGATGTTGCCACTAAAGGAAGCTTAGAGGGTTGCCACCTTTCCGATTTTTTTTTAAATATTAAGCAATATATGGCAATATGGGTATCAGACGGAAGGTATTTGAGGCCGTATACCAACCAGAACATTTTTAAGTAGGATTGCCACCTAGGGTTGCCACCTGACTGCATTTTAATATTCCTTCTTATATCGACCAGTATCTCGGGAACGGTTTAACCGATTTGGATGAAATTTGGAGTGCGCATGTGGACATAATTTCGTGGCATCTCGAGGTACTTGAATAAAGGAAAATACCTTTCGTTTGAAACCCATATTGGCATATTTCATTTCTTTTAAAAAAAATGTGATAGGTAGCAACTCCGTAAAAATTCCTTTCGTTCTCGATATAAGAAGGAACTCCTTTCGTTTCGAAATTTAAAACAGAAAATTTTTGTCGAATAATCGAGCCCTAACCACCAAACAGGCTTAAGTGACTTTTTGTGGTTAGTGTTCGATATTTTGGAAATCTATTTTGGAAATTTATGCTCTTGGTAAGTAAGATTATGCGACAAATTCGAAAAATACCGAGCAAGGCTCGGTCACCCAGGTACTTTTGGATATTAATGGAGCACAAACAAAACACAAAAAATGTGGGCGTGGCTTCGCCGACTTCTCCAAAATTATGTAAATCGTGATCAAATGACCCATATATCCAAATATCATATTTTTAGACCAAATACGTTCAGAGTTATGACGAATTGTAATTTTATATAGCTTGGGGCGTGGCACCTCCCACTTTTTTAAAACTATATATAGAATATGCTGTAACCAGTTATTCAAAGAATATACTGTAAGATTTTCATAAAAATCGGTTGAGCACTAAAGGACACACACATTAATTTTTATTTGTAAGATTATCAAAAGAACTTACATTTTTGTATGTTTTCGTTTGTTCAGTTGTTGACGAACTTTCTAGCATTCGACCATTTCGACATTTGTTTTCGAATTACATTCCAAGGAATTCGGGTTTCTCTTATTAAATTTCTTCGCATAACAATAAATAATTAAGGGAAAAAATTTAAAAATGCGTACAATTACAAGTAATTGACCATTTCACAAATATATCCGAAATTGACATAAGAAGTTTTGCAGCGTAGGCAATGAAGTGTAACTTTTTCTACGCTCATTTCTCAACTCTGAGCGGAAATACAACCCTACGTCGGATAGGACTGTAGCTGTGCGTTGTTTTAATGATTTTTACCCAAAGCTTACGTATTGTATATTGGGCCCTATCATGAATTTCACAAGAATTCCAAAAAATATTCCCCAAATTTATAAAGCAAAACAAAAAATTTTTATTGCTTTGTTTTAAATTTTTTTGGGAATTTTGTTCACATGAAATTGATGGTAGGGCTAATTATCACTAAAAATTACTTGGCTTGGTCAAAAGATTTCGTTTTGTACTTTTCAACCAATAAAAGTTTTATTTCTTTAGTCACCGTAGAAATTACTGCTTTTTGCGCGCTACTAAACCGTGACTGTCGTTGCTCCGAAGCGTTTTACACACTGCCTCTTCCGACACTTGGGTTTGAAGTTTCCTAATGTCAATGGAATTAGTCACTGTTTTGAAATGCAAATTAATGTCAGTGACATTAATTCCATTGAAATTATTAAACATCACATTTTTTAATCAAGGACGTAACCGAAACCGTAATCTATCAAAAACCGATTAATTTTTTGAAACCGAATCCGAAACCGTAACCGTTATTTTGATTTGAAAAAAAAAAAACTAGGTCGTTTTAAAAGGCGGAACCGGTTCCAAACGTTTTGACTCTTTTTTAACTTTCTACTTAATTTTGTGGGCACATATTTTCTTTTACAAGATGGTACCCCGGCTAATTTTCATCGAGGATTGTCGAGCAAGGTTACAAAAGACGCGGTCAAGCTTTCTGTTGATAAACTAAACCGGAACCTACACCAAAACATGTTACAAAACCTAAGCCGAAACCAGCAACTTGTTTTACTCGGTTTCACACCTAGTTTTTAATATTCACAAAACCACAATAAAAACGGAAATGTATCTAATAATGAAATATATTGAGCAAAAAATTAAAATAAAGTCTAATTGAACTCCAACGGTTTCGGGAGCAATAGGAAACATTTATCTATATTTCTGTTGTAATTTCAAAGCGGTCACTGGCAGTCTATGAAGAGGATTTAATTCTAATATACATAGTGATTAGAACATACCTTTCAATAATAAAATAAGTCTATTCAGTACATAGGAAACTCGAAATTTATGCATGCAAGATATCGTGCAAAATACTTTTCTGCGACACTGTATGTATCAGAGTTGGGAGAAATGCATTACATTTTTAATACAGTAGCATTCTGTTGCACGTAATATGATAGAAGTTTCAGGAGAAACTACCGAAATCTTCACGAGATGAGGCGGTAGAGGTTGTTATGACCTGGCGTTTAGGTCAAATTATATCGCTCGGAGGACAATCGCACTAGTACCTAAAGGCGGCAGTACCTGAGCGTACTATAAAATGCTGTCATTTCCACAACACAGCCCAAGACCTTCAAGGAGTGTTTTGGTTGCTACTCAAACCATTAAAAACACTGTGATAAGAAATCATTGGCAACACAGTCGGTTCTATTATTAAACAGATCACCACTTTACGTCATATATTGGAGCATACCCACGTGGAGTAGGTCGATACGCACCACATTTCGCCAATTTCAAGGAAGCTTTCTACAATTAGCTGCCAACATGCCTCTATGTCTGATTGTGGGTTTCCTGAAAAACTATACGACAATGCCTAAAGACAATGTCGAGAACCAGACAACGTACGTACAGTCCTTGAAGAGGAAGTCATCGCATTTGCCCTGTCAAGTAAATTTAAAGGTGAATGCTGTCAGAACTCAACCAAAATCGCTGAAGAGAATCCTTGTCAATTGAGTAAATTAAGATGAAAGAGTTATCACATCAACTTGATTTTATATACACAATTGCTGTTATTCCAGTAGAGCCCTGGTTAATTCATCAGTTTCCATTATAAAATTGTAATCTTCCGAGCAACTAAGTGCATGGAGTCTACACCTCAGCAAAATATGGTAACAAGTAAAATCGAATTTCCTCATGAAACCTTGAAAACCAGCTCTCTCTCTCTCTATGGCGCGATATACAACAGGTATATCATCATAAACCTCCTAAGAGATTTTTGCGCCAAGCTTCTCTTCCAATTTGTGGTGTGCCGATTTGAATTTTCCCTACAAATTGGTGGGACCTACAGTTTGAAAACCAGCTAGTCATGATTAAAATCAACCAATATTTCTCATGACGTCAGTAGCACTGGACACAATATACACTTCTGCTCTGTTAGTACAACGCAATCTAGTTGATAGCCAATCACTAAGAATTTAAATAAATTGAAGGCTTGCTCAAAAAAGTTATTCCGATAAAAGGGTATTTGCTACACCAGACCTGTCGCAAGACTTCGACATTGTCAACTAGGCTACGCTACTTCAAGTCCCAAAGGGAACCTCCACCCTCTTGTAAAAATTTTTAATTTCTGCAGATCGAAACTTTCTTTTCCATTTAAAGAAATTGCCAGGATTTTGACATCCCTGAAGATCTCGTACCTAGAAGATTCACCAGGTATGAAGCCCTAGTGATTCAATCAGCGTCGTTCGGTTAATGTACATGCTTGCAATTCATATAAACATTAAAGCATTTTGCCCAGCTCTGGTATGTATGTATATATGCAAGTAGAGACATTCAAATATCAAAACAAAAATATGTATACGAATGATTTATCATCACAGCTGTGCTACGCGAAAGTGCCTTCATGTTATCGGCTGTTACATACATACAAACAACTGAGCTTGAATTGATTGTGTCCGCTTGTTTATACGCTCGACTGAAGCATCACTCATTCGCCACCCCCTTCAAATCATGTCAAAACTTAAACCGTTGGTCCATTCGCCTATTTTCTAATTTAACTCAATAACATTTCAGTATAATAACATTTCAAGCATTGTAAATTGCAATTTATACTGCAAAAGCGAGGAAAATAGTACAAACGAATAGGTAAATACTATTACGATTTACTTGCACGTAAGAATTCGGTCAGAGACCAGAAATAATCTTAGAGTTTTATTTATTTATTCTTCATCACATAGGTGCTTGAGGGACCTAGGTACACATGGATGCAAGTTTGAGATCCCAGATTCTTTATAAGAATTACTATTTTTCTTTTATTTGAACGTTATATATGCATTCAACCGAATTTTTACAAAAAGGCGTTCTGACCCACCCCAAACGCAGCGATTCCGATGAAATGGAAGGTATTGCTACAGAATTTAATTTATGGAAAAGATAATAAAGCCAAATGGATACCTAATATCACCCAACAACTGCAATGGAAATGTACGAAAAATTGCCTATCGCAAAATGTAGTGCAGTACGTTTTGTAACCACCATCAGATTCCTCCAAACCTTTTTCTGTGTTCGAACTGAAAAGAACGGCGCAATGGCTTTGCGCTTATGAGTGTTCACTAGTGGTATCAATATTTGCATTTTAGCAACCTCTGGATTTTTTTACAATCCGCTGATTTGGGTATTCGCTATTCTAAAACAGTTTAGTTTAAAAATATGAAGAAAATTACAAGTAATTCGCTTTTTAATACGTTTTTTTATTTAAAAACAAAAGTTAATTTATTAACACTCGTCACAAAACGAAACCATGAGCACCTAAATTTTGTTTAAATTTTCAGAATTTTTGAAGCGAATTGTTAATGGATCTTTTTATTCAAAAATGTATTTATCAAGCCAACACTTTTTTGAAGTTTTAGACCCCTGCTAGCTCGCTTATTGATATAGAGTATGCTACAATTAAATAAAAAATAGAATATTGAATCAACAGATGGAAGCGTAAAACCCAAATTTTCAAGCTAATTGCTACAAAGTTTCAGGTCGCTTTAAGTAACGCAATCAAAAAAGAAAATTAACATTATTTTCATAAATAAATCATACTTAATGACATATTTCACATCCCGAAAATCTTTAAGAAAGAAATCCCGGGGACCCCGTAATCACGGGGTTGGCATCTCTAGTGTTTGCCTAAGACTTGAGCTGGTCATCGAAGAAGTGATGAATAATTTTGTTGACTAGGTAGTAATTCTATTTTAAAATAGCTTTGAACTTATTTCTTAAAATCAGATTTACGTGTTTGATTTAACTTTTTAATGTTACATTTATTTGTTGTGGTCTGTGCAACATTTTTTGTTTTAATCAAAATTAGTTATACTCGTAGCACGTTTAAATGAAAAAATTTCAAAACCCCTCCGAAAAAAAAACCACGTGTTGCACAATACACGTATAGAAGTTAAGTTCTTACTGTTTTTGGAATAGTTTCGGAATTGTTTTTGGGGCGATTTCAGGATAATTTAGGGCATATTTTCAAGTTATTTCATTGATCTCAAAATGTGCCGAAAACAGTCAAGAAATTATCCTGAAATGGGCCCGTAAAAGCATCTAAATGGTCCCGAAACCCCCAAAAACAATTCCAAATTATCTCGAGAATAGCATAACAATAACGAATCGATTCCGGATATTACCCAAAAATTATCCCGAAATAGTCCCGAAATGATCCCCAAAAATTCCCGAAAACTATCTCGAAATAATCCGAACCCTGCTTAATTGTGCTACTCCTAAATTCTACTACAATACTCTGCTACCATTTTTTATTTACGTTGCATCATTAAAAAGTGTCGATCTACTCAAAAAAAACTTAAAATTTCACTCTCAATAATATAGATAATTGCATCTATAAAAACCTATGGGCCGTAATCATAGGCCTTTCTTAACACGAGTTTTAATTAAAAATCTTTACTTAACTTAAAAAGAGATTTAAAATGCTGGTCAATATAGTCATATTAAACAAAGATTTTAGCTAAAATGAAATGTAACAGGGTCCCTTTATGAAAACAAATTGAGTTGGTTTGGTGGTATGAAGGAAATTTTTTTACAAATATCAGATTTTTTGCCACCTTTTTGGTTTGTAATTTAACGATTAATTATAGCCGGCTCTAGGCCAGGACCTATGTTTTGCAAGGTCACCTTGTGTCAACTATTTTATTTACAAACCATAGTATACTATAGTATGGTATATGTCTTGCAATGTCACAAACACAACCATAGACACATACCGTGATTTTAAAATGTCTCAATGGCAGTTTCGTCATTTTAAAATTAAAACTCCGTCTTAGACATAAATTTAATTTAAGTTGACTATGACAGACAAGAAATTATGTTTATTTTAGAATCATATTTAAGTAGAAAAAACTCTATTTTAATTTGACTATGACTACGGGCCTATGTATGTAAGTGCATACGCTGTAGAGGTAATCGTTGATATTTAAGTGATGCACTTCAAGTGCATACGTAACGCCTACTAGGTCGTCATAAATATCTTTTACATGCAATCAACTGGCGAATTTAATATGACATTGAACTATAATTGGTTCCGACTAGAGATTTTTCCTACAGGAAATTGTTTCCCATTCGCTTTTCAACCAGTTTAGCTCTACATCGATTATCGCTCCTATTTTTATAGTTCTAAATCATTTCTAAATTTAACATTTTGGATATAATTAGCTTAAGTACAATTTCAACAGCTTACAGTTCAAATCAATATTTGAAGTTTTTCAATTGCAGATAATACAAAATTATTTCCAGAACAGCTCAAATGTATATCAGAAAAGAGCAAACTAATTCCAGGAAACCTGAAATCTATTTTGATTATTCTTTTTCTTCTCTGAAATGCTGTTGGGCTCAAATACATTTGTATCTTGCTGAAATACGTTTGTTGATTCTGAATTACATTGGGCGCTTTCTGAAAAAAATTGGGAAAATTTGTATCAAGTATGTTTTTACTAAAAAATAGTTGAGCTTCACTTATCTGAAATATAACTGGAAAATCTGAAATACATCTAGGGTTATCTGAAATGCATTTGAGCTTTTCTCAAATACGTTTGCTATTTGCGGAAATTCGGTTCAAAAGGTTTTAGTATGATCTTACTTCGTTTCTCTTAAACTATAAAATCTTAAAATGCTTTTGAATGATAACTGGCTTTGCTGGTTTTTGAACTTGTGCAACTGTAGGTAGATAGGTTGCAGTGGCTGCTAGTGAACGGACTAGCACACACAGGCCCCGTAGGTCCCGTTGTGATACCACATGGATCTGACTGACCCCCTACTCAAACCATTTTGTGGATTTCGCAAAGCGCGCTTAATTCTTGATAATTCGCCAAGGTGATAAAAAATACCCGACCCCAGATATTTCAACCTATAACCCACAGCGCGGGACATTCACGTAGAAAATGCCTCACTGTTTCAGGCTCCTCCTCGTCTCTACAGCTTCTGCAGAAATCATTATGGGGAATGCCCAACCTTTCCGCATGTCTGCCTAAGCCTATATGCCCTGTTAGAAGTCCCATGAGTAATGAGAGTTCCTCCCTTCTGAGTTTGAGTAAGTCTTCGGACCTACTCGCGATAATCTCTGGCCACACCAGTTTTGTATGATTGCAGGTACCTAGGTTATCCCATCTATCCCTTGCCTGTTTGAGGAATATATTCCTCGCTAAGAGCTTGCTAGTCGCGAGCGGCATGCCTAAGCCCTTCCAGGACTGTGAAAGCGGAGCGTATGTACCCCTCTAGCCAGCTCGTCTGCCATCTCATTTCCTGGTATGCCACAGTGTCCAGGCACCCATACCAGGTGAATTGAGAGTTGCTTAGCCATCTCGTGGAGAGATCCGCGGCAGTTCTCCACAGCCCTGGAATTGCATGTGAAGGCCCCCAGCGCCTTGAAGTCTGCTTGGCTGTCAGAGAAGATGTATACATCACCGCTATTGATGTTCACCCTCTTCAGTAATACTACAGCTTCCTGTATAGCGGCCACTTCTGCCTGGAAAACACTACAATGATCAGGTAGCCGGAAGCCAAAGTTTAGCCCCAGCTAAGCGGCGTAAACCCCCCCGCCTACCTTGTCATCAAGTTTCGAACAATCTGTGTACAAATGGATTGACCCGTTGTCCTGAGGAGGACCTTTCTCCCAGAATTCCCTTTCAGGTATTCTGATATCAAATTTCTTCTCGAAACAGTACTTCGGTATACAAAAGTCCGAAATATATGCAGGGAGATTTTTAAGGATGAACGTGTGACCTTCACCAAGGGCCCTCCATCCTGGTAAATTCCTAATTCGCAGTGCGGAATACGCCGCATATAATTTACCGCATATGTTAACCGGTAGAATGTTAAGGACTGCATTCAGTGCCGCTGCCGCTGTTGTGCGAAGCGCCCCACTAACACATATGAGCGCACTTCTTTGTACTCTTTGGATTACGATAATGTTGGGGCTCTTCTCCAGGCCCGTCCACCAGACCAGGGCCCCATACAGAAGAATTGGTCTTACCACGGCAGTATAGAGCCAAAGTGTAACTTTGGGGGACAACCCCCATCTTTGTCCTATGGCACCCCTACCACGGTATAGGGCCACAAGAGCCTTTTTAGCGCGCTCCTGGATGTTCTCTTTCCATGAGTGCTTTTGGTCGATAATAACCCCCAGGGGATATTTACCACTCACAACCGCGTAAGCTATGACTTTAGACCCCCCTCCACCGCCAAGGTTTCTAGCAATCCATTGACTGTAACTACCCATAGAAGAGGGGAGGGGATCCCACCTTGTGGCGTGGCTCTGTTGACGACTTTGTTCACCGACACCCCAGCTAGTTCAGCGTGCACCCTCCTACTCGTCAGCAGTTGGTGCACGAATGACACAAGCCAAGGCTCGATACCCAAAGCCGTCAGGGCTGTCATGTGCAACTGTAGCTTTTGTCAAATTCTAAACATTGAATTTTACGAGTTAATGAGCTCATCTTTGAAATGATGCCGAAGCCGAACTTTTATCGTCTCACACCTGGCGTCTAACACCCGATGAATGCCGTGAGAACACCACTAATTCACGCCGTCATCCATGTTTTCAAATAAACAACGGTAAAATATCTTTTAACAGAAACATCCCTGTGGTCTGTGACAGTTCCATAAGTGGTCATGTTGATTAGGCAAAGCTAACTATTAGCAACCGATCCGGATAGGACTTATGAGAATTGTTTGCACATGTGTATTAGACTAGGCAAACAGTTTTTTTTTCTTTTGGGAATTATACTGATAAAATTAAGCAAGCAGAAGTAACCACCATTTTGGCTTGCTATCTCGCAAGCGACAAGTTCACAGATGATTTATTACACATCTTACTAAGTGCTTACAAATAAAAGTCGCATACAGGGTGGCTGATGAAAGCCGCTACCAAAAAAATTAAATAACTTTTTTTCTATTTAATGAATCTGGTAAATTTTTTTTTTATTTTGCAGATTGACTCTTACATTTAACAAAAATGGATAACTGGGACACTGAAACAAGAATTTGGATTGTCCGCTATCACGCACTGGAGTCCGTAGTTTCGGTTCAAAGAGAGTATAGGCGCACGTTTGGCGGCAATCCTCCGAGCAGATGGACCATAATAAGACTTGTAAACAATTTTGCCGAGCATGGGACAGGCAACAGAAGACCTTACCATCGAAACCCTTCAGTTCGAACGGAGGAAACAATCGCTGCTGTAGCTGCTGCCATACAAAACAATCCACGTGTTTCGACAAGAAGCTTATCTGCTCAAATGGGTGTAAGCAGACAGTCATTACAGTCAATTATGCACAAAGATTTGGACTTATTCCCATATAAAATTCAAATGGCCAACAAACTGAACGCTGCAGACTTGCCGATTCGCTTGGAATTTTGCCAGAAGATGCTTCAAATGGTGGAAGAGGATGGAAACATGTTGAACTGTCTTTTCATGTCTGACGAGGCCCATTTCGATTTAAACGGCAACATAAACAAACAAAATTGTCGAATATGGAGTGCTTCCAACCCACAGATACTCCATGAGACGGAATTGCATCCACTTCGTGTCACAGTGTGGTGTGCAGTTTCATCACGCTGCATTGTCGGGCCCTACTTCTTCGAAGAAAACGGTCACACCGTTACGGTTACTGGAGACCGTTACTTGAGCATGTTGAGAGAGTTTTTCTATCCAGAATTACGCCGAATGAGAATTTCTTTCAACTCTGTGTGGTTTCAGCAAGATGGTGCAGCTCCTCATATAGCCCAACCTGTTATGACAGAATTGCGACGAAAATTTCCCAATAAGCTGATATCCAGAAACTCCACATTCCGTTGGCCACCCAGGTCGCCTGACCTTACTGCACCTGACTTTTTCTTGTGGGGTTATTGCAAACAGGAAGTCTTCAAAGCAAAACCAACAAATTTGAATGAACTAAGGCAATCCATTCGAGAAACAATTGCGGCTATTCCTGTCTCAACTCTCCAAGCAGTAATGAACAACTTTTTGGTAAGATGCCGCACATGCATCGACGAGTAGGGGGGGCATTTAAATTCCATTATTTTTATGAGCTTTAACATGAATAAAAGAAAAATGAATTCCATACACTGAAAAAAAAATTATTTGAGTTTCTTAATGTAGCAAAATTCATCAGCCACCCTGTATTTATTTTTAGAGGTTTGTAAAACTGAGTTAATTTTTGCTTCAAAACTACCAATTAATTGAGTTAAAAAAACTAACCTGTATATAGTTCTATGGGGAATTAAATTACCCACAAAAATGAACGAAATGAAAATGTTCATGGAGAAGGCCTTCCACAGTAATCGAGCTATAAACTCACTAGCAAACTCTCACAGCCCCTCTCTCAGAGGGCGCAAGTCGGCTGAACATAATATATGGCAGTGAGAGAGCACGATTAAAAATGTATAAGTATCTGCCCTGACGGATTGCCTGATGAGCTATTCAAGTACGGCGGCGGAAGGTAAAGGGCATGCGTTAGCCTCTACGCAGCATCTAGTAGGATGCAGTGGCGGAGCCAGGCGGGCTGCGAATTTTGGGGATAGATCCCCCCTTTATCAATGAACTACTATGTTTTTACTTTCGATTGAATAACACAATACCATTTTATGCTTCTGATTTATAATTTTCTTATTTTACTAATGACAAAGGACAGTTTTATAAATATATGAAATTATCAGTTAGTGGATTATGCGTTTGGATATTAAGCCTATATACATATAGGCTTCTTTTCAGACCTTCTACAAAATTCACAAGGCTTTCAAGACGATAAAACCGGTTTCGAGGCATGCGTACACATTGGTTCTGGTAGTAATAAAATAACAGATCGAAATGATACCGTAATTTTTGAGGTTTGATATTGCTGAGCTAAAACTCTACTCCTTTATCTCTCACGTCTTTAAAAATCCGAATTTAGACGGTCTGAAAATACTGGTGTAAGCAGGCTCAATAATTTAATCAGAGCACACAACGGCGGCAAAATAGATAGCGACGAGAATTTTTTACACGTTTTTTAAAAAGTATAGCCCAGTATCTAATAAAAAATGTTCAAAAACAAATTTCGAACTTTGTTCAAAACCTACGAAAGTTTTACCAAGTTTTATCAAAATTCTACACTTTTTAATCCGAATTTTTATAAAAAAATTGGATTTGCAGTTTTATGACCTATTCAATTTTAGTATTTATAATAAAGTGCAAGAGTGAAGTTAGCAAAAACAAGTAAGGAAGTCTAAGTTCGGGTGGAACCGAACATTATATACCTAGTAGTGGTCTATTATGTCCTCCCAATTTACGCAGGTCTATTTTAATACTTTCAGTTCATATTTGCGTTCAAATAGACAGACGGACAGACAGATAGACGTATCGAGAGACAGACATGCCTACATCGACTCAGCTCATCCTCCTGATCATTTCAGTATACTTTTTGATGGGACTATCTCTTTTTCTTCTCATACGTACAAACATTTCATGTTCATGAAAGGTATGAAAATCGAAAATGATATACAAATTCGCTTTTGCAGTGGGGTATTAACAACTTGCCCGGATATTTTACTTTTCACCCTGAACGTTTTGATATACAATAAATATTTATATATCTCGATTCGTTTATGCCGAATAAAGTAATATACCTTGTGTGCGTAACAAAAATAGATATAAAAAAGGGTGTTTTTCATAGGCGCCAAAGAACTCAGCCGATCTTTATGAAATTTTCACAATATACGAGGTGTGTTCAAAAAGTATCGCGAATTTTGAATTTTTCGCTGGTTACGTATATTCGAATTTCGAATTTTTTGTGGCGTTATGTTGGTACTCATGTCTCTCACTTATGCCGACAAGCTCGGCCATTTTGAATGTTCAGGTAATTGTTGACAGCTGCTTTGCTTGCACGTGTTTTGGATCGTCTTCGATTTTTACCTATTTTTTTACCAAAATTGCTCAATTGTGACCAAAAACAGCATCGCATGAACATTGCTAATGAGATGTTAAACTCTGTCCGCGACGACCCAAATTTGCTCCAGAGGGTCATAACTGGTGACGAATCGTGGGTTTATGGTTATGACGTGGAAACCAAAGCTCAATCATCTCAATGGAAGCTGCCGCACGAACCAAGACCGAAAAAAGCGCGCCAAGTTCGGTCGAATGTGAACATTTTGCTGACAGTTTTCTTCGATTGCAGGGGCGTGGTGCATCATGAGTTCTTGCCACAGGGAAGAACGGTCAATAAGGAATATTACCTGCAAGTTATGCGCAATTTGCGCCAAGCAATCCGCCAGAAACGCCCGGATTTGTGGAAGAACAAAAATTGGCTTTTGCACCACGATAACGCCCTTGCTCACGCATCGTTGCTTGTGCGCGACTTTTTGGCCAAAAACAACACACTAATGATGCCGCAGCCACCGTATTCCCCAGATCTGGCCCCCTGTGACTTTTTCTTGTTCCCTAAACTGAAGAGGCCCATGAAAGGACGACGTTACGCTTCTCTTGACGAGATAAAGACGGCATCGAAGGAGGAGCTGAACAAGATACAAAAAACTGATTTTTTGAAGTGCTTCGAAGATTGGAAAAACCGTTGGCACAAGTGTATAATATCTCATGGGGATTACTTTGAAGGGGACAAAATAGATATTCATGAATAAATAAATAATTTTTGAAAAAACAAAAAAAATTCGCGATACTTTTTGAACACACCTCGTATACTTGGATTCACTGGGTATAGCATAGACAATATATAGTTTTGGAAAAGTAGGCGGAGCCATGCCCCTAGGCTATATAAAGTTTCAATTCGTCATAACTCCGAGCTTTTTTGGTTTAAATTTTGTGTTTGTTTTGCTCTTGAACTTTCACGATAGGTTCAGGAGTTCGCTGGGCACGCCACAGTCTGTATATAGCTTTTGGAAAAGCCCCGAGGTTATATTAAGCTGGTTATGCAGTTCGGTATAGTTAGGAGTTTATTTGGTTCAAGTTAATGACATTTTATATATAGATGTGTTCTATGTATCAAAACGTCAAAACAACGTATAGCGGGTTTGCTAGTAGTTATATTATAAAATGGCGAAAGCAAACAACGAATTTCAGCATTCTTTTGTAAAACAAATAGACAGACGGACAGACAGACAGACGGAAGGAGAGACGGGCATGGCTCAATCGACTCCGCTCATCGTGCTGATCATTTAAGTGAACTTTTCTCTTCTTCTTCTCATACTTAGATACATTTAATGTTTATGAAAGGTATGAAAATCAAAAAAGATATATAACTTCGCTATTGCAGTGGGCTATTAACTACGTGCCCGAATATTTTGCCGATTTGGCTAATTTTTGGCAGGAGTATAATACATACTACTGAGAAGCAAAATTGACAACATTTTTTTGCGGCCAAGTTTTTCTTTAAAAGCTTATTATGTGTGCAAAATCTGATTGTTATAACTTGCTTAGTTGTAGAAATATCGCTTTTTAAATTTCACACAAAATTTTTTCCAGATAATTGATTCCTCCGTCTTTTTCGGTTTCCATTGTGAATTTTATGTTCCCGTGCTGCTTGTTGAGGTACTCCAGTACTTGCTCGTCGTTGTTGGTAGTTAAAACGCATATGATACCATCCGCGTACCTAGCGTAAAATAACACTCCTAATTTGGAATTGAATTCCTGTATATACTCTTTTTCCAAGTTTTGCATAAACGCTTCCATAAAAATAACCGATGTTGGGTTTCCCATCGCAAGTCAGTTTGTTTTTCTGTATATTTTATTGTTGAATTGAAAATAGTTTTGACGTAGATTGGTTCTTACCGTGTTCCGGTTTGTCTCAAAACAAAATTTGACAAGGGATGACGGAAAATCGTTCCAATATACATCCATCAATAAATCTTCTTCAGTACTCGCCGTCGCCAACAAGCAAGGGTCCGTAACTATTTCGAAAAATCTTTTTCTCGAATACTCCCAGAGCCGCCTCATCAGATGTTGACAATGTCCAGAAGCATAAACCAGGACGGGTACGATAGGTGACTTATTTATTTTCGTTCCGCGAGAGAGGACTTTACTTTTCAATTGCCAACTCAGTCAGAAGTAGCACTTGTTTGCGTGAGTGATTCTTCGTCGGATTTCTAGGCTGACATTATTGTTGGTGTTAATGCTGGTTTCCAGGTTAAAAACTCTTAACAAGTTTATGAAAGCAATTTCTTTTATATGAAAGAAAACACTTTAGCTCTTCGGTTTCAGTATATTATATGTTTCGAGGCGAAGCGTGGCCGGACTTTGTAGTCGCATATTTATTCCATCTACAGTGCTGTGCGAAAGTCTGATGCGCGACGAGGATCGACTGATTGGACGTTAACAGTGTTGCTTGAAACCTCGTAAACGTGCTGTTAATGAAATTTTCAAAATTCTTAAAATGTTTCACAACACATTTGGAATAAGAATTTACACAAATCACCACTGCAGCGTTGTAGATATACAGCATTTTATTGGCTTATCATTAGCTTTATGTGTTTGAGGCGGACAACGAAGTATACACGAATTGAAACCCAGCGCCCAGATTTGGTAAATCATATTTTACTATTTAACGAAGATGCTCCAGCAAAGAACGTATTTGTTGGGCTCCCAAGGTGGGCTTAGAGAAAGTGTCTCCTTTTCTTTTAGTAAGCTTAGGCAACCCTGCACATTGAACGAACCGCTTTCTTTTATCACCGAGTGGAAAAAACTCCCACGTTTCCAGTAGTATGAAAAACTCTTTTACGTAATATCTGCAACGGTCTGATGTACTCACATATATATATATAAGCAATCTATGCAACACCACTGTAGTTGTTTTTGATTAAATTATCTTGTTGGACGGTAAGCTGCGTACATTTTCAAGTGGCACTGAAGTGTATACTAGAATGACGACTTGAACAGCAAGTGTGATGCTGTGATTATTGACCAGACAAAAAGCAAATTGCCGCACACAGAAAGCCAAGTGTCTGGGGCATGCCTGAAAGGCCATTCGCATGTGGGATGGTGAGCTCTTGAAATGTTTGCTTTTTTTTGGGCAAAACAAAGTTGCGCTTCCACAAACATAACATACATATCATTCATACATATAAACAGTTTTTATTCATTTCTTCATTAAGAGTAATTAGGTCGATTTATTTTTATACCTTTCATGAACATGAAATGGTATTATAACTTTGGTCCGATGTTTGTAAGTATGAGAAGAAGAAGATATAGACCTACCAATAATTGTACCGAAATGATCAGGGCGATGACCAGAGTCGACTTAGCCATGTCCGTCTGTCCGTCTGTATGTTTGTACGCAAGACGGCCCCGACAGATAACAACTTTGACATTAGCTGTATTCCGAAACCATCTTGCACGAAGAGTCCAACGCTCTAGCGTATCTATCAATCTTAAGTATAGCAGGAGTCTCGGTTTAAGCAATTTTTTTAGCATTTTTGTAATAAATTCCAAACCTTTCAAATAACTTACATAAGTTTTCAAATTCTTGAGGTTTAGATTGAAAACTGAACTGAAAAGAAACTTC
This sequence comes from Merzomyia westermanni, assembly GCA_949987695.1. Classification (NCBI taxonomy): domain Eukaryota; kingdom Metazoa; phylum Arthropoda; class Insecta; order Diptera; family Tephritidae; genus Merzomyia; species Merzomyia westermanni. The sequence goes on from OX465290.1 coordinate 71,921,758, forward strand.
AAAATTTGTTTATTTTTTTTTTAATTTTTTTTTCTGAAGGTTTTTTCAAGTCAATCAATTTTTTTCATAACAATTTTGAGCAGACCACTCTGATGTCGAGAGCGTCGGTTCAAATCCTGCCAACTGATACAAATGTTTTTTAATTGTTAAAATTTGGTTTAAAATTGAAATTTTTTTTACGCAAATTTTTTCGAAAACGGGCAGGATTTAAATTCTAAACCAAATTAGACTTGGACATATATGTAGCCCAAAAAAGTTTTAAATTTAGGCTCACATTTTTAACCGTGTATGATTCTACAGTCCTGTAACTCTTTAAAATTATAATTCTCTCTCTCTCTATGGCGCGATATACAAAAGGTATATCATCATAAACCTCCTAAGAGATTTTTGCGCCAAGCTTCTCTTCCAATTTGTGGTGTGCCGATTTGAATTTTCCCTACAAATTGGTGGGACCTACAGTTTTTTGCCGACTCCGAACGGGATCTACAAAGGAGACGAATTTTTGCTGAGAAGCCTGTCATGGCAGAAATACACTCGGAGAGTTTGCCAAACCACTGCCGAGGGGCGACCCCGTTTTGAAAAACTTTTTTCAAATCACTTCTGATGTTACCTGTACCAGGGCTCGAACCATGGACCTTCGGTGTGGTAGGCCGGCAACACTACCTTCACACCACGGCGGCCGCTTTATTTTATAATTATTTATAATTACTCTCTTTAAAACAGTGATTAGACTCAACAACGTTTTAACTTCTTTCGCTCCTAAGAGCTCAAAAGCCAAGCAGTGCCGGACTAGTTTGCCAGTCATCTCGTTGCTTTATATGGTACACTAACCGGGCACCCAAGCTTTATCTTAACTCGCTAAACCCATGGAACACTCTTTTCAATGCTTAATTCTTTTGAACCTGTGATCCACCTGATTATCTGACTGAAATGGTTTCCCTATTTTCCACGCTTTTCCTAACAAGTAATATCTTGCGTTTCTCCTGGGCGTATAAGTTAAGTTGCACAGATTTAAACTCATAGTCCACAGGCCATTTTAGTCCCGTACTTTTATATGGAAGTGTTGAGTTTCTAACCAAGAAAAGATAATGCTTGTAGTTGGGTAAGAATTTCTGAAAAGGATCAGTTAGAATTGTGGAAATTTATTTTTGATAAATAATGATATTATTTATTGGCTACTGACAATACAAAGAAACGAATATCTTAGATTTTTGAAAAAATAAATTATATCCTATTTTATGGCCATTTGAAAATGTTTGTCTTTTTGAATAAAAGTTCAATAACATCACACTTTAACCCTTATCAAGCTCAACAAAATGATGCATATGACCAAAAAATCTATTCAACAATAGCTTTTGTGAATACTTTTACTTATATATATCGAGAAAATCTACACTTTAAAAAAAAATATGCAAATATAGTACTAAATTAAATAATTCGTACTTCAGACGCGAGTTGCTCTTCCCTGTATTATTAATGCAAATACAATAAACCAAATGTTTCACTTCCATTTCCTAAAAAAAGGGGTCTGAAACCCCAAAATTGGTATAATTTTTTCATGCCCCCCGCAGTTTGGGTGCACCTTCATAATTTCATTCTCAGCTTATTTATAGATTATTGTTCAGAGCTGCTGCCGAATATTTCCGTAAGTCCATCAAGAGACAAAAATGCTTATGTTAGAGAGCACTCTTATGTGTATATATCCACTAGCCTTCAGTTGGAGTCCGAAAAACTTCAGTTTCGATAGCCTCCGAGTAACCATTATTTCTTATCAAACTTTGTATCATCTTTAATTAAAATAAACCCGCTAAGAATTTCATTCATAAGTTGAACAATCGAAGAATTCAACCAAGATGTAATTAAGTCCGCATACTCTTCTAGCACTGCTTCCAACCAGACTTGAATGAATGTTGTCTTTAAAGAAAAATCCAAATAAACAACTTAAGCTTGAACTTTAGTGCTCTCTTTACTCTCATTTGTGTAGTTGCAAACGCATTTCTGTGTTTTCTTGCATTTTTCTCTTTTATTCACCTTTCTATACAAAAGAAAGTATTTGCTACTTTCAGAAAACTAACCGCACAACAACAATGACAACTAGTTTGACTGCAAGATTTTGCGACGCTAAAATAAATAGTTGCGGAATTGGTATCAATTGCAAGTTTTCATTCACAGAGGTATGAGTGTGCATTAGGGTGCACCTTATTTGTGTGGAGGCAAAATTTTTAATTGATTAAGAAAGTAATTGCAATTAAATAAATTGATTTTAAATTTATTGGAACTAAAGTTTTAATTGCTTGTTGCAATTAAATTATTTAAAATTTAATCAATTACATTTGAAAAAATTCTAAAACATTTTTTAATTGTATTATGAAGCAATTAATAATAATTAACCATTTTTGATTTCATTCAAATATTCAATACAATTTAACAAGAGCACAGAACTTTCACAAAAGTGGTATTTGAAAAAAGCAAGCAATTTTTTGTCATATATATAACCTACATCTTCTTGCAGCAGGAGTTTGTCGTAATAAAACACCACGGTACCCGACTAATAATATAGTAGATACCGTCCAGGTATCGTGTTTATTGTTAAAATCATAAAACAATTGTATTTAACAAATTGCTAAGAGAAACACAATTAATAATTGTTAATTGCGAGCATTGCAATTGATTAATTGTACATTTTTGCAATTACAATTAAAAATTGTTAATTGTAAAAGCTGCAATTTACAACTAAAAATTGTTAATTGTAGAAGTTGCAATTAACAATTAATTAATTAATTAATTAATTGTTAGTTAATTTATTAATTGATTGTTAATAATTCATTAGTTAAAAGCTTTAAATTCCAATAACAGGAAGACGTCACGTAATGACCTTCAATAACTTCGGGGAATCAATTTGCATTAATGCTACAACTATAACTAAATTTAAATGTTGTGCTGATGGGGTATATGAGGCGTAATTGCCGGAAACTTTTAAGCCCAATTGTGTTGTTAACTCATATTTTGTTAAATTTTTCTGATCAAAATTTTCGTAAAATAAAGCGCACCCTAATATACATGTGCTTACACATTTATATACAAAAATCAAGTATCAAATAAGCTTCCAGAGTACTGAAAAGGTGAAAGTTGAAAGTACGAAAGTACGTCATTTATTTGGAATTTATTGGTATTTCGACCACGAAACGTTCTTAATTTTACAGCTCCATTTTCCAGCATTAATGGAGACATGAAAATCACTATGACCCAATAAAAGGAAAAACTCATTTATATTTATGCATGAAGGTGTAAACAACATTTATTTTGCTAACTAATTGGTATGCGCCTCTCAGAATTTTCGGTTGAAAAAATATCAATTTCGCGTATAAAACAAAACGTGTCGATTATTTATTGAAAAGCTGCAATTAACCACACCTGTTGCACATCACAAAATACAAAATATTACAACGATATTAGTAATTATCCATAATCTAACATTAAAGTGAGAAACAACAAATTTAAAACAACACTCACAGACTCACTTGCATGGTTTCTTACCTTAGAAAAAAGAACAACGGGCAGAAGTGAAACCTTCTTAAAAATAGACTGCATTACATTGAGATTAGAGATGCTACGAATATTCGGCAACTATGCGATATTCATCCACTTTTTTCATGAAAAAAATAACGCGAAATATTACACCCAAAGATCTTTATTTAACCGATAAATTAACAAGTGTATTAGTTGTAAGATAACAATATAATAAGAACATGTAAAACACTAACAACCCTGTTAAGATAACAACTCTGGAGTGTAACATTGCCATTATTGTAAATACATCCCTGAATGGGATAATAAAGAAAAAGAAGACGGAAGAGATTTCACTTCCGGTTTTCTGACAAGCGAACAACGTTTTACTTCTAAATCCAAAAATATAAATCAGCGACCATCGCTTAACTGACCCAAAAAGATTAAGAGTTTTCATAATATTTAAAATCTTCCAGTTTTAAGTTATGATGAGTGAAAACAATTTTTTTGACCTCTCTGAACTTGACAAGACAACTTTTACGTAGCAATAAATTTAATAATTGGCTAACTTGTAAACAAACAAATTTGCCGCGGCCATATTTTAAAAAATATCGCTTACCCCGCTAACTTCTCATGATCCGTAATTAAGTGGCATATTTCCAAATTTGGAAAAAAAAAAATTTTTTTTTGGTTTGTCCCGCTAACTTCACTTTTCAAAAAGTAATTTAGACATCAGTTAGCAAAATAGTTCTTGCACTGAAATATGCCACTTAATTACGGCTACTTTACGGTGAATTCCAGTGCAAGAATTATTTTCCTAATTTGTCTCTGAACAAGTTTTTCGGATTTTGCCCCGCTAACTTCATGTGAACGATATTTTTTAAAATATGGCCGCGCCAAATTTTTTTGTTTCACGGATAATTTACGGCGAATTACAATAGTTAATTTATTGCTACGTAAAAGTTGTCTTGGCAAGTTCAGAGAGGTATTTTTTTAGCATTTCTTGATAGCAGACGATTGCGCTTCTCCTCATACATTATTCCTGCTTAGAAAAAATTCCGTTCACTGTATACACTGCTGTTCGATCTACAAGAACAGATTTCATGTAAAAATCTATTTCATCTTCAACCGAACTTTGCGGTACCACATCTGCATCTGAACGTACATTTTCTGCAGCGACTTCCTCAACACAATTACAGAACATGTCAAGGTTTTAATCGTTTTCACTGAAATTCCTTTTATTTTAAGTGGAGATGAATCATTATCGTTATTACTAGATGCTGCACTAGTCTTTTTCATAACATGTAAGAGGATTTTTTGTTTTGCTGCTTGCGTCTGAACTACTCATGGGAAAGTAGTTTTAAAACAGGGGTCAAGAAAAGTTGCGAGCGGATATTTATCATTATCACTGAAGTTGTTTCTAATCATTGTATCTCCAAAACCTTTTGTATAATACCCACATCGTACTAACACATTTTGGGTCACCCCTGGTCCACACATTGGTCGTTAACTCCGAAAGCGAATATTCGGTATTCCGCCAAATATGTATTTGTGACATCTCTAATTGAGATGCATACGTTTTTCATTTTTTTAATAAAAATTTGTGAGATTAGTCCAAAATATGGAAATTAAATATTCTCAAATAGTTAGGTTGCAACAGTTAATAAATTGCAAATCTGCCATTAAAACAATCCCTCGTATGTATGTATATTAGCTTCAAAGTGAAGCTGTCAAAAAGCCAATAAAACAAAAACAAATGGTTTTTGGTGTTGTTGACACTCTCTTCTGGTTTCATCGAGTTTCGAATGACGACCACCCTAAAGAAGTTTTCACTTCAAAAATTGACTGCGACGCTTTTGCTCCTCATCGCTTGAAAAATTGATTACATCTTCGCATTTGTAGTGATTCGCTCATTTTTATCAACTACCCTGCAGTTAAACAAAGTAGTTGCTAAGTACCCAACAAATAGCATGAACCTCAAGTCAACTAGTCAGCTAACTGTTTTTTATGTAAGCAACTGACATTTGAAACAAGTGGATGTTCTGCGAGATGTCAGTTCTCAGATTTCGGCCTGAAATACACTAGGTCCAAACTAGTTTTAAATAGACGAAGCAAATCCTATTCGATAATGGCGTGTGAAATCTACAAGTTCTCATCTCACGTGGAAGAGGTCATGACTTCTTATGATCATGCCGGGAACAGGAAAACTAAAATAAATAGCTTTTTTACTCGAAAAGAGTGATTCTAATACACATCGGCACTCTATAGTTCGTTCAAATTTACTTTAGAAGATATTCCATAAAAGTACGCGTTACTGTTTCAGAAATTTCAAACGCATAGAAAAAAACCATTGCATAAACCTTAAGTCCAGTATTAGACAGCGGTCGCAGGTTCGGACGTAGGTCTTCACAAATAAAATTTTTTTTTTATTTATTTTTTATTAAATAAAATATTATTTTTTTAAGTACATAAATACTTCTAATCTAAACTTTCTTGTTTTATAATTTTTGCAATTTTTTAAATAATCTTCTTCAATTATTTTCTGTCAACAGCGATTTCTTAACTTTTTCTGTGATACAAATGATTTCTTAATGAAAAAACACACTAATTGTTTTATTATAATAATAAGAAAATAGATGTTATGAGGATTTCCGTTTTTTAAATTGTTGTCGAATAGAATTTTTTAACTTTCGACCAATTTGACATGTGTTTTCGAAACAGGGAGTACCAAATTTTCTACAATCGCAAGTGGGATAGATCAAATCCGAAGGAAAGAGAATGGAACTATAACAACAAAAGTTCGAAAATGTCTTACATAGAACGAATCACTCGAAAGCGAACAAAAAGAACTACAGAGTAAGTGCCAGGCATTAAAATAGTGATACACAGATGGTATTCTTGTTATATGGATTCAATACTCAAATTGACATGGAAATTAAATTAAAAAAAAAATATATATAACAAATATTCATCAAAGAGAATGGATCCAACCTAAGTTGCATTTTTGCGCAAGAGACAAAATTGTGCGCAAACTCTTTCCTTTGTTGATGGGGACTTCCGAACTTTCGACTTTCAGGGCCCTTACTCTGTAGTTCTATTCGAAAGAAAATTTGTTCGCACGCATCGTGGTCGAAATGATTATCACCTGTGTCACTTCGGCACGTAAAGCGCCCCCGCTAATACTGCTGTATTTTGCTTTGCGTTCGAAATTTGTAAATTCGAACGAACTAAAGATTGCCTATGTGTATTAGAATCACTTTTTGCTTTCGAGTAGAACAACCTTTCGAATAGAAGTACAGAGTAAGCGCCCAGGGCTTGGCTAGAACGCGTTTACTGGCGAGTCAAATTGCTGGTTCAGAGCTAGATTTTAAGTACCGTATAGAACTAACTCCATAGTAAATAATAATCAATCGATTACTAATCCTAATTATAATTTAGCAGGTTTGGTTTGAATAAATTGAATAAATTGCTCTCCAAATGCGGTTACGGAAATGGGTTCTGAATTGAAAAAAAAGTACTAGCCCGGGTGGAAAGTAATCTCCCAAAATCTATACTCGACCTAGGCCCTGGAGATTTTCCTTACAATAGGCAACTCTGACTAAGGCCTGCCAGAGCTCTGGCTTGGAAAGTGTATGTTTTCCAATATCAGGGACAATTTATCGTTTATTCTGGGAGGAGTCTGACTGCAAAGCTCAATGGATAGAGACGAAGACTGTGATGTGGAGTTGGTTGGGTTCGATGCTGCCTCAGAGGCAATGATTTTTTTTTTCATGGCCTTAGAAAAACTTGGCAGGGTATTGCTACCCAGGCACTGATTTTAAAAGGGAAAATCTAGCCAAGCCATAAGCAAAATTTTTCGCATTTTCCATCCGGGATGTAAAATATTTTATAAGTTTCAAGAGCTCAATACAAATTGATAATAATTATTATTCAATTATTAGTTATATTTTTTCAGTAATAATTATTATCAACTTTTCTCGAGCTCGAGAAACTTAAAAAATCAGTAAAAATAACGTGAAAACAATAACAAAAATTACTGATATTTCACGCACAATTTTGTACTGACTCGGTAGGAGTGTGGTGGTTAATAACTATTCCAATATGGGGTGAAATAGTAACTGATATGTAAGTAGATTTTGGTCTGGTTCGGATCCATAGAATATTGTACTACTTCAGAACTATAGAGCATTGCCATGTTTCGTTGGTTGTAAAAATATTGAAAACGAACTAGGAGTGGTTCCACATACTCTAGAAGCGCACCGTTTCAAAATTATAAATTTTTTCTGCAGGGAATTCATGCACTTCCAGCACATTGGTGCGCACGGAGAGTGGGGACAGCGGGGCGTATACTTTACGTTTGGTTAGAAAAAGACAACGTTAATAGCTCTGTAATATTTACTTATGTATTTATTGTTATTGTATTTTTCGTGCGTTTTCATGTGCAACCACTGCATTTGTTTGTTTGTATGAATATTAGATTTATATTTGAGTAATTTAAGTGAGATGCGGCGACATCAACAGCAAATGACAATGACAACAGCTACTGCTGCAAGCTAATATTTATAAATGCATAGATAAATAAACAACAACACAACAACCACACCAAGCACACCATGATGATTAGATGCATCCGCATTAGTGCATCCGTTAATTTAAAAAAATATGCAGAAAAAGCGTTTAACTAAATGAATGTGTAAACGAATGTGATGTTAAAATTCTATATTTAATTTGCAGAAAAAACAATGGAGAAGGATGGCACAGTTTGCGTTTGATTTGATAAAGATGATATTAAGGCCCGGTTTTTCAGTCCTTGGTTAAGCTCAGTTTAAACTAAGTTTGCTTAAACTCGGCATAAATTTAAACTCCAGTTAAACTGCAGAGCGGTTTTTCAGTGTGAGTTTAAGGCCGCTTTTAATATTTGCTTTTTATACGGCAACATTGGTTTTTTCTTTATCTAGATACGGCAACAGATAATATTTGTATACATATTCAACGCCATTGCCTCTTCTCAGTATTGTAATAGTTAGCATTTCGCCAATTTCTGCATCACTATAATCGCTTTCGTCAGATGATATATCCAGTATTTAATTAAATATAAAAATATCGTCCTTTCTTAATTGCGTTCAGCTTATTGTTTCACAACCAAAACCATCAAATATGCAAAACAGCTGACAGGTTAACTAGAGTTTAACCCTGCCGAATTGACCGCTTAAACTCCGCTTAAACTTCGTTTAAAGTTGACTGAAAAACTGCGTAACAAGTTTAAGCTTAGTTTAACTGACAAATTGAGTTAAACTTGTACTGAAAAACCGGGCCTAAGTGGATTACCTCAATGGCACAATAATAAGATACAAATGTGAAACTCTGACGTGCGTAGAATAAAACGCACACTCTGCAACAAGTTCATATTTAGTGGGGAAGAGTTGCTAAGTAGATTTTACAGAAAATTTCTTCAATTCGTTGAACTGCGTCAATTGATCATTAAACCTGTGCCGATTTGCAAATCGAGTTTTAGGTTCAAAATGCACTCGGAAAAATGTCAAAAACAGGTACATAAACCTTAATTAATGAAAATGGCAGGTTAGTATGAGGCAGACCTGTTAAATTTGATTAGTAATTAATAATCAATTAATTAGACATCTGTTTTAATTCGTAACGATTATTTTACCTGTTTTTCAAGAAATGGAAATTATTAATTTATTACGATTAGAAAAAATCACACAATTATCATGATTTTTTACGATTGTTAAAAAAAAATCAAAAATAATCAAAAGAAGTTATTTTGAATACTGTTAATTATAAATTATAAATAATCAATACAAATTCAAAAAATTATCAAAAGTAGTCAAAAAATAATAATCAATAAAAATTTAAAAATATCCAAACGTAATCAAAACAACTTTTTTGATTTTTTTAGTAATCGCAAAAAAGCATGATCTGTTTTGACTCTTTTTTTAATTAATTAGAAAATAATAATTAAAACTTGACAGTAATGGCAATCAATCATTGAATGGATTCTCAAGAAAATATTTATTCAAACCAGTTATCTTTACGGTTAGTAATCAATATTTAACTGGTCTGGTATATGGGTTATAAAGGGGCACAATATTTCTTTGGATCGTATGGACATTTAAAAATTCCGAGTTCAGCTATTATTCACGTGCTAATAACTTTTCTATAAATTTGGATCGAAAAGTCGCGGTTAGGCTCATCCGCGCAGCTTTAAATTGCGAACAATGATTTAGCATTTGTTACTATTCACCATTACTTAGCCCTTAAACACTTAGGCAACATTGGCCGTGGGAAGAAGGGAGACCAAGTTATTCTTCACCTGCTCTGTTTCCAAAGGCAAGAGTCGATGTATATACCACATGGGATAGAGCTCTTTAACCGTTCACATAACTAGACAGGGGTCAGAATCCCACGACTGCCTTGAAAAGCGACAACATCTATTTAATCTCCTCGAAGGTATGTATATCACACCAAATTATTATTATTTTATAACGCGACCTAGATAGTTGCATTATATCCGCGTAAGACCAGAAAATTTCAACACTGAACTTCCTTCACAGAAAGGACGTGTATAATCTTATTGAGCCTGATCTTTGGTTGTCTACAAATACTCTATGGTTGACCTAGAGATATCACTATTTTCACCTCTCAACATCACTCTTCTGCTTCTTTTTGCATTAGGTATCACAGCTAGCTCCGAACATCTTTTGAAAAACAGAGAGCCAAGGGTGTCGTGACAGATTTTTATTATATCTAATAATTGGTACTATGACACCTTTGAGCATAAAAAGACTGAAAAAAAAAATTTAACAAGTACCATTCCATTCAGAGGGGGATTCCATGCAGTGATGCTGTGGAGCGCGAGCCCGGAGGTGGATCGGAAAAGGGTTATTTTTATGAATGCGGCTGATTGAAAATTATATGCAGGTTCCCTTTCACTCATTACCCTCACCGCTATTTAAAATTTTCGTAATCGCATGATAGCCACACCCACGTTTTATCTATCGAATATTTCGGAAAATACAAAAAAGTTGCTAAGGATCAATTTGGTGATTGCATTCAAATTCAGTTGGTAGTAAGGATCAATTTGGTGCTTGCATTCAAATTAAGGCATCCAATTGATTTTCAATACACTTTTGAAAATGGGCGTGGCCTCCCCCTTTTCGATTACGTTCAAGTAAAAAATTTACAAATATATTAATCATAAATCGAAAACCGATTAAAATATCATAACAAAGTTATTCACACAAATTCCCCTTTTTACAGGCAATGTACCAGAGAAAAATGGACGGCTTCGGCTAAGGACCACGCCCACTTCTACACAAAAGATATTTAAAAGGATCACAGACGAATGCAAAATAAATAATAAAAAATAATTGTACGCCAATTCTGTTGTAATTCCAAAGCGTCCGTGTACGAAAAAAAGGCAAAAATATTATGTTTCGAAAATGGGCGTGGCTCGCCTCTGTTACAGTGATTGCTCTAAAAAAACTTTTAATGAGATAACTCTAAAACAAATTTATTTGTCGTAAAGAAATGAGGGGAAAATTTTTATTTTGTAACGTTTACTTTTTATTATGAAAAGGGAGAAATAAATGCCACGCCCACTTTTTTAATGTAGTTCTGAAGAATTTGTTTTTAACATTTAAAATGCATTATTTCTGTGCAAGTTTTATCAGTGAAATGCGCCAAATGCATATGCATTCTAAGTGAAACTCGACCACGAAAAATTTTTGAGGACTTTTCAATATAAAAATTCTGCTATCTTCAAATGCGACTTCTTTCAATTTCATCAAAATATTCCACACAGCACTAAAAAGCTTAAAATAAAAACGAGTTAAAAAAACTAAGGAATATCTTTAATTTTTTGTTGAAGTGGGAAAATCGACAGAGAATTTGTTTTAAAATAAAGGTGTTTTGCTTGTGATCTGATAAATTGAATACAATTGCTATGATTCCAAATCAAAATTAACAGGCACCAAGTCCGACGAAACCAATTTAAACGTAGTCTATAAAATATTTTTTATCATATTTTTATTTCGCGATTTAAAAATTTATTCGAATCTAAATTCAGTACTAAACCCTACCTTTTGTCGGTCTAAAGCACTTAAAGTTGTAACTTAAATTTTAGTGTCTCCAAAATAAATGTCTTCGCAACAGAAATATTGTGACACAAGTTAAAATAAAACTAGCACATTTAATTAGACGAACGCCTTTATTTCCAGAAACTAATTGGTTTTTTATTTTCACCTTTAAAATTGTGTTCGATCTTTCTCGCGCTACCGTTACACACGCTTCGAGCGTTCAACAACAACTAAATGAATTTAAAATTCTTTGCCAGCTTTGATATTCAAGAGCAGTGTTGCCGTTTTGGTTATTTTTAAACTAAATTGGTGATTCTTCGCACTTTAAAATGTTTTTGGTAATTTGGTAATTTTTTCGATGCCGTGAAGCCGATATGTATCTTTTTTTTCCTCGCTATTCGGTAAGTATGCTAACCAGTCAGGTGAGAATTTCAACCTCGTGAAGATAACTACTTAAGATTAATCTGGCAGGCTTTCACTACATTGTATGTAGAAGCACTTCACTAATCATTTGTTGGAACTCTCAGTACTTTTTACTTAGGACCCAGGAGGACTTAAAACTTTGGTCAAATATGACTCCAGAAAAAATCTTGTATGGATTAGATGCTTCAATATATTTGCTGCTTTTACAATTCGCTTCTTTCTTTACGTGCGATGCTGAAACTATTATTGCTCCATGAAAGTTATTCCATACAAAATTAATTATTTATACTAAAATTATTATATAAAAATTTGATAAAAGTGGTCATAAATGACTTTATTATTTGTGTGATACGTGGTAACAAATACTTTTTTTCCATTAAAAAACTAGTGGCCATAAAATATTTTGTGATATGTAAAAAGTTTGTGGTACTTCAGCGTTAATTTATATAATTTTCCAAAAATGTCGAAAAAAAATTATTTTCCCGACTTTTGAAAAATTGTATAAAATAATTGTGGTATCCCACAATTCTTTTTTGTGTCAGGTAATGTTTTCTGAACCTTGCTGTATAAATGAGCTGAGAATCAATCATGAATGTGCATACAGAGCACGGGGGGCTTAACATTTGAACAAAAACATTTTTCTCAGGAACGAGATTTTATGAGAAATTTTTGACCACGGATTGGTGTTCAGCATAAAATATCCTTTAGAAATTATTTTTCATTTTTTTTGCACTAAAAATACAGGGTGCTGTACAATTCGATATATTTTGAAATATGTAAGTATGTACGTACCTGTAGTTTCAGATAAGCCTGTATGTGTTTGTTTGTATAAAATGGTAGTTTTTTGGTAATTAATTTTCTAATTTTTGATTACTTCTTTTTTATTGCTGTGGCAACACTGCTTAACAGCAGCGGCCAGCATACATTGTCGCCAAGCAGATAAATAGATACTCTTCATGTTAAGTAGATGCATACACATTAGGGTGTGCTGTTTTTAAGATTTTTGTATACCTTAAAATCTTGAAGTCTAACAATATACACACCGAGTATAAAAACATCTAAATCAAGGACTTAGACCGAATCTTCAAAAGTTGTTTAAGTTTCGTTGTATATTCGGTTTAGGACTAAAACGATGAAACCCGCTATAAAAACAAATTTATTCGATAAACAGAAGTCTGAAATATGTTCTAACAATATTCCAATAATACCAGATAGCAAGTTGTCAGGAGAATAAATGCGGAATTTATGATGTCTCTTTAACCTCCATACTTTTTCTTGTTTAATTTGAAGTTACTTGCGTCTATGCGTGAAAATACTATCACCAAGTTCAACAAAGCTTGGCGAGCTGTCCCTGTTTTGCGATAACTGACAGTATGTCCTCTTCTCCACTTCACCTTGCTAACGCTATGTGATTCTTTAGATGGCTCCGACAGAAACTCTTTCTAAGCATCTACATTTATTCATAGCTCAGATATTTCAGCCACTAAGTTTTTATCCGCCAAACTAAGTATATGTCTATGTAATTCTCGTAAATTTCACCAAGAAACCTGTTTCGATATTTACTGTTGGCACCGACTACACGTCCATAAATCGTCGGAAGAACCATTCTATCGAATACTCCAAATATCTAAGTTGGTACAGGTAGCTCGAAATCTATTCCGGCAAGAACTTACTGGGATCCAGAAGTTTCGGACATTCAATTAGTGGTTACTTTTTCAAGGGGCACAGGACTGACGATTATATCTCCACTTACAGAATGTGTTTTCGTAGTAGGCATAGAGGAAGTTCATAAGCCGCCGGACTGACACTATCAATTAAAAGGCTGTCTTTGGAATTATAGAGGTAACCTACTGAATAAAAATTCACGCATTGGCCAAGGCACGCCTATTTCTAACGATTGGTGTTTTGGGGGGGCATTTCTTTATGCCCATCAATGTTATACTTTCAATGTTCTATTTAAAAAAAATGAGGACAAAACATCGAGTCAATGTTTGCCTAGGCTTCCCTCTTCGGTACGGGAAAGCCAGAAACACTTCATACTGGTTGTCTTTAAATTTCCGAAAGACTTAGGTGTACAAAGTCGGTACCACAATTTTCCAAAACTATATCGTTGGAAGAGAACTTTGGTATAAAATTATAATTCTGTAGAAAAATTATAGATCTAATGAGTAGGCGTGAGCACATACATCTCCTTTGATATTTCGCAGCTATCATCATCACAACTAATTGGAGTAACCACCTAGGCGATTCTGGAAGTTACGTTATAACTTAATTCTTAAAACACTAAGAGAGGCCAAAAGATTCGGAGCCTGCATTTCTTTAACTGAGTGGTGGTCTTCTCCTTACTATTCTAAAAATGTCAGGTGCCGTTAAGAATACTTTCTAAAACGACATGGCAAAGCCAGCTAAGCCGGTGGGGTTTTATTGGTTTCAATGTGTTCATATCTGGATAATCTTGTTCATACGAAAAGAGCCATACATACCTCTTCCGGAGAACCTTTCTCACTAATATTCAAAGAGCCCTAACGTATTTTTCCACCGTCCATGATTTCTAGCCATACATCAGGACAAATGTAATGGAAGAGTGTTAGATCACTGATCTAAATTAGTAATTGCGTGTTAACCGCCCTGTAGTTTAGAAGGATTGCGGGGAAAAAATATTGCATAAAACTAGCACACCATAACGTGTTTGCGAATGTATGTACCTAACAAAGAGGAACGTGTGACCGTAAAATAGTCTGCCGGCGTTATTGCTGTTAAAGATATCGCTTTGGGACTGTGGTTGTTGCTTTGGTATTTGCATTTTGCATGCTCGATTCTCTCTTTTAGATGGCCAACCAGTGTGACCAGGTTGACGTTTTCGAGGCTAGATTTAGCCTGGTGGCCTTTTCTAGACTTTTTTACTACAACCCTTTTTCTGGTCCCAATACCATATTTTCATACAACTTCCAGGAATATATAAAATTAAAGTTGCATGAAGGTAGTATTGATGACGAAATATAGAAAATAGTCTTAAAAATTGTCAACTACTGGAGTTGATAACCCCAGTTGCGACATCGCCTACCTGATAGTATGAACTCTTTACAAAAGATAACTTTTTCTTCAGTTGATAATTTTTTGAAAGTTACAAAGCCGAATGTATTTTCTCAATTTCAAGAAGAAAAGTCTAGGTATTCTCGTAGTCAAGTAGCATTGATTGAGCTGCAGTGGCGAAAGCTAACAGCCGTACAGTGGACAAGTGTGAACTCTACCATAGGATTTTGGGCGGAAGTCCGAGAACATAAAAATTCATTAAACGAACCTCCTTTTTAGAACTGGTCGAATTCGTATTTAACTTTAAAGGTTGAAAGAATTTTTAGTGTAATTAACATTTTAAAAACTAAGTTAAGGAACAGATTAAAAATTAAAATGCTTAACTCGCTGCTTAATATTAGATATTCGTTAAAACGCTTATCTAAATGTTGCACGGATTTTGAAATTACCGTGATCTCATCTCTATGATAAATACCCTAACTTTGTACGCAGACTCAATGCTTTTTGATTCATCAGACGAAGAAAACATTATATAATTAATAAGTTTGTAGTTTCTTTGAAAAAATTCCTAGACAAGGAAAATGTACCTGATATGTGTTGAAACAAGAACAGTTCCTTTAAGTTATGTCTACAGTCTTATAAACAAATAGTTTAAACTAAAATAAAAAATTTGAAATGGATTTCATAAAAAAATTTCTGACTTTTTTTAGTCTCTTTTTTTCCTAGCCTTTTTTTTGCCGATTTAGCCTCTTTTTTTCTATCACCTGGTCACACTGTGGCCAAAAGTTGACATTGCATTTATTAGACTAACTACAACATCATCCACCTTTATATTGTTTTTGTATAATTGCACTTGTTGCTGCTTGATTAACGGTGTTGCTGGCGATTGCTTTGGTGGCCGGAAATGATTGTAGGCAAACCGGCGGAAGGGAAGCTCTAATATCAGCGTTTGAAAATGTCTGATTTTGTATCAAACATGTTTGAGTTGTACTCTTTAGATGTGTATTTTTCATACAATTTAAAATGTACCGATAGAGCGAAACGGCCATCCATTTCAATTTAGCTGGTGAAGTCCATCGCCGGGGAGCCCTTTTCCAATAGTATATTCTGATATAGAACCTGAAGATCCTAATATAGTAATAATTTTCAAAATCAGCCTCTTTACGCTGAGACACTTTCCCCAGATAAAGCAGACTTACAATCTAATAAATGGCATAGATGGGAAAGCTGATTAAAACCACACCGATTATTTGATAAGTTTGGGTCAAAGATTGTGTTTGTAAATTTTTTTTGGCCGTTTAACGCTTCAGACGATTTTGTGTCCTTTCTAGTGAAATCGCATACCATGACTTAGCCAGCTATCATGCACTTAGCCGGTGAGCTATGTACATATATTGTCAGCGAACAGCTCAATTTCGCTGGCCTAAATCTGTCACTTTCTCCGACTAAATCCTTGACCACATTATTTACGATGTGGTCAGCGCAATTGAACATGGAATTAGGCGTCTATATTGACGGCATTGAGCTTCTCAAATCTTAGCGGTCATGATTGATAACATGCTCAACTATGATACTCACGCAGCCGCGATTGCCACCAAAGTACAAAGTCTCAAAAGTCACTCGCTGGCAGCACTTGGGGATAAGATAAACTTTTCCCGCAAAGTGCAAGGCCTTGGCCAGCCGGTTATGGTCGCCGGGGCTGTCGAACACAAATTGGAGGAAGCTGAAGATCTGTCAGAATACCGCACTCAGAACTACCATGCGATGGCTCCTTATGTCAGCGGAACGCTATCTTCACAATGACTCAAAAATGCCGCCTCCCAGGAAAATTAGAAAACAAATCCTGATTTTCGCCGTTTGATCCAAAGGTGCATCGACAGGCCCTCAACAGGCCCTCCTTTGTCAGCTCTCGCCCAATGAATGCCGTCATTCAGGCACATGCTCTATCTGTTACCGAAGAGGAACCCGAACTGCCTATAGAGACAAAAGTCATGCTGGCACAGCTTTGTCCTGGATACTGCAATATATTAAACTTTTACCTATTCCGACTGAAACCTGACTTGCCAAATGTTTTCCAGGCATGTGGTGTGTCTCTCCATAACACCAACCATCTGTCCATCTGCTCAACAGAGCAGACTCTTCTAACACCAATCTCACTTTGGCCCAATCCTATTGAGGGCGCTAGGTTCTTGAGACTTCCGGTAGAAAATTTTGATGACAATGCAGGGTAAGGAAAGTAACGAGTAGGCGGGGTGCTACAACAACAACAGCAGCTCAAAGTTTAATCTATTTCGATACGTATCGTCGATACCAGAACAGGTCAATATATTCTAAAAATATATTTTTTTCCGTCAACTGTAAGGCTCATCTCATCCAATTTCATCAGGAATGGTGAGAGAACAATACAAAGTATTTGCTGTCATCAAATAAAGGATCTTTGCACCTACGACTTGCGGTATTGAGTTCATCATATTCTTCGCTCATTATTAAGTGCGCTCTGAACGTTCATCAGCTCTCCATTACTGTTTCTTTAAAATGTTGTACTGGTTTTGCAACGTTTTATCATCCACTGGATTTTTTGGTAATATTTTAGGCCATTATTTCTTAGGGCTAGCGGTCAAGCTCCTCGCACTCACGTCTATTTTTTCTTAATAGACTTTTTTCCCACGTATATAATATTATTTGGGAGGCAGAACTCACATGTATTTTCTAAGTTTTCATGACTTGGCGACACAGTCTCCAACTGCGGCCCTCTTCATTACCAAGCCACTGGACCCAAGACGTGATAGTCTATACGCCTGGCCCCATCCATTACATTTTTTGTAAATCGGTTATGTTCGTCTTTGCCTCACGCACTTCGTTTATCATTCTGCTACAAAAGCTATAGCTGAAACAGACTTTCAAATAGTAATTACCCTGCAGTCAACTGCCAAACTGGTTAGTAAACATTCTAGTTTATTAACTAGAATTTCGTGGGCTTATTCATACCAGTTTGAGCGACTGCAACGTTTTCGTTATCATAAGCAGCAACAACCCCTTAACCCGATACATGCATACACGAGCGAAAAAGAAAACAATTCAGTATTTGGGCCGTAAACGTTCATTTAACAACGCCGTCCTACATTTTAATTTTCTATTCAACTAATATTCTAAATTTTTAAATATTAACTTAATTGAATTAAATATAAAACTTTCTTGTAAACAATAGTTCTGATAGTAAAATCATAATCGTTTTGAGAATTTCGTGGTTTAAATAATACATTTGGGTTGCAGATTATGTACATACGTGCATGGCAACAAAATCACCCTTATTTTTTGAGACGTCGCTACTGCATAACGGCGTACCAGCGACGCAAAAAGGAATAAGCAGTGCTCAAATGAAACCACGAGAAAAAGTGAAAAAAAAACGATCACTAGCCAAAGCAACTTAGTAAGTTAACAACATTTATTTTTGGAATAAGCAAAGTAACCTTTTTCATAAAAATATATTGAATTGTTTTTATTTTTCAGGGTTGACTTATTCTGATTGTGAAATGCAGTTTTCATAAATAAAACAACAAGGAATAACGGAATCGCTTAGAAGCTGCAAAAACGAAAATTGAGAGCAGAGACACGTACAGTAACAAGGTGGTTAAAAATATCACTTTTAAAGAAATTTAGCTAAAGAAATTTAGTTGCAATGAACTCTGAAAATTATAATTTTCTCCATAAAAACTTTGTCTTTCCTTGAATTTCCTTAATTTATAAGGATATTTTTCCAAGTAGGGATTATACTCCATCTGATATTAATATTTAAATTTTCCATAAAATTTACAGATTTCTAACTGTGAAATCAATTATAAAATTCATTGAAAAAAGACTATTAAAAAAAGGAGAAAATTACTTTTTATAAATGTTTTCCAAGGGCAAAATTGCTATTGTTCAATATAGTGAAGTAATATTAATTTTGATAGACACATATTTTATATATGATAACTGAATTTTCATTAAAGGGGTTTGTAATGTAATTTGCAATTTTCGTGTATTTTTGAACCCAAAATGAACTAACCTTCTGTGAAGTGGTACAGTAATCGGTATGGTACTGATGTATAGGCTAACTAGTATGACGGCGGGTATGATACCGGTGTATGTACTGACGAGTATGTAAACTGGTATGGTATGGTATGATCCTGATGTATATAATGACTACTATGCCAATTGGTATGGTGCTGATGCAGATGCGGACAATTGCCATCTCGTAGGACATCGCCGTGTTAAAATACCAGTTGCTAATATGGAAAAATTACAGAACTCGAACTAGTAGAATTGACTGCAGGGTAGTAATCCATTAATTAGACGGCTTTTTTAATTGGTAATGATAATGGAATAAACATAAAATTAAAAAAATAATCAAAAATACAAAAAAATCAAAAATAATCAAAGAAAAGTTGTTTTGATTACTTTAGATTTTTTTTTTATCATTTTGATTATTTTTGACTTTTTTCAGTATTGTTGTTGTGTATATTTATGTGATTTTCCAGCAATGCTGAAAAAAAATCAAAAGTAATCAAAACATTTTTTTTTAAGTCGTAAAAAATGATTTTTTTTCATTTTTTTTTTCAATTAATTGGAAAATAATATTTAAAAATTTAAAGTAATTTCTAATCAATCATTAAATGGATTTTCAAGATAGTAAATAATCAAACCGGTAATTATTACGATTAGTAATCATTATATAACAGGTATGCCCTGAACTAGTACAGGGTGGCTAATGAAAGCCGCTACCAAAAAAAATTAAATAACTTTTCTCTATTTAATGAATCTGGTTAATTTTTCTTTTATTTTGCAGATTGACTTTTACGTTTAACAAAAATGGATAACTGGGACACTGAAACAAGAATTTGGATTGTCCGCCGCTATCACGCACTGGAGTCCGTAGTTTCGATTCAAAGAGAGTATAGGCGCACGTTTGGCGGCAATCCTCCGAGCAGATGGACCATAATAAGACTTGTAAACAATTTTGCCGAGCATGGGACAGTCAACAGAAGACCTTACCATCGAAACCCTTCAGTTCGAACGGAGGAAACAATCGCTGCTGTAACAAATCACGTGTTTCGACAAGAAGCTTATCTGCTCAAATGGGTGTAAGCAGACAGTCATTACAGTCAATTATGCACAAAGATTTGGACTTATTCCCATATAAAATTCAAATGGCCAACAAACTGAACGCTGCAGACTTGCCGATTCGCTTGGAATTTTGCCAGAAGATGCTTCAAATGGTGGAAGAGGATGGAAACATGTTGAACTGTCTTTTCATGTCTGACGAGGCCCATTTCGATTTAAACGGCAACATAAACAAACAAAATTTTCGAATGTGGAGTGCTTCCAACCCACAGATACTCCATGAGACGGAATTGCATCCACTTCGTGTCACAGTGTGGTGTGCAGTTTCATCACGCTGCATTGTCGGGCCCTACTTCTTCGAAGAAAACGGTTACTACACCGTTACGGTTACTGGAGACCGTTACTTGAGCATGTTGAGAGAGTTTTTCTATCCAGAATTACGCCGAATGAGAATTTCTTTCAACTCTGTGTGGTTTCAGCAAGATGGTGCAGCTCCTCATATAGCCCAACCTGTTATGACAGAATTGCGACGAAAATTTCCCAATAAGCTGATATCCAGAAACTCCACATTCCGTTGGCCACCCAGGTCGCCTGACCTTACTGCACCTGACTTTTTCTTGTGGGGTTATTGCAAACAGGAAGTCTTCAAAGCAAAACCAACAAATTTGAATGAACTAAGGCAATCCATTCGAGAAACAATTGCGGCTATTCCTGTCTCAACTCTCCAAGCAGTAATGAACAACTTTTTGGTAAGATGCCGCACATGCATCGACGAGCAGGGGGGGCATTTAAATTCCATTATTTTTAAAACTAATTAAGCTATATTTAATAAAATTTAATGAGCTTTAACATGAATAAAAGAAAAATGAATTCCATACACTGAAAAAAAAATTATTTGAGTTTCTTAATGTAGCAAAATTCATCAGCCACCCTGTACAAGGTGGCGCAAAAGTAAGCTTCCGATGTTCAGCATATCGGTTGTGGCACGTGCAGTGTGTGCTGTTGCACCGTCTTGTTGGAACCACATATTTTCCAATCCCAATTCATCAAGTTGCGGCAAATAGAACTCGTTGATCATTGCTCTGTAGCGCTCACCATTCACAGTAACCGTTTGGCCCCGACCGATTATTGGTCAAATAAATAGTCAGCAATATTCCGCGTTCTGGAGCAGTGTAGCGTAACATTGTTTATTAACGTGTATTTCGCATGTGTTTACTACACAAATGTCAAAACAGAACTGACTCTAGGGGCCAATCGCAAAATTTATAGCATTTTCTGATAGGAGGATGCCTTTTGCGCCACCCTGTACAAGCGAAAGGGAATCTGTTTAGAAAGAGTTAAAAAAAATGGTACTGTCGTCAAATAGTTTAACTCGTGGTTAGTTCTAGTTTTTACGAAAACTCATCGCAAGACCTGTGCAATGAGATTTGATAAAAGATATTAACACATTTATGCAGTTATAAGATCTTTTTGCAGGTGTACCTTTCGCTGGACAGGTACTGCCAACTGCAGAATTTTAGAATGGGTAGGCTGTAGTGCCCTATTTTTCTTCGGTAGTCAAGTTATTAACCGTATGTAACATATAAGTACGCAATATATGGGAGAACCTCTGAAATCTAAGTGGAATGAATCCAACTTCACTAGAAATTAGATTTTTATTACATCACCTCTAGTTATAAGCATTTGTAAAATGTTTTTTGAGTTCCATTAAAGCAATGTTTCGGTATTTTAGGCAAGCGTACAAAAATATAAAAAACAATAACAAGTATTAAGTGCAAATGTGGCGTCCTAGGTCCATATCACATTCATTTGTCCTTCCGCAATTTCTGACTAGATAACTCAATTGAATCCAACCATAATTTCAATTCCGCTGGCATTTCTGGTCTTGTAGCTGCTTCCGGATATGTTTTTAGTATCTCTGTGACGTCACAATTGGTAACGCATTGCTTGGATAGAGCCACAGCACGCACAAAGCCATCAGACAAAGTTATAAATGATTGTTCCAGATAAATGGCTTTTTCATCCCACCAAATAAGTTTAGTTTGTATTTTATATGGATTGAATATGGGTATGGTGCGTCGATAACGTACACTTGTTGCACCTTGTACAGCGCCACCTTTGCGATCACGCACTTTCTCATAAAGACCGGTTAGTGCGTAAAAGTGGAAGCGGGCAAAGTCTAACTCACGCAGATATCGCGCATTGTTCATATGACGAATGAAGATATCAACATCCTGTGATGTGCAGAGACCTGTTGGTATACAAAATAATGGAGTTATATAGGACAGCAAACATGTGCAATATATTAGCTCACCGTAGATGGTAGTGGTGTCGGTGACTTTACGTTTGCCTTGGAATAGACGAGCAGCCAAGACGGTGAAAATGCAACGAATGAAATAGTTGACATCCCAGATGACGTAGAGAATGAGCAGGATTACCAGAAATGACATATTGCTGAAAAGAGGTTGTGATAAGGAATGAGAAAATATTTGTGTTAACATCTTGATCGTATCTTTTATTTAAGGGTATGCTTATGATTAATGAATAATCGGCACGTTCATTCCCGAGAATTTTCATCAAACGAGTCTAACGGAAATTATAGGAAACAAGCAGTTTTAATGGGATGGAACATATTGGGTATGCTGTTAGAAGAGTTTAATCATTTGAGCAGTGGAAAAGATGATTTGTGTCATAAAAAGAGGCATATCGCATGGCGGGCATACACTTGGTATGTCGGGACCTAGTCACGATAAGTAAGAGCTTAGCCCATTGGAATATTCAGACCTCGCAAAAGATTGCTTTCTTCTTTAGCTATAGGTGGTGCTTTTGTTTGCATGATCTTACAGACTTTGTGTGGATGTTGTTGAGAGCTTGCCAGATTTCATCGGAGTGCTTACGAAGATGTTCGTTTATATGCAGTAAAGCTGGCCCACCTACAAGTATTTGTCTACTTCGGTGTTGTGATTTGCTGCTTATCTTTTTAAACTTGCGAGAAGAGCAGCTTGGTCAATGCCATTTAGCAATGTTGCATAGTTGACTAAAGCATCGATCACTCTAAATCTGTACGCACTATATAGACCGTTATACAGCTACTCGTCCAATGTACTAAAGAAATTTATTGGGAATTATGTGTTCGAGCTTCCAGTTTGATTGTTTATCTTTTAGAGTTTTAATCGGCAATGGAATACGCAAAAACGCGAATTAATTCTGAACAAATTTGTGTCAAATACTACTTGGTCGGGTTCAAAAATCGCGAAAAAATTGAAATTGCCAAAAACCACTGTATGTAGTGAAATAAATAGATATAAAAGAACATTGACATAGGAAGAGCTTAAAAAAACCATAACAAGAAGAACTTGTAACCCAGAACTAGTGAAGAAGATACTTACCTCAATAAAGAGTAACCCAGGATTGTCAGACAATGATCCCGCAAAAAAAATTTGGTACCAGTATAAGTACAGCCAGACGTATACGATTAGATGCGGGCCTTAAGACTTACCGTGCAACAAAATACCCAAATATGTGAGATAAGCAGAACATTTTAGCGAAAAGACGTATGAGATTGCTATAGGATCAACTTTTGACAAAATTTAAAGGCTGTATTATTATAAATGATTAAACTTATGTCAAACTTGACTGCACTCAACTACCTGGTCAAAAGTTTTACGTGACAAATAAGTGAGGGAATGTTGTGTCAAAATACAGGTATAAGAAAGTAGATAAATTTGCGAAAAAGATGATTTGGCAATCAATATGTTCCTGTGGCCTCAAAAGTCTTGCACTTGCAACATCGTCCACAATGACCTCGCATATTTATATAAAAGAATGCCTTGAGAAAAGATTATATCCTTTCATAGACATCACAACTCTCCTACTATATTCTGGCCAGACTAAGCCAGCATTCACTACTCCACCGTTGTCATGAATTGGTATCAAAGCAAGGGAGTGAATGGTATTTCAAAAATCATGAATCCACCTAATTGCCCCCAGCTCCGACCAATAGAACAATTCTGGCCGATGGTCAAATACAGTTTGAGGAGAAGTGGCAAGGCTATAGAAAAATATGAACTAATGTTACCTCTTTGGAATCAACATGCCGCTAAAGTGACCAGAAAGACAGTTCAAAAAATTATGTCTTCTATTAAAATAAATGATCGTGGGTTCTTACATAACAAAGATTTTTAATATTATTGTAAATAAAATTATAAACCTAATAAATGGTCTTTAGTAACACATTTAAATATTTAGAGTTCAACAGGTTATTGCGGAATTGCGCTATACTTTCTGCGTACAGATTTAGAGTGAACGATGCTTTATGTCGAAGTCTGCTAGAAAATTTTTGTGAGCAGGTCTTTTCTGATTGATACAGCCATTTATCTGAGTGGTGGTGGTGCTGTGCATCTTGCGAAATCCATTTTAATGGTCAGCTAGCAACAAGTTAATGGTGTGTTAAAGGTGTAGAACGGCGTGTAAGCGACTAATATGAAAGCATCTGATTTGCTGGTGTCCCAGGTCTTAGTAGCAGCACCACACATGCCTGTTTCTATAATTCGAAGATAACAAAGACGAATGAAGAAAGCCGTTGGCTAGCTACATAACTCACTCACTGCCAGAGTGTTTTAGCATCAGCATGTATGTATCTAAGACCCTCAGGATTTCGAACCCTTGCCTTTTTGATGGCCTCTTAAACCTCTGTGCTGAATATCCGGCAAAGGACGCGCAATCGTATTACGGTTTGTGCGTCATTTTGCTCTGTCGACCGATACAGGCAGAAAGAGATCGTGCGTCTCTTCGTAACCTACACAACCTTAACGTCAATGACAATTGATGACAGCAGTTGTTAACTATAAAAAATGTCAACTTCCGAACTGGTGCGTTTCTAGTTCATTCGGAACTACTACTATCTCTTCCACAATCTCTTTTAAGTCCAGCCGACTAGTTAATTTTACATGGCGATATCCTATATGGGGTAAATTAATCCCAATGCATTACCTTTTCTGTAGCTCCGGACTAGCTCAATTTTCTACAGCTTAGATCTACTTCGTTGACTAGTTAGTACAATTTCGTAGGTTCCGAGTGAGACAAAAATACTACACATTGACACTAGCCTGATTTCATTACGTATAGCGATAGTTCTGAACATTTCTTTAAATACACATATTGAAACTAGTGCATTCCTACTACCTTTTTCTATAGTTCCGCACAAAACTCTGGACATTTTACCTACAGCTCGGTTCAATATAACAGTAGTGAAATTAAAATAAATATAGTTCGACGAAATAAGAAGCTGTCATTTTAATAACTTTCATTAAAAATATAACGAATTCCATAAAAGAAACACCCTAAAAAAAATTTCTAAGTTTACTCAAAGTTCCGGAAAATTAATTTTGAGATACTTCTAACTTATAAACTTGAATGAGCTGAAAAGTTCTGCCCAAAAATATTGAAATTTCGTTGTAAATTTTTAAAAGTTTTTAACTTTCCTAAACTTTGTAAACACTTTGAAATTTCTTTTTATGTGGTTTCTGCTATTGAATTCGCTAGGTTTGAAATGAATATTATTTAAAACACACCTTCTTTTTATTCCACACACCTTATTTCTATTTATTTTAATGTAATTTGTTTTTACTACCTTTATATTTTGTATTATTTCGCCGTATCGTTGTAAGAAAGATGGGATAATCAAAATAATGTAAATCATTACTTTTCTTTTGATTACTTTGAACCAGACCTGTTAAATAATGATTACTAATAGTAATGATTACCGGTTTGATAAATTATTTTCTTGAGAATCCATTTAATGATTGATTACCATTCCTTTCAACATTTGATGATTATTTTCCACCTAATTAAAAAAAATAATCATAACAAATTTTGTTTTTTTATGATTATTAAAAAAAATCCAAAAAATAATCAAAACAGGTTGTTTTGATTACTTTTGATCATTTAAAATTTTTTTTTTATTATTTTTGATTTTTTCAGTATTGTTGCTGAAGCACAAAAATATACACATCAATAATATGGAAAACGGCGGCCGCCGTGGTGTGAAGGTAGTGTTGCCGGCCTACCACACCGAAGGTCCATGGTTCGAGCCCTGGTACAGGTAACATCAAAAGTGATTGGAAAAAAGTTTTTCAAAACGGGGTCGCCCCTCGGCAGTGGTTTGGCAAACTCTCCGAGTGTATTTCTGCCATGACAGGCTTCTCAGCAAAAATTCGTCTCCTTTGTAGATGCCGTTCGGAGTCGGCAAAAAACTGTAAGTCCCACCAATTTGTAGGGGAAAATTCAAATCGGCACACCACAAATTGGAAGAGAAGCTTGGCGCAAAAATCTCTTAGGAGGTTTATGATGATATACCTGTTGTATATCGCGCCATAGAGAGAGAGAATATGGAAAAAAAGTATAAAAAAATTTTAAATAATCAAAAGTAATCAAAACAACCTTTTTGATTATTTTTTGTTTTTTTAATTTTTTTTTTTTTTTGATTATTTTAGATTTTTTACTTTTTTCTAATCGTAATCAATTAACAATTGCCTTTTCTTGAAAAACTATTAAAATAATCCTTACCAATTAAAAAAGCCGTCTAATTAATGGATTACTAATCAAATTTGACAGGTTTGCTTTTAACACTTTTTTATCCGTAAAAAATTATGATTAATTTTTCGCTCAAAACCATTTTAAAATTCCAAGTAATGTTTACTAAACTGGTAGTTTTTGAATTAATAAAAACCTAGTTACTATCGAAGTAGTTCTTACTGGCAATTTTAGATCTAGTTCACTGCAGGTATGTACAGAATTCAACACTTGTACCAAATAAATAATTTAAGCGATCATCAAAAAACTGGTGTCTTCTAGTGCCCTGTTATGACTTCTACAACACAATTTAAAAATTTCGATTCAGGTTTCGGCAAACTTACTTCCATAACATCCCGGTATGTGTTGCCACACACAGAGCAGCCTACACTGTTTTCAGGTTCATCGAACTCAAAGCGATTGTATAGCAGTTCCTGGTTAAATATTACTACATGTATAGTTGTTAACTAGTTTAATCATTATTGTTTCAATCAAAAACTAAAAATATTCAATCTAAAGCTAATCACCCGATGATTTTATGTATTATCATTTGATAAAACAGTCGAACACACAACTAATATTTTAAACTTGAACTTTACACTTTACTTTTTCCAATGGTTTGTATCAATTGCTTTACATTTTAGTCTTTTTTATTAACATATGTGGGTATATAATAACACCGGACATACAACAACTGCTGCAATACTGTATAATTTGTAAATTCAGCATTTTGACATTTGGCCTAATTTATGTAAATATTTCAAAAACGATACAATCCAAAGTAGCTCTTTACACAGCGCGCACCAAAATGCAGCAAGTTTCAACACAATTAAGCTTTGCTAATACATTAAAATGTAGGCGTCGATAAAAAGCAACAATTTCAATTTTATTTTGCTCACACATTTAAAACTTGTTTATTTCCTTACCATCTGCTAACTTTATTAAACGTCCGCAGCGAGAAGCAAACGAAGACTGACTGAAACTTTGAATGAACCAAACAATGCCAATATAAAATGCTACAGTCTAAAAATGAACAAGTAAGGAAGTCTAAGCTTGGGCCAAACTGCTTATTATGTACTCACCTGTTGGCTTTTTAATAGATAACATAAAACGCAAGAAGGGATGACACGAATGACGTTTTCTTTCTTAAAAAAAAAGTTTACCATGTTGGTTTTCCTCTCTGGTTTATTTTCTCACTTCCCGCATTTTTAAAAAAACTTTTTGATGTTCCTTCTCCAGTCACTTGAACCTGGATTATCCTTATCTTAGGTGTGCTTTTGATGTCGTTGTTAGTGTAGTGAAATTGGGATCTATGAAAATCAAAAATTTTATCTTGGCCAAGTTGCTCTTAGGAATTTTATATATTCTTATAATTCGGGTCGATTTTATTAACGGCTTTTCTTTCTGATAATACTCGTCCTTATTAAAATATTCAAATCTTATTTATCATCAATCAATTAATTCTTTGTACTTTGTTTTGTTGTTTTTCCGACAGGGTGAATGATTGATGTATATTGGAACGATTTTTCGTTATCCCTTGTCAAATTTGGTTTTGAGACAAACCGGTTTCGGCGTTGTCATCAATCATTCACCCTGTCGGAAAAACAACAAAACAAAATAAAACTTATTACATATGTAATGTGTGCACTGAAAACTAACAAGATTGGACCAATATATCGTATAGCCCCTATACAACACATTTTACCGATAAACGGGGGTTGGGATATGTATCTTTAAATTCACGGGGCAAGATCGTCAAATTTGGCAGACTTTGTACATATTGTAAGTAAGAATTGGACACTTAAAACCGTGATGCGTATTCATGAAAGTTATAAAGCGTTCAGCATAGCCGAAGAAAGCGCTTTCCTTACTTTTTTTTCTTTTTTACACCCCAACCTATTATAAACGCACTCCGGCAATTTTCTGCCAAAAATCTCTCACACACATACAAATTGTATGAGAGCAACCTAAACTAATCGCACAACGTAAAAACCTAACTCAATTTTCAATTTTTGTTTTGATTTGACATTTGCGCTCAGCTGGCACGTCGTTTGTGTATATGGGAGCTACTCCCGCACGCAAATTTATTTCGGTTAGAGCCAAAAAAGTTAATATCAACCTTCCTGAGGAAGATAGCAATCTGTGTAATAATTCTTTTTAAAATATTTAAATTTTTAAAATCAATTGAGACTGATGGGCACACAGATATTTGCCTAATCATGTTTTGCCTTTTGATTTATGACACTATCTTCATCGATGCCTTTATGCATTTACAAATCAACTACATACTCGTATGTAGAAAATAGCAACAAAGCTGGGTATATAAGTTAAACTCATTATAACTTCTAATTGGATATGAGAGCGAATAGTTAAGAAGAGAATAGGCTGGATATGCTCTTTTAATTTCTGCTTACTCGCCGCACAGTGGTCAAAAACACCTCATCCATGTGATACATAAATTTAAAAAAAATGCGGTACCAAATTTTTGCCACATTTTCTTTTTATAATAAAGCAGTTGAAAGAATTTATAAAAAGGACAATTTTATTAAAATAAGCAACCCGGGTTTGAGCTCTAAAAATTAAATGAATAAAAAAATGTGTTTTATCAAATTTTCAAAACTTTCAAGCAACAGTTCGATGAAATGTCTTTGGATTTTGGGACAATATACGAGTAAATAAGTTAAATTTACACTTTGATTCAAATGGGGTCGAATTAGGTATTCCGTGACCGATACGGCAATCGTACAAAACAAAATTACGTGACTGATCGTACGCATGACAATCTTGGTAATATGTAGTACGTTCAGTAGCGTATTTGACAGAATAGGCATAGTTCGTATATGTCTAAGAGTAGCGCAACTTACTCCGACTCTTCACAAACACACAAACCACACAGGGTGCGTTGTATTCAATAATAAAACAATCAAAATCAAATACTGCAATATGGAACGTGAGAACATAAAACTCTTAAATTATTGAATATAAAGCAGTTATAACACCCTTTCAGTTCCTGCAAAATGTATATTTCAGTTTAAATTTAAATTTTTAGTTGTAGTTTTTGTGTTGAAACAACTCTGAACGCGATTTCCTTCATTCCACTCTCTCGGAGTACCTTCATCCACTACTTTCTACTCCGATTCGCAAAAGAAGATGACAAACTAGTAGGGGTAAACAATGGAATAGGTCTGTTCGGTATGGCAAAAAAAAGCTGCAAAGAGAAAGAAAATAGAAAGCGCAAGTTACATTTTATTTCAAGGAACTGGTAAATTCTAACTGGATACATTTCGAACGGTTAAGGTGGCTATCTTAAATGTAACTAGTTTGTTGGAAAAATGCTACTGAAACAGTTTTAGGTTTTTCTTTCATCACTTTTGAAATAATGTAACTAATTTTAATAAAATTTAGCAAATAAAAGCCTTAAATAAGAAAAGAATTTATAAAAATATTAAAGCAACAAAGAAAAATAATAAAGAAACCAGTGAATTACAAACGCAAACTACGACAGTTGCTATCTACGTATCCCGTAATACCAAATTAGCCCTTTTAATATAAAGTGTTCAGCTCGCGGAATATGTAATTCGACCATTTTTAGAAACTTTTTCGTGTTTTTTAGTCATCATAATTGAAACCTGAGAATCTATTTTCGAAATAAAAGTAAAAACATCGACGTTTCTTCTAACACTGCTAGCAAACTCACCACTACGCCACGGTCCCCGTTGCATAAAACATCTAAGTTATTAGCAACTTTTTTTGTACGCTTTTTTATTAAACATTTTATAAGTTTCCCTTTTACTTACATAAAAAATAAGTTTACTTTTTACTCCCAGCCTTTCATATAATATATGCTCTTTGTTCGAATGCTAATTGGCCACACTGTATTTTTCATTTTTCCTATTCTCTTGGAATTATTATAAAACTGATTTACTTTCGATTCTTTAGAGAGTTTGCACAGAAGAAAGTTATCTCTTAAATAAACGCAAACAGAATACCTTGCAGTATGCATTTCAGAAGTAGAATTACCAAATCGATGGAATTATTGTTTGCTATGGATATTAGTTATAAATATATACATACAGGGTGGCTGATGAATTTTGTACATTAAGAAACTCAAATAATTTTTTTTCAGTGTATGGAATTCATTTTTCTTTTATTCATGTTAAAGCTCATTAAATTTTATTAAATATAGCTTAATTAGTTTTAAAAATAATGGAATTTAAATGCCCCCCCTGCTCGTCGATGCATGTGCGGCATCTTACCAAAAAGTTGTTCATTACTGCTTGGAGAGTTGAGACAGGAATAGCCGCAATTGTTTCTCGAATGGATTGCCTTAGTTCATTCAAATTTGTTGGTTTTGCTTTGAAGACTTCCTGTTTGCAATAACCCCACAAGAAAAAGTCAGGTGCAGTAAGGTCAGGCGACCTGGGTGGCCAACGGAATGTGGAGTTTCTGGATATCAGCTTATTGGGAAATTTTCGTCGCAATTCTGTCATAACAGGTTGGGCTATATGAGGTGCTGCACCATCCTGCTGAAACCACACAAAGTTGAAAGAAATTCTCATTCGGCGTAATTCTGGATAGAAAAACTCTCTCAACATGCTCAAGTAACGGTCTCCAGTAACCGTAACGGTGTGACCGTTTTCTTCGAAGAAGTAGGGCCCGACAATGCAGCGTGATGAAACTGCACACCACACTGTGACACGAAGTGGATGCAATTCCGTCTCATGGAGTATCTGTGGGTTGGAAGCACTCCATATTCGACAATTTTGTTTGTTTATGTTGCCGTTTGAATCGAAATGGGCCTCGTCAGACATGAAAAGACAGTTCAACATGTTTCCATCCTCTTCCACCATTTGAAGCATCTTCTGGCAAAATTCCAAGCGAATCGGCAAGTCTACAGCGTTCAGTTTGTTGGTCATTTGAATTTTATATGGGAATAAGTCCAAATCTTTGTGCATAATTGACTGTAATGACTGTCTGCTTACACCCATTTGAGCAGATAAGCTTCTTGTCGAAACACGTGGATTGTTTTGTATGGCAGCAGCTACAGCAGCGATTGTTTCCTCCGTTCGAACTGAAGGGTTTCGATGGTAAGGTCTTCTGTTGACTGTCCCATGCTCGGCAAAATTGTTTACAAGTCTTATTATGGTCCATCGTGCGCCTATACTCTCTTTGAACCGAAACTACGGACTCCAGTGCGTGATAGCGGCGGACAATCCAAATTCTTGTTGCAGTGTCCCAGTTATCCATTTTTGTTAAACGTAAAAGTCAATCTGCAAAATAAAAAAAAACTTAACCAGATTCATTAAATAGAAAAAAAGTTATTTAATTTTTTTTTGGTAGCGGCTTTCATTAGCCACACTGTACATACTTGTGTGCATTCATAGGAGTGGGGCGGGGCTAGTTGAGCATAGGGGCAAGTTGGGCAATCGAAATATCTCGCAAACTATTCATCGTATGCATAAGCATCATATGGTGGAAAAAAGAAGTCGCGGGAGGGGTAATCACCACGCAATCCCTAGTGGCCGCTGGACGAACGAGTGAAGTTCCCGTGCGTCGTTTATCGCAAGTTTTCGTCTGTATTAGTCAATTGTTGTCTGTTTTCAATCAGGTAAGTGTTAATCTTCCAGAAAATTATTGTATTTTTGATATGTAGAAAGGTTTTGGGTATAATTCTAACGATTTTTGTATAACCTTGCTTTTGTTTTAAAATTCCGGGTTGGCGTTAGTTGAGCTATAGTTGCTTGCAAGGCATGGGCACATACAAAATGTGTTGCAGGTGTTGGTCTTACTTTCGTTTGTGTCAATTGCAACAGTGACAACGACGATTAAGTTGCTAAGATCTTATTAATATATTTTTTTAAGATATTTAAGTCTGATTTTAAACAAAAAGACTGAATTTAATCCTGAAGTTGTCTCAAGATACATTGATGTTTTGTGTATTCTATTTTCTGTTAACTACCCAAAAACAATTGCTTGAAGTTTTGTAGTTCTGTCACTAAAACTCTATAAATAAAGAGATAATTGTCAAACACATATTTTACTTCATCTCTAGTCAACATTGAACCCATGGTTTGGTTAGACATTCTTAGTGCTCAACTTGCCCCATACCGTTGCTCAAATTACCTCACCTATGGGGTACATTGAGCGTACTTGACTTTCTGCATTTAAACAGCTGTTACAAAAAAATTACTATGGACACTTTTGCTAAGGGATAAATTACTTATCTTACTATTACTTATCATTGAGGAGCTATATCCACTCAAGTGAAAAGTTGCTCAACTATCCCCGCCCTACCCTACTCATCTATGCATAGATTAGGATTTATTTTTTTAGAGGGTGAATTTTATATTGTTGAATTTCATTGGAACGTTGTTTTATGTGGTGGGTCCGAAACCCAACGCACAACCCGTTTCACGGGAGGCTGATTTGCGATCCCGCGGTGTTTCCAATTGGCGCCAGTTGGCGCAACGAAGAAACGACTGGCGAGCTATGTTGGACGGTCAAAATCGCCCAGGCGGTTAGATGACCATTTAAAGAAAGAAGAAGAATTTTATATTGTTGAATTGTGTTTTATGAAAAGTAGCTTTTCTTAAATCGATACTATTTTAAATTAATTTACTTCCACCTGCTGAGGGGCTTTTCTGTAATGCTCAGGGCCTATTTTCACAATATCGTTTAAGCACAAATGAGCAGGATAACGGTAGTTTAGCTTAACCGGAAGCGACCGATTAACCCATTGTGTACCATGTCAAGTGTGATATCTAAGGCAGAGACATCAAAATTTCTGAGAGATTTCATCACCTGTTTTTTTATATTCTATATTGATCCCATCCTGCATCTCTTTCTATCATTCGTTAGAAAATGGGAATTCGCTTTGTACCGGATGCGTCGCCATATTGAAGTGCCTTAGATATAAACAATGACTCCATGTTTTATGTGCCTTTGACAGATCCCTACTAGACGCGCCTAACCACACTCACTAATACTTGCAAGCGAAAATTGTAAATTACTAAGTCACACAAAGCCTTCTGTCAAGTTTTTCTTTTTCTTTGTGTATTTTCTTCTTTGATATTGTGAGCAAAGTGTAAGTGCGTCGTTAAAAAATTTATCAAATGTTTAACTAGGAGTTTTGCAGTGAAATTGCAACTAATACGCCCAGAAAAGGCAAGTATACTCGTATAGTGCAAAATATTGTTACTTACCAATTTAAGTCCTTGTTTATATATTTATGCACACAAAATTTTATATTTTCAGATGGACGAGCAAGGAACTTTAAATTTGAGGCAAATGTAGTAAAATTATGGTTTTGTAAATGTTTAGTGATATAAATATGTATTTATAGATATTATTGACTATTGTGAATGTAAAAATTGTGTAATTTTGTATTTTATTAAACATTGAAAACCAAATCTAATAATACAAACAATTGTCTTTTCATTGTTAGCTATATATGAAGTTTCCGTCATTCATAACCATTAAGCCTGGGGCATGTTTGATGTACTCATAACCATTAGCGGTGGCGTGTTTGCATTATACCTGACTGTTAGCGCTAATCAAACTTTTCATTATGGATAATGAGAGTGAAGAGTGCAGATATATGTGGTTTTACATGCGCTAGAAAGGGATGCCGTATACTGTACGTGTGCACACGGACAGCAAACACATGGTTAGATTTGGCACACTGCTCTTCAGAAACTAATTGAGAAAAATAAGCAAAAATAACGCAAACGCAGGTTAGGCCGTTATCTGGCCAACCATTTAACTGGTACCTGTCTAGTAGGGTTGTTTTGAAACACAATGGATTAGCCGCTAACCAAGCAAAGATTGCCATCTGATAGCTGTGGCTATATTACAAGAAAATCAAGGTATTTCCACTTTGACGTAAACTGTGTTGGTTGTCATTCGCACCTTTTCTCGGTTGTGCAAAGAGCCTCCTCAGAAGTAATTTGTTTGGTAATTGTTGTAAAACTTAAGGGGATGTTTTAAATATAAGAAAAATAAAAATACTTATAAAATCGGATCCATACAACTGCTTCAAAATGTGTAAATGGTACAAATTATATACATATCTCTGCTTCCAAGTCAACATATATATTTGTATTTCGTTAATACAAGGTGGCGCAAAAGTAATCCTCCTATCAGAAAATCCTATAAATTTTGCGATTAGCCCCTAAAGTCAGTTCTGTTTTGACATTTGTGTAGTAAACACACGCGAAATACACGTTAATAAACAGTGTTACGCTACAATGCTCCAGAACGCGGAATATTGCTGACTATTTATTTGCCCAATAATCGGTCGGTGAAAAACGGTTACTGCGCAAAAGTAATCCTCCTATCAGAAAATGCTATAAATTTTGCGATTGGCCCCTAAAGTCAGTTCTGTTTTGACATTTGTGTAGTAAACACATGCGAAATACACGTTAATAAACAATGTTACGCTACACTGCTCCAGAACGCGGAATATTGCTGACTATTTATTTGACCAATAATCGGTCGGTGAAAAACGGTTACTGCGCAAAAGTAATCCTCCTATCAGAAAATGCTATAAATTTTGCGATTGGCCCCTAAAGTCAGTTCTGTTTGACATTTGTGTAGTAAACACATGCGAAATACACGTTAATAAACAATGTTACGCTACACTGCTCCAGAACGCGGAATATTGCTGACTATTTATTTGACCAATAATCGGTCGGTGAAAAACGGTTACTGCGCAAAAGTAATCCTCCTATCAGAAAATGCTATAAATTTTGCGATTGGCCCCTAAAGTCAGTTCTGTTTGACATTTGTGTAGTAAACACATGCGAAATACACGTTAATAAACAATGTTACGCTACACTGCTCCAGAACGCGGAATATTGCTGACTATTTATTTGACCAATAATCGGTCGGAGCCAAACGGTTACTGTGAATGGTGAGCGCTACAGAGCAATGATCAACGAGTTCTTTTTGCCGCAACTTGATGAATTGGGATTGGAAAACATGTGGTTCCAACAAGACGGTGCAACAGCACACACTGCACGTGCCACAACCGATATGCTGAACATCGGAAGCTTACTTTTGCGCCACCTTGTACTTAAATGAGACAAAGCTTTTCATGTTCTTGCAACGCGTTGTCACAGCGTAGAAATAAGTATGTTAATGAATGAATAGATTGAGACATCAAACCAAAAAGAACATTCGGAAATAGCTTACAGTCAGAAAAAGCGCCAAATAATAACAACAAAGTACATTTTTTTGTAATTATGCTGCAATTTTTTAATTTTTTTTGGATACTTTTTCATTTTTTCAGTTCAAATATTGTATTCTAAAATATGTCCTACCCAAAGAAATCTTTTCAAAATTTTATCTTCTAAATTTACATATTTTTTGGCATGAGAAATGAAATTTTCAATATATCCTGGAAAATCGTTCATCGGTGCCACCGGGAGTCGGAAAAACTTTACTTTGCTTTCCTCGCACGTAGATCTGGTGTTTGTGCAATTTCTAAATATACAGATCATGTTGCTAAAAATAGTTTAAAGTAAATAAATACTTTATTTATGTTCCTGGAAAAAGGTGACCAATATTTTACTTACTTTTCAATTTATTTCACGAACATATAAAAAACTGAATTTAGAGATATCAATTATTTTATTCAATTCCAAAATTATTTCCGTTTGAAGTAAAAATCAGTTCGTTTTTGGTACAAGAATAAGGTAGCTCATTTTCAAAAGTAAATGTCACAAACACAGTTTATGTCAAATGGTGGCAATGTCGGGGAAGAAGAAGAAGTGGAGCTACCTTTATCTATTTGTAACATGGCTGTGGCTGTCTTCTATTCCTAAAATAAGTCAAACTAAAAGCCCGAGCTGCACGACTAAAGTTCATATGCCTTGTATTTTTTGTAACACAGACCCCGTCACGGATCTTGGCTGCGACTAAGCAATAATCTTAGGCTATGCAAGCTCTTCGTATTGTGCGCTCATTTAACACGCAGCAAGCATGCCCTTCCACGGCTAAAAATTTGAGCCTAAATTTTAAACTTTTCTGTGCTACATATATGTCCAAGACAAATTTGGTTTAGAATTAAGTTATGAAAGTTTTCGAGAAAATGAGCGTTAAGAAATGTCTTAACAATTAAAAAAACATTTGCATCATTTGCCAGGACTCGAACCGACGCTCCCCGCATCAGAGTCGTGTTCTCTACTTACTGACCTACGCAGCACAAAAAAATGTTGAGAGAAAAATTCAATGACTTGAAAAAACTTTCAGAAATATATGAAAAGAAACTCAAAAAAGTTTAGGCTTTTTTTCAATTCAGTTTTAATTCTAAACCACAATAAATTGAAAATTTGTGTAGGTAATTGAAAGGTTTGAAATTTATAACAAAATTGTTTAAAAAATTGCTTAAACCGGCGAATGGTTTAAAATTTAAGCTCAAATTTTCAGCCGTGACATTATTCCAACATCGTAGATGTGGTTGCGTGTCGGCGATCAGGACTCAGTCATGTGCTTGATTTTTTTTAACATTGTACTGGATATGACACTTCCTTAATCTACCCTATAGTTGATGTCGCCAAGCACCATACCAGATGTAGCGCTCGCAATAAACTAAACATTTAAAATATTTCTACAAATTTATATTTATTTACTCTCTAATTGGAATCTTCCCTTTTTGCACACATTAATACACAGATTCATTATACTGGGTTACTTTTTCACATTGGGAAAAATTTCGGTTCAACGTTAATTCTGCGAAAATAAAAGAAAACCTTTAAAAATTGTATCACAAAAACATCAACTCCAAAAATAAATAATTAACCCTTTGCTTATAACAATGGCCGACTTCCCTATTATCTTAGTGAGATCTACTTCTTATTTAATCTTTATGTTTCCATTTAGAACCCTTTGTATATACGTATTTGAATATATAGACACTCATAACCCCAACCCAAATAAGTGATATCCCTGTAAAAAACGATGGAATATCAGATTACTCCAACACTTATCCTCGTTCATATAAAAAAGGTCGTCAAATTTACATGGCAATGTCCGGTGACTGGATCACCTAATCCATCTCGGATTACCCTTTACTTTGCTTCTGAATACTCTATGGAGCACCTACGTGAGAGTACATTCAAATGCTACCAAAAGACTACTCTATAGAGTACATATTCTACACCAAATCAAGAGAGGAGTAGGTGTACTTTTGGGGGCTACCTACCCCCTCACTCCCTTTGGTCCTTTGGTGTTGAATACTCCATGGAGTAATCTTTTGGCAGCATTTTTAAAAGCACTCTCACGTGGGTACTCCATGGGGTATTCAAAACCAAAGAAATGGAGTATCACCGGACACTGTCATGTAAATTGGACCACCTTTTTTATGTGGCTGAGGATAAGTGTTGAAGTACTCTGATACTCCTTTAGGAGTATTCTTTGGAGTATGAAAACGAGTATTTCCGTTTTTTGCAGGGATTAAGCACTATTTCTTTGTTTTTTACTATGTATGTATGTATGTTTGTATGAGTATTTAAACAGCGAATTAACTAATTGCAATACAATTGCCCGTCAACAACTATCAGCAATTCGTTCGTAAATTCTTGCTTGACAAATCGTTGTATTCGATCCATTTTCGAATTTCTGGTGGCACATCGGGTTTCAATTTCACGCGCGCTTGTCCATTTTCGGACACATCCAAATTTGTTGTGGACACTGCATTAGTTTCCGGTGTCACGGTGGAGCTAATTATATTGTGAGTTGCTTGCTGTACTTGCACACTTTTGGGTGTTAGTAAATCATTCATAACATCTTCGGTTGAACAATCGATAATGCGTTGCCTACAAATTGCAATGGCGTGTATAAATTGATCGGAGGGACGTACGAAACGATGTTCCATGTAGACAGCTTGATCATCCCAATAAATTATCTGGAATTATTTAAAATGTTTTCTTATAAACATATCTGTATTTAACTTAGTCATTTTTGTCCATTTAAAAACTACTCACACGTGAATGTATTTGAAAGCAATGATACGGTCTAATAAATCGCCGATACCGTATGGTAGCTGCTCCCTGAAAGACCGATCCACCTCGTGCTTTTATGGTACGATACAAATCTGTGCGTTCATAAAAATCCACTCTTGCAAAGTCCAACTCACGCAAATAACGTGCATTGTTCATGTGATAGAGCAACCAATCGATGTCATTGGTGAGGCAAATTCCTAGAAGAAATGATATATGTGTTTTATACTTTTGCTAACATTTGAACAAAATCTTATACATATACAGTATAAAAATAAGATATTCCGTAGACCTATGGCACGCCCCTCAATATATTAAATATCTTTTACAAATTTAATTAAAACCGGTTTAGTAGTTTCGGAGTCCATTCGATACAACGTTTGTTTCACGA
Source organism: Merzomyia westermanni (assembly GCA_949987695.1). Lineage (NCBI taxonomy): Eukaryota > Metazoa > Arthropoda > Insecta > Diptera > Tephritidae > Merzomyia > Merzomyia westermanni. Next base: position 71,960,883 of record OX465290.1, read on the forward strand.
GCAATATACAGGGTGTCAAAAAATGCATGGATTATGTTTCAAGTGGTGATGGAACATTCGATGGTCTATCGAACAGAATAAAAAAGTTAAGTATAATTCGAGGTTTTCGAGATTTTATTAACACAAGTTTTTCAAATTAAAATCATTATTATTATAAAGCCAAGGAAAACAAGGAAAATTTTGAAATCCTTTTTTGATAAGCCGGGTTTTAAAACCCATTTACAATAAAATTTTTGCACAACGTCTATTTAAATGTAGGAAAACGTTTAAGTCAGGGTAAATTTTTCAAGTTTTGTAAGTACCGAGTACTCGTGGAGTTTGATGTGTAAACACGTGTATCCTGCACATAATTTTAACAAAATAGGGATCGCCCAGTGGTTTAAATTCAACCACTAAATTTTATTTTATTTTGGTTATTAGCTATTCTTCTCATTCGCCCTCTTTCCCTTCTCTTCTTTGCTGTTCCTCTCTCTCTCTATGGCGCGATATACAACAGGTATATCATCATAAACCTCCTAAGAGATTTTTTGCGCCAAGCTTCTCTTCCAATTTGTGGTGTGCCGATTTGAATTTTCCCTACAAATTGGTGGGACCTACAGTTTTTTGCCGACTCCGAACGGCATCTACAAAGGAGACGAATTTTTGCTGAGAAGCCTGTCATGGCAGAAATACACTCGGAGAGTTTGCCAAACCACTGCCGAGGGGCGACCCCGTTTTGAAAAACTTTTTTTCAAATCACTTTTGATGTTACCTGTACCAGGGCTCGAACCATGGACCTTTGGTGTGGTAGGCCGGCAACACTACCTCCACACCACGGCGGCCGCTGTTCCTCTACTTTTATATATTTTCCTTTTTTTCTTTTTCTCCCCTTTCAACATTCTCTGTTTTTTATTTATTTTATTGTATCTATTGTTGCACAGCTGAAAATTTGAGCTTAAATTTAAAACCATTAGTCGGTTTAAGCAATTTTTTAAACTTTTTTATAATAAATTCCAAATCTTTCAATTACCTACACCAATTTTCAATTTATTGCGGTTTAGATTTTAAACTTCACTGAAAAAAGTGCTAAAATTTGTTTAAATTTTTTTCCGTTTATTTTTGAAAATTTTTTCAAGTCATTTCATTTTTCTCTAAACAGTTTTGTGTGCTGCAGACGATTCATATGGGACGGTCGGTTCGAATCCTGCCAACTAATACACTTGTTTTTTATGTGTTTTTAATTGTTAAATATTTCTGGTTTGAAATTTAAACTCTTTTCTTCACTCTCATTTTCTCGAAACTGGCACAATTTAAATTCTAAACCAAATGTGGTTTGGACATATGTAAATATATGTAGCCCAGAAAAGTTTAAAATTTCGGCTCAAATTTTTAGCCATCTGCCTTTTCTTGTCGGTTGTTGTTGTTGTGTTTAGCGACAAAAACACTCCCCGAAGGTTTCGGGTCATTTCCATCACTTTCCTTTCCGTACTTTTATTTTCTTCTTCTTCCTTTTTTTAATTTAACTTAAGCATTCATCGGCCGCCGTGATGTGGCTGTAGTTTTGCTGGCCTACAACACCGAAGGTCCAAGGTTCGAGCCCTGGTACAGGTAACATCAAAAGTGGTTTGAAAAAGTTTTTTCAAAACGGCGTCGCCCCTCGGCAGTGGTTTGGCAAACTTTCCGCGTGTATTTCTGCCATGACAGGCTTCTCAGCAAAAATTCATCTGCTTTGCAGATGCCGCTCGGAATCGCCAAAAAACTGTAGATCCCGCCAATTTGTAGGAAAAATTAGAAGCAACACACCACAAAGCGGCCTTAATCTCGTCAGGAGGTATATACCGCGCCAATTATTTATTTATTTTATTCATCGTGTTTAGGCACGACTACCGAATAGTAACTATCAGCAAAGCACTTGCATACACACACTCCACATAATACATAAGCAGAGCCTCGCATACATATCAACAAAGCAGTGAAACACTACCAACCATGGTTAATCGTGGTGAAACTCTGATTCCACAAATTTTTACTAACACCAACACATATTTTTAGAATTTGCATGGAAAACAACAAGTGCCTAAAAGTATGCAGTCACACGTGCGAGGAAAAACATTTTCAACATGGGTAAAAAGTGAACCTCGCCAAACAAAATTGCCTACTTTTTTATCCACTTGTTTGGTACGCGCGACTCGCTGTTTATCCATATGTTTATCCATTGCTGGTTGACAGGGAAACAGGAATTCTATACACGCATACTAAGCCACGCGCAACTTCCCTGGGCAGCTCCTGATGTTTACACATCAAAAATCGATCAAGTGCATCTAGTGATTTACGAAAATATTGAAAAATCTGGAAAGCCGTGAGTATTTGACATACCTCTTTTTCTTTGGTACTGTAAGTAGCTATGGTTCGTTGATGCACAACTTGGCATGAGAAGCATAGTGGCACACGAGCATTAGTTCTTATTTGGGTGTCCTGCATGTATTGTTACGTATACGTACTGACGGCCAGATTTGAGCTCAGCGTAATAGCATGTTTGCAGGTAAATAAAAAGAAATCACTTTTCTTAGAAAATCGAAAAGCCCACGCGTTCGAAAGTTTAACAAAAAAAATAGAGACGATTACATGATTCATGCCACCATTGATGTGACAAAGAGCTACTTATGTACAAACTACATACATACGTATCGTATTTCTTTCTTTAATTCCACAAATATATTCTACATTTACCTTGAACTTGGATGAACGAATCACTTTAGCAAGCACAAAATGTATATTTGCACTTACTGCCACCTTTTCTGCCTTAGGATAGTGTTGGCGGTAAGGAGGCTAGATAATTGGTGTCAAGCCTTAGTTGAAATAATTAGGTTCGTATGCAAGCAAACGAGAATATTACAAAAACCAACACAGTTGGATTTGAAAACGAAAACGAACAAATGTTATTTGTATACCATTTTGCTGATTTATTTAGTATTGCAATGCATGACAAAACTCGTTTCAAATACTTGCAGTGGCTCACAGTCAAAATAATGCAGTTGGTTTTTTCAACGCTTCCTTTCCTTTCCTTTCGCTTTCTTTCCCTCCCTTTATCATAGTTCGTTTTAATTAATTTAATTTTTATACCCAGGGTACTATAGTTTTGGTCATATAACGGTGGTGTTTAACGGCAAGGCCGTAGCCAGGATTTTTTTTCGTGGGGGGTGGGTTCCACATTATTAAAATGAAACGTCGTAATGAGAAATACGCACCAGTGTTAACACTTCCGGCATTTTTTCTGTGGTTAATTTAAAAAAAAAAACCGTGGTAGATTTTTCGAAAACAGGAAAACATGCAATTTTTTTTTCTTCACAATTATTACTATTATTCAAAGAATAACGAGAACTATCACAAGTTCAACTTGAATTTAAAGACTGAACATAAAACAAACATATACGAGGTGTGTTCAAAACGTATCGCGAATTTCGAATTTTTTGTGGCGTTATGTTGGTACTCATGTCTCTCACTTATGCCGACAAGCTCGGCCATTTTGAATGTTCAGTTAATTGTTGACAGCTGCTTTGCTTGCACGTGTTTTGGATCGTCTTCGATTTTTACCTATTCAAAAAAATGGATCAAAGAACCTGTATCAAATTTTGTGTGAAAAACGAAATTAAGTGCGCGGATGCATTCCGAATGTTGACTGTGGCATACGGAGAAGCTACCTTGGACCGAAGCAACGTTTATCGGTAGTACAAAATGTTCTCAGAAGGCCGAGAAGATGTGCAAAGAAGAACAAAAATTGGCTTTTGCACCACGATAACGCCCCTGCTCAGGCATCGTTGCTTGTGCGCGACTTTTTGGCCAAAAACAACACACTAATGATGCCGCAGCCACCGTATTCCCCAGATCTGGCCCCCCTGTGACTTTTTCTTGTTCCCTAAACTGAAGAGGCCCATGAAAGGACGACGTTACGCTTCTCTTGACGAGATAAAGACGGCATCGAAGGAGGAGCTGAACAAGATACAAAAAAATGATTTTTTGAAGTGCTTCGAAGATTGGAAAAACCGTTGGCACAAGTGTATAATATCTCATGGGGACTACTTTGAAGGGGACAAAATAGATATTCATGAATAAATAAATAATTTTTGAAAAAACACAAAATTCGCGATACTTTTTGAACACACCTCGTACACTAGGGAGAACAAGTTTGAGTAAATATATTTTCTTGAAATTTCCACCAACTTTAGACATTAGTAAAATTATTTTTACAAATTTTCTGTAACAGTATATGCCAATGTACATACATATATTGCAAAAATTTTAAAATAAAGGTCAAAAACTTGTGCAAAGTTTGCGAAAATTAGGCGAATATCAGCCAAAATTTTCAGCTACTGTCTCAGAATTTTGAGAATATTTTGGAGCTTGCAGTTTTGTAAATTATGCAATTTTAGTATAACATTGTGTTAACCTTAAGTCCTTAAAAAAATTTTCGAGTTTTTGTAAATTTTTTTTTATCCGTACAAATTTATGAGAATAAAGGAACTCTTATTGAAAATAATACTGTGTGCTAAAAATGTATGAAACCGCGTGCTTCTTTCAACATTTGGGGGGGGTTTCAAACCCACGTAATCCCCCCCCCTAAATACAGCCTTGTTTAACGGTCTAAAATAATAGAGATAGATATAGAGTTCCACATATCAAAGTTTTTAGAATGAAGAGAGGAATTCATTAAGACATGTCCGTCCGTCCGTCCGTGGACACGATAACTTGAGTAAAAATTGAGATATTTGAATGAAATTTGGCACACAGGTTGCTTTCTGGCCAAGGTAGGTTGCTATTTGAATGGGCGAAATCGAACCATAACCACGCCCCTTTTTTCGATGTCGAAAATTTCGTCAATCGTATAAAATCGGTTAATTCAATAATAAAAGGAGCTACAATGATGAAAATTTCTAAATTTCTTAATTTAGTTATCCCATTGAAGATTTCATAAAATTTTGGGGGGGAGTGGCACCGCCTACATATTAGTGAAGAAATTTCCAAACTTTGACTCTTAATAACTTCAGAACCGCTTACGCTAGTATAACGAAATTTCGTAGGAGGAATACTATTGTTTTGATAAATGCACCGATAGAAAATAAGCGAAATCGCTGTTGGACCACGCCTACTTTTTCATAAAAGTTATATGAAAAGGAGGTAGAAATATTGAACTGCCCATATCCAACTAACTGATACAGGCAATATAATATAATTTGGTACTTACATCAATTTTCTTATTTTTTTAATGATTTTTGCAAAATTTTGGAAAGTGGGCTTAGCACCGCCCACTTATGAGTCAAGCAAAATTCAAATTCCACTGTTAATAACTTCAGAACGGTGTAAGATAGAATTACGGAACTTAATACGAGGTATACTATAGACATGTAGAGCAAAATCGGTGGACGACCACGCCTACTTTGGGACCAAAGCTTTCTAAAAGAGAGTTAGGAAACCGGAACATGCCATATCTCCTTCACTGATGCAGATAGAATGCTAGAATCTCGCAGTTACAATGACCTGGGACCGCCCACATATAAATAAACAAAATATCCAATTTCAGATATTATTAAATTCAGAACCGTGTTAAATAAAATTACGAAACATGATACGAGGTATACTATCTACGCTTTTCAAAATTATATATAGCCTATGCTGTAACCAGTGAATCCAAGAATCTACTATGAAAATTTCATAAAGATCGGTTGTGTACCTTGGACGCCTATACAAAATTAAAATTTTATATAGCATGGGGGCGGACACCGCCCACTTTTCTAGAATTATATATAGCCTATACTGTAACCAGTGAACCCAAGAATCTACTGTTCATAAAGATCGGTTAAGTACTTTGGGCGCCAGACACACAGACACACATTCATTTTTATTTATAGGTCATAACTCCACAACAATTTACCACGACCACTTCTACACAGCCGGGTGTTTAATGTCCGCCCGAACTTATACTTCCTTACTTTTATTTTTATTTAATATTAGTATAAGTATAACCACAAAGAGTATACAAACAAACAAATTAACTACCGTGTAGAATATTCTGAGCTAAAATAAATTTAACATGAATAATCATTTATTTGGTTTTTGGTAACCCTGTGTATATTCATGATAAACGCAGTTGCATTCGCCTTTTGCCGATTGATAACAATCATCGTGTTCAGGCACGATTACCGAATAATAACCATCAGCAAAGCACTTCATACACACGCACCCACATAAGCAAAGCGTCACATACATATCAGCAAAGCAGTCAAGCAAGATTTCTATGCACAAGGCACAGATAAAAATACACCGGCAGAAGTACGGTTAGAAGCAGTGGCAGATGTTTACACATCAAACACTTTTTTCAATACTACTGCCACACCATGGTGGCCACGAATTCATCACTTTGAAATACAAGTACTTACGCGATGGTCACTTACCTCCCACAGTTGTTGTTTCCAAAATTTGACATTTTCTCTTAACAAAACGCGCCAAAAACACACAAAGGCACATACGCAGGAAGTAATGCAGTTCGAAGAGGATATAAAGCACCAATCCACCAAATAGCAAATAACACCACCAAGGCAGCATAACTGGAAGCTAAAGTTTGTTGTTAGTATATTTGAATGCAGTTGTTGTTGAAGCGATGATGCGTGCGTTTTACAACTGTCGAGTAGGCTCGCGAGCGCAATAAATTAAATACAGTTAAAGGCTTTTAACGCACTAACAGCGATGATGGCGACGGCGATGTTGCTGTTCTTGTAGTTTGCTTGGTTGTTGGCTTTAATTACGGGCAGATTTTGTAAGCAATTAACTGTACTTAAATGGATTCATAATTAGTATTGAATCGTTTTGGCTTCTTTGTAATGAAAATACAATTATGACGCTGAATGTTGATTTTTATGCCTAACAAAGTTGCTTACATTTAAGTTAAGTACTTATTCTTTTGAGTAGACGCATATGTTAGTTATTCAACGATATTTTGCTTCTTTGCACCTTTAACTGGAATTTTCATTTTTTAACTAAATTTCATTGAAGTGCATCTTAGGTAATTTAGTATTTTTGCTTCTGTGTTATATTATGTCATGCTACGTTTTTTATGTTATGCTATCTTATGTCACTTTATGTTACGTAATTTTTTGTTATTTTATTTTATGCTATCCAATGCGACCTGGTGACCGATGTTCAGAGAACACTCAGAATATGGAGGGATCACTTCTCTGCCCTTTTAAATGGAGAAACTGAGCAAGAAACCAGAGAAGATGCCGAACCCGAGCCCACAATCGAAGATGATGGAATTGACGTTCCACAACCCGACTACAATGAGGTGCGAATAGCAATATCCCGATTGAAAAACAATAAAGCAGCTGGCGCTGATGGTTTGCCTGCTGAGCTATTAAAACACGGAGGCGAGGAGCTGGTAAGGCGCATGCATCAGCTTCTATGCAGAATTTGGTCGGATGAATGCATGCCTGAAGATTGGAATCTAAGTGTTCTCTGCCCAATCCACAAGAAGGGCGATCCTGCAAACTGCGCCAACTATCGCGGAATCAGCCTTTTGAATATCGCATATAAGGTCCTATCAAGCGTATTGTGCGAAAGACTGAAACCTGATGTGAACAGACTGATTGGACCTTATCAGTGTGGCTTCAGACCTGGTAAATCTACCATCGACCAGATTTTTACAATACGCCAAATCTTGGAAAAACCCCGTGAAAAAAGAATCGACACGCATCATCTCTTTGTTGATTTTAAAGCCGCTTTCGATAGCACGAAAAGGAGCTGCCTATATGCCGCTATGTCTGAATTTGGTTTCCCCGCAAAACTTATACGGCTATGCAAAATGACCTTGAGCAACACCGCCAGCTCGGTCAGAATTGGGAAGTACCTCTCCGAGCCGTTCGAAACTAAACGAGGTTTCAGACAGGGTGACCCCCTATCGTGCGATTTCTTTAATTTAATGCTGGAGAAAATAATACAAGCTGCAGAACTTAACCGCGCTGGAACAATATTTTATAAAAGCGTCCAACTGTTGGCATATGCTGACGATATTGATATCATTGGCCTTAACAACCGCGCCGTAACTTCTGCTTACTCCAAATTAGAAAAAGAAGCGGAGAAAATGGGATTGGTGGTGAACGAGGGCAAAACGAAGTACCTTCTGTCATCATGCAAAGAGTCAGCGCATTCGCGCCTTGGCAACCAAGCCACTGTTGGCAGCAATAATTTCGAAATAGTAAAGGACTTCGTTTACCTGGGAACCAGCATTAATACCAACAATAATGTTAGCCTAGGAATCCGACGAAGAATCACTCTTGCAAACAAATGCTACTTCGGACTGAGTAGGCAATTGAAAAGTAAAGTCCTCTCTCGACGAACGAAAATAACACTCTACAAGTCACTCATCGCACCCGTCCTGCTATATGGTGCAGAAGCGTGGACACTAACAACATCTGATGAGGCGGCTCTGGGAGTATTCGAGAGAAAGGTTCTTCGAAAGATTTGTGGACCTCTACGCGTTGGCGACGGCGAGTACCGAAGAAGATTTAATGATGAGCTGTATGAACTTTACGCAGACGCCGACATAGTTCAGCGAATTAAAACACAGCGGCTTCGCTGGCTAGGCCACGTAGTGCGAATGAGCGATGATGCTCCAGCCCAGAAGGTATTCTTATCGGCACCCGCCGGTGGAAGCAGAGGAAGAGGGAGACCACCACTCCGATGGAAGGACCAAGTGGAGACCGATTTGCGATCCCGCGGTGTTTCCAATTGGCGCCAGTTGGCGCAACGAAGAAACGACTGGCGAGCTATGTTGGACGGTCAAAATCGCCCAGGCGGTTAGATGACCATTTAAAGAAGAAGAGAATGCTATATTATGTTATGCCATGTTATATATGTTATGTTTTGTTATGTTATGTTATGTAATATAGGATTGCCATCCTATGTTGTGTTATTTTATTTTATGTAATATTGTGTAATGTAAATACATAATTTTATATTAGGCTATTTAGCAATAAATTGACGGATTCTTTTACATCTGTTCCTTTTTCGGGGTCTACTGAGTGTTCATTTTTGATAGTCGGTAACAAAAAATATTTAATTGGTTGTTGTTATAATGTTAAAGTATTGTTTGTTACTTTGTCTGATTTAATATGAGCTAAATATTATAATATGCGCTGCTATGTCATGTTATGTTATGTTATTTTATTAAATTTTTGGTATTTTTTGTTGCATATGACTCAGTTTTTTTGGCATACTATATAATATTATATCTTATGTTATGTTAGGCTTTGTTATGTTGAGTTATATCACTCGGTATGCAATATTAGGTGTTGCTATTATTACAATTATTATATTATATTTCATTGTTGGTATTATCCTACGTTGCGTTATGCCATATGACGTTATATATAATTTTTGTTTTATATTAGGTTATTTAATTTTTAGCATTCTTGTAATTTTTTATGTTAATCTATCTTATGTTGTGCCATGTTACGTGATTTTATGTTAAGTTATTTCACTTGGTATACAATATTAGAAGTTTCAAAGTAAGGGAATTATTATGTTATGTTTCGTTGTTTGTGTTAAGCTACGCTGTGTTATGCTATATTATGTTATATTTGATTTTTGTTGTTTTATATTAGGTTGTTTCCTTTTTAGCATTCTATGTTATATTTTATGTTAATCTATATTATGTTATAGTATGTTAAATTTATAAATATCTGAATTCCTCTTACATTTACAGCCATGGAACATGATTTTTTGTTAGCGTGATGTTTCCTTTTCATTTGGCTTTTGGTGGGAGAACAATAGCTATCTTTTGCCTTGTACAATACACAGGTCACTTTCCATACGTTTTCTTATAAATTTAATTGAAACATTTTCATTATCATTGCACTTATTACTATTGCTTAATTCGGCTGACTTTCATTTCGTTTATGTGCTGTGTATGTGTTCACTCTATACACTTTTTCTAATAAAACTGGGTCATAGCTCTTTCACTTTTTCATTTTTGTGGCGAGTCCGTTGGGCGCCTTTTTTTGTGTAACCAAACAGTCAGATGCACAAACTTTGTCTGACTCACTCATCAATGGATACTATGATCTGCTGCACTTCAATATTGCTTGGCCCATTGCAGCGCATCTAACTAAATTCACAGCACAAACAGCAAACAGCTTCTTATATATTTTAGTATGTATTGAAATACTACCATATTTAAAATACTGTGGAAGACCGTCACTTGGGCGCTGTCTGTTTTACCCTATTTTTCACATTTCACAGCACATAAACTTATTACAATTACTGTAATTTAGTTTTATTGTTATACAATAATCTTACATTGTAATAATTCCCTTATCGTTTCGTTGTATTTGCTTATGTATGACTTCACACGCCTAAAAGCAAACACCAAAACATGAAGAAACCCAATAAGTAGGCAACTTCCTGCCTTCTCGCCACTTTGTTAATTTAACTGTGCATGATTACATGATTCCTCCTTGCCTTATTATATTTTATTTACTATCTAACAAATTTTACTATTGAAGCACAACATTTCATGGTCAGAACTAAGAAACTACTGAGTATGTGATATGTAAATTTCTCTTTGCACTTTCTGGACTATGACAATGAAAATTTTGACAGTTTTGCTTCGATGAGTAGCATGAGAAGCGCTTGCGCTATGCGTTGTAAGAAGAGCGTGCAACATGTGGAAGTTACATTTTAAAATTATTCTCACAAAAACAGAAAAATATAAAACCACCTACAAAATGAATTCACAAAGTTTACTACATACACAGTTGGAGACTCTCTGCTGGATTAGAGAAAGTGCACTCTTAACTGACCTACCACAAGGATAAAGTAAATGTCCCGAAATACTTTCTAATTTATTATTTCATAAACAACGATAGTTAGATAGGTAGAGCAATTAAGTTAGCTTCTAAAAAAATAAAATAAATGTATGGCGCGATATACAACAGTGATCCTAAAACTCCTAAGAGATTTTTGCGCCGAGCTTGTGGTGTGCCGCTTTGAATTTTTTTTCCACAAACTCGCGAGATCTACAGTTTTTTGCCGACTCCGAAAGGCATCTACAAAGGAGATAAATTTTTGCTGAGCAGCCTTCCATGGCAGAAATGCACTCGGAGAGTTTGCCAAACTGCCAAGGGGCGACCCCGTTTTGAAAAAAAAATTTCAATCCACTTTTGATGTTACCTGTCCCATGACTCAAACCTTGCACCTTTGGTGGCCGCCGAGCTTCTAGCGTAAATTTTTATTTATCAAAAACTACCACTTGATCGAATATTTAAATACGACGTATTTTTGAAAATTCGGTGACTATTCGAATAAAAAATAATTTCTGCGAGAAAAAAAGGATTTTATTTTTGAACTCCATTAGGCTAGCTAAGGCGAATTTACATACAGATGATGTCATAAGAACGTATGAGCAGTGGTCAAGGCGAATTTACTTACAGGTGATCTCATAAGAACATACGAGCAGTGGCTTCTTCTGTCAAAATAAAAAAATTATATGCAATCTGACAGGAGAAGCCGCCAAAGGAAAAACAAAATACATGAAGTACGTGTGTTTACCCAGCAACAAATTCGCTGTGATATCAACTGGTATAAATTAGCCTTGGCAGTGGTTTTAATCTTTAAAACTAAACTGTCAAAATAAAAAATTTCTATACTAGCTGTGTACGATGAGGACACAATTTTTAAAAATGTTATAAAAGTGTTTACTGAAAAGTGTTCGGTGACACAAAACATTTGCAGGGAGAGAGCGCATGTTGACATTTTATTGGGAGAGAGAGTTGCAAATTCCTGCTGAGGGCATTTCACTCAGTAAAACTTGCAAGTGAAGAACAGCTGATCGTGATAAAGAAAAGCAACAACAAAAACTAAAAAAATTTGAGCTATTAACCAATCAAAAAATCAACAGCTGTTTTGTTGCAAGTTTTTACTGATTCCTGTTTAACAGAAATTTTTTACTTTTTGCGTTTCGAGAGAGTTGTACGTCATTCTCACTTTACTGACACTTCTTTGCAAGTTTTGTCAACAAACACAGCTACTGTCTGACAGGAGAAGGCACCAAAGCAAAAACAGAACAGGAAGCGTGTGTGTGAGTATAAAGCACCGAATTGCTATCACGATCTATCACCTAATATAAATGCATCAGTTTATCGTTTTATTCGTTTTTGTATTCTTTCCAAGCAGTGTTGGGAGTTAGTCAATTAAATTTTTAATCAAATATTATAATTAATTTTTTAATTGTATTATGAAACAATTAATAATAATAATTAATAATTTTTTTTACAATTACCCGGGTAGTTCTTATTTGATTTCTTTCAAATATTCAATACAATTTACAGGGGCACAGACATTCACGAAAGTTATATTTGAAAGAAATCCAGCAAATTTTATGGCAAATATCGGTGATATAACCCACATGTTCTCACAGTAGAATTTCGTTGCAATATCACACAATGGTTTCCGGGTAGTATTATACCAGATTATGCCCGCTTTGAGTGTTAACTGTTAGTAAATCCATAAAAAAAATGAATTAATAAATTTTTAGTCATAGAGAAACACAATTAATAATTTATTAATTATCAATTGCGAACTTTGCAATTGGATATTTGTTAATTTTAACTTTTAATAATTACAATTAAAAATTGTTAATTGTAGAAGTTGCAATTAACAAGTAATTAATTGCTAAATAATAATTGTTTTCACAATTATAATTTGCCCAACACTGCTTCCAAGTTATAGGATTTTTCGACCCATTTCTTCAAACAGGAAATAATCGAAAGATCACTGGTGTAAGTACCAGGACAGCAAGTAAGTAGCAAAAAGGTTTAAAAAACTTTTTCTAGATCCCGCCAAGTTGTAGGAAAGTATCATCTGGGTACCACACATAGCTCCACTCAAAACTAATTGGAGAGACTATGAGAAACGATCATAGCATTCACCTGGAATATCTGTCCCCTTTAGGCGTGACATTAAAATTATTGTAGCAGTACTTCGCATTGCATTGGTGGCGCATGCATTTATGGAATGGAACGTGACGGGCCAAACAGAGTTATATTGAACTTGACAGTCCTTAACCAGATATGTATATGGTACGCTCCGGTACAAGCACCTTGCAGCCCGACTGCCGTGGTAGCGAAATCGGGGGTCGATGTGAATCTTACGACAAGCATACCTATTTTAGATATATTCACGCCCCACAACCCCGGAATAGACAGAAAAGGTGCAGAAAATACTCAAGGAAAGCTAGGCGTTGAAAATTTGAAGCCGCAACAGACCAGCAATTATTTCGACAATCGTTTCTTACACCTGCTCACTGTGAGCACAAGTCAACCCAGCGGAATACATGAGCGGTAGAGCATATATTGCGAGCATTGCGTAATGTCGCTCAAGAAGTAATCTGATGTCGGGAACGAAAGGACACTGCCTACAGGGCCACGGAGTGCGAAGCGCTGGAGATGCTAGTCAACAGGAATAATGTCAAAAAATTCTAAAAACAAAAATTCAGAAACCTTGTATTAGATTCTTGCTTTTAGAACAACGGCCTTTAGTGTATTCGCTACTAGGGAATGGCTCTGTGTCGAACTCTTTGATATAACCAGTGCGTTGAGCTATTACGTATACCCGCTACATACAGAGTGCAGTTCGTAGTGAGAGGATTTTACTTTTAAATTTTCTTTCTCAGACTTGAGTACCACTTATTCGTAGGATTGCGGGACTTGAGGGGACTTTGCTTATATAAAATTACTTAGTGCGAGGAACAAATTTATTGGCTCAAATTGTTGTTGTTAATTCCGGTTCCCTAGTAAAGGAAGTGCTTTACTATTTCGTGGCCCATTTTCCCTTTCTTTTTTTCAATTTTGAAGTAAGCGACCCGAGTGTGACACCCAATGATGGCAATGTCGTCAGCATACGTTAGCAATGCACGCTCTTATAAAATATTCTTTCCGTGCTGTTAAGTTATGCAGCTTGCACTATTTTTTGATCCTTCCCAATTCTTTCACTTATTTTTATAATATTTAATTAATTTAGTGAACAAAGGCAAGCCCACTTTTAACTGTCCTTTATATTTTACAACTGAAATGCTAAGTCCTCTCTCGACCATAAAAAATTACGCTTTATAAGGTGTCGAAAGAAGATGAGATGTCAACTTAAATTTAACAATGATCTGTACGAGCTTTATGCATAGTTCGGCAGCAGAGGAATGGTGAGGCCTCGACTGAGATGGAAAAATGGGTCTCGTATGACCAGACCTTCCTTGATGTTTCCCATGTGCTTCAGTTATCGTTTGAAAAGGATGACTGCCATGCTTTCATACGCAACGGTCGAAATCCCCTAGGCAGTTTAGAGCCAATAAATGGTAATGATGACTCTTCGAAATTTTCGAGCTATTCCCGCAAGACCACGACTCTGTCCAAGATGAAAAGCAATATTTTCTGTCCATCTGAACCGATCGTCCCAGTGGCCTAGTGACTCAAAACCTCAATACATAAACATTGATTCATGTATTAATTAATCATGTACATATATCAAAAAATCAAAACCGAAATCAAAAATAATCAAAAGTAATCAAAACAACTTTTTTTTATTACTTTTGATTTTTTTAATAATCGATTGAGTTTTTTTTTTATTTTTTTTAATTAATTGGAAATAATTAAAAGTAATGGTAATCAATAATTAAATTGATTCTTAAGAAAATAAATAATCAACCGGTAATCATTACGATTAGTAATCATTATTTAACAGGTCCGGTATCAGTGGTGCTCACATGTTTTTATATAGAAGTGTAAATCAAAATACAGTTAATATACTAAAGATTTTTTTGTTTACGAGGTGTGTTCAAAAAGTATAGCGAATTTTGTTATTTTTCAAAAATTATTTATTTATTCATGAATATCTATTTTGTCCCCTTCAAAGTAATCCCCATGAGATATTATACACTTATGCCAACGTTTTTTCCAATCTTCGAAGCACTTCAAAAAATATTTTTTTTGTATCTTGTTCAGCTCCTCCTTCGATGCCGTCTTTATCTCGTCAAGAGAAGCGTAACGTCGTCCTTTCATGGGCCTCTTCAGTTTAGGGAACAAGAAAAAGTCACAGGGGGGCCAGATCTGGGGAATACGGTGGCTGCGGCATCATTAGTGTGTTGTTTTTGGCCAAAAACGGCGACGATGTGTGAGCAGGGGCGTTATCGTGGTGCAAAAGCCAATTTTTGTTCTTCTTTGCACATCTTCTCGGCCTTCTGAGAACATTTTGTACCACCGATAAACGTTGCTTCGGTCCAAGGTAGCTTCTCCGTATGCCACAGTCAACATTCGGAATGCATCCGCGAACTTAATTTCGTTTTTCACACAAAATTTGATACAGGTTCTTTGATCCATTTTTTTGAATAGGTAAAAATCGAAGACGATCCAAAACACGTGCAAGCAAAGCAGCTGTCAACAATTAACTGAACATTCAAAATGGCCGAGCTTGTCGGCATAAGTGTGAGACATGAGTACCAACATAACGCCACAAAAAATTCGAAATTCGAATATACGTAACCAGCGAAAATTCAAAATTCGCGATACGTTTTGAACACACCTCGTAGTTGAGGAAATAAAAAAATGGAAATTTTGAAACTGTTTGGGGGCATCAAAAACACAGATCACAATAAGCCTCGAATTGGAAATTTTTAAAATTAACTATCTACACATTTTCCAGATTGAAATCAGAAAACTCCAATTGTATTTCAGAAAATGTTAATTGAATTTCGGAATAACTAATTGGACATCAGAATTTGTCATTTGGATTTAAGAAACGATTATTAGATTTCAGAAAAGTAAAATTGGATTTCAGAATATTCAATTGGAATTCAGAATGTGTGAATTGGAATTCAGAAATCGCTAAGTGGATTTCAGAAAATACCTTTGTGACTGTTTTTGCCATGTTAATACTTGGTTATGTATAAAGGCCATAGAGAATGCCAAAACTATTTGCTATGGAATAAATCAATTCCAAAATTTTCAGTTCAAATCGAATTGTCTATTTCTGAAATCCAATTCACACATTCTGAATTCCAACTACCTATTCTGAAGTCCAATTTTAGCTCTCTGAAATCTAATTGCCTTTTCTGAAATCCCATTAACATCTTATGAAATCCAAATAACTATTCCTAAATCCAAATGACAAATTCTGGAATCCAATTACCTATTCTGACAATTGACGTTTTCTGATTTCAATATGGAAAAGGTGTAGACGTGTTTTCTTGACCAAAAATCATCAATTTAAAATTATATTTAAAAATAAATTTTATATCCAGATTGTTTAAATAACAAGGATGGGTTCAGGCGAGGTTAGGTTACTTTTTCTAATCGTACGAATTCTTCTTGCTGATATATCACAATTTATATATATCCTCTCGGTATGTACATAGTTTTCAAAGTAGGATTGGGTGGATTCTCTTGAAGAATGTTGAATAAAATCTGTTTAAAGTACCATTTACCATGTAAATTAAGATAGTTAATTACAGAGATTTTGATTTTTAAAAAATTTTCATTTGAAAAAATTTGTTTTTGTTATTGTTAACATTGCTTCGCCCTGCCTAACTAGCACGATATCGCTGAGATAGTGGGAGTTTCAATAAGGTTGGACCAGTCTACCACATATAGGGCAAGTATTTGAAATGGTGGGGTTTAGTATGGACAAGTAAGAGTTTAGAGTGACTGTAGTCTCCCTAAAAATGACGCTCGCATTCTTCGGCGTTCATTAGAATTTACACATTTAGCAGTTTTTCTTCTTGATGAAGGTGAGACGAAGAAGAAGAAATCTCGGAGCAGTTCTGCCAGCGGTGTTACCCTGTCTTTACAAATTAGTCATCTGTTGTTCTTTTTTTCGGTTTTCCTCAGATTGTCTATGTTTCTACGATGAAGCTTTCATTTCTATTGGAACCGTTCTACAGATGTTATTGATCGTCTTTTTCCGACTGATTTTTGCGACCGAGTTTTGGCTCACATATTTCGGACCCTTTTAAACCAAGCTGTTCAATTAAACCTATTCGTACATCTTATAGGGTCTGGAATTTGGCTCCATACATCACCGTTTTAAAATTACGCCCCCATAAGTTCTCCTTTTTATATGTTTCATGAACATGAAATGGTATAACTTTAATAACCGAAATGATCAGGGCGATTGATCCGATCAACGGGTTTTGGGCTGTAACTATTGCAATTTGATAGCTAGGAACATACAATTTTGCAGCTACTGTACTTAATGGATTGGAGCAATATGCCTCTACAAACCATTTCATTTTTTGCACAGTTTGTATTTATTGTAAATGAAGTTCGCACACTTTCTTTCTACTGCAGCGCCGGCATCCAGTCACTTCATCAGCGGTGGTAAGGAGCGCTCCAGATATATGATCTCACTGCTTGCATATCCCAAAAGGTTGAGTAGTGATCTCAGAGAGCAGGTGTGAGAGTCCGTCGCGATTGCAGTTTTGCATTTGACGATGTCCTTCCGTGGAGACTGAATTGTCCGACTTTAGGTCAAAATACAACTTCTCTGCCCACACTGGCGTTAAAGTCGACCATCAAGATTTTGATATCATGTCGGGACCAGTATGCCTACCTCGGCCATATTCTAAACCCCTAACCGTTACCACAACAACAACAACACATACAGTGTTTCTTTTGGACTAATGTTACATTCCATTCGCAATATCATAGTCAGATTGTAGGGCAACGTTTGTTTAGCATGGACTATACACAAGATGAAGGAGGGCAACTTGTCATTGTTAATGGTCCCACCGGTGAATTGAGAATCAAACCGGAGCATTATAATGAAGTGCGCGGCTACATAATGAATATGTCAACTAATCAAATAGTTTCCAAAAACCGACTGTTTTCAAATCCACACGATGTGGCCCTAACCAGTGATTGAAATGTTTGTTGCTGAATTAAATTCGATGCGAATCCATACAATTTTGCACAAGACTGTAGCCAAATCGGTGTTGTTATCAGCAGCGAAAACGCTTTACACTAGTAGTCAAAGTATTAGCAACACTATGGGCCTAACTCGACCAGAATATCAAGTGGATGCAGGTTTGATAAAAACTTTAAAAAATACTACCAAGTCTGAACTTGGTGCTTCAGCAATAACTGAAGTCAATTAATCAATTAAAACGCATCATCCTGGAAGCAAGGCTATATACGAGGTGTGTTCAAAACGTATCGCGAATTTTGAATTTTCGCTGGTTACGTATATTCGAATTTCGAATTTTTTCTGGCGTTATGTTGGTACTCATATCTCTCACTTATGCCGACAAGCTCGGCCATTTTGAATGTTCAGTTAATTGTTGACAGCTGCTTTGCTTGCACGTGTTTTGGATCGTCTTCGATTTTTACCTATTCAAAAAAATGGATCAAAGAACCTGTATCAAATTTTGTGTGAAAAACGAAATTAAGTGCGCGGATGCATTCCGAATGTTGACTGTGGCATACGGAGAAGCTACCTTGGACCGAAGCAACGTTTATCGGTGGTACAAAATGTTCTCAGAAGGCCGAGAAGATGTGCAAAGAAGAACAAAAATTGGCTTTTGCACCACGATAACGCCCCTGCTTACGCATCGTTGCTTGTGCGCGACTTTTTGGCCAAAAACAACACACTAATGATGCCGCAGCCACCCTATTCCCCAGATCTGACCCCCTGTGACTTTTTCTTGTTCCCTAAACTGAAGAGGCCCCTGAAAGGACGACGTTACGCTTCTCTTGACGAGATAAAGACGGCATCGAAGGAGGAGCTGAACAAGATACAAAAAAAATATTTTTTGAAGTGCTTCGAAGATTGGAAAAACCGTTGGCACAAGTGTATAATATCTCATGGGGATTACTTTGAAGGGGACAAAATAGATATTCATGAATAAATAAATAATTTTTGAAAAAACACAAAATTCGCGATACTTTTTGAACACACCTCGTATGTGGCGTTGCCACGCTATGTTAGTGTCTGCTTTGGCATTTATAATTGCACATCGCCGTAAATGAGGTAATGAATCAGTAAGCGTAGGCCCATCTAGTGAATTGGTGTACCAAAAACTGGTAACTTCCAGTCAAAATATTTTCGTAAAATGCTCTTAAAATAAAGTTAGAAGTACATTCTTAGTTTGCAGCTTTATATTTTTTATTTTTTTTTTTTGTTTGTATTGTGTATTAATTGCATTTCTGATTTTATTTTTATGTACGTCTTCAAATAATATAGCATATCTCCCTAAATTTTCAAACATTTCAAATAAGTGGTAACTCTGTGAAAAGCTCCTAGTGGCAAAACTTATAGCGGTATTCTGTAAGTCTGTCTCATCTCAAGTCACTAAATTTGAGATTTTTCATTAGAGACAATTTTTGTGACTTCAGATGATTTCGGTATTCTGTAAGAGAAATCAAAAAACGTTCACCAATGATATGTGGTGAAAACACACTTGCATACTGTAGGGTTATATACTTGCGTTATATATTACTTTATTAATTTTTAAAATGGTTTTTGGTTCACTGTTGTAAAATGTTAAATATCAAAATGAAAAATTTCTATTCAATTTCGACTCTTTAAAAATACAGACATAATTTTTATTAAAATAAATACATATTCAATAATTTATTAATGTTGATATACATACATCTCAAGTACAGCAATTGACAATGGGTGTATAGATATCGCGATAGCCCAGGTAGTAAGCGTCTCTAGTACAAAGTGAGCGACGAAGGTTCGCGCCTAGGATCGCGAACAATTTATTAGTTTTACTTTTTATTTTATTTTTTGTTAGTTAAATATTATTTTTTTAAATATATAAATGTTTCTACACTTGAAATTTATAGTTTTTTTAATTTCTTTAATTTTTAACCCAATATTTTACTGTTTGTGACCTGCCTAGAGCCAGCTGACAAATTAGTGA
Organism: Merzomyia westermanni; assembly: GCA_949987695.1. Classification (NCBI taxonomy): domain Eukaryota; kingdom Metazoa; phylum Arthropoda; class Insecta; order Diptera; family Tephritidae; genus Merzomyia; species Merzomyia westermanni. The sequence continues at coordinate 71,980,822 of OX465290.1, forward strand.
CTATTTTTTTGAGACTAGAGATGTGAGACAGCTTACTGAATACCAAATTGTATCAATATTAAAATTGACCACAAAATGTCTCTATTAGTGACTAGATACTAGTTACAGAATTCACCTATTAAGTACGAGAGAGCATATGACCTATGTTCATGGGTTCATCGAACTTGGAAAGTCGTTTCTGAGATAAAAGCCGGGATAAATGCCAAAAAATAAATATAATATCAGCAGGTGGCCACCCTAGAGGGTGACTCTACCTAGAAATGTTTTTTACTGAAATATGACGCAAAGTACCTTTCGTTTGATATCCATATTGGTATATTACATTTCATTAGAAAAAGAATCAGATAGGTGGCAGCCCCATAAAAGCATCCTTAGACGCAGAAGGAAATTTCATCCAAATCGAGATAGTGTGGATATACAAATATTCAACAATAGTTCGTTTAAAGCCATAAGATCTCCTTAAACACAATATGAAATTAAAAAAATTATATTTTTTTTTTCAATACAGCGGGACCTAATTTATTAAATTTTTTTTTTGCCTATGTTAGTTAGGTAGTTTATACATAGCAATTAATTACAATCTAAGTTAATATGTATTTCATTAAGTATACATTTTTATGTATGTAATTATGTAAGCAAAATCAGAATCATTTTATATAGATCAAATTATTACACGTTTTTTATTGAACACTTTATATGTATGTACGTTAGACTGGGTCGATTTATAAACCGATATCGCGCCATCGATTTTTCGATAGGTTTTGGGCTCAGGAATGGGTTTTAGGACTTGTTTTGGTCGAAAAATCGACTTTTCCAAAACCCGAAAATAAAATTTTTTTTCAAAAAACTGTTATCGCCAACGTTTTTAGCGCATAATTTTAAGTGGGACAGGAAATATGAGAAAAATTCGTTTTCATCGAAAACATTTTTGCATGTACGAGTATGCTGAAAAAACCCTTAAAAAATATTTTTTTTTTTCAAAAAACTGTTATCGCCAACGTTTTAGCGGACATTTTTGGGTCGGACAGGGTATACTTGAAAATTTTAAAATCAAATGAACATTTTTTTAGTAGGTCATGAAAAAAACCTTACAAATCAAAGTCAAAAAAATGAAATTTCTCAGGCTCAAAAATTATTTTTTTGGGTATACGTAGTGGAACTTTTTTTTCCTGAGCCCAAAACCTATCGAAAAATCGATGGCGCGATATTGGTTAACTTTCGTCCATACAAATCGACCCTCCCTAATGTACGTATTTGTGTTTATACATTGTAAACAGACCCTATAGGCAATAAACTTAAAAAAATATAAAGTAAAATTCATCAAGAAACCTCAAACAACTCACCCAATACTAAATATTTTACACTTGGGCTGAATAATTATTTTTTAAGAGCTTTTAAACAAATGTCGTTACAACAACTAACAACAACAACCTTCAATTGACTGGAAATTCGCATGCATGTACTAATATCTAGTACAAAAAGATGCTAGTACGAGATTCATATCCGGAAAAGGACTGCCAATTTCCGTATAACCATGTTTGGTCCGCCATTTGAAATTTTATAAATGGATGGGCCGACTAACTAGGAGGTACAGAAATGCGCCAAAACCTTATTTTTTATTTTAGAAAAGTATCGCAAAGCACTGCATGAGCTTGCGCGCACATCAGATCTATCCACCTGTTGTCAGATGCATCCAAGTTTAATATCAAAGATTCTGACACACCAAAAAGTATTGTAAACAACAATAGAGTTGGGCAATTTCGTTCAAATTGAAGATCGGACGAACTAGTTCTTTTTTCAAAAGTGTACTACTTCGTTTACTCGTTCAACCCTTCACTACTAATTTTTCTTTTGGGTCAGTTTGTATATCCATGTGCATTGGAAACAAGCGAAAAAGATTGGACACGAACGACGGTGCGGAACTCCGTTCACTAAGTAAAATTTATTGTGATAATAAGAGTCAATATCGAGCACCATTTATTTTGAATAACTTTCTTTTTCCAAACCAATATTTAGTTGGGTTGACATAAAGCAAATTTTACTTTGCTTTTGGTTGCTATTGCTTTCTGCCACAGGAGCACTTGAACTCCTTACATTAGCGTTGTACACAAAGATTGCCCAACATTGTCAATCTTTGAACTAGGTTGAACACATTTGCACGCCGTAGTTCGTTCGTTCAGTGAACTGAGTCGTTCAATTGAACTAGTTCGTTCGCGAACTACACAACTCTAATAAGGAATACCCCTAATTCTAGTGTGGTAACAACATTCTTTTTACCGGTAAAGACAAATTTGACAGCGAATACACACATTCTGTAAACATATCAGTTTTTTCGTTTTTGATAGCGTTGCTATGTAATCCAGAATCGCGGTGACATGAACTGCTGTTAGATTGTCCTCCACGTACATAATTAATGGTTACGCTCAGAATCGACCGGTTATTCTCTATTGCGCGTTTCCATGCACGACAGAATCGCGGTTACGTGAACTGAATTATCTATGGTAACTATTTTCGGCTAGACCATCCTCCGGGTACAAAATTACCGGTTTCTCTCAAAATCGACCGGTTAATTCAGATTTTATTATTTATTTAAATTGTATAAGATGTTTTTTGTAAAGGCATTAATATATTTATTTTTAGTTATTTTAGCAAACTGAAATTAAACAGTAATTACTTGTTTATAAACTCGCTTAAATTGTAAGAATTAACGTTGCGATTAATTTGCCTGTGCTTGCGAAAATATATGTATGCGCATATGTATACACATGTGTACATACTTTAGTAGCAACTATCAATAATGTACAAACATTTTTTTCACTTTATACATATTGTTTAATTACAATAGAGCTGCTTTTATTAATTTTCTTTGCTTTCTTTTTTATCCTCTTACAAAATCACTATTAAACTTATTCGCACTACCCTGGCATAATACAATGCATATCTAAGTGCATGCAGACATGTACAAATGTATGTAAATACATGTATATAATAAATTAAAAACTAAATATTGTATAAACTATTAATTGTGTGTATATGCTGTTTTAGCAGCGTTTTCAATTTTAAGGTGTATTTGTATGTATATATATAAGCAAAATCGAGAAGTCAATTTTTTTGTTTTTGTTTTCTCTCAGTTTTGCACATTTGTTAATCCAAGACATTTGACCACAAGCAGCACATGCATTAACATTTACAAATTCGCTTACAGTTACTTTACTACAGGCGCAATGGGTTAACGTTTATTAAACAACGTTGTCTTATTTACTTATATGGTTTGTTATTATGTTTTACGTCGCCTTTTTATTTTTACTAAAATTATTGCTATTTACATTATTTCTTAATTGTCGTTCGGCTTAGGTTTGATGTGGCACAACTCTTCGAAATCACAATTTGAGATTATTTTGGTATATTCCTTTTTAAACGTTTTCAAGCTGCAGAGGTCGTCATTTTGTGGACAGTCTGGTAATCGAATAGGGCGTTCTTGATGCAATGTTAGTACCATCGGCTCCTTTTCATTAGCACATCTGGAAATAGGAAATGTATTTATGAGATTCGCACAAACAAAACAGGTAATAATTCATCACATACTCAAAGAGCACAAAAGCTAAATTTGTTGCAAAAGCGTCGATCTTACTGGTATGCCATGCGCGTTCACGTTTGAAGTCACGAAACGTTAAAGGTTCATTATCTTTATAGAGTCCAAGATGAGCCAAGACTTTTAATAATGTACCGGAATGGGTAAAATAAAAAGTAGCATTTGGTTTTTTGGAACTTGGACTGAGAAGAAAAGATAAACAAGTTAAAACTAATATAGATTTCGAAGAAAATTGTAAAACTTAAATTGATTTGAAATTCACATTTAAATTTATAGAGGTTAAAAAATATATCAAATTATTTTCGAGAATAGGATTTCCAAACCTAGTTTTTAACACTAATGATGATTTTTTAAGCTAAATTGCGAATACACTTTGTATACCTTTATATTTTTGAATACAATTTCGGATTTTTCAAAAACGCCCTATTTAAAAATTTGAATGAATAACACTATCTCAGAATTTTTTCAACTATGCCATATTTCAGCTGAAAATGTGTTCAATTTTTATTGACGCCCTGGGCCGAGCCAGCACCGGCTACGCAATCCATCATTTTCTAGATTGGGCCTGAATCTTTTCTATATCTTATTATATGCTCTTGCCAAAATAATTTGTTTCAAGATTACTTTCTACTTGCTTCGAGTAACAAACTAAAATTAAAACAATCCAAAATTTGTAAGCAAATTGCTTTGAGAACTTACTTAATATATTCAAACATATTTTCAATGGCCGCACAAGCCATACGATGGGTAAGTTCGTAACCATAGCCGTCATTCCAATAATATTCGAGATCTTCGAAAAATTCTAAAGCTTTTATTGTGTCCTGATTGAAGAGACTACACCACACAGATGGATCACGTCGACGATTCCAAGCAGTCTCAAAACCACAAATTGTATAGATGAGCTGCGCCTCTTCGGCTGTAATATTTTGGATTTGTGTGCGATGGCGTATGTAATTAATAGCATCTAATATTTCGGGTTCTTGCAGAAATAGTTTAGCGTTATGAAATGTCTTTGGATTGTTATCAACATCAACCTGCCAGCGATCGCAAAGTTTATAAAACTGCATATAAAGTAAATGAAATGTTAAAAATTATACAAATATGGAAATACAGTAGAGCTCTTGATAACTGACTAATCTATTAATCGACTTGCAATAGTGTCAATAAATGAAAATGTAATATTTGTTTTAAAAAGTAATCGATTATCACTAATCGACTTGTTGTTCGCATTCTACTAGTTGATAGATTCGAGTATTCTTTAACTAATTTAATTTGCATCTCTTATTCTGCCGTTGTGTTGACGTTAACAGATGCCCTATTCGAATGGAACTGATCTACACTTCGCTTATAGACGTCGTCGCGTAGAGTCGGCAAAAATATCCCTGCATCTCAACCAAATTAAAAAAAAACAGACTGTACTTTTGGTTGAGATGTAATTTTTGGACTTGAGGGATTTTTGTTTGCTTTCTCCAAAAAGTATTTTCGTTATACTACTCAAGATAAACAACTCAACATAACAAATTAATCCTATATTTAAAAAAAAAAAAAAAAACTTCGACTTAAATAAAAATTATGACAAAACTGCATATCTGAGATAACGGATCTCAGCAATAAACGGGAATCTTCAAACGGAACAAATTATATGGGGTGATCGCTTCCATAAACGCATGGAATACATATAACCAAATATATTTTGGTGTCGTTTTAAAATTAAATAACGTTTCAACACAAATAAAGAATTATCTAAAATACTTTGAAAAAAATACATTTCAAAAATTGCTACCTGGCTAATACAGATGTATAATCTATGACAAAACCTTAATATAATTATTGAACATAACCTGGCTAATACAAATGGAGAATCTATGACATTAAAATTTTCATGTTGATTATGTGCGAAAGCCAATTTAAATATTTTACAAACATAACTTGGCATATATAAAAGAAAGAACTACAAACAAACTAAACATTTTACAAGACAAAAAACTATAGTGTATGATATAACCGGCATTTTGAGGGACAAGAGAATACCCCTGCCTAAAAATAAAATAACATTAATTTTTCATGTTGATTGTGTGCGAAAGCCAATTTAAATATTTTACAAACATAACTTGGCATATATAAAAGAAAGAACTACAAACAAACTAAACATTTTACAAGACAAAAAACTATAGTGTATGATATAACCGGCACTTTGAGGGACAAGAGAATATCCCCGCCTAATAAGTACGTCACGTGGAAGTACTCAAAGCCACAAAAAAAAAAAGGAACTGATCTAAATCGCCTTAATAAACTGCTGGAGTCCAGGTGTTGATACAATAAAAAAGATCTTGAGCTCGTAAAACTTACAAAAAAAAAAAAGGGAAACTTTTAATTTATTCTATTATAATTATTACATAGATAAATACAAATACAAAATATTGTAATTTTCAAAACGGTAGTATTCGAATAGTGACAGTTAGTCGAATAGTCGAAATCGAATATTTGCGATTCGATGTTCAAACAGTCCAATATTTATTATGTTGGCCAAATAATCGATTGTAAAGAATAAGCCTAAAAGAGAACTACTTTGTTGTTCTGGGTTTTGAGGGATTTTACAAAATGCTTACATTAGTTGTGTTTGGAAAACTTAATTCCAATCTTATAGATTCCAAAAGAACTAGAAAAGGGAGGGTGACTAGTATTCATATTAAGGCATTTCAATACTGACATTCTACCCTGCAATTCTAGTTAAAAATAATTTAGAGAACTATATCCCAATTTACATTTCACTTTTGCAAGATTTTAAGAAAGTAAATAGTTGTTTGCAATCAATTCCTTTAATATTAATATTTGAGTGGAGAATGAGCAAAACTGATAGTGCGTTGTAAATAGTTGGAAATTTATATTGTAATTGTGATAATGTTTTTATGTGTTATACCTGCAGTGGGCTCATACACGACGACCGTATTATCGACACAACCCACAGATATTGCAGGTTTGTATGAGTGAAACGACAAACAAGTCGGATAACCAATTTTTGTGCCCATAAATCCTTCATTACCGCGCAACGTATTCAATGCTCGTCCACTTTCCTGATACAACGCAATACCTTGCGCACTTCCACATGCCACTATATCAGCCGATGGATGACTAGCAATTACGGCTACATCAGAGCCTGCCTCCCAAGTAGTAACAGCAGCTGCTTGTCGTAAATCAAAGATACGCATACGTCCCTGTGCACAGCCAGTGATGAGCAAAGGCTGGCTCTCCTTTAGACAAGCAGATAAAATGGCACCAATGTGTTCACGAAATACGCATACACGCGCATCTTGTGGTGATAGACGTTTGTCAAATAGACGCACACTGCCATCAACACAACCTGCCACAACAATGCTGCTGTTGACATTGGATGAGAATGGCGCCAGTACGCGTACGCTTGTCTCGCTACCAATTGGTATGTCACAGTGTTTCAATTCACGTTCCACATCCCAAATGCGTATGAAGCGTGAAGTGCCACCACCCACTACCAAATGCTGTCGACATTGCTGCCAAGCTGTAACTATACCGGTACGCAGCATATCACGACGATGTTTTAGCGATGATGAGCCGGAACCAGTACTAGTGCTCATGCTGTAGGAACTTGTATTATAAGCGGAATTTATTCCTGGAAGGCCTTCGAATGCGGTAATAAGGCGCGATTCAGATTGATCACCAGTGCCTGTTTGCCACACACGTATAACGTTATCTTCATGTCCTGCCAATATTAAACCAATGTCATGTGCATTGAGAAATTCAATGGCACTCACGCGTGACTTTAAACTTTGTTGTTGCAGGTGATGTTGCTGATGATATTGCATATGCGAATATGGTGATGATGACGAAACAACATTGCCCGATTCACCAGCGCCGCTACCCGCTTGTGGAACATAAGAACGCACCGAATTCCGTGCCCAATCATAGACTAGTACTTTTTCTTTATAGGCGACAGCAACTTGTGGTTCATATGGCAGCAATTTGACAATGGCAGGTGTATGCTGGGTCTTTAGCAAGCATGTTTGTGTATCGATACGTCCACCACGTACATGTTGTTCTTTCGCTCGTCGGCGTAACAGTTCGTTACGTTGGAAACGGAAATGACGCGAGCGTAACTCAGGTGAATTTTGATCTGGTGGAAAAACTTGTTGACCCTCTGTACCCTCGATGGATGCATAGCGATTCTTTCCTGGACGCATGAAATACGAATTAGCCCATGATATGAACTCTGTTTGTAGTATTGGCTTCAGCGCTGTAGATTTCGGTTCGTAATTTTCGCTCATACTGCTGCGTGCCGAATGTGAACCCTCACCCCCACCTCCGCCACTATTGCCAACGGAACTGATATTCAATCCAGCAACTGAATTCATTACAAGGCCAACACGATTGCCGTTTATGGGTCCACAGCTATCTGTCTCATCGCCCACCGAAGTAGTGCGTAATTTACGTTGTAGTGTCGCTTGATGGTCGCTCATCACATTGGCAGCTATAAGCTTGTTGTTCCGCAGCTTCGCCGACCAATTGCTGGCATTTTGATTACCCACTTGTGCGTTGACGCCACTAACAGGAGGTGATTCACCACTTAAAAAGTTTCCGCGTGTTGACGGACTCGGTGGCAAACTAACACTTGAAATGCACTTATCACTGGTAGCCTCTTTGGCTGTAATCAAATCAACAGATTTATCACGCAGATAAGCGATGATCTTTTGCGCTGTCGCCGCCACTTCGGGAAATGGATCATGACCTAAATTGTAAATGCCTTGCCATAAACGTAAAAATATCGAGTGGAATGGTATGGCGTTTGAAACCATATTTGATATTGAGCTTGAACTAGCTCCACGTCGCATGGAAACATGACGTTCGAGACTGTGTGTAGAATGATGTACAACTGAAGCTGGTGTCCCGACCATACCATGAGTTACACTAGCGCTACGTTCGCTACCACTTACTAAAGTGGCGGTTAGCGCCAATGAGGGATTCGAATTGTTCATTTGCTCTTGCATATAAACGGAGACAAATTGGGATTCAAATAATAACACCATCCATTGAAGGGCAGCAGCCAACTCTAAACGCACTAGCGGTGACATATCCTCTCCTACTGTGTCCAATAGTGTTATAGCGATAATACGATCTATATTATTCGCATGCTCTTCACGATCGGTTACGGAACTGATGAAAGTGCCTAAAGCAAAAACTGCGGCTGCACGGACTTCTGGTATGGGATCCTTTAGTAAGGGATAGAGTTTTTCGTGTGCCAGATCGCGCGCGCCAGACCAACGGGCTTTTTCAAAGTTCTGCCAAAGCATGCCTAGAAGTAAATCGAGGAAATATTGTGAAAACAGTTTTTTATAAAATAATTGAAGATCTGTAGTTGGTATTTGCGGTTTTGGAAGATTAGCAATGCTCAGTACAAGCGCCCGTCCAATAACAGTAAGCTATTAGGGACTTCCAAAAACTTTTGGACGCCAAGATTCCAATACCACCAAATTTCAGAAATTATATACTTACCTAAACAAATGGCCAGCCATTGTCGCAATAACCAGCTTTCATCGTTAAGTTGCTCCAAGCAGATCGAAACTAACGAGCCCTGCAAAGCGCTGGTTTTGCCCAATAAAAAATCGTTTACGATACAAGCCAACACAAACGCCGAGAGTGTGCGATGTTCCTTTGAAACACTCATGTCCTGCAGCACTGATAGGAAGTACTTATGCTCTTTAACTAAATCTACTTGACAATTCGGATCAACAGCCAGTATTTTAGCCCATATAAATACGAGTACTGGACGCAACTCTTTCGCTGAGCTTTGCAGCAATTTAAGTACGTAAGGAAATATGCCCACACCAAGTGCTAAATTTACAGCCCAAGGACCAAGATCTAGAAAACGAGCTAGAAGTTCTAAAGCGCGTAGACGATGCACCTGAGACAGCAGCACTTGTAAAACGATAGGTAATTGCTCGGGTGGCGAACGGGATTCCGATTCACGATCTAACCAAACTTGAAAAGCTGTTAGCTGCTGTTCGAAAAATGGTAACTGTCGATATGGTGCACCCTTCTCCAATATATCGGGCAACTGTTGCAAGGCAAAGTCAACAACCAAATCCCAAGCGGACCACATATGATGCCGGAAGCAAGGCGGCAATGCTGGATGCGAAACGGGTGTACAATCATGTGAACGTAAAATGCGTTCGCCCAGCAAAAAGTTACGAAAGAGGCTGGCGACAAGTAAATCTTGACGAAACAAACGCTGAAATAGGTCACGTGGTAATGTATTCCAGGCAATTGTGTCAGTGATAGCGGTAAAAATCCAGTTCAATTCACCCATCATGGTACGACGATCGTTCACCTTTCCAGGTATTTTATCGACTTGCTCACTTTGTATATGTGGAACTAGTTCGAATTTTTCTTGCATTGTATACCACTTGAGTGCTATATTAATGGGTGTGGTTAAGCATGAAGTGAATAAATCGGCGGGCAGATTAGCATTCATGGGCAGTATCTCACCTACAGAACAGGCAGCCAAATGTATACAATTTTTATAGCTCACCAAAGGTGGTAACATAGGTGGCGTTTGGCCAGGTCCCACCCGCTGACCCGATTTTTCTAAATCACGTTCATGTTGCTCAGCAAATTGTTGAAATGATTTTATAATAATGCCAGCATTTGAACAATCGTAAACATAAATCGATGGTGCACCCATCCAACTTTGTAACTCAAATATACTCAATGGTATGTATTGCGTAAATGTTTTATTGAATACCCAAATTTCACCATTGGCTGTTGGCTGCGGTACGCCATGACCATTATAGTGAAATAGAATACGTTCTCCTTTTGCATTGCGACGCAATGAGGTGCATAATTTCTTGACATCTTCTGCTGTGGGATCCTGACATTTCTTATAACGTGCACGAGGTTGCCAACGTTCATATTGCATTTGTAGATTATTGCCGATCAATTCCATTGCTTTGGGGGCGGACACAGATGAAGGATCGACCCAACATTCTAAACGTGAACATGGTTGTATTTTGACTACATCGGGTGGATCAATGCCTATGTTGAGGCACAGCACCAAAACTACACTTGCCGTTTTCATGCGCTCTCTTATACGCCACGCCACAGGTTTGCACTTAATTCCTTCTATCCTCTCTTGATGGCGTTTGGCTTGAAAGCAAAGTGGGCAATGTTTGTCGGGTACTAATATACCTAAAGAACCATTTGTGAGCTGCTGCAACAATGGTAGCATTTGTTGACTATCAGACATTGATGTCTTACGGCTAGTTGCTCCAACTCCACTGGTACATATAGCAACACTGTTACTGCCGCCTCCAATGACAAAAGAAGTACCTAAACGCGCATAATTACGTGCACTATCCATTTTTTTTTTTGGCGTTCTTAATTGCTGCGCTGCAACTGTACACTTCTCAAAACACACTCGGCGAATGTTAGTAATTACCTACAAAAGGGTCGGATTTTAAATGACCGTGACCGACGTAAAGTCGACTTTGTTCTTCACATTCAGCACTAAAATTTAGCCATAGAAGTTTTATTTTTCCGGCTTTGTTAAGTTTTAGTACAGTATAAGTTTGCAATGCCTCATGAACGGCTTTTAAATAATTTTCTCCTCCAGACCTGCCCTAGAGCTTGTGCTGGTGCTCCGTAACAGCTTAGCAAATAACCAAATTTTTTATTCAGTTTTAAATATTAAACAAGTCAAAAGCAACCTATTTTGGGTTTACGTTGTTTCATTTCACTTTCTGCGCATTTTGTATGCATCCGACGTCATAAATGTATAACTTCTATTTAATTATGTTATTTTTTTATTTTTACAATTACAAACCACGTTAGACTGTAAAATACGCAGCATTCTTTCATACCTTCCCAAAATTGACATTTGTCTATAGTTTTATTGTCTATTTTGCCTTTTTGGCATTTCGCGGCATTTATGCTTCCGGCAGTGGATAGAGTTGCCATAACTATTTCGACATATTTCCAATGTTGTGTGAAAGGGATATATAAAACTATATCCCTTTCACACAACATTGGGAATTCACCACACATTTAACACGACGTCACTGTTACAGCTGATTTTATTATTGTAAATAAGGGTAATTGTTTCCTTTAGAAGACAACTGCTAAAACATGTCAGAAGTTATCGGGAAAGGTATCAAAAGACGCGTTTTGACCTCGGTAACAATAATCCGGAAGCGGATTTTCGAGTTTTTGTTTCAGTGAAGAGATATGTGCCATCAAAGTTAAAAATTTTCTGTTATTTTCATGTGGTTGTTGTAATCACAGATTAGGGTGTACCGAAAAGTGCACAAAGTGTGTTCTGCGCAGAAATATTGTGGACCGCGTAGCCGGTGTTGGACCGGCTAAGGGTTATTTTTTTTAAGCGCGGCCGAAGGCCGCCTACGCAGAAAGGAATTCTGCACATAAATACCTTGGATGAAGCCCCCTATTTGGGATCGGACCTGGGTAATTTTTGGGTTTTTTGCGAATAACTTTTCACCGAAACAAAAAATTGAAAATCCGCTTGCGGATTGTTGATACCGAAGTCAAAACGCGTTGTTTGATACCTCTCCCGATATTTTTGAACGTGTTTTAGCAGTTGTCTCCTTTTATTAGAATTATATCAACATGCCAAAATATTTGCCGCGTTCAATATTTTCGCAAAAAGTAGAATTACAGAAATTAATACTGCTAAACAAAAAATAATATATACGTATATTGTTCTGTTTGTTGAAAAATTAAAAAAAGGAAAGGGGATGAAGTTACAACTGATAACATGAACAAATGCTGCTGCTAAACGCAATAGTTGGTATTTCTATACGACAGCACGTAACTGCTAATGTACGTCCAAAAATATCGGGAAAGGTATCAAACGACGGGTTTTAACCTCCGTATCAATAATCCGAAAGCGGAAATTCGATATTGTGTGTCTGCTCAGAGATATTTGCAATTAAAGTTAAAAATTTTATGTCATTTTCATGTGGTTGTTGTAATCGCAGATTAGGGTGTACCGAAAAAGGCAGAAATTTTAAGTTAAGTAAAACTGCATTCACGGTAGGAAAAAAATTCAGCACACTACAGGAAAAAGAGAATGGGAGGTCGACCCTAATCCCGTCGGTGGTGTATCGGCCGAAATTGCAATGGGTTAGGGGGATTAATCTGGCACGGCTGGGATCAATAATCTACTACTACTAGCCCTGTAGGTTAGGGGCTTAGAATATGATCGAAGTATGTATTTCTGCCGTAACAGGCGACTAATATCCAAATCAACACAAAGTGCTAGTACCACCGCCGCATTCTAGAAAAACCGCGTAACGCACAAATGCAAAATCGCATTGGTTTGAAAAATAATTAAAAGAATGGATCTTGAGAGAACTTTCTCCACAAAGTTAATATTCCTCTAAAAAATAAAGAGTTTGTAGTGCCAAAACAGCCAAGCTGGGATATCACTTACGCGGTTTTGCCTTTATGCGTGACACCGACGATTTGAATGAAAAGTATTCCTTTATGAGCATTAAACTGTAACTGACAAGAAAGCATGTAATCCGATCCTAGTTTCCATCTCATTAACCTATATCTAAACCATTATAATTGGTTCAAACTCACCCTCAGTACCGGATCCTTATGTGATGCTTCTGGATATATCACCTCCCCTATCCGGTGCCTTCCAAAAAGTCCAGTTGCAAAACTTTGTGCGCTCAATAAGGTACGTTGTGTCTTTGTATATTTAAAATAATATAAATTGGGATCGTATTGGTCAGGTAACAAATTTGGAAAACGTTTTTGAATACGTTCCGCCAACTCAATCATTTCATCTACACCTTCTGTTGTAAGATATTTCTCTTCATCGCTACTAACATTGAAATGCCAAAGTCGCAATCGAGTTAATTCGTCGGGGCATAGGTTAGTACGTGGGTTCAATAGTATTTGCTCCTTCAACCGTAAAAGCTTTGACTTTGCATCCTCAATATTCTTTTTGCTGGGATTTCTTGTACCATGACGAATAATTGACCACATGCGTGTTGGCTCACAGCCTGCAAATAATAGATTTTGTTGCATGAATTAAAGAATACTGGGGCATGTGGCATTCACTTTACCTGGATAAGTGATTGGTTTGTCATTTAAGTTAGCCACTACACGATAAGGTGTTTTTGTTGATAAATGAGATTCAATTTGATGACGCTTAAGATTTGAACATTGTGGCTCTTCTTGATTCCTAGATTGGGTTGGATCAGAGTCTCCCACTGCTTGCGACACAAAAAACAGTTTGACAACCAATAAAAACAGATAAACCGGAGTAGCTAGCATTTCTGCAGTATTCTATTTTATAACTTGCAGAAAATTGTCAGTTTAATAAAAAAGGAAATTCGTTACAATTATAAAAAAAAAGAGGACAACACAAATTATACGTTTCACAGGGGCTAGCAGAAGTAATAAATAAATAGCGCGCAAGGAGAAACGTCAAATTTGTAAACAAATTCCAGGTGTAGAATGCCCAAAAAATAAAAGTTTTTTATAAATACCCCACTCTCGCAGTTTGGAGGCATTTTAGAGCCTTAAAGCACCCTACCCTACCGGACAATCCTGATGCACATCAACACATATAGACATTTGACTGATCAGTGACAATTCAGCTAATACTTAGGGGGACGACACACATACACAAATGGCTCACATCTCTACCGGACAGCTGTTTGATCAGTGACAGGTGAGCTGATACTCAAGTACTAGGTAGTGAGGCATCAGAATTGTGTTAAGATTTCTATGGTGGTGGTGCAAAATCTTATCAAAACATTTGTGTACGTGTGAGCCATTTGCGTATGTGAGTCGCTCCACCTAAGACCTGAGTATCAACTAAGTTGTCAATGATCATTCAAATGTCTATATGTGTTGGTGCGCATCAGGATTGTCCGGTAGGGACGTACACAAATGTTTTGATAAGATTTTGCACCACCGTCATAAAAATCTTATCACAATTTTGGTGCCTCACTTCCTAGGACCTGAGTATCAGCTGAGCTGTCATTGACCAAACAGCTATCCGGTAGGGTACTACAACAGTAACGCTCATTTGATGTGCCACATAGCTATAAGCACTTCAAAATTTTTAAATAATATATTGGGGACAAAGTGAAAAAGTGCTTTAGTCCTTATACTATATACACACTATCTTGTTTTGAAGTGTATTCTCTTTTACGAGGCAAAACATGTTGTAATCCGGTATTTTCGCGTCGTAAAATTGTCCCCGAAAACATAATGAAAACGGCCCGTTCTATTCCAAAACAGCATCGGAACCATTTCCAATCAGTTTCGGCTGTAACATACATAAAGCTCTTCCCCAAAGGCTTCGTTGGCTGGGTCATGTAATACGAATGAAGAAATAAATATGTGTAAGATCTCCTAATTTGCCCGGGGGATCTTCTACTGAAAGTACTAGTTTGGCGACAAACCACTAAACTACGCTGCTATGTCGTTTGGTGACAAACCAGCAGTAAGTCGTGATACGTGACGATAAGCCCACCGATTATCTTTTAGTTTGTTATCAACATTTCTTAAAATTAAGGCAGCACCTTGGGTGAAATAATTCTTCTATGTAGGAGTAAGCATTACTAGAGGATTTAGTCGGATATAGACGTTTCTTGTGCAGCAGGTGTGAACATTGCAATCTATTATCGAACACCATATTGCAAGAAAATCGCCCAGGCGGTTAGATGACCATTTAAAGAAGAAGATATTGCAAGAACGTGGCGCCGGTAATGCGTTACTTCTCTCTGCTTTATGGCCTATAGGTCAATTCTGTAACTATTTTAACGCCAGGTGTTAGCGTTAATTTCGCTTAGCACCATTTTTAACGTTTTTCTCTATTCGTTAAGTTTCAACCACACGAAAAGTGTTTAGACTTGTGGTTAGGTGTCGCGACTTAATTTGATGATATTTAAAAGTGTGTTAACATAGCTCCTCTATGTCCTTTTGACATATTTTCGAAAAAAAATTGTCTTTAACAAAAAAAACTATATAAAACAAAGTTCGTCGAGATCCTGTGGATTCTATTAATGCAGTTAAAATACTTCCAATAATTGGAAAAATTAATTTGCGCTTGGAATTGTTAACATATTTCTAAAAATAAAATTTAATTAAATAAAAATAAAATAAGAGAATTAAAGAAAAAAAATTCCCGAGATCCTAAAATCGAACTTGCGTTGTAATCTGAGATGCCACATATGACAATTAGCTGTTTCCGTTAGAAGAGCCTGATGACAGTGTTGGATGAGGGGTGACATCCATCGCTACAACAACAAGAACAACAATTAGCTGTATCTTAGTGTTAAGGCAAGTTAGAGAATCGCACTTTCTATAAGCACAAACACCAAAACCTGGCGAGAAGCTTAACGCTCGTCGAGTGGTTAAAAGTTACAGAATGGGCATACTGATATTGCTATTCTGACTCCGTCAAAAGCCGGTGATGGCACTTGGATTCAGTCATCATTGGTTGAGGTATCGAGCTCATTATCTTATATTTTACAGTGATTTCGAGACTCCCTATATACGGTCTAAGCCATTGTAGATGATTCTATAGGACAAAAACTGACCGAGAAAATAAAAAACTCTATATTCGAAGTGGTAGATGACTGTGATCTTATTAGAGCTATGTGTCATAGTAACCCGCAAAATCAAATGAGTTGTCTGAGCATGACTGTTAATAAAGAAAGCATTCTCTACAAGCACACTGACAGTCATTTGTTTCAACATCTGAGAGTCAGTGCTGCCATTCTAACTATCACGGAATTGCATCATGTTCTTAAAGCGAATAGCAAAACATGATGTCAACAACCGTGTACGTGTGAGTACGGTATGTTCCTTTGTTATTGCCTACGTAGCAGCCCGCTCAATTCGTGTTCTTTCCCTTGGTTCTTTGTGGGTGTTGGCAACAACGGACACCAGTGTGCTAGGAAACAAACATAGTACTAGTATAGAAGTATCACCATTGACACATAAATTATCATCACTGTCAATAAAAAGTGTGACTGGGTTAGTAAAGAAATCAGCGTTTCTTGCAGGGTTATTACCCGAATGGCAACTTCACAAATTCCACGAATTTTAGACTGTGAATTTCGATAACGGTGACTGATTCAACCTACCATAAAAACATGATTTCAATCGGTTTGTTTACATTTTAACATGTGCTGTGCTGATTTGACGTTTAAGAAAGCGATTTTCAACATGGCCGCCGGGCAGTTACCTTATTTACTATGCTATGGGTATATGGGACTATTATTACAATAGAGTGCGTGACACTTCTTGAATCTACAGAGAACTACATTTCACTAACACGTCCTCAGTGTTAATACATTTGCAAACCGATTCAATTTCATTTTGAAGATTTTTGACAAGTTTCAATATGTATTTAATAAAGATTCTGTACAGACTTTGTTGGCTGAATGTTTCCATTTAAAATGGAAGCCACTCGCTTTTCTTTATATTTTTTCACTACTCTTCGCCAATCTCCTTGGTATCTTCAGGGTTTATCTTTATTTTATAAATGAAAAACATTTCGGTAGTTTCAAGGGGAACTGGTACCACAAAAAAAATGCCAAACTAACTCAAGTACCAAGTTCCTGCACACAACAGAACGGGTTTACGAGTCGAAAATTTCTAAAATCAAATTGAATACCGGCGTTTTAGTCTACTTTGGCCAGTTTATTACACTTTGTATTATGCGCAAAAACTCGGTAATAAACGAAAATGTCAAACCTTTTCATATGTTGCAAATATGGACCAGAGGCGATCTGGTATCAGCCCGACTGTAGCGAGAACGATTTGGTACGCGCAGTGCAATCTTCCAGGTCATGTCACCAATCTTTTCGAAAGGAAGGAGAAGACGGGTTAAAAGGGGCATGATATCCGTAGATCAACCATGAAGTTGAACGTCAATAACTTTGTACGTTTTAGTCACCACTTACGACAGGCATACCTAACTCGGGCATATTTTGACCAACAAACCCGTAAGAGTCAATATGTAGTAAATATTACCTTAAAGTTCCATATTGTCAGTTTCCATCACTATCCTCAAGTTATAATTACTCGGAAGTAGTTGTTTTTGGGCAAGGCTTCTTTAAACCTATTTATCAAAGCTTTTATATTCTAAAATAGCTGCAGCAAATGAAGACAGCCAATTACATAAACACATCGCAAATAAATTCAAATATAGTGAATTTAATAGCTATAGCAATTTTTTTTAGCAGGAGCATTAGAAAAAAACACAAAACTGCAAAAGTAAATCACGCTTGTTTACGTTTTGTTCTTAACATTCTGCTTTTTACATCTCCTTCTGACAATCTGAACGAAAGTGTGTTCAAACAAATTGAATCAGCTGATGAAATGACACAACCTTATTATTGAACAACTATTTTTGGCCGAATTAGCCTAGACTTAGAATTAACTTGACTTGACTTAGCCTACAAAAGAACTGAGAGTCAATTATTCAACTTGTAATTTTTTCGACATTTTTTATTTTCTGAGTAACTAGGTACACGTTCTGCACATTTGTTAGATGTAGGGTTTTCATGTCAAGTTAAGTCTAAGTCTAGGCTAATTCGGCCATTTAAATTAACAAACCGAAAATGCCCAACAAGCATTTCTGTAAATGCTTTTAAAAATAATTTAAAGTAAACTTGCTACAATAAGCTATACGAGGTGTGTTCAAAACGTATCGCGAATTTTGAATTTTCGCTGGTTACGTATATTCGAATTTCGAATTTTTTGTGGCGTTATGTTGGTACTCATGTCTCTCACTTATGCCGACAAGCTCGGCCATTTTGAATGTTCAGTTAATTGTTGACAGCTGCTTTGCTTGCACGTGTTTTGGGTCGTCTTCGATTTTTACCTATTCAAAAAAATGGATCAAAGAACGTGTATCAAATTTTGTGTGAAAAACTAAATTAAGTGCGCGGATGCATTCCGAATGTTGACTGTGGCATACGGAGAAGCTACCTTGGACCGAAGCAACGTTTATCGGCGGTACAAAATGTTCTCAGAAGGCCGAGAAAATGTGCAAAGAAGAACAAAAATTGGCTTTTGCACCACGATAACGCCCCTGCTCACGCATCGTTGCTTGTGCGCGACTTTTTGGCCAAAAACAACACACTAATGATGCCGCAGCCACCGTATTCCCCAGATCTGGCCCCCTGTGACTTTTTCTTGTTCCCTAAACTGAAGAGGCCCATGAAAGGACGACGTTACGCTTTTCTTGACGAGATAAAGACGGCATCGAAGGAGGAGCTGAACAAGATACAAAAAAATGATTTTTTGAAGTGCTTCGAAGATTGGAAAAACCGTTGGCACAAGTGTATAATATCTCATGGGGATTACTTTGAAGGGGACAAAATAGATATTCATGAATAAATAAATAATTTTTGAAAAAACACAAAATTCGCGATACTTTTTGAACACACCTCGTATGTAAGCTTTTTCAGTTTTAATTTTTTTGAAAGTTTGAAATAAATTTTTTATAAACTTCAAGAAAAAAAAGTTATAAATAACTTCAGTTGTGGGATGCAAATGTTTACGAAAATTCGGAAAAAAGTATTTGCCAGTTTTTTTCTTTTCAACTTAAAATATTTCTAATTCTTTTCAGAAGAGATTTTACATGAAAATGACCACGAAAAAGCAAAATCATAATAAATGGTTTAAGTTGTAGCATTCAATGTATGTTAGAACTTATTTATTTATTTTATTGCAATAGCTAAATAATATAAAAAAAATGTGTTTGAATAAAGTTTCAGAAAAAAACATTTATAAAAAGCTTTCTTTGAAAATTTTGTGTGGCCTTACAGTAATAAGCTTTTAATCAACGATCCCTTTTGATTATAAAACATTTATTTGGAAACATTTTATAAACGAAAAATCCGAATTTTGTAAGTTTAATATTTATTTCGGAAAGCTTTTTAAAGATTTATTTTAAGTTTACTTTGCTTGTTGTGTATAGTTTTGCGCCTGATTGAATTCTGATATGTATAATTATAAATTTCAAGTTTGAAAAATCCAGTTGAACTAAAAAAATGTTTTTTGATGTCAATTTTCATTCCCTTCCATATAAAAATAGATGTAGTTCATAAGTTATTCATAGTCAAATGCGGTGGAAAATTTCTTAATATTTATATTTTTCATATACTTTTTTAAAATATATATGTTATGTCGTTTTGTAACTAAAGGGTGTTAACTTGAATTGACATGTTTTAATCATTTGCATGATATTTTTCTCACTAAAGAGTTAATAAATCTGTATTACAAACATTGTTCACATCTTTAAAAAGTTAAATTTTGATAGTGCTATAGTTATGACATGTACCAGAAATGGGCGTTCTCAAAAATTTGAGTGACTAGTGACAAAAAAAAACAAATAAAATTTGATTTATTATTCAATAATACTTGAGTGATAAATTTTGAATAAAGAATAAAAATTAAATTTTTATTCAAGCTTTTGAAAATAGAAAATAAGCACATCGAGATACAGCAAAATTATACCCATATGTGCAAATAGACAAAATGTGTACGTATGGAGGTTTTTTGATTATTTCCATGGTTAAATGGTTTATATGGTTGACGCAGATGACATAGCGTCTTCTTCTTCCTCATCTACACCTTTTGTTAAAATATAATATCTTTGTTTCTGTTTACATTCTTTGTTTAGAGTTCATGGAAAAGCTATTGAGTTCGCTTTGTGTTTTATTTATTTTTAATAAAAATTCGCTGTGAATAGATATTTAACGAGTGCTTTGTGATATCATTTTAAGAACTTTTGTGATTTATGTGTGTAGCTTAGAAAATAGGCGGATCGTTATTGCGAGTTTTCTCTCACATGTGCATTTTGACATAAGGATTAAACGATGTCAAAGGGTAATTTCGTGTTGTTGGCCGATTGCGTCATGGTTTGCATGGTTATTTCTATGTATATAAATTGATATCCACAATTTGATTCCAGTTCGGGACCATTTCTCGACAAAATAAGGCTTTTGGCGGAATTGTTGGATGTTTTCGCGAATAATTTCGAGCTTTTTGAGAGTCATTTTAGGACATTTTCAGGATTGTTTTGTGGGTTTCCGGGTTATTTCAATATTGTTTTCAGGACTATTTTGGATTATTTTATGACTCTTTTCGGGGTTATTTTCCTGTTTCCAAAATGGTCCCAAAAATTCGTAACATAATCAGTAAAACAATTCCGAAATGGTACTGAAAAGATCCAAAAACTATCCCGAAATTACCCCGAAAGGAACGAAATAGTCCACCTTATGTTGTCCAGCAATGATCCCGAACTTCAATCAAGCACCTCAGTGAATATCACTGTCCCAAAATTACCCCGAAAGGAAGGTAATAGTCCACCTTATGTTGTCCAGCAATGATCCCGAACTTCAATCAAACAACTCAGGGAATATCAATTTATATTGTTATCATATGTACACATTATGTCTATATGCACATATGGGTATAATTTTGCTGAATCCCGATGTGCTTATTTTTTATTTTCAAAAGCTTGAATAAAAATTTAAATTTTATTTTTTATTAAAATTTGTTTGAATAACAAATAACATTTTACCCATCACTCAAATTTATTTGAATAATGAATAATTTTTTTTTTATTTGAGTGGTTTTTTTATTCAAAGTGACCCAACCCGGAAATGTAGTATATATTTATTTATTTTGCTTTGTTTATTTTCCGACAGAGTGGAAAGTTTATGTATATTGAAACGACTTTCCGTCATCCCTTGTCAATTTTGGTTTTGTAACAGTGTCAGAACGAAACTAAATACTGAGAATGGCGAAACGCCGAAACCGGATTGTTACAAACTCAAATTTGACAAGGAATGACAGAAAATCGTTTCAATAAACATCAACTATAATTTATATTGTAAACTAAAAAGGCAAGCAATAAATATTCAAGGTGAGATAGGTATTTTCGCTAAAAGTCGCATCTACCACAATGTAACGTATCTAC
The DNA here is from genome assembly GCA_949987695.1 of Merzomyia westermanni. Lineage (NCBI taxonomy): Eukaryota > Metazoa > Arthropoda > Insecta > Diptera > Tephritidae > Merzomyia > Merzomyia westermanni. The sequence goes on from OX465290.1 coordinate 72,002,424, forward strand.
AACGTAACTACAACTATAGTTAATGTAGCCGGGTGCGCACAAAGAAGTCGTTGTAAGGTTGTGATTGTTTCCAAACTACTTTTAAGTCACAGCATAATGGAAAGCTCTTAACTACTATAGTTGGGAGCGCCATGTAAAAAAAACAATCAAAAAATAAAATAACAAAGCGCACTTTCAATTGTCGGCAAAAAAAACTTAATATACCGCAATAATTTCACACCTTTAACTACATACATAAATGCATGTATGTTTGTAATTATGCATGCATGCCTACAAACATATATCGATAACGACCAACCCCATTTTTATTTATCAAATGTATATATGTATGCGTTGTGCACACATGGCCCCATGCGTGTGTTATAGCCAAGTGCGTAGCCAACTTAGAATATTGGCTGTAGCGTTAACAACAACAAACACAAACATGGAATACAATAAAAGGCAACGAATATACGCTTTTGAGCCAACTCGAGATGCGCTATCGTAAAATCAGTCGTTTGCGGGTAATCGTACGAAATGGTTGAAAATTTTTGTTTAGCTGCTATCTAAAACACGAGTGTATGAAAAAAATATACATATTTGTAGCTATATACTTAACATATATATAAAGGTTTTGTGTTCTGCTAAATGAAAATGGAAAATGTTACAAAATATATAAGTTATTAGATGTGAAATTAGTGTTCAAGAATTTATAAAAGCAAGTGTATAAGCTAAGAAAAAGAAAATCAATGGTTGTGCATACATATGGCTTATGTATGTACATACATTTTCTGATAGTAGGCATGTATGTATAGATTATGGAAATGTGCACAATGGAAAATTGAAAATGCCGACTACATAAATAAGTGCAAAATAAGAAGTAAATAAACAAAGATACTATATAAAAAATAAAAAAAAAAAAAAAAAAAAAACAGTGCTAATTGAGTGACAAGTTTTACGTCACTCCCATATAAATATACGTACATAAGTATATACATAAATTCGTATATAAAATTTAGCAACATAAACCAGAACAACCCACTCAAGCACAAACTTTGCAAATTAAATTTAGCAAGCAAAAAATAAAAACCGCAAAAAAGTTGTCTAATAAATTTTGAAATTCACTTTGAACTCATAAGTAATATCTGCCATATGGGCTTTCATGCCGTATACCTAACTGCCGTCTTTGAAAGTGTTTACTGCTATACATATATATATGTACATAAATATGTAACATATATATTGACCACAAAAATTGTGTTAAATGCACGCTAAGTGAATCTGTAAATTGCAAAACCTCAATAGATTTGAAGTTGCTTGTGCTTGTAAGCCACATTCGTTGCGTTGAGGCACGTAATTTGACCCAACGAAAGCAAACATATGTTAGAAGCAAAACAAAAAAAGTATCAAAAAAACACAGTTATATGGTACTTAAAAAGCCCAACAACTCACACCAGTTCATAAATTAGTTGAACCGCCTGTTGCGCGCCATTCTCCATTACATTCTGCTGCGGCTTGTTGTTGCCACTTTTGGGGGTTGTCACAAGGGATGGCATTAACCTCGCTAGTCATAAATTGCTGTAGTGTGCGCATATGTGTTAGTGTATGTGTGGCTTTTTTTGTTTGTTTTTCATTGCGCCAAAATCCAATCGCAAATTCATTGATGATCAAATTCGTATAAGTAAAAAGTATATGTGTTGCTCTGCACCCAGTAAAATTGTATAGACTGGTCTCATATAAAATTAGTTTCAGATTAGTTTTAAGCTGATTAGATTCGATTAGTTTCTTAATACATTTTTACAAGCTTTTTCTTGAAACCTGAAGTATACGAATGTGGTATACCCCCATTGAAACATGATAGCGAATATTGAAAAGTAATGATTCCGTAAAAGAGGAGTACTTAAGGCACATAGTAGAGGTGGAACTATGTCGATTAATCGATGGCTTCCTTCCAGCGCTACTTCTATGGCTATTATATAAATATGGATTTTCTGGGTTACAGTGTTAAATATGTTTACAAAATGCTCTTGTTAAAGTTAAATCCGTAAAGTTTTATATATCCAAGTGAAGCCATTATACATATTTTATAAAGTGAGTATGTTAGAAGCTATGTGTTAGCACTTAATTCTCGCCGAAAAGTGAAATAAAGCACAACAGTCGATTTATAAACAATTCTACGTGTTTTTCTGCCCTAATGCCGATAGTATCGATATATCGATAGTATTCATCAATACTATCGGTAAGACCAACGATAGTTTTCCACCTCTAGAATACAGCTTTAAAAATATTTTATATTTTGTTTACAAGCAAAGTAAATTTCTTACAAACCTGTTAAATAAAGATTACTAATCGTAATGATTACCGGTTTGATTAATTATTTTCTTGAGAATCCATTCAATGATTGCTTAACATTACTTTCGAATTTTATTTGCCAGTTAATTAAAAAAATTATAAAAAAAAAATCACGATTTTTTACGATTATTAAAAAAAATCAAAAATAATCAAAAAAAACTTGTTTTGATTATTTTTGATTTTTTATGTTTTTTGATTTTTTTTGTGATTATTTTTGACTTTTTCCAGTATTGTGTACACATATCAACAACACTGAAAAAAAATATCAAAAGTAATCTAAATAACTTTTTTGGTTATTTTTGATTATTAAACTTTTTTTTTCTAATCGTAATCAATAATAATTGCCTTTCCTGGAAAATCAATGAAAATAATCATTACCAATTAAAACAGCCGTCTAAGTAATTGATTACTTATTACTAATCAAATTTAACAGTTCTGGTTTCTTATACTGCTAAATAAATAAAAACAAAGTTTACAAAATGCTTATTTTTCGTTTACAAAACGTTGTTCCCCAATTTTATAAAAAGCTGCCATCAAACAGTTAAATAAATTTGTACTAAAAACGCTTACATATTGCTTCTCATCGCAAGTTTACATTAAGTAATTTTTTAAAACATTCTCAAAAATACTTGTTGGGTATATTACTCAAATGTCATAAAGGAGAAATGCAATAGATCATGAGAGAATTCAATCGATGTAATCGGAATTTGGCAGTGAACTTCGATAAAGTCGATAGAGATCACAAAAGTCAATTACAATTATTCCCCGCCGGCAGTGCCGCCCGAATAGCTGATAAACGCCAAAGTAAAATCTAATGAATTTGATAAAAATCAGTAGGTTGGCAACATATGGACCAAATGCCAAAACTTTAATTCCATAAATCCACTAGGCTGACATTCTCATTTTGAGCTCACCGCGTGTTAACAATAGCTTTGCGGAAGCAGGTTCCGTCTGTAAAAACATCTTAATTTGTAAATGTAGTATCCATGTTTTGAGTAAATAGTAGCTTTGTTTATTTTATACTATTGCAATTATATCAAATTAGCATAAGCATTAGCAATTATAAATGAACACCACGATAAATATTGGTCTAAAGAGCCCTTTGTTAGACTTATAAGCACACATATGATTGTATTAAACGGCATTGCGATAAAATAATTTTTTGGCATCTTGTAATTAATAACCACATCATATACATATACCAATGTATGACATACGAGTATACTATCGTACTTTTTGAAAACATAGTGCCTTTCATAACTATAGCACTCTTAATTTTACTGTTCAAAGATGTTTACAAAGTTTAGAATACCGACTAATATATCTCTTAAATGAGAAAAATATTGAGTTTCAAATTATTTTATACAAATGATTACAACATGCCACTTTTGATAGTTATGAAATTGAACACAATAACAACAGTTATTTTCATATGAACGTCAGATGACTTTAGAAAAAAAATTCTATAAAAGTTTAGAATTTTATAAGCAACAAAACTATATTTTCCGTTTAGAATACAGATTTGTACGACTCTCAAATTAGAATTCTATGTGAAAAAATCGAAACTAATATAATTGTACACAAATAAATAAAACATGTGCATTCTTAGTGTGTTATATTTATGAAACGCACTACATGTACTCAATTTGCAAAACAATAAAAGCCACAGACAGAAAGTGAATTAGTATAACATTTGCATTTATAAATACATTCATTACCAAGCCAAAAAAGATATACTGCAAGTATACATACAGCTGTGTTCAATATAATAGTAGTGAAATTAAATTGGATATCGTTCGGCGAAATTAGAAGAAGCTATGATTTTAATAATTTTCATTTCAAATGGAGCGAATTCCATAACAGAAACCACTTTAAAAGAAATTTAAAAGTTTACACAAAGTTCAGGAAAATTAATTAAACTTTAAAAAATAGACATCCGAATCTTAAAAATTTTTGCCAAGCTTTCCAAAAACTTTTGTGTACGCAGTTTTGTAGACCAATCAATTTTAGTATAACATTGTGCAAGTCAGACCTCGCTCAAAACTTGTGCTTAATTTTTAGAATTTTTTTCGTCAAGGGGTCGAGTGCTTTCTTTCATACAACGCATGAAGAAAAACTAATTTTGTATGGAAAAAAATACCAAACATCCTTAACAAAAGAATTTCTAGAAACTCACAGGAAATTGTTTCCTTTTTTCTTTTAACTTGCACATTATTGAGCTAAAATTGAATGAGCTATAAAATTGCGTTCTCAAAAATTTTCTAAAAATTCGTCGCAAAAATATTGAAATTTTGATGTAAATTTTCAAAAGTTTAATTAACATTACTGAACTTTTTGTAAACTTCGAAATTTCGTTTTATGTGGTTTCTGTTATGGAATTCGCTTGACTTAAAATTAAAATTATTAAAAACACAGCTTCTTTTTATTTCGTTAAACGATATCCAATTTAGTTTCACTACTGTTACATTGAACACAACTGTAAGTACATAGCAGAAAGTAGAGATCAACTTAAAAAAACAAAAAACACACTGTGCCTTCCATAAGCTTTAAAGGAATTTTAACTTTTAAACAAGCATTTTCTAGGCGAATAGTGGCGATACCATGAAATTGATCTTACAGATTGGTCGCTTTACAGCTACGCAACCCGTCTGTTATAACTTCAAAGATCTGGATTTTTGATTTAGGCCTTTTTATTTCAACGTGTGTGATATATATTTAAGCAAATGTGCTATATGTTATATAAAAAGCACCGGTAGCGAGACAAAATAAATAAATCACGAATGACATGAGAACAAAAGTAAAGATAAAATAAATTAAATAAAAGAAAAAAAAAATTTGAAACAAATTTATGGCCGCCCACACTAAATTTTTAGTCTGTGTTTTGGAGGAATTTTCAGATACAGATCCTATAACCAAACTTATTCAAAATTTGATTACTTATTTAGTCAGCACTAATTAGTCACCATAAGTAATTGATTGACCGATTATGATTATATTCTGACTTACCTTAATTATAATCAGGTTATTATTCAGAAAACTGCGCAATCCTATTCTAATTAGTCAGAAAATTTCATTGGATCTATTATAATTTGTTTTGTGTTTAAGAACTTCATGTCACTAACCAGAATACCACCATGTCTTTGAAGTCTTCAAGTAATTGAGGTACAGGGTGGCTAATGAAAGCCGCTACCAAAAAAAAATTAAATAACTTTTTTTCTATTTAATGAATCTGGGTAATTTTTTTTTTTATTTGGCAGATTGACTTTTACATTTAACAAAAATGGATAACTGGGACACTGAAACAAGAATTTGGATTGTCCGCCGCTATCACGCACTGGAGTCCGTAGTTTCGGTTCAAAGAGAGTATAGGCGCACGTTTGGCGGCAATCCTCCGAGCAGATGGACCATAATAAGACTTGTAAACAATTTTGCCGAGCATGGGACAGTCAACAGAAGACCTTACCATCGAAACCCTTCAGTTCGAACTGAGGAAACAATCGCTGCTGTAGCTGCTGCCATACAAAACAATCCACGTGTTTCGACAAGAAGCTTATCTGCTCAAATGGGTGTAAGCAGACAGTCATTACAGTCAATTATGCACAAAGATTTGGACTTATTCCCATATAAAATTCAAATGGCCAACAAACTGAACACTGCAGACTTGCCGATTCGCTTGGAATTTTGCCAGAAGATGCTTCAAATGGTGGAAGAGGATGGAAATATGTTGAACTGTCTTTTCATGTCTGACGAGGCCCATTTCGATTTAAACGGCAACATAAACAAACAAAATTGTCGAATATGGAGTGCTTCCAACCCACAGATACTCCATGAGACGGAATTGCATCCACTTCGTGTCACAGTGTGGTGTGCAGTTTCATCACGCTGCATTGTCGGGCCCTACTTCTTCGAAGAAAACGGTCACACCGTTACGGTTACTGGAGACCGTTACTTGAGCATGTTGAGAGAGTTTTTCTATCCAGAATTACGCCGAATGAGAATTTCTTTCAACTCTGTGTGGTTTCAGCAAGATGGTGCAGCTCCTCATATAGCTCAACCTGTTATGACAGAATTGCGACGAAAATTTCCCAATAAGCTGATATCCAGAAACTCCACATTCCGTTGGCCACCCAGGTCGCCTGACCTTACTGCACCTGACTTTTTCTTGTGGGGTTATTGCAAACAGGAAGTCTTCAAAGCAAAACCAACAAATTTGAATGAACTAAGGCAATCCATTCGAGAAACAATTGCGGCTATTCCTGTCTCAACTCTCCAAGCAGTAATGAACAACTTTTTGGTAAGATGCCGCACATGCATCGACGAGCAGGGGGGGCATTTAAATTCCATTATTTTTAAAACTAATTAAGCTATATTTAATAAAATTTAATGAGCTTTAACATGAATGAAAGAAAAATGAATTCCATACACTGAAAAAAAAATTATTTGAGTTTCTTAATGTAGCAAAATTCATCAGCCACCCTGTATTGTCTGGATTTAGCAAACTCAGCACTGTCAGGAATGAACAAGTTCATGTGTGTATAAGACTGGACCAACATTTTTTTTTAAATATTTTTGAAATTTTTATGCTCTAAAAATGTTTCTTACTAGTACTAGTAGCCGCAATTTAAGTTAAAAAAAAGTAATTCTTGGTCCCAACTTTTTTCCTCAATGGAATAAATATATATCGAGCCCTAGGAGAAGGTTTTTAGTTTACAAACATAAAAAATTTCAAGGCAAAATGTTACTTACATCATAATTGCATTTGCTTTATTTTTTTAATGGTATATATTAGAGTTGTAATATTTTGTGAGATGGATTAAAATAAACAGAAGTATCGATATCTATTAAAATACGGATTTTCAAAATTTTGTTGGTTACGCCATAATTGCGGTATTAATTCACTATCTAAAATTTACTTGAAATATAAAAATATATGAATTATATAATATTTACTAGCTCAGTCTGGCTCATTAGCTGTTTCCTACTTTAACGCGTAGTTTCACTTTCTTAAAGTATCACAGCCACGAAAAAGTGGGAGGATTTTGGGCACTTATAAAAACAAATAACTGACGAATTTTCGTTTGATTCGAATTTTGAGTAATATAATAACGTTTCCAATTAATCAAAAAGAAGAACACACTGGTCAAACCCGCCATTTCAAGAAAAGAAGCAAGAATATAACTTTTTTGTGGCCCAGTCTAATGTACAAGTATGTAAGAAAAATTGTATTTGCTTTGAAATTAAATGTAAAAGATATGAATAAAGTTAGTTAGGTTTCAATTTATTTGGCTTCGAATTACTGGAATTACATAGGCTTTGATTAATCCGAAACTTATTTTTGTGATTAATAATTATTTAAAAATTTGATTAAATGAAAATTTGAAAGTGTGCAACTAACAAATTTAAATAGAAAGTACCCAATCACAATTTTTAACGGTGCCATGTATATTATCTCTACATATAATAAGATTGTAACAGGCCGATGTCTGTGCATTGCAGATATTTAGGAAAAATCGATGGTAGGGATTATCGAGCCAGTAGAAGCCAAACCAACCATTTTTAGAGTTTTTGTCTGTCTGTCTGTCTGTATGCTTGGTCGCATCACTCAAAAACTTCTGAATGGAATTGAATGGAACTTTCACCGTTTTATTACTTGACGTTTAACTTAAAATTTAAGACATCATATGTTCCAATATTTCGACCATCGATGAGATATGAAATATGTTTACCAAGGTGACCCAAAATGTGTTTAGTACAGTAGGGGTATCAAACGAAAGGTGATAATAAGTGCTTCAATAAGTGATGTAACTAAGTTCCATATCTTATCTGGTATATGTGGGAAATATAAGGTTAAAATTGGACTCGGTCTATTATAAGTACTAGTAAATTATATAAAAAATAAAAAAAAAAACAATAAATAGAAAAGCCGTCATGATTTAGGTAATTAAATGCATTTAGCAGAAATGATTTAAGAAATATTCAAAAATTTCAAAATATTTATATACGCTTTAGCAAATGAGTATTGTATCAAAATAATCTTCACGGACGAAGCGTTCAAAAATCCATCAAAATCTGAGAAAAATGTCGAATTAATATAAGTTTCAAATTAAGAGATTCCCCTCCCTGCTGCTTAAAAAAAGTGTTTGAAAACTCTTAAAATCTATTCAGATTTTAAAAAATATATTTTGACGCAGTGTAACAGCTCGTGACTAAGCAAATGCTACAAGTTCTATTCTGTTTTTTGTCATATTTTTTTTAGTAATTTAATGATATATTAACAATTATTTTTAACTTTTTCATTCTGTTTCATAGCTTTTCATAGCTTAGTTGTTAGAGTACTCTAACAGCGGCTTTGGTGCAGACACTTGGACTCGTATCTCAGTGTCCGAGAAGGGGTCTGATGAGAAGCTGGGCACTTCGAAACATGTCATCCCATACCATCGCTGTGCATAACGTTGTAATTTTTCCTCTAATATCAATTAACAAACAAACATAAAAAAAAAAAAAATCGAGCTTTGCTCCAACAACAATCACCATGTTTTTTTTTAATTTTAGATTAGAAATTCAAATTAATAAAAAAAAATTGTGTCAGTAACGAAAACAAAATAATTTTTTAACTTCACTGGCATATGTATAGGTTATGCAGCACTAACTATTAAAAAAAATGTAAATGCGTTTTGAATTTATATGCATTTTTCTGTATTATTTTTTGATAAACAAAAAAAAAAAATGGGACCAGTCTAATGTACATACACGTATACCACCACATCATAGAAATAGCATATTCGTATTACTGTTTTAACAAAACATGTTTAAATGAAAGCTATAAATTTTGTATACATTGTTTTCATATTTATTTCCTTAAATTTATTAAAATTTCAGCGGCTGTCTGCAAGTTTTTATTAACAAAATGTCATAGCAAATATTTCAAAATAACAAAGACTCAACGAATTTGATGGCAAAAGTAAAACGTGCGGCAATCAAATAACAAGTTAATATGATTTGTGCGATAATAAAAAGTCACTCATACGCCATGCACGCTATGCGAATGCGACACACGTCAACGCATTATTACAAGCACACAGGTTGTTGTGATGTAAGAGAGGCAGTTGAATGTGCTTATTTATTTGATGGACTTCACATTTTTATATACATGCATAAACATATGTATGCACATAGAAAATGTGTTTGTTGTTGTTGTAAGCGCAAAAACACTCCCCGTACTTTAAGGGAGTGTTGCGGATATCGACATTGTTTTGCCGGAATGCATCCGGTACGCTCCGGTATTAGCATGTATCAGTACTATCCCGACTTGCACGTGGGTTATGGATTTGGTCACGTGTCATAATGTCAATGGAATTAATATCAGTGACATTAATTCGCTTTTCCAAAGAGAATTAATGTCAAATTAATTTGAGAATTAACATCATTGACATTAAAAAAAATTGGACTAAAGCCTGCTTTGTCCATTATCTACATATGAAACTGCACCTGAAATAGCAGTTGCGTTGTTATTATAGATATTAGTAAAGCATTTATGATATTTAGCGTTTGTGACATTAATTCTCTTTGTGAAAGCGAATTAATGTCAAAATCTTATGAGAATTAACGTCATTGACATTAATTCTCTTTAGAAAAGCGCTCGCGTTCGCTTTTGGAATGCCAATTAATGTGACTGACATTAATTCCATTGACATTATGACACGTCACCATAGATTTTAATTAACTCTTACGGCAGGCATAGGATATATTCTAGCCCACTATCCTACTGGGATTGTAAGAGTACCAAGAGCTGCTTTGTTGGCACGTCACTTATTGCCATCGACCTTGAGATTTCGTGGATACAAAAACTGTCTAAAATAGTTGGCCCTTCACTGTCATTAATAATTGGCGCCTAACCGCCTCGACGATTACACCTTCCTAGCAATAACCAACCAATTGAGGCCAAACTCAGTGGTAGCTTTCACTTTCTCTGCTGCCAAAATATAGTCTTTGTCCATTCGCACAACCTGACCTGGCCAACGCGTTTTGTCGTTGCCATCGTATGAGGCATTTCTCGAAATAATTACATGACATTCGAACGCAAATTATTCGGAATATTTTCGGTTCTTTCCGTTATTCGAATAGTTTATATGCAAGGAAACTTAATAATGAAAATAACGAGCAAAGTAAACGTGAAGTAGATTTGGAAAAAGATTACCGAAATAAAAGTTTTTCAGTAGCGAAGTGTTTGAATGTAAGTGTAAGTACCTGGGCGACCGAGCTTTGCTCGTATTTTCATAGGTTGCCATAAAATTTAGTTTACTTCAGATACTCATCAGTAAAGGTATTCTGGTTGTTTGTATGCCTAATTGTACTTACCAGCAGTGGGCCTTTCAAAAAGAGATTTCAAAAACGTTTCTTGCTAATAGAAAGATGTTTAATGTTTTTTTTTTTTGGTAAGAAAGTTTGACAACTCATAATTACTCCTTGGTGGCTGCGCAAAAATGTTTTTCCCATATTTTTGACAAGTCTTAGCAAATATTTTTTACTCAATTGAATTGTTAGAGGCTGCCGATTGTTACCAAATAATCCAGAAAGAATACGGTCACATGGGTATATTTTTCGGTTAGAGCTCCATATATCGCTCAACATTCTTTGATTTCTTCTTTACTTTTCAAGAAAGAATTATCCACAAGTTTTTATATTTAATACATATAAAATCTAAGCCAACACTTCTTCCATAACATGTTCCGGGGACGTCTCTGATTTTCTTTCGGGAGCATTACTTTTCACGTATATGGTCGCTTAACTCTTGAAAACGCCACATAAAACATACCATGCATGCACATTGATGAATTTAGCTCCACTCCGACAAACCCAAAAGATTTCTCCTAAGCTTTATGCGCAGTTATGGCACATGTTGCATGGTGCACCCTATCGACCCCCTTGGTGGGTGTGATTTCCTGTATTTGTTGTCAAACAAAAGTGGTAATCCTACATAGATATTTTTTTTTTAATGCTCAAGAAAATACCTTTCGTTTGATACGCATATTGGCATATTTTACATCATTTAATACAAAATCAGATAGGTGGTAACTCCGTAAACACGTCCTATGTAGCAACACCTAGATAAAAATTCTAAGAATGTGGTATCCTATGTACCTACAAAATTTCATCCAAACATACAAATATACAACCCAATAAGCAAAATACGTTTACTATAAGCTTACGATAAACTTACCTTAGCAAGCTTTTCGTTTGCAAAACGTTTGCATAGTCATTGTTAAACGTTTAGAAAAAATTGTCGAATCAACGAAAGTGATCCCTTTTTAAACAATTGCAAATGAGGTTTGGAAAACAATTTGTAATTAACGTTTAATCAACGTAAAACGGGCCAGTAGCCTAATGAATATGTACTAGACCTTTGGTCCGAAGGTTGCTGGTTCGAATCACGACAATTTGCTCAGCCTTTTTTATTAAATAAATTACTATAATTATTTCAAAATATGTTTTATAGTTATTTCCGTTCCATTTATTAAATTTTTTTACAATTCAAGTACAATGCAAAAAATTTTTTTTTAAATATTCGATGCGATTTTTTTACCAATTTGTGGCGTGCTGCTTCCAATTTTTTATAGATATTGGCGGGAGCTACTGTTTTTTGCCGACTCCGAACGGCGTCTGTAAAACAAAGCAGATGCATTTTTGCTTAGAAGCCTTCCATGGCACCGGACCCAATTTTGAAAAACCGTTTTCAAACCACTTTTGATGTTACCTGTCGCAGGACTCGAACCTTGGGCCTTTCGCTGTGGTAGGCTGGCAACACTACCGCTACACCACGTCGGCTATATAATAAAGTTCATACAAATCAAGTAGGTAAATTATTTAGTATTATTTTTGAAAACTGATAAACTCTTTACCTCGCAGAAAGTTCACCACAAGTTAATTCCCCAAAGTTACCATACAATTGTGAAAACGTATTTAAACGTTTGCGAAATTTTTTCGTTTGGAAAACATTGATTTCAACGTTTGGAAAATATTGTTTAATAAACTAGCTTACTTCATTGTTTAATGTAGTATACATTAGGCTTGACCAAAAAAAATTTTTATTTTGTATATTAGTTTTGAGAATGCCGAAAAAAATATTGTAAAAGTTTCAGATTTTAATGTTGATTTTATAGGACTAATCTAATAAACAAAAAACACAAGTAGAGCTTCCAGATCCAACTCGATACATACTCGTATATGTTGACACCCTGAATCCAGATCCGCCTATCGGTTCGTGGTTCGAAAATAAAGCAGTAGCTATTTTTTAGAGAGTAAAAACGTGAAATCAAAAACAATACCGATGTTTGAAAATTTAATATTCCAGAACGGAAGAATTTTATTTCTAACAAAAGTGTATGCAGCTAAATTTTTACTTCAATGGCTTGGCAGTTTTGAACAAAAATTTAATCGATCCTAAAAATTCAAAACTAGCTTGATAGGCCTTTAAAAACTAGTATCAAGGTCTGAAACGTTTATAGTATTTGTTTTTGTTTGTCTTTGATTTGATGAGTGAAAAGTTCTGTAATTAATTAAAACAATATTGGTTATCTTTTATCAATTTTATCATAGTATTTCGAGCTAAACCTGATGTCATCATCAGGAATCTTAAGCTGAAAAATAAAATCTATAAAAATATGTTTGCCCCAGTCTACAGGGTGGCGCAAAAGTAATCCTCCTATCAGAAAATGCTATAAATTTTGCGATTGGCCCCTAAAGTCAGTTCTGTTTTGACATTTGTGTGGTAAACACATGCGAAATATACAAGTTAATAAACAATGTTACGCTACACTGCTCCAGAACGCGGAATATTGCTGACTATTTATTTGACCAATAATCGGTCGGGGCCAAACGGTTACTGTGAATGGTGAGCGCTACACAGCAATGATCAACGAGTTCTTTTTGCCGCAACTTGATGAATTGGGATTGGAAAACATGTGGTTCCAACAAGACGGTGCAACAGCACACACTGCACGTGCCACAACCGATATGCTGAACATCGGAAGCTTACTTTTGCGCCACCTTGTATATACAGTAGTACATTTTAGAATTTTACAATCTCTGTTTATTTCTTCTGTACAACTGAGTATAAAGAGACTTAATTTGTGGGCCAGTTGCCGATCGTAGAGTATTTACCACTAATTGGCCACAATGGCAGCGCTACAGAGGTATGTGCAAACGAATTCCTTATCACACTTCGTGAAGTTCACGACGCAAACCCAAAACAGACACACTTAAAGTCTGTGTGTCACATATACATACATACATACCCTGCAAAAAATACGATTAGTGTAGGATTAGTCCGGCATGAGTCGCCAAGGAGCATGAGGATAATGCCAGTTCTGATGCCTTTTTATGGGTTGATCTATTCACATTTGTTTGAGCATGTCCTATGGAGAGACCAATTGTACTCATTTATTCCCGAACGGGTACGAAAGGACAACTTTTCTATTCAAACGAGTACGGTCTGAGAGTTTTTTTAACTCCCTTAACTAAGCTACAACAATAAAATATGTATTTTTACCCCTGTGGCTATACTAGGTAAATTGAAATTGACTTATATTGACTAATAGCCAACTGTATGCTACAGAGTTTAATCAAGGATCACTGTCTTTACAGATTAGTCACACATTTTTTTGTAGGGTATATGTATACAAAGTTATTCGGCAAGCTACAAAAAGGATATAATAATGGCTTACTTGGCTTGACATAACTTTTTATTTTGATTTTTTGTCTTTGTTATCCTTTTCGCTGTGCGCTCTCAATATGTTTACGGTTGCCACACCAAAGTTATTTTCGGGACTTAATAAAAAGCCAAATCAACCTTGGAGCTTTTTCAAACTAATGAGATCATTCCTTATCTAATTAAAGGCTTGGCATATACCGGAAGGCTATAGAGACCACAAAGCCTGAGAAAGCTTTCCTCTTTACTCAATCGCAACGTTATCGCCGTCCACCTCCTCCGTTCGGGAGCGAGTTTGGAGTGAGACTCTATAGCAATAGTGAGAGAACGCCACCTTGCGGTGGTATACTGCTAGGGTTTATCGATAGTTTAGACTCACCAAGAGATGAGGCAATCTTTCTGCGTTTTAAAACCTGTCAAACAAGCTCCAAAGCTGACTGTGCATGCGCAATGACTGCGGAATAAATATAGTGGTATGTCCGCGATATTAACGAGTGCCACATGACAGTACTCTTAATATTTAAGGAAGATTCAATGGCAGAAACCAGACTTTGACTCGAAGTTTTTGTAGATTTTTCCCTCACAACCATCTGTTTACCTTCACGGCGAGTAGCTTCTAAAACCAATCTTGTTCTGGCCCATCCCTATTGAAACCGCTACTTTTCTGGCACTTCCGTTGGAAGAGATAGATAGCTAAGAGTTAAGTATTTTCACTATGATAACGATATCAGTATGTCAGTATGGCAGGGGGAGGGTGCTTTCTTACTTTAAATGGTTAATTAAAATATTGTATACTTAGTTAATAACACTGTGGTACAAAAACGAACTTTTTTTCTGTCCTATGAACCAAATAGACTTTTTCGGAAAGGGGACAAAAAATAAAAATACACGTGTATCGGCGATTTTCATGTACACGTCAGAATTTTTTTTTTTTTTAGGTATAAAGTATAATATTCGTAGTGTCCATTTGCCGCCTGTGTGAAAGACATTGGATCGATTTTTACCCCTTCTTCCGTGATCCAATCGAGCTGAATTTTTGCAGGCAGACTCGTGAAAATGTCTGTGTCACGTCAAATTAAAAAAATTCTCAAATTTTCCTGAATTAAAAAAAAAAATTCCCATTTTTCAGCGAGACAGAGAGTTTAAATTGTCGAACAGTGTATTAAACAGCTGTTATCTTTCACTTTCACTACACTTCACTTTCAGTATAAGAGGCCGTTCCATTAAACCTGTTTTTAAATCATTTAGTTGTCGGTTAGTTTTAAACGCGTTAAATGTGCTAAGCCGGTCCAGCGATTACAAGTTCTGTGGTGCGAAAACGTGTTTCTATATATTTCATCTGAGAAAAAATGCAGTGCCCGACTCGAAATAACTTTTGTTACGTTTGTGGCTTATTCGCACCAAGTAAAAATCTTAAAAATATCACGAAAACAGTGGTTAATTCGTTTCAGAAAACATTCAAGACTGCTTATGTTCCTTACTTGTGGTATACTCCGGAAGTTGTGTGCGACTATTGCTATAGAAATTTATGCAAGTTTACTGATGGAAGGTCGACAATAAAGTACGCTGTACCAACAATTTGGCTACCGCGTACGGAGCACTGCAAAGAATTGTGCTACTTTTGCCAAAGTTTTACTAAAACTAAAGGGTACCAATACTCTCGCCGCAACAAAATTTGCTACGCTAATGTGGAATCGGTTATTCCAGCGGTTCTGTACTCACCAGAAGAACGTATAGCGGCTTCAATGGAGATTTTTGAACAGAAGTACCAACAGTGCTATCAACATTTCTTGCATCGACGCCGATATGCGAGAATTCAGTAGTATCGGAATTTGTACCAACACCCAGTGAGCTTGGGATTGCAGTGCCGCATTTAGTAATGCAATCCGACTTCAATGACCTTGTACGAGACGGAAATGTATCGAAGAAAACAGCGGAACTCTTTGCATCAAGATTTAAGCAGTGGAATATAGTGGCGGCTGATTTCAAAATAACAGCCGCGCGTGATCGACCATCGGTCAACAGCCTTAAAGTCGTGCTGCTTCATATCGGTAACAAACAACCAGCTGTCCCGATCGCATATGCCACAAACCTCAAAGAAACATACGAAGGCATGGAATTAATATTACAGCTGATAAAGCATCAAAATCATAATTGGAAAATATGCTGCGATCTGAAAGTGGTGGGATTACTCATGGGTGTTAAGCGTGGATTTCCAACCCACCAGTGCTTTTTGTTTACATGGGAGGGTCGCAAAAGAGATCAGCATTATACTTAATTTAAGTGGAAGCCGCGAACATGCTACAAAGTAGGCGTAGAAAGCATTGAAAATGTACCATTGGTGCAGGCATCTCAAATTATTTTGCCCCCACTACACATTAAGCTCGGTGTCGTATCAAATTTTGTTAAAAAACTGGATCGTGAGGGCGAGGCGATTGCAAGTTTGCGCAAAATTTTTCCGAAATTGAGCGACGCAAAGATTAGTTTATTTTTTTTAACAACGTGTATGATTTAAGGTGTTTTCAATGGTCCGCAGATAAAACAAATAGTTGCAAGTAATGAATTTTCATCAAAATTGAGTCCTATCGAACAACGTGCATGGAAAGGCACAGTTGCCGTTATTGAGCAGTTTCTTGGCAACAAACGAGCTGCCAATTATAAAGATATTGTTGCAGAAATGATTTCGGCATATGGCGAAAGGGGCATATTAATGTCGCTAAAGATCCATTTCCTTCACAACCATTTAGATTTTTTCCCTGATGATCTAGGAGCTTATAGCGATGAGCATGGCGAAAGGTTCCATCAGGACATTGCGGCTATTGAAAAGCGCTTTAAAGGAGGAGATATTACGCATATGCTTGGCGAATACTGTTGGTCTATTTGTCGCGATACTGACACAAATGCTTACAAACGCAAAACTAAAAGGCCTAAGTTTCTTTAAAAGCATTGGAATTTTTAATGTAACAATTTTTGATAATAATATAATATACGAGTATAACAGCTGTTTAAAACACTGTTCGACAATTTAAACTCTCTGTCTCGGTGAAAAATGGGAATTTTTTTCTTTTTTTTTTTTAATTCAGGAAAATTTGAGAATTTTTTTAATTTGACGTGATACAGACATTTTCACGAGTCTGCCTGCAAAATTTCAGCTCGATTGGATCACGGAAGAAGGGGTAAAAATTGATCCAAAGTCTTTCACACAGGCGGCAAATGGACACTACGAATTTTATACTTTATACCTAAAAAAAAAAAATTCTGACGTGTACATGAAAATCGCCGATACACGTGTATTTTTATTTTTTGTCCCCTTTCCGAAAAAGTCCATTTGGTTCATAGGACAGAATGTGTGTAGAGCAGTGTAATGTTCGTATTACTTATTCAGAAATAATTGTTAATGCAGAAATAAATCAATCAACTAAAAAATAGTATCTATAATATAAATGCGCAAGTTAAAAAAGTGTGTCCCTTTTAAGGCCAAACTACACATCTAAGGTGTAAACAATTGTATATATATCCATAAGTCTGCTAAAGCTACAAGGCCGTCAATCAAAAAAATACCAAAAAAATTAGTTATAGTATAAAAAAATAAGTTTAAAAATGAAACCACTACAAATGCCAAACATGTATACACAAAATACAGCTGTTGTTGTATGAGTAGACAATTCCTGCATTACTTGCTTGAGTTGGGTTTATTGTATTGGTCGTTGGCATACGGTTACCAGTGTCAGCGGTTCTCACTGAGAGCACGAAGAGTTGCTTTCTTGGAAACTCTAAGCAAGCAAAGTAAAATATAAGCAACAATGTGAACTTTATTGATGATACAAAGTGTTTACAAAAACAAAATAATTCTTGCTGAATATAGGAGTTAGTTTTGTTTTTGTATATTTTGCTGTTAGATTTGTGTGAAATGAAACAAAATAAATTTAAATTAAATAAATATAAAAAACCAAACTGTATTTTTATTTAGTAAAAATATAACAGGAAAGGAGTCTAACGGAGAAACGCAAAAAAAAGGAGAGCGCAATAAATTATAGAAAAGGAACCGAAAACAAAAGAGAGTAAATCCAAGAACCAGTATAAAGACAACTTCTGAAATTAATATGAAGAGAAAAAACAGCAAGAAAAGAAAAATATAAAATAAATTAAAAAGAAAGGAAAGGAAAAGAAAGGAAATGAAAGCAAACGAAAGGAATGTAAAGGAAAAGAAAGGAGAGGAAAGGAAAGGGAAGGAAAGGAAAGGAAATCAAAGGAAATAAGAGGAAAGATAACGAAAAATTTAAGGGGTTATATATGTTGAGGTGCGGGAAAATGGGGAAAATTTTGATTCTCTGTAGAGGTATGTAGCCATATTTTTATTGAATACTTGTTATACGTCTTGCGTAGTACAATGTCTAATATGTAAAATCAGCTCAAGAACATAAAAAATACTAATAATTGTTAAAGTTATGACATTTTACGCAAAACGCGTTTTTTTTTTCAAAGAGGCTAGCCGTGACTACGATTCCAGTCCATCAGCTCAACTGAAAGTATAAAACCAAACAAATTTCGTTAGTATGGGGACTTGTGGTGTCCTTGAATGATTCATTGAAATGAGAAAAAAAAATTCCTGCAAACGGGGACGATTTTCTCAAAAAGGCTACTTTTTCATCTGATGAAATGTATTGAAAAATTCATAACATTGATATAAAAATTTATACGAAAAAATTAAAACGTACAGGACACGGAATCCGTTTAAAACTCTTTCGGCAATCCAAGTTTTCGGAAAAACAGGATTTCGAAATAATCGCGTTTAAAGTTTAAAGTACACGCCACGACTTCGTAAGGGAGCAAGATGCAAAACAAATTTGAGATAAAATTCTTAAGAACCTATGCTTTAAGATAAAAGAATAAAAAAAGTTTCGATTTTTTTACCGATTTCAACATAGATAACTCCTTAAGAGCAAAGAATTAAAGAAATGATAAGTAAAGGAAAGCATCATCAACAAAATGTACAGAAATAAAGGTGGGCGAAAGGAACATCAAGGAAAGAAAAAAATAAAATAGAATACAATAAATTAAAATAAAATAAAAGTTTAGAAAGGAAACTACATTAGAGGAGAAGAAAGAGGGAGAAAACAAAGCCAATGTAGAAGAAATTAAAGGAAGGAATATAAACGAAAGGAAGGCAACAAAATGCGAGAGAAAGGAATAGCGGTTATTTAAAATAAAATTAAGTTTTGTCTTTGAGTTTCTACAACTTGGCGATCTCTAGTTATTTGCAAAAGCATGGGAGCTCTATTTTATTAATATTATATTACTTATTGGAAACCACTTCATGTTATTTTTATTTCTAAGCAAACAATTATTTCCGACTTATGAGTTTAATTTAGCCTTATTTTAGTTTTTCAAACTATTTTATAGTTCACTAGCAAACCCGGCCAAGATTCGCTTTGGCTCATTACTTATAATAGACTGAGTCCGTGTTTGATCATTATATCTCCGAAACCTGTTGAGATATTGAACTTAATCTAACAGTTGTTGATTTGGAGTCTATTGGCTTAATAATGATCCCTCCTATAAATTTTTCTCTAATCTCTGCAATTTGCAGACATCGACCTGTTACAATTTATTATATGTAGAGATAATAATTTCTAAAACTTTCACAAAGAGGCAAACGCCGAGCACAAGTGACCCAAGAAACCAAATTACAGAAATAATAAACTTTTTGGTTCAAATGGGCCAAGGTGGCAACTGTGTTTGGCATGCTATTATGTATTGTCATTGCTGTTGTTGCTGCTCCTGCTTTTGGTGGCAAATGTTATTTTACTAGCTCCAATCGTATGGCTAACACGCGACTCAAAAAGCTCTCAACATTTTATTTTAAAAGCTAAGGATATGCCATGCTAGTACTCAGTCGCAACGTAGCGCCACGCGAGTGCAGTATCAGCCAAGTTAAGGAGTGAAGTTTAATAAATGCTGGAATAGGCATAAGTGATAGCGTAACAGTATTAATATATACATATATATGTATTTATTTAGTTGTATGTGGTAAAGAAGTGTATGCGTTAGAAATTGTGAGAGAGTAAATTGTGTTGTAACTAACGAACGTTTGTTGTTTTTTATTTTCTTTAAAGCTTAAATACATATTCTCGGTATATGTATGTACAAATATGTAATAAATATGTGTGTTTGTATGTGAAGTGTATGCTGTAAGTTGACGCTACTCAACAACTTCTAAGCAATAAAAACAATTGTTTATTTAATTTGCGGCGAAATTTGCATTGAAACGTTTGTGCATGTGTGTGCATGTTTTTTTCTTTAATTACTATTTCAACAATTTGTATGACCTAAAAAACTAATTAAAAAGATGTCGCCGTTTTCAAAGATCAAAAAAAATTTAACAAATAACAATAGTATTTCAATAAACAACAAACAGTGAATAATGAATGCTAAGCAAAAGAATATATTAGGCATGTTCATTAGGAAGAAATAAATTCGTATTAACTCAAGCTAAGGCAAAACACATGCATACATAAATTTCAATTAGCAAGCATCCTAACAAGATTTATTTCATAAACCAGCCTCACAGTTAACTGCATTACCTCACTGGGCATATATATGTATATATATTAGACTGTGCCAAAATAATTTTTTTAATTATATTAATATTATTTCTGTTTTTGGCAGGGACCGTACTCAATTTTATATATTTTTGTAGGTTTGATGAGCCGAAGACTAGCTAATCCTAATTTTTATTAAATTATTATTTTCAATTTCAATGGAAAACTTGAAAAAGCAACAAAAGTAAAGTGCTCAGATTCGATTCCCTGTAAGATTTTCTGAAATGGCAAAAACCAATAGGAATTAGTCTGACAGAAAGCGTGAATGCTTTCGAAATAGTATTATAACTATAGCCTGTTAATGTTTGCTGTTTTTTTTTTCAACTTTTCCATAAAATAAAAGTAATAATTGCATAATAACTATTTTAAACTGGTCTTGAGCTCGTTAAACCTAATCTAATTAGTTCTGTTTATTAACAAAAAATATTTAGGCCTGTTTCAAATTGTTGTCATTTCTCATTAAAAAAAACAGAATTTGTAGATTCCAGTAATTTGTTTTTGCTACAGAACAGAGCCAAAATTTTCCAGAATTACGCGACATAAATGTTGATTTCATTCGGAACATTCTTTGTGTGAATTGAATTTTCTATAAGGGTGGGTTTTTGAATTCAATGGTAATGGTTTATTGAGTTCACGGTTTTCATTTGTAAACTTTTTTCAAAAATACAAAAATTATTGTAGAAGAAAGATAAATACAGTTCCTTAAAAAGCAAACCAATAGACCTTTTGGTCGTAGTGCACTACCTTAATCTCCTAATGTTATTATTATTGATGTGTAACTATCTTTGGGTTTGTAGCCGTGCCTCTGCCGGTGTCTTGTTGATGTGTAAACATATTCAGGCTCCGTAGAACAGTATAGTTAAGTTCAGCGTCGCTGCCTGTAACCGTTCCTCTGACGCTGATTGTAACCGTGCTTCTATCTGTGCCCTGTGTATAAAAATCTTGTTTGGCTGCTTTGCTGATATGTATGTGGCACTCTGCCTCTGTGGGGGTGTGTATGCAAGTGCTTTGCTGATTGCTATTATTCGGCAATCGTGCCTAAACACGGTTAATACTATCAATTGGCAAAAGACGAAGGCAACTGCGTTTATAATAACTATAAATACAAATAAAATTAAAAAATAAAATAAAATTAAATTAAATGAAATTAAATTAAATAAAGGGAACTATGATAGGAAGGAAAGGGAACGAAAAGAAAGGAAAGGAAAAGAATGAAAAGGATAGGGAAAGAAAAGAATTAAAATTTTTTACGGGATACACATGTTACACATCAAACTCCACGAATACTTGGTACTAATATTATTATATTTTACAATTTTATTATAAATAGAAAATGTGGAAAATATTGGAAACAGCATATCAATAACTTGACATTTGAGCTGTTATACATTTTCCTGCTTCCTATTCTGTTTATTGTTGTTTTTTTTTTGTTGGAATTCATAGAAGCAATTTCTTTTCAGTCTAAACTTTTAAACAGTTATATTATTAATTTAATTTTTTTGTAAAAAAGCAATAAGTTAATTTAATCTCAATGAATGCATTTTTTCCGACTGCATTGAGAGAAATTCGGTCGCATTATAAAAAAAGTTGAATTTTTCTCTATGCTGACTGCATATTTCTATAGAGCCATAGTGATTTTAATTGACTATAAATTAGGGATGTGCTATTCATCGATTAAACACAAAAAAATTACATTTGAGCAACTTTTTTTCTTGCTTAAGAACAATACTCTCAAGAAATAAGTCAATGAATATAAAAATAGGAAGCTGTTTACTAAACTGAAAAAGTTAACCGAGTGTTGAGTTTTTAAAATGTGCTAATGGCTACGGATTTTATTCACAAATGTTATTCACCGGGAAATTAATCGATATTGATTATTCTCTGCTCATTTAATTAATCGAGTTTATTTTAACTGGTAAGTTGTAGCAGCGTCCCAGTCTAATGTGCATCGTTCACTAAGCTTCTTCATGCCAATCTCGTGGAGCATTTTTCATTGAAGAAGACTCAGTTGTAGAGTGGACTTTTAACGAGTTTTGCTTAGCTTTTTTTTAATTCTGGTTCGATGGCAATTTTAAACTGGTCAGTTAGTTGGTAAGCCGTATGGACCACGCAAAAAACAGAAATTAAACAAGTTGAAGATAAGAAAATGTAGCAACAACAACAACGCGGATATGGTAATAAAAACAACAACAATTGGTATATAAAGCAGCAAACAAGTTCTAAAATGCTTGCGCACATGCCTACCCACTTTTTTTCTTTCAATTTTTGAAATATAATTTGTTTGTTATTTTGATTATTTTAGCTACTCTATCCCGCTATGTTAACAACATTCTTATTACCGACTACTAAATTGGCAAGCAATTCTTACAAACTTTTTGTGTTCTGCTTAGAAAAGTTTCATCTCTATAAGCACTCAGATTTATATTAAGTTAAGGTTTGCATAAGCTTTAATAAGAATGCCACTATTCATGAATCATGAGCACTGTAAATATACTTTTATTTAAAGTTGGAAGACTAGTAAAGTGTTGCATTGACATTTGAATAGCACAACATGAACATCAAACTGACAACTATGGATTTATCACTATTCACTATATCACTGTTACGACGTGCTTATAAATACATTTTTTTTTCCAAACAATCACTCTTGCCCATTAGGCAGGGCGAATCACTGCTAATAACAATAACCACAACAACATGCCAAGGGTCCACTGACGCCATTGTGATTATTTAAGGGGAAAGTTTGAGAACACTCTCTGTGACATCATATAGAGAGGACTTAATCTAACAAAGAAATGGTGCGCGGGAGTTGGCCTCAACATAAATCATCCCTTTCACTAATCGGAGAATGTTACAGGTAATGAGAACAATCACCATAGGTGGAGAAACCCTCCTGAAGTAAAATACTTGGGGCTCACCTTTGACTCGAAGTTGTTATGGAAAAAACAAGTTGATAATATAACATCAAAGGATATCAGAGCAATGGTGTGGAGAATACTCGCGGGAAAATCGTGGGTAATTGAGCTGGGTCCGCTTTTAATGCCTCAGCAGTGAAGGAGGTCCTTGCTACAATGAGACTTTTTACGAGTCGTATATCTTAGCACTGCATAAGCTAGGTTAATAATAGGTGGACGCCATTGCTGTGCAGTGTAAATCAGTCTGTGGCCCCCAAGCTCAATACAATGAACATACTCAGATTAGTTCCAGCACTCATCCAGAAATAGAATATCGAGGCCCATGCTGCACACGCACGGTAATTCTATAGCAGAATGCATATTTTCCTTGTTCGAGAGCCTTAAGGAACTTACATCGTATTATTATCTTCTTTATTAAGTCAATGGTAACAAACCTTACTGACTAGATTTACAAGATTACTGAAGACTAATTTAACAATTAAAATTAAAAAATAAGTTCCTAAATAACACTCTATGCGAGTCTTGAAAGGGGATCTTGACATAGCAATGTCAAGATCAATACTTCTAGATAGTCTGTTAAATACGTCAAGCCCTCTTATACGAAGGGCGAAACTAAACTAATTTGACCGCACAACTTCAATACGGAATGTGTTATGAAAGCGAAAGGCTCTACTAGGTACATTGAAAGTTAACTGGCTAAGAAGATCCGAACAGTCAAAGGTACCGCAAATTAAGTCATTTGTTAACATTAAGTTCTCAACAGAACGCCTGACTTCGAGAGATAGCAAATTGACAAGTATGCACCTAGCAGTATATAGTGGCAAGGGATTATCAAAATGGAAAGGTTGAAGAGCAAACCTAAAAAATTTGCGTTGAGCTCTTTCAATTCTTAAGGAATGTGAGGAGTATATTGGATTCCAAATGATTGAAGCATATTCTAACTTCGACCTCACTAAAGCATTGTCTAAGATTTTTCTAGTATATGGGTCCTTGGTTCCTTAGCAAAGCGTCTTAAAAAGGCTAAGATAGAATAGGCTTTTGGGAGAAGAAAATTTACATGATTAGCAACGGTAAAGGATGAGTCAAAAATTACACCCAGACCACGAAACTCGTTAACAGAGGCAAGAGCTGCATTTGAAATCGCGTAGGTTGAAGAAAGTAAATTCATTGACTTAGAAAACGTTAATTGGCAACATTTACTAATGTTAAGATGTAATTTATTTTGTAACGCCAAGGCATTGACAGCATCCAAATCGTCTTGCAGTCGCGATGCATCCGAGATACAGGTAAACCTACTAAAAAGTTTTAAGTCATCTGCATAGAGTTAATGATTAGAATATTTTGAGCATGAGCCGACATCATTAATAAAAATTAAAAACAAAATTGGACCAAGGATACTTCCTTGGGGAACACCTGAAGTCGCTAGAAATTTATAGGATTTGGTGTTTTCGATTTCAACAAAAGATATTCTATTGGATAAATATGACTTCATCCAAGCCAAAAAATTGAATGGAAGCTCAACTTGACAACCGTCTTTAAACGCAGAAGCACAGAACTGACACAGCTAGATTTGTGACAGTCGAACCCCTTGCAACGAACGCATCCTGGCATGGATCAATAATTCTTTTAACAGTAAATGATACTTAACTACTTTTTTTAAAAATTTGGAGCACGTCGACAGTTTTGATATTGGCCTTTAATTTGTGACTTCATTTGTATTGCCTGATTTAAAGATTGGAGTGATAGATGCCACTTTCCAGCGATCAATAAACACTTCAGAAGATAACGAAGTATTGAAAATATGGTACGAGGACACACAAAGAGAAATACTACACTTTTTTAATAGATAAGCTAGCAGAGCAGCTCAGATATTTAAATTCAACGGCGTGGGTATAGTGGGGCGTATAACCGCCGTGGCCTTTGGCCAATCGTCAATTTTCTTGCCTTACGTTTCATTAGTTAATTCATTGGCTGTGGTTTGATGTTGCTCGGTTGTTAGCCGGGGGGGATTCGTGACACCAACCAGCCAACCATAGATTCGATTGGAGTCAGGCTTTTAAAATTTTTGAAATTTTCCTATACAGACTATTACAACTTTGTTCACTTAACGGAGGTTTCAAACGGCACTAAAGAATTGAGAAAGATAAAGGGTTCCATATATCAAAGTTTCTACAGTGAATAGAGAAAACCAAATACGTCCTTCGGTCTGTCCGTCTGTGCACATGATAATTTGATTAAAAGAGATTTTAGCTACTTTGCGCTCAAGGGAGCTTGCTATTGAGAATGGATGAAATCGGATGATAACCACAATCCCACTTTCGATATCGGACACGGTTCGCCACCACAAAACTACAACTGCTTATTCACTGTTCACACCGATTCGAACTTAGTCTTTCTTACTTGTTCACAGCTAGTAACAATATTTCGAGGAACGCTAAAACGAAACTTTGAACCACTCTGATGTACACACATAAACTAAACATATAAAGGGTTTATCAAAAATCAAAATATACATGTTATACTATACATGTTTGTATGTATAAACTACAACATAACCGATCGATTAATCACGAATTGACAACCATCTACTAGTCAGTGCATAAGTTTATGAACGCAATCACAGCAATGACAGCTGCTGTTAAACTTTAAAGTAGCTAATACAATAAAAAATTGTAAAAACAAATAAAAAAAAAAAAAAGACCAACACAACAAACGTGCTAAACGACTAAAACGCGGTGATGTCACAGAAAAATAAATTATTAAACAATGGGTTTCTGCGTTCACCGCACATTTTTGGCGTAAGCACCGGTGCATCAATGGATGATAGCAGTGCAACAACTGCGGATTTGCCGTTACTCAGTGATAGCAATGATATCGCAACGACTGCCTTGTCGGATGACAAGTTATTGAGCCTTCAACAGAATAGCAGAAATTTGAATAACAGCACAGCAAATAATGGTCCTCATGTCAAATTACCAACGGTCGTTTATTTGGGTACCGACAGTGTCGGCAGCGTTGGTGGTGTTGGTAGAGGTAATGGTGCTGTAGGTGGTGTCGGTGTGGGTAGTGGACTAGCACGCACTACTCTACAATGTAATGCACCCTCACCCTACCAAACTACCACCACGCCCATGCATCAACAAACTGAATGGTTGATAAAGCAGCCAACACAAAGGCGTCGATTTCTTATTTTGGCTGCAGCTTTTATGGTGCTCGGTGCTGCGATCGGTGCATTAGCTATTTATTTTGCTGGCAGTAATCGTTGCCATCCATTGCCGGCTGCGGAAGAGGGTGTGAGCATGGAAACAAAATATGTAGGTAAGTAATATGTAGATAATACCATCGTGTATTTAATATATTAAGAAAAACTGACTAACACATTCTTCCCCAGTGGGTGTGCAGAACATTTTTCTTAAGAGAAAAGACGCATACAATAAAAGATAAAAGCAAAAGAAATGAACTAGCAATGTCTCGCTGCTTGTTTATACTCAGCTAAGCATAGTTCACGGAGCATATTCATGTTATTCGACTAACGGTAGGTCATAAATGTGCTACGGACACAAGGTATGTATATTAACTTCATTCGCCCAACTGTAGTATGAACGGCATAAAAGGATCGAGATAGATATGAACACGATAACTTGAACATGATAACTTAAGTAAATTTTGAGATATCTCAATGAAATTTGGTACGCAGGTTTCTTAGCACTTATCTCCGAGCGCCATTTAAAATGGCCGATATCGGATGATAGCCACGCCCACTTTTTATATATAGACTATTTTCGAAAATACAAAAAAAGTTATTATTCGTTACATGATACATTTATGAGGATACAATTTAGTGTATACATAAATTTTTCAAGAAATTTTTGAAAATGGGGGTGGCACCGCCCACTTTTGATTAAGTCAAATTTAGAAATATTATTAATCATAAATTAAAAACCGTTCAAGATATCGAAACCAAATTTAGCACTCTTATTTATATTAATGGAGATAATGTTCCGGGAAAAAATGGGTGAACTCGATTAAGGTGCACGCTCATTTTTATACTCAAAATTTTTGAAAATGAGCATATATATATTTATTAGGCACTAACTTTGCTCAAAATAGCTTTATATCATTTCTATTTCACTTTCAAAGTGTCTGTGAACGAAAAACGAAATTAAATAAAAATTTTCGAAAATGGTGTGGCCCCGCCCCTTTTATTGTGGATTATTCCACAAAACTTTTTATGCCATAACACCGGCAAAAATTGATTTGTCGAAACGACATTTGGCGAAAATGTCGAATATATAAAGGTAACTGGTTATTGTAAAAAATGGGCGATATCGGTTAAGGGCCACTCCCAGTTTTTTAGCATAGTTCTGAGAAATTTGTTTGTAAAATTTAAAACGCGATATTTCTATAACTATGCAAACTATATCCATAAGATCTTGCACACATAATAAGCTTTTTAAGCAGGCGTGGCGCCGCCCACTTTTCAGCACAAAATTTATGCTACTTTCAAAGGCGATTGCTTGTAGTTTGAACTAGATATTTCAATCAAAATTGGTCAGCCGCTTCTAAATAGTATGTAATATAATCCTTCCAAGAATTAGGCAAATCGAATAACACACAAGCAAAATATCCGGACAAGTAGTTTATACCCCACTGCATTAGGGAAGTTATATATCTTCTTTGATTCCCATGCCTTTGATGAACATGAAATGCTTGTAAGTATACTGAAATGATCAGGAGGATGAGTTGAGTAGACTTAGCCATGTCCGTCTGTCTATTTGAATTAAAACTAGTTTCTCAGTTTTACAGATAGAATGCCTTAATTTGTTGTTTGCGATCGTCATTTTATAATATATTGATCAAAGCTATTGTAGGCAAAGTTACTAAATATATCTAAGATCCTTTTCAAAATCTTTCATATAAAAGTGGGCGTGGCCCTTAACCGATGTGGCCCATTTTTTCCGGAACATTTCTTGTATTAATATAAATATGTGTGCTGAATTTTAAACGGGTTTTGATTTATGATTAATAATATTTCTAAATTTGACTTAATCAAAAAAAATTAAAAAAAAATTTATTTTCTGCCTTAACGTTAATGTACAGACTAAATTTTATTCTTATAAGTGTGTCATGTAACGAACAATCACTTTTTTTGTGTTTTCGAAAATATGCTACATATAAAAAGTGGGCGTGGCTATTATCCGATATCGGCCATTTTAAATAGCGCTCGGAGATGAGTGCCAAGGAACCTGCATACCAAATTTCATTGAGATATCTCAAAATGTACTCAAGTTATCGTGTTCACAGACGGACGGACGGACGGACATGGCTTAGTCAATTTCCTTTTCCTCTTGAACATTTTGATATACGAGTATATAAGTCGATATCCATCTCCATCCGTTTATGCCGTTATATACTACCGTTAGGCGAAGGAAGGTAATATACCTTGTGTGCGTAGCACTACTAGGTGTAAAAATAAGCACCTCGAGATACAGCAAAGTCATAGCCATATGTGCATATACATAGATATAATCTGTACTTATGAAGATGTTTTTTATATCCGTATAAATTGAGATTCATTGAGTTGATTTCATTCAAGTTCGGGATCACTGCTGAACAAAGTAAGGCTTTTGGCGCTACTACTTTGGGGCCCACATGGTTCTATTCGGTGTAATTTTTTAATTTTAGGGAACATTTTGGGATTTTTTCAAGACCATTTCGGAATTTTTTTAGGGATTATTTGGGGACTTCTCATCATACATAAAAATAAAATAAAAATTTTTTTTGGAATAACTAATAACATTTCGATTGTCACTAGAGTTTTCTTGAATAATGAATAAAAATTTATTTGTCATTTTTTCCTCACTCGCCACTCAAATTTTATTATTATCATTCTCTCTTGTAAGTTTTTCTGAGATTTAAGTGTCGCCCAGGTAAAAATATGTTAAAGCTTAACACATACAGCTTAGATTTTAGCGCTGTTGATACAAGTATGATTACCAACTGAACCGGTTTGCGTGCGATCGAAAGTAGTCACGGTATTCCAGTTGTATAATAGGGACGCTACACTAAAATTGTCTGCCCAAATTGTTTATCCATAAAAAAGACGCATTTCAACTCGCTAGCTGACAGTCGCTTTGCCGAATTTGAACATTGAAATTCTTTAGCTGCAAGTTATGATATCGTCATAGAAATCAAAAGAAATGTCATTTGAAAAGAGTGTGTGCGCAATTACGCTGAAGGAACCCTGCAGTGAAACAACAAACTAATAAATAAAATTTATTAGTTTCAGCTAGAACTTTCTAACTCAGCTCAAACTAAACCAAAAATACCGAATGCTGGAGTTGGAAAATTCCGAGATGGACTAATTTTGCCTGGAGGCATTTAAATTATTTTTACTTAATAATCACCATTTAATTGATATTAGAGAAAACCTACAACGATATGTACAGCTATGGTATGAGATCACATGTTTGGAAGTCCCCAACTTCTCATGAGACCCCTTCTCGGATACTGGGATACGAACCCAAGTGCCTGCAACTTTTAAGTTGAACTATTACCCGTTTTGGTTTTCTTTGGACTAGTTTGATCCCCTTATATTATATAATCTTAAAAATACCAGTTACAGACAGTTTCGTGGCTATTTTGGCTTGTTGTTCATTTGGAAGTAGTATATAACTAGTGGGTGTAACAGCAGTGTACTCGAGCATTTTTTAGGAGTTGTGCATTTTTTATATTTCAAATCATCGAGATGTTGTTGCCGACATTAAAGCTAACTGGGTCAAAGCTCAATAAAAACTAAAACGTTTCAATTCCTTGTAATTGCATTCCATTTTATTTCATTTCAACTCTTCTGAATTCAATTTCATTTTATTATGTCAAATGTGTTTATCACCACCACAAACAATCTAACCAAGCAATCGACTATCAACCAGTCGTCTAACCACATTAAATATCTACACAAACCACATTAAATATCTACACAAACCTCATTCTTACTTACCTCTGCGTGAATGTTTCAATGTGCATATCTATGCATGTATGTTAATAGCAATTCAACTGAACAACCAAGGCGAGCGTACATTTAATATCCGCAATTTCTTTCTTTGCTGTTGCCTCTTCTCCTCTTCTATACAAATAAATGTTTATTGTATTGAGGTACCGATGATGACGACAGATTCAACAGGTTGTATAAACACCCAACAGGTAGACAAATAACCAAGGTGCATAGTATCAATGCAAAAAACCGTATGAATAATCGTTAAGGCCAGTAATCCGCGATTAATCGGTTTAGTCTACATTTGGCTATATTTCAATATACGTTAGTATATTATTTGTGTAGCATACTCATAGGGCTATAACTTAATTTTAGTTTTTGTAGCATACTTATAGGGGTTAAAAGTACCTGTTTACGGTAGAAAGTGGATTAGTCCTTTCATACCCGTTTCAAACAAATGTGAACAGTTCAACCTATAAAAAGTGATCAGAACTGACATTAGTCGCATACTCCTTTGCGACTCATCTCGGATGCAAAATGTGCCCTATATTTCATGTTGGACCACCAGAAATAAATCGGTAAAAAAATCGTTTAGTTACATTCTGTAGCTTCCTTACGGAAGGAGGGGTGACATGATCTAAAAGGTTCCACTGGTCATAAATCGCTACCACGACAGTCGGGCAGTACCGCAAGGAAGTATCGGAGCGTACCGGATTCATATCCGGCCAAGGACTGTCGGTTCGACAGCACTCCCCAAAACCTTCGGGGAGTGTTTTTGTCGTTACAACAACAACAACAACATATAGCGAAATCATTTTTTTTGGACTTTTTCCAAGGTATTTTTTGATACATGAACCTTTCTTTTCCAAGTGAGACATCGAACTTAAAATCACACCTCCAATTTGGTTCAAAATCGGTGTACGCGTATTCATTGTTGTTGCATATTTTATCTGTCAAAGTTTGTGCTTCTTCGTAAACTAATAAAAAAAATATATACTCACCTTAACTATCATATCTCGAGATGTACTAATGCTACAGAGTTAATCTTAACACCATTTGAAAGCTAATGAATCAAGATTCACACCTTCTTGTATATATTTTATTTCTTGTCCTTTATTTAATTAGTTTTAAACAATTTTATTTCTAAAAGTAAAATTTCACAGCGTTACCATCAACATATTTTATTCTAAATAACAACAATATTGTTTAATAAATTCTCTACAAAATCAATGCATTTATAAAATGATATGAACACACCGGCTTTTACTAAAACACGTTCTACATTTTTGTATGAAAAACACATTTTCTGCTTCAAAAGTAAACTTGTTCAACACATTATACTTTTTAAAAATGAGTAAAATAAGAGAATTGAGTTCAAAATAGGAAAAAGCTTCAGAAAACTCAATTCTCACAGTAGAAATTGACCTAGTATACCTCCGACAAAATTAAAAAAAATACAAAAACATAATATATATGGACTTTCAATCCAATCGGAGGCATGCTGTCATTTTTTCTTATGAAACCTGGCCCTGTTAAAAAAGAAAGGCTCATATAAGACACCTTTATGTAAAATATCATTTACTTGAACCAAATAAATTTGTAGTTATGCCGAGGTGCAACTTCATATAGCCTGGAGCTTTTTCAAAAACTATTTACAGCCTGTCATAAACATCGCTGATGAGATTTGGACGACAATAAAGGACAAATTGTGTAAATCTGGACTTAAAGACGCAAACTTCTAAATTTAAGCTACAAGGTGGCGCAAAAGTAATCCTCCTATCAGAAAATCCTATAAATTTTGCGATTGGCCCCTAAAGTCAGTTCTGTTTTGACATTTGTGTAGTAAACACATGCGAAATACACGTTAATAAACAATGTTACGCTACACTGCTCCAGAACGCGGAATATTGCTGACTATTTATTTGACCAATAATCGGTCGGGGCCAAACGGTTACTGTGAATGGTGAGCGCTATAGAGCAATGATCAACGAGTTCTTTTTGCCGCAACTTGATGAATTGGGATTGGAAAACATGTGGTTCCAACAAGACGGTGCAACAGCACACACTGCACGTGCCACAACCGATATGCTGAACATCGGAAGCTTACTTTTGCGCCACCTTGTATATGCATTCAGAGTTATGACGAACCGAAATTTAATATAGCTAAGGGGCGTGCCACTGCCAACTTTTCCAAAAACTATATATAACGTATGCTGTACCCAGTGAATCCAAGTATATGCTGTTAAAACTGCATAAAGATCGGTTGGGTACTTTAGACGCCTATAAAGGACACACAGGCACACATTTATTTTTATTTATAAGACTAGCAGACCAAGCCCTAATTCTCTTTCCACCCTCTTCTTCGCATTAAAATTTCACATTGGAAATATCCCATATACGAGGTGTGTTCAAAACGTATCGCGAATTTTGAATTTTCGCTGGTTACGTATATTCGAATTTCGAATTTTTTGTGGCGTTATGTTGGTACTCATGTCTCTCACTTATGCCGACAAGCTCGGCCATTTTGAATGTTCAGTTAATTGTTGACAGCTGCTTTGCTTGCACGTGTTTTGGATCGTCTTCGATTTTTACCTATTCAAAAAAGTGGATCAAAGAACCTGTATCAAATTTTGTGTGAAAACCGAAAATAAGTGCGCGGATGCATTCCGAATGTTGACTGTGGCATACGGAGAAGCTACCTTGGACCGAGGCAACGTTTATCGGTGGTACAAAATGTTCTCAGAAGGCCGAGAAGATGTGCAAAGAAGAACAAAAATTGGCTTTTGCACCACGATAACGCCCCTGCTCACGCATCGTTGCTTGTGCGCGACTTTTTGGCCAAAAACAACACACTAATGATGCCGCAGCCACCGTATTCCCCAGATTTGGCCCCCTGTGACTTTTTCTTGTTCCCTAAACTGAAGAGGCCCATGAAAGGACGACGTTACGCTTCTCTTGACGAGATAAAGACGGCATCGAAGGAGGAGCTGAACAAGATACAAAAAAATGATTTTTTGAAGTGCTTCGAAGATTGGAAAAACCGTTGGCACAAGTGTATAATATCTCATGGGGATTACTTTGAAGGGGACAAAATAGATATTCATGAATAAATAAATAATTTTTGAAAAAACACAAAATTCGCGATACTTTTTGAACACACCTCGTATTGCAACACGGCTATGTTTTTTTGAAAACTTAAATTATACAAATCGGACCAATGGATCGCCTGCTTTGCACTAACAAATATTTTGGCTCTTAACATTATTTCAATATCCATTTTGATTCGACAAGTTATAGCTTGATTCTTTCTAACTGCCTGGAGCATACCATACTTTTATAACTAACACCGTTACTAGTTTCCAAAGCGAAAATTGTCCCGAAGTCCGCAACAGGGTTTGTACACACATTAATTTACTTATAAAACCATACATACCCACAAAAATTTATTCTATCCCTTTTTCACATGATAAAGCTAGAAAAACTTAAAGTAAAAGTGACTGACAAGAGCTGGAACATAGCAGCAATTCCATTTCCTTTATGTCACTCCAGAGTTCTTTTGCACTCTGTGCTTTTGACATGCAAACAATAAACGGACATATGCAAACTCTTGCATGTACATAACTAGTTATACAGTGGCCAATTTTGGCCTTTATAAAATTATTTTAACAAAGACTATATAAAAGCATTTGACAGTTTCTCTTACAAGAACTATAAATTTTGTTTTAAAAATGTACGCAAAATTCGCGAAAATTCGAAGAAGTAAAACTTTCAACCTTTTTCATAGAATTTTCACAATTTTTTAGAATATGAAGTTTTGCAGGACATTAAATTTTAGTATAATAATATGTTAATCTTAAGTTTGTGACACATTTTGCTGATTTTTGGCAAAAGTATTTTCTTTCATACAAAAAAAATTGCGTTCATAAACTTGTATTAAGGAAAATACCAAAGCTTTCAAGAACAAAAATTCAAAATTTTAATAAAATTTCTTTGTATTTCCACTAATTTTGTGTGCATTTCTAAAACAAAATTTATAGTTGTTGTATTAGACCTCGACACATGTTTTTACATATTTTCCAATGCTATTGGTTCAAAATCATTTACAACCTGAAAAATAAATTTTTAGATCAATTAAAATTGATTGAAAAAATATTGTAAAATAATTTTAACAAATGCATTCCTGAAACTTATCACAATCTTGAATGTCGTTGAATATATTTCCACTTGCTGCTCTTGGTCCACTCGTGACTGTTTTATCTAATGCCCTGAATAAATAACCAAATGGTAATTCATTGAAATGAAGCAAACATATAAACCAGTGCAGTGGTATATTTAAATGCTTTTCCAAAGGTCTTATAACACCATTTTCTATTCCAGTATTAGCTGGTTCTCCATCGCTGCATATGCCAATTAATTGATCTATTGACAGTTTTTTGCTATTGAAGAATTCATAAAATTTTTTTAAATTGTGTTTTGCATTTTCTTCTTCACCCAAATTAACATATCCAAGTAATTCAGCATTAGGCTCTTTTACAACAACTAAATGGGGTTCTTTTACCATATTTGTATGAAATTTCTCATAAATTTTCTCTCTAGTTAATGAATAATTATTTCTGCCATTGAAAGAAAATGCAGTTATGTTGGAATCTATGTATCGTTTACGAAGCACTTCATCTCTAGCTTTAATTTTTTCTCTTGCAACTTTAGATTTATCCATTATGACAAGTTCACTACGAACATCTCGAAAATTTATATCTTCGAAAAGGGCTGTTGCTAAACATGAAGCAACTCTATATGAAACACCGAATCTGTCACACATCATAGCAAAATTTATAGCATCGTATGTTGTTGTTGTGGTTGTTAACAGTGCTTCGCCCTGCCCAATGGGCTCGATCACTCTAAATTGTCATCAGGCTCTTCTAACGGAAGTCCGAGGAAACGCGCAGTTTCCACAGGGTTCGACCAGAGTGATGTAGGTGTTAGAGGAATGGGTTCGACTGAACAGGAGAAGAGATGTTTGGTATGTTGGGGTTCAGTCTGGATAAGTAAGAGTTTAACCTATTACAATATCCAGAGCGAAGTTGTGCTAGTATGACCCTAGTCTCCCTCGGAAGTACACGCTGCTCTTCAGCCAATTCAGGTAGTTGAGTATTATTAACGAGATTCACAGGCCAAGATCTGAGAGATCTGTCTACCGACTCGGTGTGGAGGTCATTTAGAGCCCGTCTATGGTTCCGCAGATCAAACGGCAAAGATATATGGTGCTTACGAAGATGTCTCCTTATGTCTCTGGGGGGCGATGCTACATCCAAAAGATGTCCATTTGGATGACTAGGTTTATGAAAGTTCAGAAGGAACTTTCTACTCAAGAGTTCCGCGTGCTCTTGAACATTGAGCAGTTTTGCCTCTTGATGGAAGTGAGACTCAGGTGACATAAGCAGACATCCCGTAGCAGTTCTGATGGCGGTGTTTTGGCAGACTTGCAATTTCCTCCAATTGGTGTCAAGATTGGGCGACCATATGGGCGCAGCATAGTCAATAACCGGCCGGCCAATAGCCTTATATGTAGCAAGCAATGCTTCTTTGTCTTTTCCCCAAGTACTGCCGGCCGGTGACTTGAGGATCTTATTGCGGCTCTGTACTTTTGAAGATATTGCGGTGGCATAACCAGCGAAGGTGAGGCCTTTGTCAAATGTCACACCCAAGATTTTTGGGTGGTTGACAGTAGGCAGAGGTACTCCGTCTACGTGGACATTTAACTCTTGCCCCATCTGCGCATTCCATGT
The DNA here is from genome assembly GCA_949987695.1 of Merzomyia westermanni. Lineage (NCBI taxonomy): Eukaryota > Metazoa > Arthropoda > Insecta > Diptera > Tephritidae > Merzomyia > Merzomyia westermanni. The sequence continues at coordinate 72,038,759 of OX465290.1, forward strand.
CGTGAACAGGGTCGCCGTCGATTTAGTCGGAGACAGGGTCAGATTTCGCTCAGTGAAGAAGCTGGAACGGTCACGGAGGTAACTGTTGATTGTAGTACAGAGTTCGTCAATGGAGGGACCCTTGCCCGAGGCCATTATCGTGCAGTCGTCAGCGTAGGAAACAATGGAGACTCCCTCTGGTGGGGGGGCAGTCTCGAAATATAGAAATTAAATAAAAGGGGAGAGAGAACACCACCTTGCGGCACCCCTTGTTTTATTCTTCGTGGCCTAGATTTCTTGTTCCTGAATTTGACTGATACCTGTCGACCATTGAGGTAATTAGCGGTCCACCTTTTAAGGCCGGCAGGGAGCGGTGTCTCTTCCAGATCTCGGAGGAGTATGACATGATTGACCGTGTCGAATGCATTTGATAGGTCAAGTGCCACGAGAACCGTCCTATGGTTTGGCGGGTGTTGATTCAAACCATAATTTATCTGCGTTGTAATGGCATTCAAAGCGGATGTCATGCTATGAGATTTGCGGAAACCATGCTGGTGATCGGCCAATTTCAGATTTGTAATGAAGTAAGGGAGCAGAATAGTAATTTCACTACCGGCGAAAGGAGGGATATCGGGCGATAACACTCTCCTTGGTTCGCCGGCTTCCCTGGTTTTAGTAGCCGAACTACAATCGCCTGTTTCTATATCTCAGTTATAACGAAAGTAATTAGAGAGAGATTAAAAAGAGCCGCTAAATAACTCTGTCCCTCGTGTCCTATGTGTTTGATCCTCTTAATGGCGATTCCGTCGGGTCCGATGGATTTTGAGGGTTTGGCCTTCATTATGGCTTCCTTGACCTCTGCGACGAAGGCGGCAATAGGCGCAGTGGAGTATTTATGTTTGTGCGCACGTCCGAAGACTCTTCTCTTAGTCCTATCCGCAGGTGGATGCATTATAAACAGCCGGCAAAAGGAGCTCGCGCATTTCCTGGCGTCCGATTTGACACTGTGGCCGAATGCAATGGCGACCTTGTCATTGTGTTTGGTCGGATTGTATAGGGCCTTGACAGTCGACCATAATTTGCCGACTCCGCCGGAGAAGTTGCATGCCTCAAGATGTTGTTTTCACTTGGTCAGCTTGTGTTCGTTGACTATCCTACGAATTTCTGCATTTAGATCTTTGATTCTGGGATCTGCGGGATTGATGAGTCTCACTTGATCACGTTCTCTTGCCATCGCCGCAGCTTCTGCAGGAAAATTCGGACGAATTTCTGGTATTCTACCTGCAGGAATAAAGCGGCCTGAGGCTGAATCAATGATCTTGCGAAACTCTCGTTCGCCTTTTCGTACGTCTGTAGGAGTGGGTAAGGCAGCGAAGGAACGCTCTGTATAGCCAGTAAAACGGTCCCAGTCCGCTTTCGTGAAGTTGATGTATGTTAATTTATCAGTCGTTATGAAGTCGGTCGGTCGTTGAACAGAGAGTAAGATAGTAAGATAGGTAGGTGGTCTGAGGCTAATGTAAGCATCGGTCGCCAGATGACGAAATTAATAAGGCCCGCACTCGTTATGGAGATGTCTGGCGAACTGTGGCAGTTACCTGCCACCCTGGTGGGGGCATCTCCATTGACTGTACAGAATGCATCGTATAGTTGAGTATAATGTCCTCGTTTTATTGTAACAGATACTTCTGCAACTGCTTCATTTGCAATTTGTGCTTCACCTGTTTCCATATCTGTTCCAAGTGGTTCGTCTGTTGGATCATCGCTAACTGTTTGCATTATTGGTATTGTTGTAGGTGTTTCTTCTACAATGTCATCCATATACTCAAGTATTGTGAATTTTCTATCATTATGTTGGCCCATCATAAATTCTTTTAAATAGTTTGGTATTAAACCCCATGAGCATTCTGTTGTTTTTAACTCGCATTTACATTTTCCAGTGTAATAAAATTCAGTTTTTGATTGTACGAATGCTGTAAATTCCTGAACTTTTTTCTGTGTTTAATGCTTTCGTGATATTTTTCAATTAAAACATTTAGTTTTCTTAGAATACTACATCTATCAATTAGTTGAGTATTCAATTTATTCCAAATTTCAACCAATTTATGAATTACATGAGGAGTTAAATTTTTATGCGAAAACATTTTACTTTGAATTTTAGCATGATTACTTAAAAAACGGTAAATTCAGATTATTTAATTCACTTGATAAACCAAATGCAATAATATCGTGTTCAAGTATATGTGATAAAGTGGATTGAGATGATGTAGAAGGATTTGGTTCATCCATTTTAAATTTAAATACAAAAATTTTGCTGTCTGAATGAAAGTTGTTGGAAATGTTCTGAACTTATTTTACCTGTAAAGAAAAACAAATGTTCCATAAGAAATTTGTTAAAAATAATAATAATATAGTAGTTAAAATTTAATTTTAGGCTAATTTCTCATAATTTGAGCCTGATATCTCTACTAAAATTCAAAAACACTATAGATATTAATACAGATTCTGAAATATGCGTAAAATACCTTTAAAGTAAGCCCAATATGATATTTTTCCTATAATTCTATCAGAAGCTATGAAGAGGTTTTGGCCAAACCCTACATTCATATGGCAAAATATCTGTTTTGCAGAAGTGGGGGGACTCGAAATCGGACTTGGTATGGTGTCTTCAGCAATTTTTCTTAGAATCATCTGTAGATTACGTTTTCGCTATACTCCTAATGAAAAAAAATCCATCCATACAATTTGACCCGCTCGAATATTTGAGCCTAAATTTTAAGCCATTCGTCGGTTTAAGCAATTTTTTAAACGTTTTTGTAAAAAATTTCAAACTGTTTCTCCCCCTCCTAGTGGCAACGCAAATACCTACATCAATTTTGAATTTATTGCGAATTAGAAATAAAACTTAAATAAAAAAACGTCTAAAATGTTTTTAACTTCCTTTCATTTATTTCTGAAAGCTTTTTCAAGTCATTGAATTTTTCTCAATACAATTTTGTGTGCGCCATAGCTCAGTGGGTAGAGCAGACGACTCTGATGCAGGAAGCGTCGGTTCGAATCCTGCCAACTGATACAAATGTCTTTTATGTTTTTTAATTGTTAAGACATTTCTGGTTTAAAATTTAAACTTTTTTCTTTACGCTCATTTTCTCGAAAACTGGCACAACCTAAATTCTGAACCAAATTTGGTTTGGACATATATGTAGTCCAGAAAAGTTTTACATTTAGGTTAAAATTGTTAGCTGTGTATATAAGCATTTAAATATTTCAAATAGGTGGCAACCCTGAAACCCCGTCCAAGTGGCAACGCTTATGTGCGAGAGGTTATACTGTAGCAGAATATTTATGTTCAAATTTGGTGCATAGATTGAGACGTTTTCGAGATGGTGGCAACCCTAGGTGTGACTGTTTGTAATTTTGTTGTAGAGTACCTTTCGTTTGATGCCCCTATTGACAACTCATTCCATTACAAAAAATGAGATAGGTGGTAATACCATAAAAGTATAATGAATGGCAATACCCAGGTAAACTCTTTAGAATGGTGTACACTACCTATGTATTAAATTTGAACCGGTTAAGCTTTTTTCAAGTTAGTGTGGATATTCAAATATACAAAATTTAAAGTTAAAAGATATATACATATACATAAAGGCGGTCTAAATATTATGCATGACTGCAAAAAGTTAGTTTGAATTCACGGTGAACTACCCCTAAAAGAAAATAGTCAAGCGGTTATTGCAAAAAAAAAACAGATTATCGCAAACTCATCCAAGTTAAAGCTATAAGCAATTTATAAATATTTATTTGTAATTGTACATGACACTTTGGAATTTATGTAGCGGAGATAACACAAATCCTAAAAGGATAAATTGACTCTAAGAAAACGTTTCTGCAGCAAAAAAGAGTCAAGACGAATCAACTAAGAATGCATTGTTTGAACAGAAGTATTTCTATTATTTGCTATATATGTACATATATATATGATTTATACGGAAACAACCACATCTAAGTGATTGTTGAAAAAGGATTTTGTGGCATATGAGCACGGAAAAGGAAGCAAGGAAAAAAACACCCGGAAGAAATTTTGAACAGATATTTAAATGAAAATTGACATTCAAAAAAAAAAATATTGCAGTGGGAAAAATTAGTCTCCGAGATATAACATCTTCTAAAGGGGCTAGGTTTACTTAGCTGCGGCTCGAGTTATGGTCATCTAAGCTACCATTAAAGCAATAAAAAAAAACATCAAGCTATCTGTTTTCTGATCACAAAATGCGAAACCAAATTGAACATGTCGTCATGGACGACAGGCATACCTCAAGATACGTGGACGTGAATACCCTGCGAGGTTTCAATATCGACTCGAAACCATTATCTTCTAGCAGTCATGATACGCAATTTTCTGCGCATGATACAATTGATAAATTATCGGCTTTCGCCCCTGTTCTGAGAGCAGAATACTTCTCACTCCCTAAATAGTAACTCTGAGGCACAATAGGGTCCAGTGAGCCCCCGAGAAGCACTGTGGTACAATGCACCTCTTAAAAGAACCTGTCTAGAGGGATACAATGCCAATTGCCACAATTAGACTATTTAAAAGAAAGCAAAGTTTGGCGGAAGGGCGTGCGTAACTTGAAATGCTGCCTGATAGGAATGATGCCTTTAGGTAGGGCTGCAAGACCAAAGAAAACTCCTCAAATTAAAATAATGACGACCTGGTAAAAGAAGCCGAGAGCGTTCAAAAGTTGTGCTACTATGACTAATTGACAAAGGAAAGGTGTGGTGGGCAATGACTTCGTCCTTTTTGGTATGCAGACCCAACTGTCATCGGTGTGTAGCTGATATGCCCTAAAAATTGCTGCTCTTACTCGATTTATTACACTTTATTCTTCTCGTCGTTTCCTTTTGCATATGTACATATGCCACATACATACATATATAATATACAATAGAAATTGAAACGCAAACACCTCTTAAGTCACTTAATGAGTGTACAATTTATTATTAGAAAAATAATAATAACAATACAATTGTTTCGGCACTCGCGTAGTGCCTTCTTCAGCTGATAGCGTTTAACTAGCCATTGTCTTACATAAAACAAAATAACAAATAATAATACAATAAACAAGTAAAGAGAGAAATTGCAGTAATCCCACAATTAAAATAACAAAAAATACTTAAGTTTATCGAAAAGCTGCAAAAAGACTTGAGTACAGCGGACCAATATCCCTATTAACAGCAACATTTTTATTTACATACATAAATATGTAGGGATTCTAGGATATTTAGTTTATTAATATTTGATTCAGATTTAATTAATTTGAAATCGTCTTCACTTATAGCATGTTTATTCTCAAGAGCATGTTCGGCTATTCCGCTTTTCGGTTTGATGTTCCTAATATATTTGAAATGCTCGTTCATCCTTGTGCGTATTGTGCGCGTTGACTGGCCTATGTAGTTTGCTCCGTATACCTCTCCGTTGTCATTAAAATTAAAGCACCTCACTGAATAAACCCCCGGTTTATCCAAGTCTTTCGTCGATTTTAGCAAAGATTTAAATTTATTATTACTCTTTGGGACAACTCTTACGTTTGTTTTACTAAGCAGTTTTTTAACAAAGTCTGACAAAGGAAACTGTGTTGTTGTTTTAAATGATGACGATTACAACAACGGTATGCGCGCATTGATTGACGAAGGTAACTATGTCAAGGTAAAAAACCCTCTCCCAAAAATGAAAAAAGAGGTTATTACTCGACGAAAAATGTATGCTGAGTTGTTTGGTCGCCGATGGGACATCAACATGCATAAGTCGTATGTACGGGTTCCATGTCTATATGGTCTGTATAAAGCGCATAAGCCGGGTAATAAGTTTAGACCAATCATCGCTGGGTATACTTCTCCTATATCAAATATTGCCAGATGTTTGAGCAAATACTTCAACGAGCTTGAGAGCTTTGACAATTTTTCCATTAAAAATTCATTAGATTTGATTTCAGGAATCAAAGATGTCCGGCTGAATCCGGACAAATGTTTTGCGTCATTCGATATCAGTTCGTATTTTTCCAGCGTACCAAAAAAGGGCGCTTTGGACGCTCTACGCTTTTGGCTCGATAAGCAAAATTTAAATCCGACGGTCGCCAATGCCTTATTTGATTTAACTTTATTATGTGTCAATCAATCATACTTCCAGTTCAGAGAGGAATTTTTTTAACAAACTGAAGGATTGCCTATGGGTCTGAATATAAGTCCATTTTTATGCAATTTATATATGAATACTATCGAAACCCGATTGATTGAAAGTTCTTTGTTCCCACGATTCTATTGTCGATATGTGGATGATTGCGTGGTCATTATTGAAAAAGACAAAATAGAGACACGCTTAATTTATTCAATTCAGTTAATGGTGCGATCCAGTTCACTTATGAATGTGAAGAAAATAGGGAATTACCTTTTCTTGATCTGAAATTAATACTGTGACGAATTCGATGATTCCTTGATTATCAATCCTGGGTTCGATCACTATAAAGTCAAATAAACACACGCACAGATATTGTAAGTAATATCTAGTTTTATTTACTAGTAATAAACGCAATACAAATTTAAGAGTTTGGTAACTTCGCAGTAGTTCACTATTGAACGCTTGAAAATAAACTGATCAACCTGCTTTGCTTGGTCACCGCCTTATATAGTCCAACAGGGTGCTTGCCTACGCACCGAGAACTTTCTTGGTTGTTCGCTTTTCGTGTTCTGGAAGGGTCGGTGTTATTTATTGGCATCTCCTCTTTGCATCGTATTCGCAAACACTCGCGCCATCTCTCTTCCTCTTCCTAGTTATACGCTTGCATGCATAAGCGTAGCCATCGTTATCTCTGTTGTGGTTTAAATAGTGGTGGGAGTGTTATTGAGTTAGGGATGGTACATGCTTGAGAATAATCGCCACAATACATAACAATGCTGGAGTTATCGAATTCGATATTTATCGAAAACCAACAACGACTGATCGTTTCATCCCTATTGAATCAAACCATCACTACTCCCACAAACTAGCGGAATTTAACTCTATGGCTCATCGTCTTGTGAACGTTCCGCTCAGCAGCAGCGCATTTGAAAGAGAGAAAGAGAAAATAATTGGCATCGCTGAAATTAATGGGTATTACCCCAACAGCATCCAACAACTAAAAAGGAAACACCAAAATGTAAAAGTAAAAAGAGATTGCAGTTCATTCTTCGATACAGTGGGCAAAAAGAAAGAGGAATATCGGTTTTGCAGCGTGACGTATGATGAACATTATTTTAAATATATTAAAAAACTGCTTAGTAAAACAAACGTAAGAGTTGTCCCAAAGAGTAATAATAAATTGAAATCTTTGCTAAAATCGACGAGAGACAAGTGTCACAGCTTGGATAAGCCGGGGGTTTGTTCAGTGGCGTGCTCTAATTTTAATGACGACGGAGAGATATGCGGAGCAAAATACATAGGCCAGTCAACGCGCACAATACGCACAAGGATGAACGAGCATTTCAAATATATTAGGAACATCGAACCGAAAAGCGGAATAGCCGAACATGCTCTTGAGAATAAACATGCTATAAGTGAACACGATTTCAAATTAATTAAATCTGAATCAAATATTAATATATTAAATAACCTAGAATCCCTACATATTTATGAAAATAAAAATGTTGTTGTTAATAGGGATATTTGTCCACTGTACTCAAGTCTTTTTGCAGCTTTCCGATAAACTTAAGTATTTTTTGTTATTGTAATTGTTGGATTACTGCAATTTCTCTCTTTGCTTGCTTATTGTATTATTATTTGTTATATTGTTTTATGTTAGACAATGCCTAGTAGAACGCTATCAGCTGAAGAAGGCACTACGCGAGTGCCGAAACAATTGTATTGTTAATATTATTTTTGTAATAATAAATTGTAAAATCATTAAGTGACTTAAAAGGTATTTGCATTTTAATTTCTATTGTGTATCAAGTCACTTAGCACTCAAAATTAACTAAATATATAATATAGATAAACTTTATGTGTCAAATCCAGCAACTCCATTTGTGTCGTGACAATTAATTACGCACCAAGCTTACGCTCCAGAAATGTATGTATGTAAATTAAGTTAAATAGTTTTCCAATCATGCAGAGCACGTAGCTACACGTACAAATGGCCAATCACGCTACGCAATATCCTACTGATACCACCGCCGAGCCGAGCCTTCAGATGTTAGTAGATCAGTTTGTGGTTCATATTCCACCCCATGTAGTTAAACAATCATTTATGCAAACAGACTTTGGTATGTATGTCAAAGTCCATTAGTGTAATGCGATAAAAATTTGCACGCATTTATCGATTTTCAATTGAGCAACATCATTTAAATCAAAGCTGCCCTTTGTCTACCCCGTTACACATAAAATTTGTTATATATTCGTAGGCATTGAATTTTAGAAATTATAGCTCACCTGCGCCCACGATACAAGAACGACGGTAGTTTTTCCTAATACAATTTTGATTTACAAAGTACAAAGTACCCAGTACAACCAGCGATCATCGTCTTACTAATCGCGGAGTACTCCCTTGCGAGTATTGGATTACTCTCTATTACTCTCTATACTTCTGTGTATTTCCACATAATTTTGTATACTCCCTTTTAACATTGCATGTCCTAGAAGAACGAGCAATGGAAAAACTCCCTTTCACCTCCCAAAAAACAATCAACATTGAGGTGTTTTTTATTACTTTTTTATGAATCGCAATCAAGTAATGGGAGAGCTTTGAAGATTTTTAGAAAACCTTCCAGGAGAGTAATGACATTCCTCCTAAACGACCAATGAAAGATCTTTGGAAGCAATGGCAAAGAACTCATACATAAATACCTTTCATATCAGAAAATAAGGGATTAATTATGGAAAACAATAGTTAGAATAATTTAAATCTTTATTTAAATTCTGTTTATTTCTCATATTTCTACGATTGCAGTTTTTTTCTTTTTTTGAAAATTTTTTTCTTTTGTTGGCAGAAAAATTCGGCTTACTCAAAAAGCTGTTAGCTTGGAGTAGAGGTCGGAGAAATCTCTAATTTCGCTCCAAAAATATATAGAATGGAGTAATGTTTTATTAATAACTTGGGGATGTCTCCCCTACTGCTCCAAGATTAGTAAAATCGGAGCAGATTCTAGAAATCTCTGTTATTGATCCGAAAGGATGTTAAGGGAACTTCTCTCTTATCCATCGCTTGGGGATATCTCTCCTTGTCCTCCACAAAGAATAGCATAAGAGCAGAAAACGAAAAATTATCTTCTCTTGTTTCAAAAGTATGTCGCTTGGGGTAATCTCGCTTCAAGTTCTGCTGGGAAGGTTTAATTTTACGGAAGCAATATAACGAGGCTTGCCTTTTTAATAATTTTCATATTGAACATTTTATGTTTATGGGTTAAGTAAGTGGCGAAAATTAATGCTAAGATCTCTGGGCTTTGGCACAAAAAAAATTGTTTTTTAAGCCTAAAATACTTTAATGGCGCCTTTTCAACTTCAGGATTTAAGAAAATAAATAAATAATCGGCCACTATAAAATTGCAATTCTCACGACTCCAGAGTACAAGAACTTATCAGGAGTTTAAAAACTTGATATATGAATATTTTCTTACTATCCAACTACTACTGGTTCAATGTTTAAAATCGGGCTTATAACTGGGGTGGAGACCAAAGAAACTATGGATATATCTTAAGTATGCTCTTTAAAGTGTCATTTTGTTGACTTTTACCTGATCTAGTAAGCGACTACAATAAGCTGAACGTCCGTTTTTAGGAGTTGAAACACTGGAAAGTTCATGAGGAAAAGTCTTCGAGAACGCAAAGCAAAAAACCTGTACACCAATTAAGTAGCATGATTTTCTCGCAGATGTCATAATGTCAGTAAAAGACATATACTAACATGGTTTCCAAAATCATTGAGTGAAACTATGGTATACTGTGCCCAAGCTCAACCATAAGAAAACATATTGTGACGAATTCGATGATTCCTTGATTACACTGTACAACAAAATGAGGGTTCATCTCTTAGTAATTGATGTAACCCACACAATTGAAAGCTCTATCCCTCTCGTACCAAAACCTCATACCAGGTTTTTTTTTTATTTGAGTTTAAAGTTTTTAACCCTATGTACAGGGGTTAAGTGAGGAAAACTTTATAAAATAAAGCAATTGGTTACAAAATAGTGGCTAAATTAATGTTTTTTGGGGCAAGGAATTCATTTTTGATGTTTATTTTTACATAAAACTTACGATAGATGAAGCTGTGGCACAATTTTTAAAATTTTTTAACAATTTTTCATGGAAAAATAGTATTTTAATAGTTTTTAAATAGAAATAGTAGCAATTGCTTACGAAATGTGTGTTAAAGTAATGTTTTCAGGGTCGACCAACTCATTTTTGACATTAATCTTTTAATAAATCTTACGATAGGTGGCGCTGCGGTACAATTTTACAATTTTTTTAAACAATTTTTATGAAGAAAGAGTATTTTAACAGTTTCTATGTAGAAATAGTAATGTTTTATTCTGTTTTATATTAGAAGTGATCGTTGATGGCATTAAAAATTAAAATTATAGTTTTAAGCTTCAAAGATTAATGTCAAAAATGAGTTGGTCGACCCTGAAAACATTACTTTAAAACACATTTCGTAAGCAATTGTTACTAGTTCTACTTAAAAACTAATAAAATACTATTTTTCCATGAAAAATTGTTAAAAAATTTGAAAAATTGTACCACAGCTTCATCTATCGTAAGTTTTATGTAAAAATAAACATCAAAAATGAATTCCTTGCCCCAAAAAACATTAATTTAGCCACTATTTTGTAACCAATTGCTTCATTTTATCAAGTTTTCCTCATTTAACCCCTGTACATAGGGTTAAAAACTTTAAACTCAAATAAAAAAAAAAACCAGACCTATAGGCCAAAAACCTGGTATGAGGTTTTGGTACGAGAGGGATAGAGCTTCAGATTTTGTTGGTTCCATCAATTACTAAAAATCTTGTTGTACAGTGTTATTAATCCTGGGTTCGATCACTATAAAGTCAAATTAACAAACGTACAGATATTGTAACTAATAGCTAGTTTTATTTACTAGTAATAAACGCAATACAAATTCAGGAGTTTGGTAACATTACAGTGGTTCACTGTTCAACGCTTGAAAATTAACTGATGAACCTGCCTTGTTTGGTCACTGCCTTATATAGTTCGGCAGGGTGCTTCCCCACGCACCCAGAACTTTCTTGGTTGTTCGTTCTTTGTGTTCTCGAAGGGTCGGTGTTATTTATTGGCATCGCCTCTTTGCCTTGTATTTGCACAAACTGGCGCCATCTCTCTTCCTCTCCTTGGTACACGCTTGCATGCATAAGCGTAGCCATCGTCATCTCTGCTGTGTTTAACTAGTGGTGGGAGTCTTATTGAGTTAGTGATGGTACATGCTTGAAAAGAATCGCCACAATATTAAATAGGCGACCATATACAAACGCACAGTCTGAATTTTTTGTCAAAAATGTCTCATGCCAATAGAAATTGTATGAGAGCAACCGAAATGAAATTCTATATATTGTGGCGATTACTCTCAAGCATGTACCATCCCTAACTCAATAACACTCCCACCACTAGTTAAACACAGCAGAGATAACGATGGCTACGCTTATGCATGCAAGCGTATAACTAGGAAGAGGAAGAGAGATGGCGCGAGTGTTTGCGAATACGATGCAAAGAGGAGATGCCAATAAATAAGACCGACCCTTCCAGAACACGAAAAGCGAACAACCAAGAAAGTTCTCGGTGCGCAGGCAAGCACCCTGTTGGACTATATAAGGCGGTGACCAAGCGAGGCAGGTTGATCAGTTTGTATTCAAGTATTGTACAGTGAACTACTGTGGAGTAACCAAACTCGGGAATTTGTATTGCGTTTATTACTAGTAAATAAAACTAGCTATTAGTTACAATATCTGTGCGTGTGTTTATTCGACTTTATAGTGATCGAACCCAGGATTGATAATCAAGGAATCATCGAATTCGTCACAATATGCACAAGAAATGTCTATTGAAATAGGAAAACAATTTTTTTATACCTACGCACACAAGGTATATTAACTTTAGTCGCCTAACGGCAGTACGTAACGGCATAAACGGATCGAGATAGATATTGACTTATTTTAGTACGAAAAGAGAAATTGATTAAGCCATGTCCGTCCGTCCGTCCGTCCGTTCGGTCCGTCTGTGAAAACGATAACTGGAGTAAATTTTGAGATATCTTAATAAAATATGGTATGCGGGTTCCTTGGCACTCATCTCCGGGCGCTATTTAAAATGTGCGAAATCGGACAATAGCCACGCCAACTTTTTATATATTGAATATTTTCGAAAACACAAAAAAGTTATTATTCATTACATAATACACCTATAAGGATAAAATTTATTGAATACATTGAGATTGAGGCATAAAATAAATTTTCCAAGAAATTTTTGCAAATGGGAGTGGCACCGCCCACTTTTGATTAAGTCAAATTCAGAAATAATATTAATCATAAATCGAAAACCGTTCAAGATATCGAAACGAAATTAAGCATGCAGTTTTCCAGGTATGCAAGGAATGTTCCAGGCAAAAATGGCTGGGATCGCTTAAGGTTTACGCCCACTTTTATATGAAAGGTTTTTAAGAGGATCGTAGATATATTAAATAGGCAATAACTTTGCGTAAAATAGCTTTACATCATTTATATTTCACTTTTAAAGTTTCCGTAAACAAAGAAATCCAAAAACTTAAAATTTTCGAAAATGGGCGTGGCCCGCCCCTATTCCCCAAAACTGTTTATGCCATAACTCCGCCGAAAATTGATTTGTCGAAACGAAATTTGGTGATAATGTTCTATATATAAAGGTAACTGTTTGCTGTAAAAATGGGCGAAATCGGTTAAAGTCCACGGCCAGTTTTTGAACATAGTTCTGAAAAATTTTTTTGTAAAATTTAAAAAGCGATATTTCTACAACTAAGCAAGTTATATCAATTAGATTTTGCACACATAAAAGCTGTTTAAGAAAAACTCGGCCGCAAAAAAATTTTGTAATTTTTGAAGAAGTAGGCGTGGCGCTGCCCACTTTTCAGCAAAAAATTTCTGCTATTTTCAAAGGCAATCGCTTATAATTCGATTTTGATATTTTAATAAAAATTGGTCAGCTGCTTCTCAGTAGTATGTATTATACTCCTGCCAAAAATTAGCCAAATCGGGAAACACACAAACGAAATATTCGGGCACGTAGTTAATAGCCCACTACAATGGCGAAGTTATATATCTTTTTTGATTTTCATACCTTTCATAAACATTAAATGTATGTAAGTATGAGAACAAGAAGAGAAAAGTTCACTAAAATGATCAGTACGATGAGTGGAGTCGATTTAGCCATACCCGTCTCTCCGTCCGTATGTCTGTCTGTCCGTCTGTCTATTTGAACGCAAACTAGTCTCTCAGTTTTACAAAAGAATGCTGAAATTCGTTGTTTGCTTTCGCTATTTTATTATATACTAGCAAACCCGATAGACGTTGTTTTGACGTTTTGATACATTGAACACATATATATATAAAACTTCATTCACTTGAACCAAATAAACTCCTAACTATACCGAACTGCAGCTAACCTGGGAGCTTTTCCAAAAACTATATACAGACTGTGTCATGCCCAGTGTGCCCCTGAACCTATCGTGAAAGTTCAAGAGCAAAACAAAACACAAAATATGTGGGCGTAGCATCGCCCACTTTTGAAAAATTATGTAGATATTGACATATATCCAAATTTCATTAATTTAGACCAAAAAAGTTCGGAGTTATGACGAATTGAAACTTTATATAGCCTGGGGCGTGGCTCCGCCTGCTTTTCCAAAACTATATATTGTCTATGCTGTATCCAGTAACCCTAATACAGGGTGTTTTTTTTACAGGTTTGTTTTTCGAATAGAGATAAAACTGGCATTTTGTGGTCAAATCTGGCAACTCTAATGTCATTTATGTTCAGTTTGGTTTGCCATTTCATCATGAACAGGTTGACAAAAGAACAACGCTTGCAAATCGTGCAAATTTATTTCGAAAATAATGGTTCAGTTCGCGAAGTTTACCGTGAGCTCCGTCTATTTTATGGTCGACATAATCGTCCATCAGAGCAATTAATTCGGTTAACCATGGATCGTTTTCGCACTACGTTTACTCTATGTGATAATACGCATCCGCAGAGACGTCGAACAGTGCGCACCGAAGAAACAATTGCCGCTGTAGAGCAAAGTGTTGAAGAGGACCCGAATGAATCGATTCGCCACCGTGCACAGCAATTGGAGCTTTGTCCATCAACTTTATGGAAGATTTTGCGCAAAGATCTTGGCTTGCGACCTTACAAGATCCAGCTTGTGCAAGAATTAAAGCCGCGAGACCATGCAATGCGTCGTGATTTTGGTGTATGGGCCGAAAATGAGATTGATTTCGATGCTGATTTTCATCGCAAAATTTTGTTCAGTGATGAGGCTCATTTTTGGTTGAATGGCTACGTCAACAAGCAAAATTGCCGCATTTGGAGTGAAGAGAATCCACATGAGACCCTTGAAACGCCATTACATCCACAAAAACTGACTGTTTGGTGTGCTCTATGGGCTGGTGGAGTCATTGGGCCATAGTTCTTCCGCAATAATGCTGGAGAGGCAGCTACCGTTAATGGAGACCGGTATAGAGCCATGATAACCGACTATTTTGTTCCCGAATTGGATGGCATGAATGTGGACGAGTTGTGGTTCCAACAAGACGGCGCTACATGCCACACAGCGCACGTCACAATCGATTTATTGAAGGAAACATTCGATGAGCGCATAATTTCGCGGAATGGACCTGTCAATTGGCCACCAAGGTCGTGTGATTTGACACCATTGGATTATTTTCTTTGGGGATATGTGAAGTCGCTCGTCTACACCAACAAACCAGAAACGTTAGGGGAATTGGAAGCCAACATTCGTGGCGTTATTGCCGACATACGGCCCCATATGCTCGAAAAAGTGGTTGAAAATTGGACCTGTAGAATTGGCTTTATTCGAGCCAGCCGCGGCGGGCACATGCCCGAAATCATATTTAAACATTAATGGCATAAAATTATCCTTCCAATAAAGCCAAATTGATGGACCTTAAAACGATTTTCTTGTGCTTTATTTCAATTCAAAGTTCTATACCCCTAAAAAAAACACCCTTTATATATTGTGAAAATTTCATAAAGATCTATTTTTGTTACGCACACAAGGTATACGTATTAATCATTCGGCATAAACGAATCGAGATATATATTTATTTATGTATATCAAAACGTTCAGGATGAAAAGTAAAATATCCGGGCAAGTAGTTAATACCCCACTGCAAAAGCGCAGTTGTATATCTTTTTTGATATGCATACCTTTCATGAACATGAAATGTTTGTACGTATACTGAAATGATCAGGAGGATGAGCTGAGTCGATGTAGCCATGCCCGTCTCTCGATACGTCTATCTGTCTGTCCGTCTGTCTATTGGAACGCAAATACTAAGAAAGTATTAAAATAGACCTGCGTAAATTGGGATAACATAATAGATCACTACTAGGTATATAATGTTCGGTTCCACCCGAACTTAGACTTCCTTACTTGTTTAGGATTTGCACTGCCAAAACTAAGCAATATAAATTAGGCATGGGACTATTCGAATAAAAAATTCATTTATTCGAAGGCTATAAATAATTCGAATAATATTTATTCGAATAATTTATACTTTTATTAGAATAGATGACAACTATTAGAATAATAGGTATTCGAATAGTTAAACAAATATCGCTACTGCTTATGCACATGGTTGTACACGCAAACATACATACACACAAACAACACGTGAATGCATGCACATAGGTACAGGCGATGAAGACAGTGAATTTCGCTTCCAACATCTCTCGCATTTCAATACAACTATCTACAAGGTGGCGCAAAAGTAAGCTTCCGATGTTCAGCATATCGGTTGTGGCACGTGCAGTGTGTGCTGTTGCACCGTCTTGTTGGAACCACATGTTTTCCAATCCCAATTCATCAAGTTGCGGCAAAAAGAACTCGTTGATCATTGCTCTGTAGCGCTCACCATTCACAGTAACCGTTTGGCCCCGACCGATTATTGGTCAAATAAATAGTCAGCAATATTCCGCGTTCTGGAGCAGTGTAGCGTAACATTGTTTATTAACGTGTATTTCGCATGTGTTTACTACACAAATGTAAAAAACATAACTGACTTTAGGGGCCAATCGCAAAATTTATAGCATTTTCTGATAGGAGGATTACTTTTGCGCCACCTTGTATGTAGACTAAATTTGGCCCGTTACATTGACACAAGTTGTGGTTGGGGAAAAAGGCCAGAAAACTATCATATGTTGAAGTTGTAATAAAATCCTGACTTGAAATTAAAAAACCGATATGACAACTGGTGTCAGGCTAATGTTGAAAAATTTGTGGAACTTCAAATTGAACGCTTTATATGTATTTATTAACAATTTTAATTTCTATATTTATTTATTTTCATATTTTGAAATTGTGAATTGTCTTTCATGTTTTAGTATACTTTAGATACTTTGTAAAAAAAAGTTGTCAAGCTTATTTATTTTATTCTACTTATCACTTTAACCTGAGTATGTCTAACATATCGAGCCCAATTTAAGTGTAACCCACAAAAATGGAATGTTTTTGGGATTTTCAAAGTTTAACAAAAAATGTCACACTTTCTGTGATAGTTCATGAGATGGTTTAAAACAAACAGAATTAATGATATTTATAAAAACGCAATTTCACCATTTTGTTGGTTAAACCGAAACTGCAGTTGCATATAATTTATATGTGTGAAATAGGCCTACTGGGGAACCGAGCACCCAAAACTAACTTCGGTAACGCGCCAATTGCATACCTCGCGGGTGGTGTGAAAAAGGCAAATTTTTGAAAGTTTACAAACTTCTAAATAAATTTAAGTTGGTCGAATTTTGACCACGGGCGTTACTAGTTCGAATAATACTATTCGAATATACGGATAAATTATTTGAATAAATACTCTTCGAATTTTTTGAAACGAATATTATTATTCGTTTATTCGAATTGTATTTATTCGAATATTATTCGAAAATAATCCCACTACTAATAGAAATAATTAACTAAATACAAAATATTTTCTGTCCAATACATGCAGCAATTAAGAGTTTCATAAATGTTCATAAATCGCCCAAGAGTGGGCTTTCTTTCCAATACTTAAACTGTAAATAACAAGTCTTAATCTCTTCCTCGGTTATATACACTTGAATGAACAATTTACATGGGCACATACATACAGGTAAATTTTCTCCCTATGAGACTTACTCTCGCATAGGAAAGCTATGGGCACCATTGATTTACATACGTATATGCATGCATACGTTTCTATGAGGACAACTTGAAAATTCTGTGAATTTTTGAATATAATACCAGTATATTATTTTTCAACTAATCTTCCTTAGCTCGATACATTCCGTTGAAGGTTTGTCCCGATTTCGTATTACTTTTGCTTTTCCCTTAAATTGTTTCCCCCAAATGAGAAAATGGGGATTTCTCGTATTCTCACGAACAACTTTTATGCGAATGCACGCAACTTTCTTCAAAATGTATGGATTTGGGTGATTTTTTTTTTCAATTTGTTTTAGTTTATCGAACCCATTACAGAAAACCCGTGGTGCTCAAATTATTATATATGGATGGGAAAATCATAATACATGTACAAAAATATGTGTAGAATGGGATTTTTTTTTAGAAAGCACAAAAAAGAATGTCGAAAATGTTTTGGAGATATCAGTCCAGGCAGTGATAGCTTACATAAAGTTAATAGATTCTACTAATTAGGAATTTAGTTGTTTTTAATTACGGAGATTCACCCTGCTATACAATTATAACAAAAGTTTGCGTGCGGGAATTCTCGTGAAGATAGTATCGGTAACAAACTAAACTTCAAACAAATTTATACCGATAAATATGTCAGTTAAAGCTGTTAATAGATCATTCTCAAGTTAAATTGAGAACTATCAGAGATTTTTATAAAATATTGCATACACATATAAAAGTTAGGCGTGGTTACTTCTCGATTCCACACATTTTCGGTTACAAAATTTCCTATGCCAACTGAAATTAGTATACCAATTTTGATTCTGTATTCATCTAAACACTACCTGTTGAAATAAGCTGGTATTTTTTTGGTATATCAAAGAATATTCCTTGTTTCGGAACGTTTTCAACCAACCTTAGCTTCATTTTAATTGCTTTTTGAACCAAGTTTTTGTTCATTTAGACCTTTTTGTGTCCCATATGTTTTCCTTTTTTGTTCAACTAAATTCGAGTACATTCAATTCTAAATATAAATTTTTCTCAGTGCCTCAATATTTTTCAAAATTTTGTATTGTCAATTTGTTAGTGTAAATGGAAGTGCTTGAGCTTCATACCAAATGGTTTTTGTTTTGCACTTTCATAAGAAGCTCAGGCACTTTCATATGAATTGTATTTATATGTGAGGACATATGGGAGTGCTTTTAAATTTTTTTTTGTATTCAAAGTGTAAATTTGTATCTGTGCCTATATTTGAGGGCAAAACAAAAACAAAATTGCTTTAAGAGTATAGGGACTGCGCAGCCCTGCTGAAAACAAACATTTCGCTTATATTGTTTTAAGAATTGCTGATTAAGTAAAAAATTACTTTTTTTTCAACATTATTTTTTATACCTTTCATGGACATGAAATGGTATATTAACTTTTTTGCGATGTTTGTAACGTTTAGAAATATAAGAGATAGACCCACCATTAAGTATACCAAATTGATCAGGACGATGAACTGAGTTGATACAGCCATGTCCGTCTGTCCGTCCGTCCGTCTGTTTGAACGCAAACTAGTCCCTCAATTTTTGAGATATCTCGATGAAATTTGGCACACGGATGTATTTTTGTATTATATTAGACATTTGTCGGATCCGGTATAATCGGGTCACTATAGCATATATCTCCCATAAAAACTATCGTTCAAATAAGAGGATTATGACCATTTCTCCCTCATTTTTAAAGATTAAAACTTGAAACTTGGTGAGATATTTTCTTATGGATAGCAAAAGATTTCGTAAAAAAATCACCAAGATCGGAGCTATATATAGTATATATCCCAACAACCGATCGTTCAGATAAGAGGATTATGGCCATTTCTCCCTCATTTTAAAAGTTTAAAACTTTAAACTTGGTGAGATATTTGCTTATAGATGGTAAAAGAAAATTAAATGTATTGCTGACAAAGTTTTAGAGAACTTTAAACAATGCGTATTTAAGTTTGCACGTATTCATGAAAGGTATAAAGCCTTCATGAAAGGACAGCGCCGTCCTTACTTGTTTTACATTTCAAAATTTTTGATTCCTTTGTATTTTTTTTTTACATAATAAGGGATGTATGAAGAACAATATATAATCATTGCAAGATGCTCAAATTCGGCTTTCTCGAGATATGATCTTTTATTTATATTTAAAACTGTAAACTCTATAGAAATTATTAAATTGATTGATACAAAAAAGATATTTTCAAGAATTTTATAAACAATTGCAATTTTATTCAAACTCTTTACAACTACTCCATTCTTTGTTGCGAACATTTTTTTATTTCGTATTAACCAGTAACCAGTAAGCAGATTGTGACATATTCGGAATCAGCAGAAAAATCTACATAGGAATCATGTACCTAATGTCGAGGATATTTTTTTGTCAGGTAGTGTAATAAAAAACCAGAGCGTTCTTGAAAAAATTTAAAAGATTATATCTCGTAAAGATTGTATATGGTTCTCCATACATCAAATATCAATAAAAAAAATTACAAATAAAAACATAAATGTTGCAATATAAAAAAAATATTGCTGAAGAAAAAATGATTTTTTTACTTAATCAGCAATTTTTAAAACCCTATGTTCGTTTTCTGTAATGGGCACGATAGACTGATCGATCACCTGCAATTTAAAAAAAAATCACCCAAATCCATACATTTTTAAGGAAGTTGTGAGAATACGAGAAATCTCCATTTACCCACTCCGGAGAAAAAACTTATTTCTCGGAAACGGCATCTTTAAGGGAAAAAACAAAAAATACGTGTGAGCTAAAATAGTTTAAAAAAAAATTGTTTCAAAAAAATTAAATTTTGACATAAATTGCCTAGGTGATTTGTGATGGATCGCCCAAATTGCGTTTTCAATATGTTTTGTTTTCTTTTGTTGTACGAAAGTTATTTGATTAATAAAAAACAATCTCAAATATGCAAATATTTTTACAAATTTTATAAATTTTGATTTAAATCTTTCGAATTGTTAAAAAATATTTTTTATGCAATTTTAAGTACGGATCATCTTGTAAAAAAAAATCGTTTTTATGTTTATGTGAAAAAAATATGTGTGTGTTTGAGGCAGAACATTTTCGGGTATAGCTTTTTCAAGTCCAAATAATCACTCAAGATGTGATGTATTTGCTCAGTTGAGAAGCGTGTGGTCTCAGCTATTTCAAGGTTGTCATCATCTGATGGTCCAATATCATTACATGGACTTAATCGACGCTTTCTTATGTGACTTATTCTTTTGGACGACGTGAATATTCGTACTAAACCCCCATAAAGTCTCCATTAATTTTGTTTTGTTGAAACAGCCATCTTTTAAAAGTGGGTTACTCACGTGAGCTGTCGATTTAACATAACTTTTCTTCAAATTACTAAGTTACCGAATCGCCAAATGGTCCTCGTGTGAAAAAAGAAAACTCAACTCTTTTTGAACAGACATAAATTAACTTACTTCTAACTTGATATACTACTGCCTACACATGTACCTACCATATATGTACAATAACCCAATAAACAAAAAAAAATTATCAGTTTGTTTAAGCGACATAAGCTGTAACTGTTTCTTTCGTTTATTTCATTTGCATTGCATGCTATTGTAATTCGCAACCAGCTTATGAAATATTCCAAAGATATAGCTTATGTTTTGCTATACCAAATCGCGCTTATACCTCAGAGCCACAAGTGCTCGCCCCCAATTAATACATACAAGTTGTAACGGTGTACCCCCCGCACCCCCATTCTATATAAAACAAATAATTTAAATAAAAATAATAATAGTTTAATATACTCGAAGGTTGTCCCTATGCAACATGTGCTCCGCACCCCCCGTTCTACTCTCTGAACCAATATTAAAATAATACACAAACATTAATTTAAAAAAAATTCTCGCCCTCTATAAAGCTTAGATACATTCAAAAGTCAAAGTTTACTCAAAACCTTCTCATGCGTTTGTTTTCAACCTGAATGGGGTCTGAGAAAGATTGGAAAAAGCCAATTCGATTTTTTAGCATTTTTCCTCTCTTGCTCCTCTTCTACTTCTCGGCTTACTCCTTTTCTTGCTCTTCCTTTTCTTCTTTTTTCAAACATACCTCTTCCTGTTCCAATTCCTGTGCTCTTCTTCTTACTTGCTTCCATTCCAATACCTGTCCGTAATCATGTTCCTAATTGTGTTCATATTTCTATTTCGTTTACTATTTGTTGTGTGTCGCCGTCAACCTCTTCTTATACCTCTCTCTCTCTCCTCAACTTTATGCCTTCCTCAGGGGCATCACTGCTCAAATGAAGCTATAGGAAAGCTGTCGATAAAGATCTTACCTCAGATCTCAAAAGCAAATAGATAAATAGTATATTCTCAAACCCATTTAAAACATGGACGGAACGGAATGGAATTGAAATGTCATTGCCAAATCCTTCTTCTCATGTCCAAATTGAAAATAAATGTTTGAGAAGAGCTTTAAAAAACTTTTGTTTGAAATGAGAACCAATTTTCCAAGATATATAAAATTGAGAATTAGCAGTGGTCCTAGCCTTTGAGAATATGTTTTCTTTCGGTTGTTTATTGGGTTGGGGTTGTAATTGTCAATTGATACTTTTTATATATCTACGTTCTGTGTCTGTCATAGTTTTCGCATTTGTGCAAATGAAAATTCCAATTCGCATATGTTACCAATAGCATATCCTGCAGTGAAACACCAAACTATCTATCTATCTATGGCGCGATATACAACAGGTATATCATCATAAACCTCCTAAGAGATTTTTGCGCCAAGCTTCTCTTCCAATTTGTGGTGTGCCGATTTGAATTTTTCCCTACAAATTGGACCAAACTAGTCAGAAAAAATTATGCTTACCAACATTTTCTAACTAAGGTCAAACAAGTCCGAAAACAACGAAATTGCACCAACAAAATTTAAAATTTTGGGGAAAATGCTGTAGTGCCCTGAATTGGAAAAATCCTAGTAGAGCTTATTTTATAATTTGATGTTTCCATAGCACTTACCCCACATGTTCGAAGAGAATTAAATTATTTTCAGTTAAAAAGTGCCATAAAAATTGATCTGGAATTTTTTGGCCTCTTTTGAACTAGTTTGACACTGTAATATTTCTGGCCAAAATCTGACAGTTGACATCTCGTAGGACATCTTCTTGTGAAAAGTAACAGTTGCTTACATGAAAAAAAAACAGTTCGCGGACTAGTCTGACTGAGTGTTTGAACTATGTGGTTTTTAAGTAGTTTACAACTAGTTGGTTTGACAGCAGGGTACATTTGTACATAAGTACGTACTTACATTTTATTAAAGAACTTGCAGCTGCTTGTACGACACACTGTCACTCTTCGTTATTGATGAATGATACAAACTTTCGCTTGTCTGCTGCTACTTTTGCAAGCTCTGCCCTTGCTTTACATGCGGAAAGGGTTTAAAATTTGTTTACGTTCATTCGTGTCACTTGCAACATTGTCAATTATTGGTTATGATTGGTAAGAATAGTGGCATCTGTGCGATGGATGAAAAAGCGGTAAAACTATGTTCAAAGCTGAAAACACATAGTTTCGTTCAGTAATAAGGAAGATTTTTTTCAATTATTTGTTTTAGGTTTGTTATTTAAACTCAAAGTTAAAAAAAGACCAACCGCTTTCCGTATTATTTATTTTAATATTCATCGGTTAGTCTCACTTTTCATTTCAACAGTATACTGATAATTTATTATACCTAGTAGTGCTACGCACGCAAGGTATATTAACTTTAGCCGCCTAACGGTGGTATGTAACGGCATAAACGGGTCGAGATAGATATTGACTTATACATATCAAAATGTTCAGGAGGAAAAAAGAAATTGATTAAGCCATGTCCGTCCGTCCGTCCGACTGTTAACACGATAACTCGAGTAAATTTTGAGATATCTTAATAAAATTTGGTATGCAGGTTCCTTGGCACTCATCTCCGAGTGCTATTTTAAATGAGCGAAATAGGATTATAGCCAAGCCCACTTTTTATATATAGAATATTTTCGAAAATACAACAAAAGTGATTATTCAGCACATAATACAATTTGGTATGTACATTAACTTTAAGGCAGAAAATACATTTTTTAAGAAACTTTTAAAAATGGGAGTGGCACCGCCCACTTTTTATTAAGTCAAATTTAGAAATAATATTATTCATAAGTCAAAAACCGTTCAAGATATCGAAACGAAATTTAGCACGCATATTTATAGTAATAGAGGGAATGTTTCGGAAAAAAATGGGCGAATTCGGTTAAGGTCCACGCCCACTTTTATACGAAAGATTTTGAAAAGGATTTTAGATATATTTAATACGCAATAACTTTGCGTACAAAAGCTTTATATCATTTATATTTCACTTTTAAAGTGTACGGGAACGAAGAAAGTCGAAAAATACAAATTTTTGAAAATGGGCGTGGCCCCGCCCCTTTTACAGTGGGTTATTCCACAAAACTTTTTATGCCATGACTCCTGCAAAAATTAATTTATCGAAACGCTATTTGGGGAAAATGTTGAATATATAAAGGTAAATGTTTGTTGTAGAAATGGGCGAAATCGGCCAACTCCCAGTTTTTTAACAAAGTTCTAAAAAATTTGGTTGTAAAAATTAAAACGCGATATTTTTATAACCATGCAAACTACAGTGGCGGACATAAGTGTCCATACAGTCGTTTTCTGCGATTTCCACACATGTTGGCCGTAATAAAATTATTTTAACAAAGCTTGAGTGAAAACATGTGTCAGGGTCTAATACAACAACCGTCAATTTTGTTTTAAAAATGTACACAAAATTAGCGGAAATTCCAAGAAATTTTATTAAAATTTTGAATTTTTGTTCCAGAATTTTTAGAATTTTTTGGAGTAACAAAGTTCTAAAAAATTTGGTTGTAAAAATTAAAACGCGATATTTTTATAACCATGCAAACTACAGTGGCGGACATAAGTGTCCATACAGTCGTTTTCTGCGATTTCCACACATGTTGGCCGTAATAAAATTATTTTAACAAAGCTTGAGTGAAAACATGTGTCAGGGTCTAATACAACAACCGTCAATTTTGTTTTAAAAATGTACACAAAATTAGCGGAAATTCCAAGAAATTTTATTAAAATTTTGAATTTTTGTTCCAGAATTTTTAGAATTTTTTGGAGTATGCACTTTTGTAGCCCATTAAATTTTAGTATAATAAGGTTTTAATATTAAGTTCGTGACACTGCTAAAAAAGCTTATATGATATCCTGCCAAAGTCTTATGTTGTTGTATTTAAGGCAAAAACACACTCTGAAGGTTCAAGAGACTATGGTCGATTTTTACAGTACTCGCTCAATTCTTTAGCTTCTAATTTAACAACTAAACTATATCTTAATTATTTTACTCTTTTTTCAGATGATAAAACGAAGTATAAGGATATTTGCTTAACCGAGGAATGCGTGCGGACAGGTAATTTATTCAATATTTAGTATTGTTGTGATTTGTTGTTATAAGATCGGTAATCCTAATTACCGGAAGCTGATGATTTAAAACACGTAGAATATGATCTCACGAGCCCATAACTGTCGATTCGAACTTAAGTGTGCTCTGAAAAGTCCCTTTGAAAGAATAGAATGGAAAGCCGTCCAAATATTTCGTATACAGTCTCCTTTAATATCGCATATAAGGACCTATCAAGTAAATTGTCCCTTATTCCAAAAACCACAGTCAACAAGCTTTTCGCACCTTACCAGTGCTGTAAGGCATATGTACAAACATATACGAGCACTGCTGTCAGCTTTCCGTACAAGAACATTAAACCCACTCCTATTGGTCTTAAGATTGTACTCTCATGTTTCCTTGAGCCATAAGGCCATGTAAGCTTCCACGGTAGCAGTACGTCAACTCTTAAGACAGTAAATACAAATTGAGAAAATGCAGCCGTCGAATTCAATATTCCATACTTAATATATCGAAATTCAAATTGATCTTGTGCTTTAGGAAAGGGGTTTTCTCAATTTATCATCAACCGGCTAATGGATATTTAACTAGGACTAGCGTGATACAAATTTTGGACCCATGTCACCTTTCTATGACATCATCCAACAATGGCATAGGAAAGTTATCTCGAACGATTTAAGCACTTAAGGGCTTGTAATCACAGAAGAGCCCCGACTGATGTGGTAACGATTTTGGTTATGCTGGAACCGGCCCCTATGTGTATATTAGCCAACTCTTACGACATTCATATCTACGTTGGTGTTATTGTAACCGCAGGGTTTGTAGGCTTCAGTGTACTCCCAGGAATGAAACTACAGTACCTGATTGAACTTTAATACCTGGGTCAAAGTGTTCCAATTGGTAACATCCCGATGGCTGCGCACAAGCAGTTCATCTGCTCAATTAAGCAACTGGGTCGGAATGTGTGAAGTGTATCAAAATTTTTCAAATGTCTCATATTCTTTGGTTTTAAAATTGTTTAGCTGACAAACCAATATTACGAAAAGTGGATCCGCCACTGGCCCAATCCGCTTGCCACACTACATGTGTAATGAGTACAAAATCTGCAAAATTTTGCATTCCTAGCTATTTAATTGCAAGAGTTATAGCACCGAATCGATTGTATGGGACTATATGTTTTATTGGTCCGATCTTGTTGATTGACAAATGATAAATATATTACAAAATGGTGGCCGCCTACCAAATTTTCGCCAGATATAAAATGAAAAAATTTTAAGGACTACATTTATATCAGATCTGTTAAATTTGATTAGTAATTAGCAATCAATTAAACGATTAGAAAAAATCAAAAAATAATCAAGAAAAGTTGTTTTAATTACTTTTGATTATTTTAAATTTTTTTAATTTTTTTTAATTTTTTTTGATTATTTTTGATTTTTTCAATATTGTTGTAGAATCACATAAATGTACACATCATTTTATATTTATATGATTCTACAACAATATTCATTTAAAATGGTAAAAAAATTAATCGAACCAGTAATCATTACGATTAGTAATCATTATTTAACAGGTCTGCTTTATATTTATGTCGCTAAAAAACAGCAGCAGCTTGATATATGTGAGTTTTAGTTTTGGAATAGCAACTTCTATTTGAGCTTCAATAATTGCATTGCTTAGCGGAATTTATTTTCAAGAAACCATACTGGCATCGTGTCCTCATGGTCACGAGGAAGCTGTTTAAAAACCTATGGCAAGATTCCCAATTTCAAACGAATTTTCCAAATAGCTCGATCCACGCGCCACCTAGCGATTTTTGTCTATCAAATATTGCACTGTCACCGGGTTCTGAAGCATATGCCAAGTTTAAAGTATCTAGCTTACCAGTAAGTTACTCAAAAATCGATGACAATATTCCCCCATTCTTCAGCGATTTCCAGTTATCACGATAAGCGCACCACCTAGTGCAATTTTGATTTCCTAGTGTCCTGAACGATGCGACAAGTTTCTAGATCTATGCGTCACCTAGCGAAATTTTTTGATCAAATATTGCATTGTCACGGGTTCTGAACTATGCAACAATTTTCGAGTCTCTAGCTCACCGCGCAGTTTCTAAAAATTCGATTTCAAGTTTTTACTAGATAAACGCTCCATCTAGCAGAATTTTGTGTTCAGGGTATTGCATTGGTATTTCATTGTTGATCTATGTATGTGTCAAGTGTCACTGATTTAGCTTACTACTACTTAAAAATCAATCTCAAGGCAACAAATTTTTAATAAAGTTTCCGTAAATCTCGATCCGTGAGCCACCCAGCGAATATTTTTGTACCTTTCATGAACATGAAATGGTATGATAACATTGGTCCCATGTTTGTAAGTATGGGAAGAAGAAGATATAGACCCACCAATAAGTATACCGAAATGATCAGGGCGATGAGCTGAGTCGATATAACCATGTCCGTCTGTCCGTCTGTCTGTTTGAACGCAAACTAGTCCCTCAGTTTTAGAGATATCTCGACGAAATTTGGTATGGGGCCTCGATTTTAATATATTCATCATTTGTCGGAACCAACAAGATCGGACCAATACAACGCATAGCTCCCATACCATCGATTGCTCTGCTAAATGGGGTTTAGGCTATAACTGTTGCAGTTTAATAGCCAGGAACACACATTTTAGCAGCTACAGTACCTATTACGTATACTACACACATTGTATACATGTAGGTACTGTGACAATCATCAAGATTCGACAAATATATTGTATAGCCCCCATACAACAAATTTTTTTCGATGAATCGGGTTTGGGTTACGTAGCTTTAAATATAGGATAAGATCGTAAAATTTTTGCAGAGTCTGTACTTACTGTAAGTAAGGATCAGAATTATAAAACCGTGATGGCTATTCATGAAAAGTATATAGCCTTCGGCACAGCCGAAGACAGTGCTTTTCTTACTTGTTTTCGTTCACATTGAATTGTCACGGAGTTCGTAACTATGTTAGAAGTTTCAAGTCTAGCTTAACTTGAAGTTACCTAAAACGACTTTGCAAGACTCCGAAGTTTCGAATGTAAATGAGAGGACAAACAAGAAAGCGGCTTATTAGTTCTATATGGAATATCTTGGCCTACGGTGTTGGCAAACTTACAACTATTACTTGATTTTCAGCTTCCGAAGTGTGATAAAATACTTATTATTGATTTGCAGTCTGGTGGTAAAAAAGGGGGGGGGGAATTTTTTAGCTTGAGCATTGATTCTACTAGTACCAATATTATTTACAAGTTGGGGGTCTTTGTGAACAGTCCTAAACCTACAACTACATCTGGCTATTTCCATTAAACTTTAATAGATCCATGTATATAACTGCATTTTGAAAAATAAAACTGTTATAACCAAAGAATGGCAGAAGTTTACTTTTAGTTAAATAAGGAAATCAACGGCTTTGTCCGTCAACTGACAGCGACATGACAGTCGTTCAAATTATTTCCAAGTGAAAAGTAGAAAAAATTACACTCGGCAACAATAAATACTATACTTTTAGACTGAAATCAAAAATGCAGCACTCATATAGATACATACATATGTTATATACTAGCAACAACAAACAAATAATGTAAGCGATGACATCCATGGCAACTTTGTTGTCAACAATGTACATCATGTAACTGTCCGTTGTGTCCATCTGCCTAAATGGATAAAGAGAGGCATTCACAAGCGAACAGATGTACTAGTAGTAAAATAAGTTTGGTCCAATTGAAAATGCAATTCATATGTTCTACAACGTTGTTAAGAATATGACATTGCCAGCCATTTTGATTGCCGGCACAAACAGTGTAATGATTTTTTCAGAAAAACTCTTCAATGAAACATTTGTTGGTTGCTTTGTATGTGTTGCTGTTGATTTTACTCCGTTGCTGTCGCTAATTCTGACTTTTGTTGTCTATGCAGCTTCCGTAGTCGAAAGGTTGTTGCCGTATGCTTTTTGTTTGTGTTAGCTGTGTTGTTGTTATCACTGTTACTGTCATGTTAAACGTCAGGTTTGTGTCAAGCATCTAAGTGCACTATTTCGTTCAGACATACTACGTAAGCTATGTTTCTGAATACCTATCATGCGTTTCTTGTGAAATAATATATCCCTTTCTCTATATCATCAAATTTCTTTCAGAGCAGTCTAGAAAAAAACCATGTGGAGCACTGCGCAATTAAAACGAGTTTTACTTAGAGCTGACAGCATACATTAGTAAGATCTAGACAGGTACGAAGGTAGAAGTGTAGGAAGGTTAAAGTTCGTGTGAAATCAAGTTATTGTGACCATCGGCGTTCAATGCCAAAAACACTCAGGTAACTGGCAGGTTCAACCAGGGTAGAACTCATGTAGCACTTGCGCTGTCCAAAGCTTTCGTCACGTTCAATTACGCTACAATCGATGAATGTACTATTTTCCCAGAAAGTTAGTCCGTCTTCAGAGTATCATGCAAGAGCGATCGCCACCAAACTAAAAATCGGTAGCAAATTTCTCAGTCACACAACAACATCAAAAGAGTCGATAAGATATGTTGTCAACTCTCGCTTGTTGAAAACAATTTTACAGTCACTCTTACTCAACCCCGGTTCGAGTACTGTAGTCTAATAAATTCCTAATCTTAAATCCAGACATAAAATGTGATATAAGACAACTTTCACTCAATATACCTCGATGGGTTTTGCTCTTCTAACACTTGGTAAGTGAATTGCGAACCTATAGCCTATGTCATCCTATGCCTTTAATACATATCTGTTAAATTTGATTAGTAAATAGTAGTCAATTAATTAGACGGCTTTTTATACCTTTCATGAACATGAAATGGTATATTAACTTGGGTCCGATGTTTGTAACGTTTAGAAATATAAGAGATAGACCAACCATTAAGTATACCAAATTGATCAGGACGATGAACTCAGTTGATACAGCCATGTCCGTCTGTCCGTCCGTCCGTCTGTCCGTCTGTCCGTCCGTCCGTCCGTCTGTTTGAACGCAAACTAGTCCCTCAATTTTTGAGATATCTCGATGAAATTTGGCACACGGATGTATTTTTGTATTATATTAGACATTTGTCGGATCCGGTATAATCGGGTCACTATAGCATATATCTCCCATACAACCGATCGTTGATATAAGGTGATTATGACAATTTCTCCCTCATTTTTAAAGATTAAAACTTGAAACTTAGTGAGATATTTTCTTTTCGATAGCAAAAGAGTTCGTAAAAAAATCACCAAGATCGGAGCTATATATAGTATATATCCCATACAACCGATCGTTCAGATAAGAGGATTATGGCCATTTATCCCTCATTTTGGAAGATTAAAACTTGAAACTGGGTGAGATATTTGCTTACAGATAATACAAAATTTGGTAAAAAAATCGCTAAGATCGGAGCTATATATAGTATATATCCCATACAACCGATCGTTCAGATAAGAGGATTATGTCCATTTCTCCCTCATTTTAAAAGATTTAAACTTGAAACTTGGTGAGATATTTTCTTATGGATAGCAAAAGATTTCGTAAAAAAATCACCAAGATCGGAGCTATATATAGTATATATCCCATACAACCGATCGTTCAGATAAGAGGATTATGGCCATTTATCCCTCATTTTTAAAGATTAAAACTTGAAACTGGGTGAGATATTTGCTTACAGATAATAAAAAATTTGGTAAAAAAATCGCTAAGAGCGGAGCTATATATAGTATATATCCCATACAACCGATCGTTCAGATAAGAGGATTATGTCCATTTCTCCCTCATTTTAAAAGATTTAAACTTGAAACTTGGTGAGATATTTTTTTTTAGAGAACTTTAAACAATGCGTATTTAAGTTTGCACGTATTCATGAAAGGTATAAAGCCTTCGGCACAGCCGAAGACAGCGCCGTCTTACTTGTTTAATTGGTAATGATTATTTCAATTGTTAATAAAAAAAAAGGAGTTTTGATTACTTTTGATTATTTTTGACTTTTCATGATACAAATTATTTAGTTGAATTAAAAGCAGATTTATTAAAATATTGTGTAAACTTCAGTTGGCAACCCTACCGTGGAATGACAGGCGAGACAATAAGGAAATATAAAGATTAACGAGCAACGAGTAGAATCCAGCAACCGAAGCGAACAGTCGCAAGACGAAGTATATTTTTATACCCAGCGTGTACCAGTACAGCATATTATTGTTGTGATAAAGGCACCCATAGAAAATAAGAGACATCGCTTTTCGACCACGCCTACTTTTTCATAAAAGTTATATGGAAAGGAGGTAGAAATATTAAACTGCCCATATCTAATTAACTGATACAGGTATAATAATATAATTTACAAGTTAACTCAATTTTCTTATTCTTTATATGATTTTTCCAAAATTTTGGAAAGTGGGCGTGGAACCGCCCACATATAAATGAACAAAATGTCAAATTTCAGCTGTTATTAACTTCAGAACCGTGTTCAATAAAATTACGAAACATGATACGAGGTATACTATCAACGTTTTTCAAAATTATATATAGCCTATGCTGTAACCGGTGAAAATTTCAAAAAGATCGGTTGAGTACCTTGGACGCCTAGATTAATATTTTATATATCATGGGGGCGTGACACCTCCCACTTTTCCAAAACTTTATATAGCCTATGCTTTAACCAGTGATCCCAAGAACATACTGTGAAAATTCATAAAAATCGGTTGAGTACTTTGGATGCCTATAAAGGAAACACAGACACCATTCATCTTTATACCTAGTAGTGCTACGCACACAAGGTATATTAACTTCAGTCGCCTATGGGATGTAACGGCATAAACGGATCAAGATAGATATTGACTTATATATATATATCAAAATGTTCAAGAGGAAAAAAGAGATTGAAAGCCTTGTCCGTCCATCCGTCTGTTAACACGATCTCTCTATCTCTATGGCGCGATATACAACAGGTATATCATCATAAACCTCCTAAGAGATTTTTGCGCCAAGCTACCCTTCCAATTTGTGGTGTGCCGATTTGAATTTTCCCTACAAATTGGTGGGACCTACAGTTTTTTGCCGACTCCGAACGGCATCTACAAAGGAGACGAATTTTTGCTGAGAAGCCTGTCATGGCAGAAATACACTCGGAGAGTTTGCCAAACCACTGCCGAGGGGCGACCCCGTTTTGAAAAACTTTTTTTCAAATCACTTTTGATGTTACCTGTACCAGGGCTCGAACCATGGACCTTCGGTGTGGTAGGCCGGCAACACTACCTTCACACCACGATAGCTTGAGTAAATTTGGGATATCTTAATCTTACTGAAATTTGGCATGCAGGTTCCTTGGCACTCATCTCCGAGCGTTATTTAAAATAGGTGAAATCGGATAAAAACCCCGCCCACTTCTTATATTTTCGAAAATACAAAAAAAGTGATTATTTATTACATAATACACGTATAAGTATAAAATTTAGTGTGTAGATTTTGTGTGTAGATTTTGAAAAGGATTATAGATATATTTAATAGGTAATAACTTTGCGTCTAAAAGCTTTATATTCAAAGTGTACGGGAACGAAGAAAGTCGAAAAATATAAATTTTCGAAAATGGGCGTGGCCCCGCCTCTTTTATAGTGGATTATTCTACAAAACTTTTTATGCTATAACTCCCACAAAAATTGATTTACCGAAACGATATTTGGTGAAAATATTGAACATATAAAGGTTAATGTTTGTTGTAAATAAGCGAAATCGGTCAACCGCCACGCCCAGTTTCTTAACATAGTTTTGAAAAATTTGTTTGTAAAATGTAAAACGCGATATTTTTATAACCATGCAAGCTTTATCAATAAGGCCGCAAAAAAATGTTGTGGAATTTGGGAAAGTAAGCGTGGCGCTCCCCACTTTTCAGCATAGAATTTCTGATATTTTCATAGGCGATTGTTTGTAGTTTGAACTAGATGTTTCAATCAAAGTTGGTTAGCTGCTTTTCAATAGTATGTAGTATACTTCTTTCAAAAATCAAGCAAATCGGACAACACATAATTAAATATCCGGGCAAGTTATTAATACCCCACTGCAATAGGGAAGTTATATCCCTTTTTTGATTTTCATACCTTTCATGAACATGAAATGTTTGTAAGTATGAGAAGAAGAAGAGATGGGCCCATCATAAGTAAACTGAAATAATAAGGACGATGAGCATAGTCGATTTAGCAATGTCCGCCTCTCCGCCCGTCTGTCTGTCTGTCCGTCTGTCTATTTAAACGCAAATTTTTCAAACATAAAATTTGCATGTATTGGTATTTTGAAAAAATGTGGTTAGTAGTTGTTGGTAGGGAAGCTGTTTATACACAAATAAATTAATGGCGGCCGCCGTGATGTGGCGGTAGTGTTGCCGGCCTACCACACCGAAGGTCGAAGGTTCGAGTCCTGGAACAGATAATATCACAAGTGGTTTCAATAAGTTTTTCAAAATGGGGTCGCCGCTGGGCAGTGGTTTGGCAAACTCCCCGAGTGTCTTTCTGCTTTCTCAGCAAAAATGCATCTCCTTTGTAGATGTCGTTTGAAGTCGGCAAAAATCTGTAGGTCCCGCCAATTTGTAGGAAAAAATTCAAAACGGCACACCACGAATTGGAAGGGTAGCTCGGCGCAAAAATCTCTTAGGAGGTTTATGATCATGCCATACACTAGTATTGTTTTTAAATTAATTTATCGCTCAAAACTCATAACTGAAGTGTTTTTATTGAAAACAATCAGCTGGCTTTATAATAGGAACTGAAATTATTAAAATAGACCTGCGTAAATTGGTATGCCATAATAGATCACTACTAGGTATATCATGTTCGGTTCAATCCGAATTTAGACTTCCTTACTAGTTATTCATAAGTTTACTCACATGGTATAAGAAAAAGTTTGGAACCTCTATAGGTCATAACTCCACAAAAATTTAGCAATTTACCACGAGCACTTTTACACAGCTGGGTATTTAAAGTTCGGTTCAATCCGAGTTTAGACTTCCTTACTTGTTCTTTTATTTATTTGGCATCCACGACAATTTTTTCTTACAACTTTTATATAATGAGGTTTGTAACAAAGTTTCCACTTTTATGACCGACTCTTAAATACATTGAAACAAACTCTCATGTTTAATAAAGTTGAGAAATTTCAACTTTGGAAATCAAACTTACCTTGTGAAACCTTTTGTAAGCACTTTTCCCTACGAACCGATAAATATAGCGTTGCTTCATGTGGGACCAGTAGAATATGCCGGTTTTCATATCATATCGCAGGTGCATAAATGTGGACTACTTATGTGTGCAGGTATGTACATTAGGGCGCTTGGAGAAAAAATATTTCCCTTTTACACTGGATATAAATGACTGCATCCACTAGGGTCGTGAAAAAATATCGGACATTTTATTTAATAAATTTTTTGAAGTTTACTTCTTAGGTGATGATGCAAAGCTTTGATTGAGAGTGAAAATTTAAGTGTTTTTAGAATGCAACGGAAATAAAAAAATTTAACACTAGTATTATGGTAGAATTTAAGTAATATAAAATCTAGGAAAAAATAAGTATAGCGGAATTATACAGGGCTCATTTCGGGATGGTCTTCGGAACTTCTTGGATATCAACTTGCGATTGGCATTGTTTTCTTTACTTTTTCAGGACCATTTCGGGACTTTTTCAAGATCATTTCGAAATTGTTTTCGAGCCTTCTTGGGATCATTTCGGAACTTTCTTGGTACCATTTTTGGGTCGATTTTGGATCAATTCGAAATTGGTTTGATATTTTCGGGATAATTTGGAATTGTATTTGACACTTTTTCGGAGTCATTTCAGGATAATTTCTTGTTTATTAACTGAAGTTTTTCAGGCCCATTTTCACGTTCATCTTGGGACTTTTTCGAGATGGTCCCGTTGGACATCATAGAAGAATTTTTTGTATAATAAATGCATTTATGAACAAAAATCGATAATTTTACTTTAAAATCGATGTTTCTCAAATCTCTGTCTCTAAACCAAAAAGTCGATTATTTCGAAATCGATTTTTCCGACTGAACGTGAGTAGGTGGCCTACACTTACAAAATAAACCTTCCTTAATAGCGGCTATTTATAAAAACTATACATGAAACCGATAGACGCGAGGGTGAGGGTCTTGAGAAGCTTGCTGACAGGACTAATGATCAAAAATTCTACCAAACCATTTGGTAGATGACTCGTTGTTGAGTAAGCAATTGAGAAGTAAAGTACTCCCTCAAAGAACAAAGATCACATTGTATAAGTCTGTCGTCAAACCTGCCGTGATACATAGTTGGAAAACATTGGCCGTGTGGTAAAAAGGTTCAATGACTTTAGGAGTATGCGCGAGATAAGTGCTGTGCAAAATATATATCTAAAGGCATTTAATAATGAAATGTAGAAGTTTTACGAAACACGGAGCGTATTGCAGCGAATAGAATCTAATAAAGAGGTATCTTCGAAGTGGTCCTACTTATAAAAAGCTTCGAATTGCTCCGAAATATCTTGATCTGATAGTCAAAACGCACCGAATTTTTTTGTATGGAGAGTGAGACATGCTTAATGTACATATGCACTATGTATTTATTATGTGTATATTTGTATAATTATGTATGCTCAAGATTATCACGCACACACATGCATCCATGTAATGACAGTACACAAACTATTTAACTTAAATACAAGGTGGCGCAAAAGTAAGCTTCCGATGTTCAGCATATCGGTTGTGGCACGTGCAGTGTGTGCTGTTGCACCGTCTTGTTGGAACCACATGTTTTCCAATCCCAATTCATCAAGTTGCGGCAAAAAGAACTCGTTGATCATTGCTCTGTAGCGCTCACCATTCACAGTAACCGTTTGGCCCCGACCGATTATTGGTCAAAAAAATAGTCAGCAATATTCCGCGTTCTGGAGCAGTATAGCGTAACATTGTTTATTAACGTGTATTTCGCATGTGTTTACTATACAAATGTCAAAACAGAACTGAGTTTAGGGGCCAATCGCAAAATTTATAGCATTTTCTGATAGGAGGATTACTTTTGCGCCACCTTGTACTAATACTAAAACGAGTGTAACGTTCAGCGGTAGTACAGGGCGTATGAGTAACATTTTTGTACTACGCGTTACATTAGTGAAGTTGTATTGCAAACACAAATAAGAGAACCATTTACCCTGACCTTATTCAATAACTAAATTCTCTGTGAATTTTGTGTGCATTTCCTTGCTTTGAACTTAAATAAGTAAGTTTCTGTTTAGAATGGACACATAACTGTGATCTAAGCTGTGGCTAGGATACACTTTTTTTTAAGCTGCCAGACAACATTTTTAAATCGGTTAAAGGCCTTTTACACGATATGTTTTTTCACATGACCTGCCACTTTCTCTACACTCATGTAATGTCATATGACTCAATAGTTCCAAAAGTTCAATTTATGTGCTTCTTTTTACAACCAGTGAATTTCGCTGTCATTATATTCGAAATTAGAAAATGAATTACAAGAACAACCCGTTCAGGGGATTTACTAATTTTATGATAGCAACAAAACTTTGCTAGTTGTGTCATAGCTACATCTCCATCTCCACATCCATCTCCATCTCCATCCCCACCTCCATCCCCATCTCAATCCCTATCTCCATTTCCACCTCCATCTCTATCCCCATCTCCATCTCAATCTCCATCTCTGTCTCCATATCCATCTCCATCTCCATCCTCATCTCCATTTCCATTTCCATCCCTATCTTCATCTCTATTCTCACCTCCATTTCCATATCCATCTTCATCTACAGCCTTTCTATTGAATAGAAACTCTTCCTGTGATTATGCTGAGGAGAAGCTTTATAAATGCTTCTCCTTTAATATTTTGTCCAAAAGTTTAGTAAATTTGTTGTTCTTTTTTTAGCTGCTTCATTACTTTCGGCCATGGATACATCAGCGGATCCTTGCACAAACTTTTTTCAGTTTGCCTGCGGAACATGGAATAAAATTCATATCATACCAGAAGATCGCAGTTCTATCAGTACTTTTGAGGTAAATTCAAATACCTAAAACTACTTTTAAACATTATTTTAAATATTTAAACTCAATGCATAAGGATGGCGCATGTCGGGATGATACTTGCAACCCAAATATAGGTTAACAGTTTCTTTTTTGGTTTGAGTAGCGACCCTGCCGTACTAAAACCTTGCCGTACTAGCCCACCTATCGTTGGAATGAAATTGTATGACCAGTGCAACCTTCTAGCTTATGAAAAGTGAGATGTGAGAGGCATCATATCCCTACATCAACCATCAAATTTCACGTCCTTACGCTTTGTGGATTTTAGTGCCTCTTACGACAGGCATGCCTACCGCAGGCATATTCTAACCCTCTTATCAGTAGGGGTAATTATATCAACAGTGTATCCTCCTACTTCAGGTCAAATTTGGTATGACAGCTTTTTTACTAAAGACCTGAAAAGGATGCAGTGAAGGGCTGTGCTGAGATGCTTTTCTAAAGCACAGAACTTTAGTGAGAATTGATCTTTAGAGAACCAAATGATCCTGTCTCAACGTTCAGGATCAATATCGCCTTTGGTGGTATCAGTTGGACCCGACGCCCAACTGCCCAAACGTGAACTTCAAACTAGTAGTTGTCGTGGACCGAAACCCACATGACGTTTCCTAAAAATAATAAAAATTTCTCATGGTTCCCGTTCGAAGACTTAAAACTTGGACCCACGGAATGGTAGGCAATCACCCTCTATACTGTACGACAGTAATGTAGTTTGAAAGGTGCGTAAAATGCAGTAAAACTATTGTTGTGCCTACAGTCCTCAAATTCATAATCCATGTCTCATGGTCCAGTTATTGCTTGAACTGCAGCTACTCTGTTGGTAAAAAGCTCCGCTTATTCTAAAGCACGGGTCTGTCTTCCTGTCCAGGTTAATTCAACAGTAAAAAGAGTAAGTTCACCGAACTCTATCCCAAAATATAGTCCACTCTGATATAGTCCGCTGAAACTGCGAGCCTTTAGTCGAGTCCGTGAAAAGAGCTGTGATATCGTGATTATGACCACTCAAGAAGTGGTACTGCAGAAGCAGTCCAAAAAGCAACAATCGGGAAATATTTTTGGATGCAGTATTGTGTATACTCCGATCGTTTCATCGTTTATAAGGAGCTATAAGGACTAAGTACTATTGAAATTAAATCTTTAAGACGATCGATGATCTGTGACAAGATTTACATCTGCTACAATGCTTTTCTCTTGGGGGTTATGCCTCAATTAGTGGAAATTCTGACGGCACTGCTGCAACAATCAGTTGTAGACTTCGCTTGCGATGGAACTGCACACCAGGTGGTTAT
This sequence comes from Merzomyia westermanni, assembly GCA_949987695.1. NCBI lineage: Eukaryota > Metazoa > Arthropoda > Insecta > Diptera > Tephritidae > Merzomyia > Merzomyia westermanni. The sequence goes on from OX465290.1 coordinate 72,076,965, forward strand.
GTTGCTGGAGGTGCTGGAGCTTATCGCTCTTGTTTAGTTATTATTGTTATTTACCTGACAAAGACCATTATATCCTAAAGCGACTGAACTACGTGGTGAGGGTATTCTTATCTGAATAAGCAAATGTATAAAGTCCAACACAATAGACAAAAGAACATTAATGGCAGTAAAATACGACTTCAAACTTTCAGCGTTAGGATCAAGCCATTGCATGCCACTTTGGCTTCTGCCTGCTTTCATTTCGATTTTTAGCTGTCTTTTTGGTCAAGAAAACTATTCAAGCCTTGATTAGTTTTGTTTCGATACCATAGGGTAGCCGGGATTTTTGGACTCAGGTCGTAGACAAAGCGTTATCTTAGCTCGGCTTAGCATCAAGATGGGGGAGCTGGTGCGAGCGCTTTACGCTTACAGGACACAACATTTAGCGCCTGTTTTCTGAATAACCAGTTAACGCTTATCCGCACTTCGTTAGGTCGAAAGAATACGGAAAAAGTTATCCGTACATTAAGAATATGAATCCTAGTACTGAAATCATTGAGATATATTCTTTAACTGATTTCTTTACAGGTTTTATCCGATGAGCAGCAAGTGATACTGAAAGGAGTTTTAGAAGAACCAATTATTGAAAACGAAAACAATGCCACTATAAAAGCCAAATTATTTTATAAAAGCTGTATGGATATACGTGAGTTTCAGATATTCCCCTCTAATATATACAGTATATAAATATTTTCTCTCTCCCCATTCAGCTCAAATACGTAAAGTGGGTGAAGGACGTTTAAAAGAGGTACTCAAATCACTTGGCGGTTGGCCAGTGATCACGCCCAATTGGCAACCGCCCAATATGCCTATCGAAAAATTAATGGGTCTTCTACGCGGCACTTATAGCGAACCAGTGCTAGTCGAACTATATGTGGGGGCCGATGATAAAAACTCATCTATAAACATACTACAAATCGACCAACTACAATTGGCATTACCATCACGCGATTATTATTTAAAACCGAGTAGTGAAAACGATTTGAAAGCCTATCACAAATATATGACACAAACGGCCATATTAATGGGTGCAGATCCAGTAAATGCTTCACAAGAGTTAGAGGAAGTGTTGCAATTGGAAGTAAAATTAGTTAATGCATCGCTACCGGAAGCAGATCGACACGACACGAGCGCCATCTACAAAAAACTTACATTAACCGAATTACAAGATCAAGTGCCACAAATGAATTGGACTATCTTTTTACAAACAGTTTTGGGTTCGAATACTGAATTGTCGCCCGATGAGGTGCTCGTAAGCTATGCAATGCCATATTTGGTAGAAATGGGTAAAATATTGGAAACTGCTGATCGACGTGTACTACATAATTACATTATATGGCGCTTGGTGATGTCTATCATGGCTCATATGATCGATGAATATCAGAGAGAGCGTATCGAATTTCGTAAGATATTGTTGGGTGTACAATCGGAGCGAATGCGTTGGTCACAATGTGTTGAATGGACGAATAAGAAGTTGGGTTTAGCAGTAGGTGCCCTCTTCATACGGGATAACTTCAATCAACAAAGCAAGGATACAGCGCTGGAAATGATACACACGCTACGGGAGGCATTTAATGAGTTGTTAACGGAAAATGATTGGATGGACGATGAAACGCGCGCTGTGGCTAGAGAGAAGGCGAATGCTATGAACGAACGTATTGGTTATCCGGAAATTCTGAACAATGCAACGGAACTAGAAAAGGAGTATGAAAATGTAAGTTCGAATAACTTTTCTTAACATATAATGATCTAGGGTACTGATGATTTTTTTTCGGTGAGCTCTTTAACAACTCAAACTATTTTAAGTGTAATTTGCTCCAACTTTTATTTGAATTTTTGGAAAAATAGACAGTCCTACGCCCCCAGGCAATAAATACTTTAATGCGTCATAACTCTACTTCGATTTGGTTCAGATGATACTTTGATAAATGTTTTCTTTTATCAGGATATATACAACTTTACAAAAGTGGGCTGTGCCAATCCTATAAGTTTTGTGTTTGTTTAATGGCATAGTTAAACAGGTAGACGCACGGCGGCCATGTTAAAAATCGTTTTCTCTGAAACGTCAAAACATTTGCGTGTGTGTGTTAGCTTTTCGTTTTATAAAAGTAACCCAGCCAGCAAAATCATCTCAAGCCAGCTCGTCAACCGATGTTTTTTTGAAGAAAACTTTGATAAGATATCGGCTATAAGATCTGTCTTCAACTAGTTATTAAATACACTCAACAAGCATTGAAATAAAATTTTGAAGAATATTTCCGACAACAGGATTTCACTTGAAAAGTCTTCCGAAAGGCAATGGACTATTTTGGCAAATCGTCTTACGAAAGACTTTCACAGCCTTAGCCATAAGTGCCCTGTAAAAGTTACGTTTTACTGTCAAAAAAGTTTTTTACTACGAATAAGAAATGTCAGATTTTTTTTCTAAGACTGTTGCGCCATAATATCCAACGCCTTCAAATCGTCTTGCGTTGCAAGTTTACAATCCGCTGATCTTTTATTTATTAAACCTTTGAAAACAAGAGTTTTATAATTAAAACTGCGTATTGATTGAAAGCTTATAATAATTTTCAGAGAAAGCTTCATATATATTTTTTTTTAAATCTTTATTGAAATTATAATTTTATTCGTTTAGTAAATTTACTAAAATAGATTCTTTTTTTTCAAATATGTATTATAATTCAAGTTTTACCAATTCTTGAAAAATATGTTGAGTATGAAAAAGTGGAAAAAAAATTTCTGGAGTTTTTGTAAAAATTTACATTTCAATGATAAATTATTTACCATAATCCAATAATACAGGTCGTATTAACAGATCATCTGCTTTTTACTTTTGTCTCGAATTTTGACATAACACTCATTTCTCAGTACGATTTTGACGTTGAACTCACAAACTACAAAAACAAAATACATGGAAAATTTTTGTTTGTCTGTATGTTTGCCGAACTGCTACGACCTGTTGTAGTTGGATCATGTTATTTACGAAAATTCGTTTTTGAAGTTTATGTAAGTTTACTTTCTTTTTCAAAAACATTAACAAAAAATGCTTGATGGGTATTTGTTTACGGGCAGCACATGTACAAATGTAAACAAACCGAGTAAAGGCAAACAAAGTTTGACAATTTATAAAAAATGAAAATGAAAAAATTTAATCAGCTGTTGAGTATATACTACTTGTATAGGTATGCCATGGTTTGTTTGTCTTTTATAGACGCCCAAAGTACTCAAAATTTTTTCGCAAATTTTTCACGGTAGGTTTAGTGATCAGTTGGAAAAGCATAGGACATATATAGTTTTGTAAAAGTAGGCAGTGCCACGCCCCCCGTCAATAAAAATTTCAATCCATCATAACTTTGAATTTATTTGGTTCACTTTACTGATATTTGGATATATCAATCTGCATAAAATTTTGAAAAAAAATATTCTCCTTTGTGTACATAACTTAAGGAACTCGCTATCTAATATTTTTTATAAAGAGCCTTTGGTGGAGTGGAAAAGGAGAAAAGGCTAGAAGAGAGAAGATGAAGAGGAATAGCAAGAAAAGAAGGGAAAATATGGAAGAAGATGGGCAACAAATAAATAGAAACTGCTTTGCATTGATTGAAATGATCAAATTCACTATCAGATACAACATTTTGAAAGTCGTTTTTCTCTCTTAGGAAAGTCAGCTTAAGCTTTTATAAATTTTCTGGTTGGGTTAAGAAGGAGAAAGATCTTTTTATTAACTTAGTTTAACTCGGATCGCTTTTTCACTCTCACCTCATAACCTTAAAACTTCTTGAAAATAAAGTATTCTTGTTTTCAGCTCACCATCATACCCGATAATTTCATGGAGAATGTACTTAATATACTTAAGTGGGATTCGGACAAGAACTTACAACTTTTACATCAGCCAGTGGATAAAGAGAAATGGACAACTGAGCCTGCTGTAGTGAATGCATTCTACAATCCAAACAAAAACGATATTGGTATTTTTTAACTTTCAGTACTATGTAAATGTGTTCTAACAAATATCCTTCACTTTTATCCTTCTTTCCTTTAGTCTTCCCTGCGGGCATATTTCAACCTTTATTTTACAGCAACAACTATCCAAAATCTGTCAATTACGGCGGAATCGGTGTCGTGATAGGACATGAAATAACTCATGGATTTGATGATAAGGGTAAGAAACTTGTGTGATGCGACAAAAGAGATCTTAGGTGTACACATCGACGTGTTATACGAAAACTAGCACCAGCCGTTTTGTGTCTCACGAAAAGTAACAATTGTAAATATTCTCGTGGAATAATTTTCTCTAGGATTTTTTTGTTCCCTCGAAAAAATTCCTCCTATGGAGAAAAAAATTTGGGGAAGAGGAATTTCGAATTTTCGAATAAGATCCATAGGAAAATAAACACAGGATTATGAGGAGAAGTACATATACGCTTGAGTTGCCGCAAACGATATCCACAGTTTTTGTTTGTATATTTTATTTGATTTCTGACGTTTGCAGATTTAACAAGTAAAAGTCTTAAACCGAACATTACATACCCAGCTGTGCACTGGAAACGCTGTTATTGTTTGTTTTCTGTGGTTAATGGTGTTAAAAGGCTGCGAAATAATACATATGTATATGGTTCTATCCTGGACTCATTTTCGTTTAAAAGAAGCAAAAAGGATACAGAGGCTAGCACTAATGACCTTTAGCGGGTAATAACGCAGTTTTCCTTCAGATATGGGGATTTCTCTACAAAAACTGTTTATTTTAAAATAAAGATATAATAGAACAATAAACATAAACACCCAAGTGCTATTGTACTAAAAAGATTATTGCACACTAAGGCCCGGTTTTTCAGTCTTTGGTTAAGCTCAGTTTAAAGTTTGCTTAAACTCGGAATAAATTTAAACTCCAGTTAAACTGCAGAGCGGTTTTTCAGTGAGAGTTTAAGGCCGCTTTTTAGATTTGCTTTTTATACGGCAACATTGGTTTTTTTTATGTAGATACGGCAACAGGTAACATTTGTTTACATATTTAACGCCATTGCTTCTTCTCAGTATTGTAATAGTTAGGATTTTGCTAATTTCTGCATCACTATAATCAATTTCGTCAGATGATATATCCAGTATTTATTTAAATATAAAAATATCGTCCTTTTTTAATTGCGTTCAGTTCATTGTTTCACAGCCAAAACCATCAAATATGCAAACAGCTGACAGGTTAACTATAGTTTAACCCTGCCAAATTAGCCGCTTAAACTACGTTTAAAGTTGACTGAAAAACTACGTAACAAGTTTAAGCTTAGTTTAACTGACAAATTGAGTTGAACTTGTACTGAAAAACCGGGCCTAAGGGTTGTTTTTTACGTGTCTATTCAATAACCAAAAACGAATCGCTGCAATAGTACTGTGTGTTACATAGTAGCAGGTAGTAAATAAATTTAGGCTTTTGTTAACTGAGGAATTAAAATGTTTGGTAACCATTGTCTTGTTAAATATCTATGTGGAAAGGTTTGACGAGCGACCCAATATTTTGAGTAAAAAGTAAAATTTTAGTTTAGTATTGTTTGGTCGCTTTACAAAACGTTAAAAAAACCAAAAAAGTTTTAATAAATATATATGTAAATTAAAAGAGTGCTCAAGCGGAATATTAATTACTTACATATATAACATAACAAGACTTATTATTTAAAGAGAGTGATTAGTGATATTTTTTTGTGCTCAAAATTCAAACGCACTTTTTTCAAAACGTTACGAAAAAGTTCGAAGAAAAACATTTATTAAAGGAGTGATTTGTGTTCGCGTTATTTTCAAAATTATGTGGAAGCAGTTTGAAAGAAGCGAAATCCATCAAAAAAGCTTACAGTGCAGACAAAGGAAGGACCCAATTACCACCATCACCAGAAAATCGCCAAAAGTTTGAATAAAGTAAAACAAAATTGATAAATATTTTATATACAGGGTGGCTGATGAAAGCCGCTACCAAAAAAAAAATTAAATAACTTTTTTTCTATTTAATGAATCTGGTTAATTTTTTTTTTATTTTGCAGATTGACTTTTACATTTAACAAAAATGGATAACTGGGACACTGAAACAAGAATTTGGATTGTCCGCCGCTATCACGCACTGGAGTCCGTAGTTTCGGTTCAAAGAGAGTATAGGCGCACGTTTGGCGGCAATCCTCCGAGCAGATGGACCATAATAAGACTTGTAAACAATTTTGCCGAGCATGGGACAGTCAACAGAAGACCTTACCATCGAAACCCTTCAGTTCGAACGGAGGAAACAATCGCTGCTGTAGCTGCTGCCATACAAAATAATCCACGTGTTTCGACAAGAAGCTTATCTGCTCAAATGGGTGTAAGCAGACAGTCATTACAGTCAATTATGCACAAAGATTTGGACTTATTCCCATATAAAATTCATATGGCCAACAAACTGAACGCTGCAGACTTGCCGATTCGCTTGGAATTTTGCCAGAAGATGCTTCAAATGGTGGAAGAGGATGGAAACATGTTGAACTGTCTTTTCATGTCTGACGAGGCCCATTTCGATTTAAACGGCAACATAAACAAACAAAATTGTCGAATATGGAGTGCTTCCAACCCACAGATACTCCATGAGACGGAATTGCATCCACTTCGTGTCACAGTGTGGTGTGCAGTTTCATCACGCTGCATTGTCGGGCCCTACTTCTTCGAAGAAAACGGTCACACCGTTACGGTTACTGGAGACCGTTACTTGAGCATGTTGAGAGAGTTTTTCTATCCAGAATTACGCCGAATGAGAATTTCTTTCAACTCTGTGTGGTTTCAGCAAGATGGTGCAGCTCCTCATATAGCCCAACCTGTTATGACAGAATTGCGACGAAAATTTCCCAATAAGCTGATATCCAGAAACTCCACATTCCGTTGGCCACCCAGGTCGCCTGACCTTACTGCACCTGACTTTTTCTTGTGGGGTTATTGCAAACAGGAAGTCTTCAAAGCAAAACCAACAAATTTGAATGAACTAAGGCAATCCATTCGAGAAACAATTGCGGCTATTCCTGTCTCAACTCTCCAAGCAGTAATGAACAACTTTTTGGTAAGATGCCGCACATGCATCGACGAGCAGGGGGGGGCATTTTAATTCCATTATTTTTAAAACTAATTAAGCTATATTTTTTAAAATTTAATGAGCTTTAACATGAATAAAAGAAAAATGAATTCCATACACTGAAAAAAAAATTATTTGAGTTTCTTAATGTAGCAAAATTCATCAGCCACCCTGTACATACATTTCACATTAAGTTACCTTTAGCCATATTTATATAGTTCATAAGCCATGCCTAGGGTAAGTAGAAAATCTGGTAATCTTAGATGCGTCGCAGCGAGGAGGGGAAGAATATAGAGCACTTGCACAAACCCAAAATACATTAGACCGCAGAACTCGCCGCGAAAATTCCCAAGTACGCTCTACTTAGCTCTATAGGGACACATTTCAGCGTAGAGTCCGTCTCGAAAATTTAGAAACTCGCTCTATAGAGCAACGTAGAAATACTACCGAACGTAGATCTCGCCGTGGAAATGCAGAGACTCGCTCAGCTGAGCAAATAATCGATTCACAGTAACACAGAGTCTGTCGCGAAAACTCTAAAATTCGCTCTATAGAGCAAAGTAGAAGTACTTGTGAGCGCCGATCCCGCCGCAGAAATCCAGGAAATAGGCATTGAGAAAAACAACAAAATACTCATGCTCGTAGAACTGTCTGTAGAAGAGCTCGGGTAGAAAGCTCTAGACGAACCCGTCAAAGTCAGTTCCGAGTACATAGTAAATTTTCAAAATAGACGAAATGAAAATGAAAGGCAGGCAGATAGAAATCGCTCAATAAGAGAAAATGAGGGTCGGGAGAACGAAGATATACTAAATGATTTGGGTTTGGCAGATTTTCGACAAACATATTTTAGGAATATTAAGAAGGGACCAACAGAGGTTTGCATTTGATGCGGTGGGCTATGGTTTCCATACCAAGTACAGCCGGTAAATTTTAATATAATTTCCTAAAGTCATCCGGATGTTGCATCTGCCTTTCATTTATCCGATAAATTTCCCGTTGAAGATGGTAGCTATAAATTCTGTGCTACTTGCCGAAACGTAATTAAAAGGAACACCCTTCCAAAGATATACTTGGCTAATTGTTTAGATTTTCCTGAGCTCCCAGATTGCCTAAAAGATCTTACGCATTTAGAGGAACGCCTAATAATGCCAAGATTACCTTTTATGACTGTTCGTCCTTTGGGATACCAAGGTCACAGCTCATTAAGGGGGGCAGTTGTTAACATTCCTATTTCAGTTAACGAAATTGTTATTTCCCTCCCAAGATCATTCGATCAAGCGTATGTGATTCAAATCCATTTAAGAAGACGTATGGAGTATAACCATGACTATATGACTGATACCATACGTCCTGCGAAAATTATGGAAGCCTTGTGATATTTCGTGAGTACTCCATTATATCAAGAGCACAATATACATATTAACGAAGAGTGGGTTGCAGGTTTTGGTGATAATGAAGAAATTCCATTTATTGCATCTATTGAAGATGTTCCCGTGCTTCAAAGTTTGCGACATTGCCCAGCAGAGAATAATCCCCCCTTAGAACCTGCGATTGAAGAAATTAAACCAGGTGGGCTTGGTACTCTTCTCGATAATGCTCCAGTAGCAAATATGGGCATTAATCTTTTGCTAATTACACCAGGTGAAGGCCAAAGATCCCTGGATATCATTCAAGACAACAACTCTGAAGAACTTTCCTTTGCAAGTATTTTTGCTGTACAGAGACATACAGCAAGATTGTTCGATCTGAGATTCGCCGCTACGACAGAAGGGCTTGTACTATTCTTAAGCTTTTCTATAATTACAAGAGGTTAGAACTGCTTCAGATTAAGAATAGTACATCGATTTGCCTACGAAAGTTTTCTGAAAGCAATCGAGTTACGGCCCAAAATTTTTTAAAGGAAATTTTGTTCAGAATTTGATCCAGCATGATGATGGATAGAGAGTTCTTAAAGGTATTAGATCTTTCCCAGCTCACTGGGAGGCAGAGAAAAAAAAGGCAATTGCCATGATCCACCAATTCGGCCTTCCAACCTTTTTTATAACGTTGTCTGCCGCTGAATCTCATTGGATCGAATTACTGGTTATTTTGGCTAAAACTGTGGACTCAAGAACTATTTCTGAAGAAGACGCCAATAATTTATCTACACAAGAACGATATCGTCTAATTCGCTCAGATGCAGTCACATGCGCTAGATATTTTGACTATCGTTATCGTCAGTTGCTTAAGCTTTTTAAAGAAAATGGAGGTATTTTCTACAAGCATTTTGTTGAGCATTTTTACTAGCGGATTGAATTCCAACAAAGGGGTTCACCTCACGTGCATGGCATGTATTGGCTGAAGAATGCTCCTAAGATCGATCTTAGCGAACCTGAATCTTTTCCGAATGCTATTAGTTTCATTGACAAATATGTCTCTACGGATGGATCCATAAGTCATTTAGAAAATTTCATTGAGTACCAAAGACATAACCATAGCCTATCCTGTACCAGAGAAATAAGAGGACAGCAAGTTTGCCGATATATGGTATACCATATCCACCCATGCCTTCCGCCCAAATCTTATTATCACTTCCAGATGACATAGAAAATTTAGAAACACATAGGGAAAACTACTCAAAGATTCAAAATCTTTTAAATTCTAATTTAACTTCTTCTGATATTTCCTGTTTAAATGATTTTGAAGCTTTTCTCTCTGATACGAGAAGAAATTTGTCATTCGATGTATATTTACTTGCTCTCAGATCAAGTTTAATAAAACCTGAAGTTTTTCTTAAAGTTCCAAGACTGCTCAATTAATGCTTATAACCCGGTTATCTTAGAACTACATAGAGCCAACGTGGAGATTAAATTTATATTGGATGCATATGCTTGCTGTTCCGACATAATAAATTATATTAGTAAATCAAATAGGGGCATCTCTAGGCTTTTAAATGAGGCAATAGTAGAAGTTAATATTGGAAACTACACAGTCAAGCAGAAACTTCAGCATATAGGCCATACATTTATTTCCGCATTTCAGCAATAAACTTAGGTCTTCATCTTTCGGAAGCTAGCAATGCAGAAATATATATTAATACCTCTCGTCCTGAAGAACGAGTGCGGATGGTAAAACCTAGAGCACAACTTCAGAATCTTGCTGAAGTTTTTACCGATATTTTTGTGGCGGGTTTGTTAGAGCATTATACTGAAAGGCCTATTCTTCTTGATAATGTTTGTCTAGCTGATTTTGCACCTTTGTTTACTTTTGTGAAATCAGCTAGAACGGCACAAGGTAACTCCGATAATGAAGAAGATATAGAAGGCGACAATTCTTTAGTTCGGTGAGTAGCAATTCCATTGAGGGATGGTTATGTAAAGAAACGTACCAAACCGTGTATAGTTCGGTCAAGTAGGTTTAGTCCAGACACGGCTAGGGACGATTATTTCAGAGAATAGAAAATCGAATTGCTATAGAGGAAAATCGAAAAAAATATGACATGTTTGAACAGAGGGAGCTCGAAAATGTTCTGAACAGATTAAGGGCGGAGGAAATTTTCATACCAATTGAAATAGATAGACCAGATATTGTTGACAATGAGCTCCGGGTACTGGCGCTTCCCGAAATAAACCCTGACATAAATTTATTAAACCTTAATGATAGTGATCCCGAAATCAATGAGAATGACTGCAATGGCACTCTTAGGCTCATTAAACTTCCTCCCTTAGTTCCCGTTGAGGAACTGCTAACATTCGCTAAACATAAGGCAGAGAATATACTGAACTCATTTGCTGTACAATTTTAAAAGAGATCAGCCCTTTTATGACTTTGTAGGTGGCGGGGCTGGCGTTGTAAAAAGACGCCTAATATCATCAATATATCAAACTCTCAATTACCGTTTTAATTGCATACCTGGATCAAATTCAACCTCTCTGAAGGTACTTCTTTGTGCTCCTACGGGAAAAGCAGCATTCGGGATAGACGGTTTGACACTGCATTCTATATTTTCACTACCTGTGCATCAGTCCAATTAGGAATTACGGCCGCTTAGCAACGATATTGTTAACTCAATCTATACTAGATTATGTGATTTGAAGTTGATAATTATAGATGAAATTTCAATGGTTGGCGCTCGAATGTTTAGTTATATTGACGCCAGACTAAAGCAGATTTTCAAGAATAATATTCCTTTTGGTGGTATACTTGTTATTGTTTTTGGCGGCTTGAAACAATTGTCTCCTGTAGGTGCTAGATGGATTTTTTCACCGAATCCAAGCGATGCTTACAGCGTTTTAAGCGGCTCGCCATTATGGGAGCTCTTTAAATATTATGAATTGAATGAAATAATGAGACAGCATGGGGATCAACCGTTTGCTATTGCTTTGAATAATATGGCCTCCGAGGCTATGACCAGTGAAGACATCTTTGATTGCAAATAGAGTCGTTAACTCTGACCAGGTTCCCGAAGAAGCAATTAACTTATTTTGGTCAAACGAGAAATCTACCAACTATAATTCCCTCAAACTGAGTCAAATTCCTTCTACAGCAGTTTTCTCAATTGCGACAGACGTGGTTAAAGGAAATACCGTTAGTGTCCAAAATGCTATTATCTTAGAACGGGTCAGACTATTCAAAACTTTGGAAACTCAGGGTCGTACGTATAGCTTAACGCTAAAAACAACGGCCAAATATATGATGGCAGTGAATATCAACACAGGCGACGGGTTGGTAAATGGTGCAACTAGTCAGCTTATGTATATAGATTTAGATTCATCGGTTTCAATAACACTGTGGATGAAATTTTTAGAACCTTCTATTGGTTTGATGGCTAGATCCAAAAAGACCCATCCTAGCGAACCTTCGTGGACACCCATTGAGAAAACTGTTAGGGCATTTCAATATAAGAGAAATGAGCAGATAACAATTAAAAGAGACCAGTGTCCAATTGTTCCTGCTGAGGCAATAACCATTCACAAAAGTCAGGGTGCTACGTATAACAAAGTGGTTGTTCACAACCGATCTAGAATGCCAAGATCATTTTTATATGTAGCCTGCAGTCGAGCTACTAGTGCTGATGGTCTATTTATATTAGGTAATTTCATTCCACCTAATGCTTTTTGTGAATCTGATCCTGTATTTAGGCAGTTGAATGATTTGACCAAAAGCTTTGGCTCCAACATTTAACTTTATGCTTTCTCCAACATCGAGCCTTCAAATTATATTTCATAATGTTCAGTCTTCATGCCCTCATAAATGATATAAATAATGACATCCTATCCTCATGCTATCCTCAGGTATCCTGTTCTTTGTTGAGACATGGAGTTATCCATATGAACATTTTAAAATTCCTGGGTTTACTTTACTAAATGCTTTACGGATAGACAGCACCGAAACGGAAAACAGAAATAGGCTAGGCGTCTTAGTGTATGCGAGACCTAACTTTGCTTCCGCAATCGAATTATGTAAGTTGAAAAAATTTGTTCTGGTTCCAAGGTTTTAGAAATCGTTGTATTCAAATGCAAAGATTATTACATATTGGTGCTTTATAGGAATTCCACATTCCCCATCAGGCGTTTTGAACAAGAGCTACGAGAAATTCTTAGTACAGATCCGCGTGGAAAAAATTTCTTAATTTTGGGTGACTTTAATCTATGCTTTAAGTCTAGGAATAATAGAATCGAACATCTGCTTAGAGATTGTAATTTCAATTCACTGCTAGACCCCCAATATTTCACCACACCTGGTCATCAAATGAAAGGTATGAGCATCGGATATACCATGGTTTTTAATTTTACCTCAAATGATTCTGAAATACTGATTATACCGATGCATGTATGGTCCAATACACATATGTGGTTCATAATTTCTAAAAATCCAATATACCTGCTGATTACGTGCCAATTTTACTACCATAATAATTTGCAAAGCTTAAAGCAAAATATACTAAGTCAAAAACATAAGCAATATTACTTCCTTTGGGATAGATATGTGAGAGTGAGCGTGGTTTTCAATCGATTTGCTTAATATTTTGTCACGATTATACTCCAATGTCACAATAGTACGCTCACTATTCGTAAATACAATTTCTTTTCAAACTTAGGAGCAATCGCTATCGGGAGACAACAGAAATTGTCTACCCAAAGGAAGGCGGTGCCACGTCCACTACCAATAAATATTTAATTTATTTATGTAAGACTTTTCGAATTTTACAGACACTTTTTTCAAAGCTATTATAAAAAAGAAAGCGTGGCTTTCAGCCGATGTCGCTCATTTTCACAGCAAACAATTGTCGCTACGCAAAAATTTCTGTGCCAAATTTCAGTGTTATATCTCCAACGGCTATTGCTTCCTATAAATGTGGGCGTTGCCACGCCCATATTCCAAAATTTTACTGAACTTGTGTTTTGCGTTATAAAATCAATCCACCTACCAAATTTCATTATTTTAGCGGTATTCGTTTTCGAATTATCTCATTTTTTCGATATTTTCGATATAGGAAAAGAGGGCGTGGTTATCGTCCGATTCCGCTCATTTTCAATACCAATCTATTCTGAGTCTAAATAAGCCCGTATACCGAATTTGGTGGAGATATCTCAATATTTGCTCAAATTATCGTGTTAACGGACAGACGAACAGACGGACGGACATGGCTCAATGAAATTTTTTTTCGATCCTGGTCATTTTGATACATGGAAGTCTATATCTATCTCGATTCCTTTATACCTGTACAATCAACCGTTATCCAAACAAAGTTATAATACCCTGTGTACAAGTACAGCCGGGTATAAAAAGTATTATAGAGTAAATAAGCTCTAAACTCCTAACATCGTACACTCAGCAACTCAAAAATACAATATCATGATGGTCTTGCATCAAGTTTAGTAGCAACAATATCTGTTGCTCATTTGTACTTTTCGATCTAAAATACATCATATTGTAATACAACATTATTTTAGTTTAGTATATACTTACACAAGTTAGGAGTTTTCCTATAAATATACAAGAAACTTTAGATTTTATTCCACGCTCCTTTCAGTTTAGCTGGTGAAAAAATTCCTTAAAAATGGCAGTGGAATCTCCCATTTTCTCACATTGGAAATAGTTACTTTTCTCCCGTAACTGGTTTTCCCTTTTTCGAACATTATTCAAAATAAGAGGAAAGGGAGAAGTAAATAAACTCTCAAGGTTTTTTTATTCAGAATACGAGGAATGGGAGAGGGGAAAAATCTGTGTGGAATTTTCATTTAGAATTGAGCTGAATATGTGAATTAAAATTGGAATCCGATAGGTATATATTTATTGAGCATGTTAGCAAGCCGATTTCACTGTCCTTACATATAAATACGGCTTGAGCCTCTCATGAGACTTTATTTAACGTGGCGTTGCGACAGATGGGACTTATTTGAGATGGCAGGGATTGCACAATAATCAAGTAAATATTTTTTTATAATAAGTCATAACTTGGGAACGAAATAACATGAAAATGCAGGGCACACCTGCAATATTGTGTATTTCCAGCTAACAAAATAAAATTTTATGCCGGAAAGACCGTCTATCGGGACCAGTAGTAGTATGGGAATAATATGATATTAGTGACCCAATCTTGGTGCTTTCGATAAATAATTAATCTTAAACTTTTTTCTTAAAAAACGCTAGGTATTAAGATCTAGAGATATGTGGATCAAGAATAGCCATAGAATGGGCTTGTACCATAAGCGTATCAAACGAATGGTATTGAAGAGGTTAAAACTATTGAAAGTTTATATTTTTATTTTAATGAACTGCCCTGTGGATCCGACTACTTCAGCAATGTATTTGTGCAATATGACATAGGTAGAACTTTACCCGATAGATAGTCGCTAGTTGAGATATTAGAAAAAAATTTGTTTTGGGACCATTTCCAGAACCACTTCATATGAATTATTTTGAAGAGACATAAATACTATAACAAATATTGTTAAAGGTCAAAAAATAGTTATTTCGCTTAAATATATTCATTTTGTGTCTAATGGCCGTTTTCTCATTCAGCCGTTCATTCAAAAGTTCATTATAAATTGACCAGTCACTTCTTTTGCCCTTTATTTTAAATGGAAGTTGAAGTGGCTTCTGACTCAAAAATAAAAAATAAAAAAGATTTATTAAATAAATAAATAAATGTCTCTTATAATTTGTGGCATTGTTTACCCCTACTAGTTTGGCATCTTCTTTTGCGAATCGGAGTGGAAGGTAGTGGATGAAGGTACCCCGAGTAAGTGGAATGAAGGAAATGGCGTTCAGAGTTGTTTCAAAGTAAAAATTACAACTAAAAACTTTAATTTAAATTGAAATTTACATTCTGCAGGAACTAAAAAGGTGTTATAACTGCTTTATATTCAATAATTTGGGTGTTTTATGTCTCCACGTTCAATATTGCAGTATTTAAATTTGATTGTTTTATTATTGAATACAACGCACCCTGTGTGGTTTGTGTGTTTGTGCGAATTCGGAGTAAGGCCCTGTGCCAATCGGTTGAAAATTGTAAATTTTGACAGAGCGAAAGAAAATTCTGACATTTATCGCGGTGAGTATGAAAGTCAGAATTTACCCTAGCTCATGGGGCTAGGTACAATTTTGACAACTACGAATGTGTACACATATATGCATTCGGTTATTTCAAATGAATTTATATGCCAACACGTTATTAAACGATAAAATATAATTTAACGCGAAAGATACGAAACACAATGGCAGAAAAAATACGTACAGTTAAAATTTGTTCACAGACTATTTGCTTTCGCACGTAATTTTTTCAGATGTCAAAATTTACCATTTCATTTGGCACAGCGAAATGGAAAATATTTTTACACCATAGAAAATTTGTTCACCTCATTTTTCCTCTGAGTGAAATGTTTCCGATTAGCACGCGGCCTAATAAAAGTAATTTTTAACAGTTATATTTGAATTTTATACAAAAATAATTTTTAACCGTTATTTTTGAATTTCTTAGCAAAAGTAAAGTTTTACCCGCTATTTTTGACAAAAATAGTTTTTAACCATTATGTTTGACTTTTATAATAAAAGTAATTTTTAATAAATATTTTCTTGACTTTTTTCATAAAAATCCCAAATAGGCATTGCTCTGGTGCATTCAAATGTAAAATAGAGATATTAGTTGTGTTCCAATCAGCTATCCAGATCAGTATCACGATCAAGATCCCACGGGAACGATACGGATCAGTTGTATGAGAGTTGTTGTTTATATATGTGTGTTTATATATGTATGTATGTGCTACCAAGCAAATGAGGGTTGGTTGTCGAAAAATCTACTACAAAAAACTAAACGAACAGAGCTTTTATATGGATCCGAAATTGAACCAGATAAATATCAAGATCACAACGTCGTTGCATTTGCATGCAAAATTTCTATCTGGATCTGGATCACTCCTGATTGGAACACGCCTATTCTTTCTATCTAACTTTTTGAATTGAAATTTCGAAAATAACTGTTAAAATCGGTTCCAGGGTTCCGTAAGAAAATTTGAAAGTGTTAGTTTTCGTATGGCACGTCGATAAATATTTTATGTACTGCATAACTTTTATTAATATTTACTTTTTGCAAAAAATAGGGCGTCAATTTGATAAGGATGGTAATATGATGCAATGGTGGAACAATGCAACAATCGAAGCGTTTCGCAAACGAACCCAGTGCATAATAGATCAATATTCAAGATACAAAATTGAAGAGGTGGATATGTATGTAAATGGACGAATGACGCAGGGTGAAAACATAGCGGACAATGGTGGACTCAAACAGGCTTTTCGGGTAAGTGCTATGTTCATGCTATGGCTATGACACTTATGATATACATCCTCTTTAATAGGCCTATAAAAAATGGGTAAAACTTCATGGCGCCGAAGCAGAGCTACCCGGACTAAATCTAACCCACGATCAACTATTCTTCTTGAATTATGCACAAATTTGGTGTGGCTCAATGCGACCCGAAGATGCGGTCACGAAGATACGCTCATCGGTGCATTCACCCGGTTTCATACGCGTTTTAGCGCCACTTTCGAATTCTAGGGATTTTGCTGAGGCGTATAAATGCAAAGTGGGTGCGCCGATGAACCCAGTGGAAAAATGTAGTGTATGGTAAAATGTTCGCTATAAATGCATATATTTGTATTGTATGTAGTACATATAAAATATTTAAATAAATATTAAACTTAATTTATATACATAGAATGAACTTTAAAAGGAAAGAAGATTTATAAAAAATTAAACAATTGAATGAAATAAATTTGGTTAAAAAGTAGCACAGAGAACGTGAATATTGAATGAAGTTCATCTAGTGAAATACATACACAAATGCATATACATAATTAGTATCTAATGATTTTATTTTTTTATAAATGTTCTAAAACATTATTTAAACTCGTATACGTGCGAAAATAATACATATGTAATTATAAATACATTTGTATGTATGTATAAAATAAATAAAATTGTTAATTTGAATGAGAAAATAAAAAAAATATACTTTTAAGGCAAACGTCATATAGAAAAGCTTTAAACATTCATACAAAGTATAATATATTGTACTACACCCAAACTAAGTCACTATATACTACTTTATACATATATGTATGTATATAGATATATACATATATATAACATACCTACACTCATACACTTGAAAATTTTTCTATAAGTCACACAAACACAAACTAAAATAGAATAATAAATAATTTTTGGATTAAAAAACTTAAGTCATTGATAAAAACAACTTACCTATACATGTATATGTGTAAAGATAGTAAATATGTACATTCATCCATACTGAATGTAACCAAAATAATGATAATAAATAAACACTAAAAATAAAATCCGCTATTGGAAATTTGAAACAAGTTTTTTTATTCGGGTGCTAAAGGGTTGTCAACCACGGCTGAGAAAACACACCGTTAAACAAAAATACTTTTTCCACTTTTGATGTCACCTCCGACGGAGCACAGTGCGTTTACATAGTCAGAGGGGCGTAACAAATTGAGTATTGTTATATTGAAATAACTGCATTTAGGGGATTTTCCGGGAATATGTTCGTTTGGCCGTTACTCAAGGATCTTATCTTTGAAACTGTTTCGGCCTGGATTCGGCATCTTCTGAGCCTATTTTAACATGCATACAAATTAATATTACCACCGTAACGCATACATATACATTTTAAATTAAACTTTTTTTTCATAAAATATTCACTTTATTTCCAGAATAAATAAATATTTTGTTTAAAACTTAGAAATTACAATGTTATATAACAAAGATATAAAAAATATTATTTTACATTTACTTAACACGTACACTCTTTTCGTAAATTTAAAATAATTTCAGATTTGCAACAAAATACATAGAGTAAGTTAGGGTATTGTGATATGGGTTGTTAAAATGATATACCTGCGAATTTCCTAAATTATTCATGTTTGAGCAAGAATATCTTCTTTACTATAATGGTAATGGCCAAAAACCGCTACTGCAAAGCAACGGCCCGCATTGGTCAACTAGGTGGCTATCAGTGTGAAAAAACATTTTCCATCGTGCGGTCGTCAATAATTTTGAGCACTTTTAAACAAGAATAATTCCGAAATGTTCTCAGGTTGTCAATTTCTTATATTTTATTTTCGTTTTTGGTAAATATGGGCACCAATATTTCGAGTGGAAGATGGGGCCGTGAGCAGAAGTCCACGCAAGTGGGGAAAGTTTCTGATCGCCATTCACCTGGGAATGGCCAGAGCGATTCTTTTGCATGCGGTTCAAGCAGCTCACTACTTCCGGGCTTTGCGCCCAAGTATCCTCTGGGTAACCACCGAACACCCGTTTGGTGGTGAGCCAAACGTGAGAAGGCGACAACCTGGTAAGGTCACTTCGACATAATCGGTTTAAGGGCCTGCTGGGGGGTTCAAACAGCAGCGTCTGATCACCATGTGGTGCGGCTGCAAGCGGGCGTCTGTCTTGGATCAAGCGGCTCGCTATGCAAACGTGTAATAGAATTCAACCTCCCGTGAAACGGGTTGTGCGTTGGGTTTGGGACCCACCCCATAAAACAACGATCCAATGAAATTCAACAACAAAGCCTCGGATATGAGAACCCCTTTTTTAGATGACAACACCCGCAAACGAAATAAGGATTATGAAATAAGCGCATGTACCTGGAGTGTCCGGTCCCTTAATGGGGAAGGTGCCACTGCCCGGCTGGTTGAGGTCCTGAGGAAAGCAAAAGCTGACATCACCGCCATACAAGAGATGCGATGGACGGGGCGAGGAAATACGATCAGAACACCTTGTAACATCTACTGGAGTGGGCATGAAGACAAGCGCAGATTCGGCGTGGGATTTGTGGTGGGAGAGAGACTCCGTCACCGAGTACTGTCGTTCACACCCGTGAACGAGCGTCTCGCTGCAATCCGCATAAAAGTACGATTTTTCACCATATCGTTTATCTGCGCTCATGCACCGACGGAAGAGAAGGACGACGTGGAAGAAGCATACGAGCGCTGCCCCCGTCATGATATCAAAGTCGTGCTTGGCGACTTGAACGCCAGGGTGGGTAAGGAGGGTGTATTTGGCCCCACTGTCGGGAAGTTCTGTCTCCACGGTCAGACTTCAGGCTGATCGACTTCGCCGGTGCCCGAAACATGGTCATATCCAGCACTAGGTTCATGCACAAGAAGATCCATCAGGCTACATGGCTGTCCCCAGATCGGAAAACATGCAACCAGATCGACCACGTTGTGATAGACGGACGGCATGCTTCCAGCGTTTTAGATGTTCGCACAATACGAGGACCTAACATCGACTCTGATCACTAACCCCCTGCGGGTTAGGGGTTTAGAATATGCCCGAGGTAGGCATACCGGTCGTAAGAGGCGACTAATATGCACAAAGGTAATGACGTGCAACTCGATGGCTGATCTACGGATATGATGCCTCTCACCTCTCATTACCCATCTCTCCTTCCTTACGGAAGGAGGGGTGACATGACCTAGAAGGTTCCACTGGTCATAAATCGCTACCACGACAGTCGGGCAGTACCGCAAGGGAGTACCGGAGCGTACCGGGTTCAAATCCGGCCAAGGACTGTTAATTCGACAACACTCTCCAAAACCTTCGGGGAGTGTTTTTGTCGTTACTACAACAACAACAACAACTCTGATCACTGCCTAGTAGCAGCCAAGATTCGGACCCGCCTCTGTACGACAAAACAGGTGCAACAAAAAACGCAGGGAAAGCTGGACGTCGAAAAGCTGCAATCGCAACAGACCGCCAATTATTTCGCAGATCGCCTCTCACACCTGCTCTCCGAGAGCACAATTCAACCTAGTGGAATGCATGAGCAGTGGGATCATACCTCAGGAGCACTCCGTACCGCAGCCGAAGAAGTAATTGGATTCCGGCGAACGCGAAGAAACAACTTGTATGATGATGAAGAGTGCCGCGCTGCAACGAAAAGAAAGGACGAAGCCTACAAGACAACGCTGAGATCGAATGCAACGAGGAGTGTGTGTGAACACTACCGCGAGTTGAAGAGGGAAGCGAGGCGGCTTTTCCGGGCGAAAAAAGAGAGGCAGAAAAGCGTGAAATAAAGGAGCTTGAGATGCTGGCCAACGGGAATAATGCCCGAAAATTCTATCAAAAATTCGGCGAATGACAGAAGGTTTTAAACCCGGGGCAAACTCCTGTAAGAATGAGAACGGCGACCTGGTGGCCGATGTTCAGAGAGCACTCAGAATATGGAGGGATCACTTCTCTGGCCTTTTAAATGGAGAAACTGAGCAAGAAACCAGAGAAGATGCCGAACCCGAGCGCACAATCGAAGATGATGGAATTGACGTTCCACAACCCGACTATAATGAGGTGCGAATAGCAATATCCCGATTGAAAAACAATAAAGCAGCTGGCGCTGATGGTTTGTCTGCTGAGCTATTCAAACACGGAGGCGAGGAGCTGGAAAGGCGCATGCATCAGCTTCTATGCAGAATATGGTTGGATGAATGGATCCTGCAAACTGCGCCAACTATCGCGGAATCAGCCTTTTGAATATCTCATATATGGTCCTATCAAGCGTATTGTGCGAAAGACTGAAGCCTGATGTGAACAGACTGATTGGACCTTATCAGTGTGGCTTCAGATCTGGTAAATCTACCATCGACCAGATATTTACAATACGCCAAATCTTGGAAAAACCCCGTGAAAAAAGAATCGACACACATCATCTCTTTGCTGATTTTAAAGCCGCTTTCGATAGCACGAAAAGGAGCTGCCTATGCCGCTATGTCTGAATTTGGTTTCCCCGCAAAACTACCTTGAGCAACACCGCCAGCCGTTCGAAACTAAACGAGGTTTCAGACAGGGTGACCCCCTATCGTGCGATTTCTTTAATTTAATGCTGGAGAAAATAATACAAGCTGCAGAACTTAACCGCGCTGGAACAATATTTTATAAAAGCGTGCAACTGTTGGCATATGCTGACGATATTGATATCATTGGCCTTAACAACCGCGCCGTAACTTCTGCTTACTCCAAATTAGAAAAAGAAGTGGAGAAAATGGGATTGGTGGTGAACGAGGGCAAAACGAAGTAGCTTCTGTCATCATGCAAAGAGTCAGCGCATTCGCGCCTTGGCAACCAAGCCACTGTTGGCAGCAATAATTTCGAAATAGTAAAGGACTTCGTTTACCTGTGAACCAGCATTAACACCAACAATAATGTTAGCCTAGAAATCCGACGAAGAATTACTCTTGCAAACAAATGCTACTTCGGACTGAGTAGGCAATTGAAAAGTAAAGTCCTCTCTCGACGAACGAAAATAACACTCTACAAGTCACTCATCGCACCCGTCCTGATATATGGTGCAGAAGCGTGGACACTAACAACATCTGATGAAGCGGCTCTGGGAGTATTTGAGAGAGGTTCTTCGAAAGATTTATGGACCTCTACGCGTTGGCGACGGCCAGTACCGAAATAGATTAATGATGAGCTGTATGAACTTTACGCAGACGCCGACATATTTCAGCGAATTAAAACACAGCGGCTTCGCTGGCTAGGCCACGTAGTGCGAATGAGCGAAGATGCTCCAGCCCAGAAGGTATTCTTATCGGCACCCGCCGGTGGAAGCAGAGGAAGAGGGAGACCACCACTCCGATGGAAGGACCAAGTGGAGACCGATTTGCGATCCCGCGGTGTTTCCAATTGGCGCAACGAAGAAACGACTGGCGAGCTATGTTGGACGGTCAAAATCGCCCAGGCGGTTAGATGACCATTTAAAGAAGAAGAAAGAATATTTCGAGTGAATACTTAAAATTTTTAAATTAATTTTGGTGAAAAAATTGTTCGTTCCTTTAAAGCCCTAGTTTGGGTAATGTGATATGGTAGAAGTAGTTGAATGTGGAACAGGAGTATGAAAAGTATAAATTTCCTCCAACCAGGATTTGGAACGTTGATGACACAGGGGTGTCTATCACGACAAGAAAATGTTAGCTACAACAGAAAAGCTAATTGAATGCATAAGATCAGCAGAAAAAGGAAAACCTTCTCCACTTTTGATGGAACATGCTCGACCTGGTTCCGAATCAGTTTGTCACATATCTGAATGGATGCAAATTACCATATCTACAATGTGGCTGGATTATTTCATGCGGTTTACACACTTCATAGGAGAGCCAAGTTTGTGGTATAGTATTTCACATTACCCCCCTATTTTGACAAAACGACTTTTTGACTTTTAATGGGTTTGAATAAATATATTCCGGAATACTTAAGATAAATCGATATCGTTTTGGAATGTGCTTCGCAGTACTGGAATCTATCGAATTGTATGATTTTCTGCCTGTCTACTTAATAAAATGTTGAGTAGCAGCCGAAAAAGGTATGCCTATATTACAATACCCTAACTTACTCTATGTATGTGCAAAAGCTCGTTATGCAAATATTTAATTTACTCTAAAATGCCATGCATTAAATAAGGAAACTCTAAACTATCACACAGTTTCGAAGGTACAATAGAAATAAAAGCTACCATTTGTAAATAAATCACCATGTCTCAGTTTGCACAACTTCTATATACCCGGAGTCATTACTCGTCAATGTGTTTTTCAGCCACTCTAGGTGCGTACATTCCTTACAGCCAAAAGGCGTGAAGTACGCGACCAGCTCTGCTCAGTGGCGCTTGCAAATATCAAATATATAAAATTACCACCAACATTTACTGCTGCAGCCAACCAAAACACAATACGCCACTGAGCTAAAGTCTCATGATGATTTATTATCGATCCTATCACATATGGAGCCAGGAAACCGCATATATTTGCAGCAGAGTTTGTTATTCCATACATAGTACCAGCATAGCGGGGACTTAAGGCGATATGATTCATTTGGTTGCCTGCATAGACGGCACCACCAAACGAACCAACACCTGCCAACATAACAGTGACCCATATCCAATTGCAGCCCACATAGGCAGTGGCTAATAATCCAATTGATGGTATAATGGATGCTATTGAATTCCATAATTTATATGAGTTTAGCAGTGAAATGTAGCGACGCTCCAACATCCAATCAGCTAAACCAGAGCATGCAATACCTACTATCCAACTAGTAAAGTATGGAATAGCATTGAGCAATGCATTTGATTCGATGTCAAAGTGCAGTATGTTGCTCATGTAAGTGGGCAATTCTGTGAGTTGCGTATAAAAAGCCCAGCTTTGGCCACATTGTGTTATAAGTATAGCCCACAGCGGCATCGACGTAAATATGGAACGCCATGGTATTTGCTCTTCCGCAACTGCTGTTTGTGTGATATCTGAGTTGGATGTCGTTATTAATTCGTTATAATTACGCGGTTGCATAGCACGTATGCTGCGCTCAATATATTCACGTTCCTTAGCAGAAATGCGTGGATGTACACTGGGGCTATCATAAACTAAATACATCCAAAATGCGAACCATACAATACCAAGTATACCAAATATATAAAATGCTAATGGCCAGCCACCAAGGAATTCCAAAGAGCAGAGCCAGCCTGCTAATGGCATAGAGATAACAGTGCCTATATTTGAGCCTGCATACACAATGGCTGCAAACTTGTTACGCTCCAACGGTGGTATCCAATGTGCTAACATTGCATGCATTGCTGGGTATGTGACGCCTTCCCCCATACCTTCTAGGATGCGTACCAGTATGAGCATTGGCAAACTCCAATAGGCGGCAATAGGTGTTAGGAATGTAAATAAAGCGGTAATTAATACACCATAGCCATAAATAAACTTTCCACCAATAACTTCTGCTAAACGTCCGCCCGGCACTTGGGTCAGCACATAGCCATAAAAAAAGGAACCTAGCACCAATCCTTGTGTAGCCTCATCCCATACAAAATCGCCTTCTTTTGTTGATCGTGTATTATTCGTTGGCGGCGGCGCCGGGCAAGTATCATCCACACTTGTGTTATTATCTTGCGGGATAGCTGTTTGGTTTACCATAGCTACAATAGCTACAGACAAGTTAACGCGCATCGCATAAACAACAGCGAATCCAAGGAAGCCCATAAGTCCGAAGATGTGTCGTGTTTTAGGAAATATGATATCATCTGAAATACAAAGTAAATTTTATATGATAAATTCATACTAGACAGTGAGTACCACATCACTTTCAATCAATTTGCTTTACATACACGCAATCAATTGCTGAAAGTAATATATTACTGATTAGGTATACTAATGCATTACAACCTTCATCTACTCTAATTAGAGGCGTATCAGCAGCACTCCCCTCATTTGTGTCGAAATCATCGCTATCATCATTATTATATAGATTAGTTGTGCTTGCGGTTCTGCGATTATTGTCTAAGCTGCTGTGGAAAGTTATGTCGTCATCAGCACAATCTTCGGCAGCATAATTGCGTACAAAATCGCCATCCACGTCAACGTGTCCAGCAACGTTATTTAAATTAATTTTTCGAAGCATACTCAATCCCTATGAGTTTGGCTGGGATTTCAACAGCTTTTGGTAAATGTTTCCTTAGGAGACAACTTTTGATTCGTTTTCATCTAAATAAACAATTTTAACTTAAATTAAACACATTGCATACGCGAGAAGTTTTTCTAAACTGAATTAACATGAAAAATACTTTTGTTTAGATTTGTATAGAAAGTCAACAGAAATCAAATCACAAAGAATTGACAGTTGACGTCCAGGTATGGTGAACTCTTATTACAGGTGCAGGGTTGCCGTTTGGATACAATTGTATCCATTTGGATACGTTTTAAGTTGATGGATACAAAGATACAAAAAGGTTAAAATGGATACATTTTAACAGCTCCAACAATCGTTTTATATATTCAAACAACACAAGCAATTTCATAAAAAAGGCTGTACTTCACGTCGACATTGATTACAAAGACAGTTCAAATTACATTGAAGTATCAAAGTTTTTTATTGGTACAAAATTAGATTTTTTTCTATCAGAAGCGAAGGCTACTCCGAGTGAAATTATTAAAAGTAAGAGCATAATTTTGAAATTTTTTATCGAACTGTTAGGCCAAATTAGACTTAGATTCGATTTCGAACGAAAAGACTGGGAATTATTAAAAATAATAACCCCTACCGAGGTAATGTTAATCAATGAAAATTCAATTTTGGATTTAATTTTGCATTTTCAAAACTTATGTGATATTGATTCTGACAAAATTGTTACGAAATGGACTTTATTAAGGTTAAGTGATCATAGTTGTAATTCAAATATGGATATTAATAGCTTTTGGAAAAAAATCGGTACCCTCAAAAATTGACTCGGAGAATTATTGTTTCCTGATCTTTCAAACTTCATTTTCCTATTGTTGTCATTACCCCACAGTTCTGCAGATATAAGAAGTAGATTGGAAACTTAAACCGTACATAATGTAATGGTTTGCAAAGAACTTATTTCAAAACATCAAATATGGTCAGCAAAAAGATACTTTTTTACTAAAATGAATGAATCTGAATGTTAATTTCATTCTCATCATAAATTTCCTTTCCTAGTTTTTACTGAATTAAAAAACTAAATTAATATCAGATATGCACATATGTTAATCGAGGTCTTACAGCGAAACGGATGTCGTCTAAAAGGTTACTATAATGAATTTTTTTTTATGTACGATTTTAATTTTGATTAAGCACACAAGATGGTAGAAAACAACTTTTTTCTAAGCCTTTTCCTTGTTCTCGATCTTCTCCTGAGACACTTTTTAAAAAATAGTACTCTATATATATTCTAAAAATATTGAAATCATTATCTTAAGTTAGTTTTGATTTTGTTTGTATTGTTTTTTATATGTAAACATATTTCTATAACATTGCAAAAGAGAAACCTACTAAAGCTGGGCTTTGCTACTCAATTTTATAAAATTCTGTTTGAGCTTTTCATGTAGCGTCAAATAATTAATTTATTCATTCTATGTATATATTTTTTAAATACTTTATGTAAAATTTAAACGTATTGTTTCAAAAACTATCCCATCGGAAAGATGTGTAATGTTACATTTTTCTTATAAGAAAAGAGCCATGCAAGTTATTGTACGAATAATCTAAGAAAAGGCAAGCGAATGGAAAATAATGAGAGTGTTCAGGAACTTGTGCAAATAGTCTGGTTGAAGTGACTTGTAAAAATTTTATACAAAAAAAGATTGTGAGCAACAGGCAAATGTAGGAACAAGAAATCTAGACAACGAAGAATAAAACAAGGGGTGCCGCAAGGTGGTGTTCTCTCTCCCCTCTTGTTTAATTTCTATATTTCGAGACTTCCCCCCCCACCAGAGGGAGTCTCCATTGTTTCCTACGCTGACGACTGCACGATAATGGCCTCGGGCAAGGGTCCCTCCATTGATGAACTCTGTATAAGGATCAACAGTTACCTCCATGACCTTTCCAGCTTCTTCACCGAGCGTAATCTGACCCTGTCTCCGACTAAATCTACGGCGACCCTGTTTACTACATGGAATGCGCAGATGGGGCAAGAGTTAAATGTCCACGTAGATGGAGTACCTCTACCTACTGTCAACCACCCAAAAATCTTGGGCGTGACATTTGACAACGGCCTCACCTTCGCTGGTCATGCCACCGCAATAGCCTCAAAGGTACAGAGCCGCAATAAGATCCTCAAGTCACTGGCCGGCAGTACTTGGGGAAAAGACAAAGAAACATTGCTTGCTACATATAAGGCTATTGGCCGGCCGGTTATTGACTATGCTGCGCCTATATGGTCGCCCAACCTTTCTGACACCAACTGGAGGAAATTGCAAGTCTGCCAAAACACCGCCATCAGAACTGTTACGGGATGCCTGCTTATGTCATCTGAGTCTCACCTCCATCAAGAGGCGAAATTGCTCAATGTTCAACAGCACGCGGAACTCTTGAGTAGACAGTTCCTTCTGAACTGTCACAAACCTAGTCATCCAAACCGACATCTTTTGGATGTAGCACCGCCCCCCAGAGACATAAGGAGACATCTCCGTAAGCATTACGATGAGATCCGGCATCATATCTCTTTGCCGTTTGATCTGCGGAACCATAGACGGGCTCTAAATGACCTCCACACTGAGTCGGTAGACAGATCCCTCATTAATACTCAACCACCTGAACTGGCTGAAGAGGAGCGTGTACTTCCGAGGGAGACTAGAGTCATACTAGCACAACTTCGCTCTGGATATTGTAATAGGTTAAACTCTTACTTATGCAGACTGAACCCCAACATACCAAATACATGCCCTGCATGTGGTATGACCCCTCATGATACCATACATCTCTTTTCCTGCTCAGTTGAACCCACTCTTCTAACACCCACATCACTCTGGTCCAACCCTGTGGAAACTGCGCATTTCCTTGGACTTCCGTTAGAAGAGCCTGATGACAATTTAGAGTGATCGAGCCCATTGGGCAGGGCGAAGCACTGTTAACAACAACAACAACAACATTGTGAGCATTCTTAATGTATTTGACGTAAAAAGCCTTGAGAGATACATTGCTTTTTATACATGAAAAACAAACATTACAATGATGTAAAACTGGAATGTAGCAAAATTTTATGCATTACCTTTACGACTGGGATGTATATAGGTGGTTTTGAAAAGCCATCTACGTTAGGTAGGTAGAATGTATAAAAACATTTGACTGAAAAATATATTTGTAAACAAATAAATTTGTTTTTTAACATGTTACAATGAAATCAAACAGTGTGTACTTGTTTCTTTGCTAATAAATAAATGTGGATACACTTTTGGATACAAAAAAAAATTAGTGTGGCAACCCTGGTCTTATGTGAAAGGTATGGTGAATAAAGAAAAGTTAATAATTGGCGAGATATATACATCCGAGGAGATGAAGGCCGAGCTTCTCTACCAATATGTCGAGTATTGCTTTAAATTTTTTTTAAAAATTGGCCGGACCTACAGTTTTTTGTCATACTTTACATCCTACGGCAACTGTAAAAACTGCACTAAAAATTTCGATATTGGTACCCAGAGAAGCGTTTCGGTCCCAGGAACCCTAATCCGGTGGGGGCAACCCATTATTCTTAGTAATTTAAAATTACCTAGGTGCGATCCCAAAGGGGGGTCCAGTTCCATAGTATTTATGAGCAGAACACCTTTCTGTGTAGGCGGCCTCTGGCGCGCTTTATAAAAAATAACCCTTAGGCGGTACAGCACCGGCTACGCGACCCCTAGTATTTCTGCGCACAACACACTTTTGCACTTTTCAGAACACCCTATATCTTTGTCTACAACCACCACATGAAAATGACAGAATATTGTTAACTTTGCTTGCAAATATCATACAAACTACCGGATTAGGGTTCCTGGGACCGAAACGAGTCTCTGGGTACCAATATCGACATTTTTAGTGCAGTTTTTCCAGTTGACGTTGGATGTAAAGTATTACCCAGTTTTTTGCCGATTCCGAACGTCATCTGCATAGCAAATGAATTTTTGCTGAGAAATCGTCCATGGCAAAAATTTACTCGGAGAGTTTGACAAACCATGCCGATAGTCCAGGCGAGGAAGACAGAAAATCGATTGAATACGAAAGTGATCGGACCATAGGTCTTTTTGGTTTATCTAACTCTCCTACTAGTGGACATTAAAGGGGAAAAGAATAATCCAAAAATATGCAAAGCATACTTTCCTGCAGCCATTTAAAGTGCATTTTTTTGTTTTTGTTTTAATTATTTCGGTAATTGTACCGTCTGTCAAAAATTTTTCTTCCCCATTTTGCTGGTAAGGTGTTTCTCCATGATACAAGGCGATACTTTGTCATGTCCAGTCGACAATGTCCTTACCTACCATGGTCATCAACATATTTTAACGGAAGTCCCAGGCACGTAGCTGTTCCTATAAATGTTGGACCAGAGTGAAGTTGGTGTTAGCATAGTCTGCTCCATCGCGCAAGGTGAACAGATGGCCGAGAAAACATTCGTGGCTCCGTCTGGATGGGTAAGAGTTGAATCTTTTATAGTATGCAGATCGAAGTTGAGCTATTCTGACCCTTGGATCCGACTCCCAGAAGCTGGGTAGCCCCATGTTTTCCAAAATACCCAGGACTTGTCAAAAGCCGCTGAAACTAACAATCACCCAACGGTCCGTTATCCGCCAAAATTAACACCAAACTCCGGAACCTCTTCAATTCTTCACCTACGAAAGTTTAAAAATAAAATTACATATTTACTCAAGTCAAGAAATAATGTTAGTTGTACAAAAATTGTTTTATATAATTTTTCAGGCACTAATGCTAACTAAATGCTTTAAACAAAGATTAAATTGTACTAATAATACAGAATTATAATCAACGATGTACTGATTGATTGTTGATAGTGACGGATAACACTATATTTTGTATTTAATTTGTGATAGATGTTCCAATGGGGAAAACAATATTTTTCCTTCCACCCTTAAACAGCAACGATTCATAATGGTAATTGTGTTCAATCAAAACACAACTTCCGCTACCAGCAGTAGACGACAATGTTTTTTGCAAGGGCTCCAAAGACACTTGATGGCAATCAATGAAAATGTTCTGGCATCCGATCTTTAAAGCAATTTCATAAGCACTCGCATGATTACTTGTCCATATAGATGCATTTGGCGGTTTTAAGGACTCTTTGCCACACAAAGAAATTGATTCCTGTATAGTACGAAATGTATGAAGTGTAACAATACCATTGTAACCAGTACCCAAATGATCGTGTGTCACATCGCACACTATGACAGGGGAGGTGGTTCCTAACTCCGGTACGGAAATGGTCTCCCAGTTATTTTTAGCTATTATTGACAAAATGTGGTTTCGTTCAGTATTTTGTGCGACATCGGGGTGTACGGATTTTAATTTAGGCCTCAGACGTTCAAGGAAAGCAGCACGAGCTGACTCAGCTATCAATACGGTAACAATTGCATCGACGCTAAATGGAGATTGAAGTGATTGAGCCAAATGATAAGCAGCTGCGTGGAAATCAGTTTTATCAGCAACAATCAGAATAGTGGTCGTGCATTTGCAGCTGGGGGCACTTTCGGTCATTTTCTTTGTTCCTACTTCACTTTGTGCGGTAAACTTATTATCGTACTCAATATTATTAAGCATATGTTGAGTGATTTTTATACCAGGCATTGCAAATATCTATATTAGAATCGCCTTTTTCAATGGCGAGCAATTTATCGGTAAATTATCTTGGCGGAAACTAATAAAATCAAAATATTTTTTTTTTTTTTTTTTGGTATTTAATTCACAGCTGAATTATAATTCAGCTGCTTATGGCTTTGGTCACAGACCATATTGCCAGGTACAAAAACACATGGTCTATCTCTCAGTCAAATCACATCACATTTATCGTTCCGTTATTCGATATGTTCCGTTATCTTCACAGTTCCGTTATTTTCACATATTTTTTTAATATTCCTTTTTTCCACAAGCTCAAGTTTTTCGATCACATTTATCGTTTCGTTATCTTCATAGTTCCGTTATTTTCACACACTTTCAATATTCCATCCTTTTTCACAAACTCAAATTTTTTGCTTTCAAATTTATGGTAATTTTTTTCTATTCTCGTGGTTCCTTTTTGGGGAGCACAAAAGCTGTGCTTGATACTAGCTCAAGCAAGCATTGTACTTCCCAAAGTTGACGAAAAAGGCGTGCAAGAGCTGACCAAGTCCGTTTCTGAGGTCCAACCAACACCAAGTCTATTTATAAAAATTGTCTGGACCTTTCAACCTTTCACGTCCTTTTCCGCCAACGCTACAAACGGAACTGAAATCAAAATATTTGTAAATGATTCTTCTGCACTTTTCTGATAAGAAATTTAGTTGTTCCTCACTGTGAATGGGGTGGTATTATCGATTCCACACTGTCGTGATTGGAAGGTGAAAAGTTTAGCAAAAACGCGTCAAATTTGATGACAGGCACATTAATGTGGTTTCTTGAGGCTCTTAGATATGGCGGCGCATCCGCTTAAAGCGAACTGTTGTTGTTGTATTAGCTAGTCGTCCCTTCCCTTACTTAACATTGTCATCAAGCTCTTCTAACGGAAGTCACAGAAACCTCGCGCCTTCAGTAGGGGTGGACCATTGAAATTGCTGTTAAAAGAGGCTCAGTTGAGCAAATGAATAGATGGTTAGTATCATGTGGAGTCACGCCGCTTGCCGGGCAGACATTTGGCATGATGGTATTCAGTCTGGATAGGTAAGAGTTTAACCTATTGCAGTATCCAGAACGAAGTTGGGCCAGCATGACCCTTGTCTCCCTAGGCAGTTCGCGTTCCTCATCGGCAACAGGTGGAATTGTGCCTGTAGGACTGTATTCACCGGACGAGAGCTGACAAAAGAGTTTACTGACTCTATGGATGATTTTTAGAGCCTGTCGATGCACCTTTGAATCAAACCGCGAAAAAATATGATGCCGGATCTCATCATAGTGCTTACGAAGATGACTCCTATATGGTTGCCGGGGCTAGCAGACACACACTGGAGGAGGTTGCCGGCCTGCCAAAACACCGCACTCAGAACTGCCACGGAGTGCCTCCTTATGCCTCTAGAGCATCACCTTCACAGTGAGCCAAAATACTCGGTGTAAAAGAGCGTAGCGAGATGTTGACCAGGCAATTTCTGTTCAACTGCTTTAAACCACAGCATCCGAACAGGAACCCTCTCAACGAAAATCGGCCTCCCAGGAGAATAAGGAGTCATCTCCGTAAGCACTGTGACGAGAATCGGCATCATATTTTCTCGCCGTTTGGTTCAAAGGTGCATCGGCGGGCCCTCAATCTCATCCACACGGAGTCCGTAAACTCCTTTGTCAGCTCTCGTCCGGTGAATGTAGTCCTACAGGCACAAGCTTTACCTGTTACCGATGAAGAACGCGAACTGCCTAGGGAGACAAGAGTCATTCTGCCCCAACTTCATTCTGGGTACTGGAACAGACTAAACTCTTACCTATCCAGACTGAACCCTGACATGCCAAATGTCTGCCCAGCATGCGGCGTGTTTCCCTACGATACTAACCATCTGTCATCTTCTCAACCGAGCCTTCTCTTCTAACAGCAATTTCACTTTGGTCCACCCCTGTTGAAGACGCGAGGTTTCTGGGTCTCCTGTTAGAAGAGCCTGATGACAATGTTGGATAAAAGGGTTGATACATTAGGCAGGTTAAATAGTCGCTACAACAACAACAACAGCAGTTAAAACTGGGAACCGGCAAATCCGAGAGAAACATATCGCCCGATATTTCTCCTGTCGGTGGTTGTGAAGATTTAAGAGACCCCAAAGTTGCGTCTGGCTAAAAATCAGCATGGCTTCTGTGAACTATTTAGAACCACCACCGACGATTTATTTTAGGAAAGATTAAGACCGAGCTCCTCTTCCGCTATGGAATGTGCTGTTTCTAATTTTCCATACAAATTGGTGAAATGGCATTTGCGTGGTGTGGCGGTAGTGTTACCACACTAGGTTCGAGTACCAGGACAGCCAAACGCTACGCTCCTTAAAGATTTGCAACTCCCTTCTGCAGTAAAAACGTAGACCGCTAACGATCTCACCGGTTGGCAGGCATTGATGGTATTAAGAAATACAAGATCTAAAATGAGATCTTTCCGAATTCTCGTAAAATAGTTTAAAGAAGTGGTGGCTTCCAAGCCTTCTGGATGAAAAATTTAAAAAATTGTGTTAGATACACATCAGTGTTGGAAGTCCGTATACTCACTCAAAACTACTGATCACCACAGAAATTGATATTTTTCCATGGCATGATCACAAGGTACAGTACCAGAGTTGACAGTTTGATATTTTTAATTTGCCAAACTCTGTTTACAAAGCAATGTTTGTTTGCATTTAATCAAAACAAAGTTTGTTTACCGTTTGTTTTTGAAAAATAATTTTTTTTTAATGCAATTTATTCAAATTAAAGCGCTTTGTGTGAGTTTTTTTAATATCAAATAATAAGTTTCAAATGGTTAAGTGCAGATTATGCAGCAAAAAGCGATTGAAGGGCGGATTCCCTTTTTTTAAAGTTCTGCAAGAGCCACGCCGTAGGACTGATTGGAACAGAGCTTGTGGCTTCACGTTCGCAGACACCGATGTCGTGTGCATTGTCCATTTTCTGAGTGGTAAATTAATTTGTGAGCAGAACGCACGCATCTGATGCCCAACTCTGTTCCAACGCTTCATATAAATCCTCCCTTGTAAGTATACCTGTAGACAATGTCCTTCATGATATACATAGGTAAATCTTCTTTTGTAGATGTGGAAGTGATAATATAGTTGATGTAAGTGATGAATACTTTAATTCAAATATCAATATGGTATTAGAAGTGGAAGAAAGTGGTTTCTTAGGAACCATTAATCAATGTGTCGTACGTACCAGCAGCCATCCGCAAACTGAGTAAGTTGTTTAAGACCATACATGGTTATATTTACTTTTCTACGCCGCTGTTTCTTCCACAAAATATATTTGTTTAGTCCCATAGTTCTGCAGTGTGCAATGGAACTAGAGATTGCAGACTTGAAAGCTCGAAATAAGCAGCTGCTGAAGGAAAACTCAAAGCTAAAAGCCCAGCATGAGAAAAATTCATCTGTGATGTCGTACATTCGGTCGCGTAGCACCACCAACATATAAATGAACAAAATGTAAAATTTCCGCTATTATTAGCTTCAAAACCACGTTAAACAAAAATTACGAAACATGAAACGAGGTATACTATCTACGATTTTCAAAATTATACATAACCTATGCTGGAACCAGTAAATCCAGGAATCTACTGTGAAAATTTCCTAAAGATCGGATCAGTACCTTCGACGCCTATACAAGATTAAATAGCATGGGGACGTGGCAGCTCCCCTTTTTCCAAAACTATATATAGCCTGTACAGTAACCAGTGAACCCAAGAATCTACTGTAAAAATTGCATAAAGATCGGTTAAGTACTTTGGACGTCAGACACACATTCATTTTTATTTATGAGATTGCCCACATGGTAGTAGAAAAAGCTTTAAGCCTCTATAGGTCATAACTTCACAACAATTTAGCGATTTACTATGACCACTTTTACACAGCTGGGTATTTAATGTTGGGTTCCACCCGAACTTAGGCTTCCTTACTTGTTGATAATTGTTTACGACCGCCACCGAGTGCTAAAACACGTCAAAGAACGGGTAATGCTTTACATCCAACGTCAACTGTAATAACTGAAATAAAAATTTCGATATTGGTACCCAGAGACGCGTTACGGTCCCAGAAACCATAATCCGGGGGAGGAAACTCAATATTTTTAGTAATTTAAAAGTTATTGGCAAAAAACCAAAAAATTACCCAGGTTCGATCCCAAATTAGGGGCCTGATCCATAGTTTTTATTTTTACGCGATCCACAGTTTTCTGCGCGGAACACACTTTTGCGCATTTTGTAACATCCATTATGTGTGATTACAACAATCAAATTAAAATGACAGAAAATTGTCAAGTTTGATTGCAAATATCTCTTGACAGAAATATAAAATAGAATTTCCGTTTTCGGATTGTTGATACCGATGTCAAAGCATGTTTTTTGATACCTCTCCCGACATTTTTGGACGTGTTTTAGCAATTGACGTTAAATAGAAAGAATTACCAAATTACATTTTTAATGTTATTCATGTATTTTCGTATGAACTTGTACCACAACAATTAAATATACTATAATTTTTACTTAACCTAAGCAAAGTAAGTAATAAAACGAACACTAGCTGGCAGATTTTACATATATAAAAATGGTATGCTCAGTTAAAATTGGAGCAAAAAATAGAGGTACTATTTGCAAATTTCGTACAAAGTTTAACTCCTTTTTGAATTTTAGGGTTTTGTGTTAATTTTGTTGAAAGTCCCCGACACTGATCTTTCATTCCACGCAGCCGAGTACCATTATCCACTGCCTCCCACTTAAATTCGCAAAATGGCTGAAAAATTAGATGCCAAACTAGTATAGGTAAACAATGCTTTCAAGCAAGCGTACAAGTAACAGTTAAGATATTCTCATTTGTTATATGAACATGAATGATTATGCCCCTTTTTATTTTGGTTATATATTTTACGGTATTTAAATACATTCTAATTGTTGGGAAAGTTGTCATTTCGATGAAACCATTTTTATATGCATGCATTTTGCTAATTTACGTGTTTAAAAATAGCGCCAATTCAGTTCGCCTCACAATTTTTCTCGTACAATGCCGAGGCAAAAGGTATGGTGAACTCCTGAAACTTGCGCTTTCAGATTTTTGTCGTTTTCTCGCTAAAAACTGAACCGGCGAGGTTTCCATTCTTATAACATCTATGTTCTTTGATTTTACGACTTTCAAATGGATTCCGGCCTTTCACTCTGGTATGGAAAATTTTACAATTAAAATATGTAGGCTTTACAGAGGATTCTCGGCTGGAATCGAAAAAAGTGGCTTCTTCCCCAAACAATTTCTAAAAAGGTCTGTGAAATATAAGTAAAAGATATTGCTGACTCCCTTTTCACATCACCTTTTTCATATATAAGGCGTTGTTTGAAAATTTTGTCTTTGGAGGTACTGGTAAGCGCGTCATCAAAGTTGCAGGGTAGGTTTTATACTAATCGGAATCGTTGCACTGTTTAGGTCCTATGAGATGAAACTATTGGCTTACCTATAGGCCTAAATACAATATTTTGCAAACTGAACATATTTCATAAAGGTATTGATTTTAAACGGGCCTTACCATAGTGATCTGTCAATTACTGTACCAGGTGAAAACTCCTTAGAACCTTGCAGAAATCTAAAGTTTTGTGATTTCATTGAAGGATATCTGTAAAAATATCTTCCACGATATGTTTTTGCTGAGCTTTGCTTCCAAGAACTGTCAAAAAAGCTATAACCCGAGGATAGGATCATTGACCTCGTATATTTATATAAAAAATAGTAGTAAATTTATGTACTAAAACGTTCTTATTTTAAACAAAAAACAACACTTTTGCGGATACAACATTCGCTCCACATTTTCAGATAGCCGAATGACAGAACAAAGTAGAAATTCGAGCAAGACAACTGACAGCTTACTTTACTCGCTCAAAAATTTCCCTGAATTTTTTTCGTCAAGGGTGTTGAGTGATTTCTTCCAAAAATTAATTTGTTATGGAAAGAAATACCCCACATCTTTGACAAAAAAAAAATTCAAAAAATTCTATTATGCTAAAATCGAATTAGCTATAAAACTGCGTACTCAAAAATTTCCTAAAAACTCTGCCCAAAAATATTGAAATGTTGACGTTAATTTTTAAAATTTTAATTAACATTACTGAACTTTGTGTAAACTTTAAAAGTTATTTTTATATAGTTTCTGTTATGGAATTCG
The DNA here is from genome assembly GCA_949987695.1 of Merzomyia westermanni. Lineage (NCBI taxonomy): Eukaryota > Metazoa > Arthropoda > Insecta > Diptera > Tephritidae > Merzomyia > Merzomyia westermanni. The sequence goes on from OX465290.1 coordinate 72,113,939, forward strand.
CTGTATTTTAAATGAAAATTATTAAAATCAAAGCTTCTTTTTATTTCGACGAACGATATTCAATTTAATTTCACTATTATTATATTGCACGCAAAGTATATTTGAACACAAATAAATTTTTTTCCGAACCTGATTAATATGGTCTGGCTTCTGTAGCAATGCTTGAAGAGCTACTGTCCCAAGGGAAGATTCTGGTCCATACATTTCTGCACCAACGCGACCATGCCAAATTTTCTGATCAGCTTCATAAAAGGTTTGATAAATTTCTTCAGTCGATCTCATTTTCAAAACCAAAGAAATGCGTGTAAACACTTTCATTGCTAACGTTGTCTTTAGAACTATGCTAACGCCCACTTATTTTTAGCCAGTATAGTATATTCAAGATATTTATTTATGTATATCTACATTTAGCAGATAAGATGATTGAAAAAACTAAAATAAGGCCATTTCGAAAAACAATGTTATCGTGCTGATAAAACGTTGTTGACTAAGGAGATATTTCATTACGGCATTCTTCTTTCAAATGACACCGAACCGTCTAAACGATTTTGACCGTCCAACCTGTGCCAGTTGTAGCCAATTGGAAACTCCACAAGCGAATTGTTTTGCGGGATAGCCAGTTAGAATAAGCCCAAGATATTCCTGTTTTTAGGGGCGACTAAAATCCATTTTGACGCCAGTTCCAGGGTCAATGAAATCGTTCCGAAAAGAGTCGGGTTTGTACCCTGGTATGTTACAACAACATGGGTAAGAAAAGTTAAAGAAGGTGAAAGAATGATGTAAGATTTGATATTATTATGACCAATGTTTGCGAGATTACTGTTGTCTGACTGACGTCATTTTGATGAAATTTGTGAGAATAAAGGATTCCGAGATTCAGAAAGCTTCTATGAAGTTAATGTATTCTATTGTGTACTAGACGTTTTATCGCATTTGTTTGGAATCGATGAAATTCTTTGAAATGTTTTTGCAAATTTGAATGATACTAATTTATTGAAAGAGGCTTCAGCATTTGCCCATCAATAAAAAAAAATATATGTATATCTATCTCGTTTCCCATGGAAATCAAAACGTCATATACTGTTTCTCGCCATTCCCGGGACTACGGGTGTGGAAATCTATCTTTTTTAACACTGAAATTGATAAAAACGTATTTAATAAATTTTGTGGCACAAGAAGGGTTAAGAAACTAGGCTATTCTATCCATCGAAATTTGAACTTAAAGATATCTTTAACAATTTTGCTGAATAGAAAGTTCAGAAAATAATTTCAATAATTAAAATTGTGTACTTAAACTACGATTTTGATTTCAGTTCAATATGTAATTTTAGTTAGGAAACTTTATTTTTAACTATACGAGGTGTGTTCAAAAAGTATCGCGAATTTTGAATTTTCGCTGGTTACGTATATTCGAATTTCGAATTTGTGGCGTTATGTTGGTACTCATGTCTCTCACTTATGCCGATAAGCTCGGCCATTTTGAATGTTCAGTTAATTGTTGACAGCTGCTTTGCTTGCACGTGTTTTGGATCGTCTTCGATTTTTACCTATTTTTTTACCAAAATTGCTCAATTGTGACCAAAAACAGCATCGCATGAACATTGCTAATGAGATGTTAAACTCTGTCCGCGACGACTCAAATTTGCTCCAGAGGGTCATAACTGGTGACGAATCGTGGGTTTATGGTTATGACGTGGAAACCAAAGCTCAGTCATCTCAATGGAAGCTGCCGCACGAACCAAGACCGAAAAAAGCGCGCCAAGTTCGGTCGAATGTGAAAGTTTTGCTGACAGTTTTCTTCGATTGCAGGGGCGTGGTGCATCATGAGTTCTTGCCATAGGGAAAAACGGTCAATAAGGAATATTACCTGCAAGTTATGCGCAATTTGCGCGAAGCAATCCGCCAGAAACGCCCGGATTTGTGGAAGAACAAAAATTGGCTTTTGCACCACGATAACGCCCCTGCTCACGCATCGTTGCTTGTGCGCGACTTTTTAGCCAAAAACAACACACTAATGATGCCGCAGCCACCGTATTCCCCAGATCTGGCCCCCTGTGACTTTTTCTTGTTCCCTAAACTGAAGAGGCCCAAGAAAGGACGACGTTACGCTTCTCTTGACGAGATAAAGACGGCATCGAAGGAGGAGCTGAACAAGATACAAAAAAATGATTTTTTGAAGTGCTTCGAAGATTGGAAAAACCGTTGGCACAAGTGTATAATATCTCATGGGGATTACTTTGAAGGGGACAAAATAGATATTCATGAATAAATAAATAATTTTTGAAAAAACACAAAATTCGCGATACTTTTTGAACACACCTCGTATGTATTATACTCCTGCCAAAAATTAGCCAAATCGGGAAACACACAAACGAAATATTCGGGCACGTAGTTAATAGCCCACTGCAATAGCGAAGTTATATATCTTTTTTGATTTTGATACCTTTCATAAACATTAAATGTACGAGTATGTAAGTATGAGAACAAGAAGAGAAAAGTTCACTAAAATGATCAGCACGTTGAGCGGAGTCGATTTAGCCATGCCCGTCTCTCCGTCCGTCTGTCTGTCTGTCTGTCCGTCTGTCTATTTGAACGCAAACTAGTCTCTCAGTTTTACAAAAGAATGCTGAAATTCGTGGTTTGCTTTGGCCATTTTATAATATACTAGCAAACCCGATAGACGTTGTTTTGACGTTTTGATATATAGAACACATCTATATATAAAATTTCATTCACTTGAACCAAATAAACTCCTAACTATACCGAACTGCCGCTAACCTGGGGGCTTTTCCAAAAACTATATACAGACTGTGTCATGCCCAGGGTGCCCCTGAGCATATCGTGAAATTTCAAGAGCAAAACAAAACACAAAATATGTGGGCGTGGCACCGCCCGCTTTTGAAAAATTATGTAGATTTTGACTAAGTGACACATATCCAAATTTAATTAACTTAGACCAAAAAACTTCGGAATTATGACGAATTGAAACTTTATATAGCCTGGGGGAGTGGCTCCGCCTACTTTTGCAATACTATATATTGTCTATGCTGTAGCCAGTGAACCAAAGTATATATTGTGAAAATTTCATAAAGATCGGTTGAGTTCTTTGGCGCCTATAAAAGACACCGCTTTTTATATCTATTTTTGTTACGCACACAAGGTACACGTATTAATCATTCGGCATAAACGAATCGAGATATATATTTATTAATGTATATCAAAACCTTCAGGATGAAAAGTAAAATATCCGTGCAAGTAGTTAATACCTCACTGCAAAAGCGAAGTTGTATATCTTGTATGATATTCATTCCTTTCATGAACATGAAATGTTTGTACGTATACTGAAATGATCAGGAGGATGAGCTGAGTCGATGTAGCTATGCCCGTCTCTCGATACGTCTATCTGTCTGTCCGTCTGTCTATTGGAAAGCAAATACTAAGAAAGTATTAAAATAGACCTGCGTAAATTGGGTAGACATAATAAATCACTACTAGGTATATAATGTTCGGTTCCACCCGAACTTAGACTTCCTTACTTGTTTTTAGTAGCCCAGGAATAATCGCATTGTTAAGACATTTGCGTTTATAGATGAAGGTTCGTCATGTACACTCATCAACGCACCGATCGCCAGTTGGGTATTACTGGCCAAAACACACCGCTGTCCCTGCAATGGTTTGGGGAAGGGAGACCAAGATCAGATCAAAGAAATTGCAAATGCAGATCAGAGGTGCTAAGCATAATGCGAAGTGGTACGAACTGAGAGCGCAAACTGTCCCTAGCCTTGATTTGCCAATGCTAACTGTAACATTTACGGAACTACAGTCAAAGCATCGCCAGCTTAAGGATCTCCCAATAGCAGACTACACTAATGCGGAGCCAAAAATGTTGATAGGATTAGATAATTGTCACTTAACATCCAGTATGAGTAGTATCCAATGCGAACATTCAATTGTTGCAGTGAAAATGGCACTAGTGTGGCTCGTTTATGGCAAACAAAATAACGAATATAAACAAACGCGAGTATCAAGAATTTTACATACGTCAATTAGGGATGATATACATGATTTAATTTCCGATTACTTTACAACCGAAAACTTTGGAATTGCCACGACGAATAAAATTGTTGAGTCTAAGGACATCGCTAGGGCTAGACGAATTCTGATGGAAACGACTAGAAAGGTTAGGGGAAAATATGAAAGCGGTTTATTGTGGAAATCGGACGAAGTGTATTTGCCTGACAGTCGTGGCATGGCACTCAACCGATTCCATTCAATGGAGAGAAAAATGATGAACGACGTAGAATTCGCTAAAGGATAAAAAACTGCCATGTTAAATTTTATCGACAGCGGATATGCCAGAAAATAAGAATCGTATATATTGGTATATGCCGCATTTTGCAGTTCTTAACGTAAATAAGCCGGGTAAGCTTAGAATAGTTTTCGATGCAGCAGCAACAGTAAACGGGGTGTGCTTGAACTCGGTGCTTCTGAAGGGACCAGATGAGATTCAACTATTGGTAAAAATATTGTTACAATTTAGGGAGGGCATTATCGGCAAATGTGCCGATATAAAGGAAATGTTTTTACAAGTGAGTATAAGGCAAAAGGATCAAAACGCACAACGATTTCTGTGGCGATATGATCGTAATGACCCAATTGAAACATATGTGATGACGTCCATGATATTTGGAGCCACATGTTCCCCATGCATAGCACAACATGTTAAGAACAGAAATACTGATGAAATCGCAAGGGATCGATCCGAAGTGATAAAGGTCATAGATGAAAATCATTATGTGGATGACTTTGTTTGCAGCTTTGGAAGTGAACACGAGGCATTGGATATTGGACAAGCCGTACTAGAGACTTATCGCAAAGCCGGATTCGCTTTAAGAAATTTTACTTCCAACTCCCAAAGCGTTTAAGATCACCTTAACAATAACATCAAACAATTGCAGCCTGTAGTACAAAAGACTACACTTGAGCTACATGTGTTCGTTAACGCCAGCAAACAAGCTTTTGCCGCAGTTACTATGTACTCGTTGATTCCGAGGGTGTTAAAATTAGATTTGATTTGGGAAAAACTAGATGTGCACCCCTTAAATTGCTTTCAGTACCCTGTTTAGAGCTGCAAGCTGCAGTCTTGGGTTCACGATTGAAAAATACGGTTATTGAAAGTCATACTATCAGGCCCTGCAAAACCATTTTGTGGACGGACTCCAAAACGGTCTTGATGTGGATTAAGTCAGATCATCGTCAGTGCAAACCATTTGTTGCACACCGAGTGAGTGAGATACTAGACGAAACACATGAGAACGAATGGCGTTGGTGCCCATCGCAATTGAATGTGGCCGACGTGGCAACAAGGGCAGTCTATCCACTACGAGATGATACGAGCTCACCATGGATTCGAGGTCTAGAGTTTCTGGTCGAGCAAGAGGAGTTTTGGCCAGTTTGGCAACATGCAAACGTTGCTGAAAATAACGATGTCGAGAAAAGGAAATGTTTCTTTGTAATGCCTGTAAAAAATATTATCGATCTGAAACGGTTTTCAGACTATTTACGTCTAAAACGAGCATTTGCCTGGGTGTTACGATTCATCAACAATGTGAAAAGCAGACTTCTGGAGCAAAAGGTCACACTGGGGAACTAACCTCGGTAATTGTTTCCTTTAGGAGACAACTGCTAAACCACGTCCAAAAATATCGGGAGAGGTATCAAACAACGCTTTTTGATTTCGGTATCAACAATCCGGATTTTCAATTTTTTGTCTCAGTTAAAAGTTATTCGCAAAAAACCCAAAAATTACCCAGGTCCGATCCCAAATAGGGGGCTTGATCCAACAGAACAGAACACCTTTTTGCATAGGCGGCCTTTGGCCGACCTTCAAAAATATAACCCTTAGCCGGTCCAACACCGACTACGCGGTCCACAGTATTTCTGCGCAGAACACACTTTTTGCACTTTTCGGTACACCCTAATCTGTGATTACAACAACCACATGAAAATGACAGAAAATTATCAACTTTGAATGCAAATATCCCTTCACTGAAACAAAAACTCGAAAATCCGCTTCCGGATTATTGTTACCGAGGCCCAAACGCGTCTTTTGTCTCCTGAAGGAAACAATTACCCTAACCTCATCCGAAATAAAGAAGGCTGAAGCATTTCCTAATGAAATTCTGCAATTAAAAAATAACGAGGCCATTTCGATAAATAGTGATTACGCAACTGTACTCCATGAGAACACGGGAAGATAATATTGCCGTACCATAACGACTTCACTCAATTAGTCGTTCAGTGGCACCACAAAAGACTGTATCATCAAAACAACGAGATTGTTCGGCATATGTTTTGGGTTCCACATTTGCTCGATGCGGTTAAGCGCGCTCAGTCCAATTGTTAGCAATGTAAGAATGCCAGAGCTGTTCCAAAGGCTCCATTGATGGGACAACTACCAGCTGACCGTCTGACGCCATATGTAAGGCCATTCACCTATACAGGAATTGACTACTTCGATCCAATCCTAGTGATAATTGGTAGACGCACAGAGAAAAGGTGAGCAGTAGAGCGTCTCGCCTTACAGGAAAAAAAAGTCGGCCGTACCTCCCCTCATATGGAGTGTTTTTGAAAATCATTTAAAAAAAAATTTTTTTTTTTCTGGCAACCCTAGATGTCGCCCAATTGCATTTTTCTTCATATCTTCGGCATTTATTGTCGGATTTTAAAGTATGTTAACCAGTTTTTTTGTCTCAAGGAGTGTGGTTTTCCTAAAGCTCATTGATCTCAGGCGCTCCGTTGTGGTACCTACCCACCATATCTCAGTTGCTACCACCCTAATGTACCGATCTAATAACAGCAAATTAAAGACCGTAAAAAATCGTTAATTTTTTGCGAAAAAAGTACTTCAAATAATTCAGTAGAACTCGAAATAAACCAAATTTTGTTTTGAGTTGAAAGCCATACATTAGATGCCTTATTTTTTTTATAAATTTTTTTTTTATGAAGACCGTTTTTTTATAAATTAACTGGACTACTGTTTATCTACTTGGCTGACAACAGCGTCTCAAATTCTTCGCTATTATATAACGTGCGAGCAACCCTCAATAACACTAAGAACACTTGCTGACTTTATTGTAAAAGTTTATGCTCCTTTCTGGTTTCTGGTTAAAAACCAACCACTTGCAATTCACGGATGTCGTCACGTTTTCAAATACATCACATGGATTCGCCAATTGCCACAAGACCTTCAAAATATTGTCTGTCCGGTCATAAAAAATAACTCGTACTTTCTGCACCTAGAAAATATTTTGATATCGATGATAACCGATACAGATCCATTCGTACGTTCAGATGGATACACGAGGATCTTAGCAGCCCGCAGAGAAGCTAATGGATGTGTTCGTCAAATGTTTGGTCCGAAAGAGGATAATTTTATAAATTTCGAGAGTGACAAATATTTTAATGTAATAGATTGGGATAGATTTGAACCGGCTGAACCACCATGCTTGCAGTTCTTCGCGAAAGATCACCTCGAAGCATTACAATATTCCAATGAAATAATTGAATTACCAGGTATGCACAACGAAAACCATTAATTTTTCTTTGCTTCTCTTTTATCGGCATTTTCACTGATCTTTTTCACAGCATATCCTTGTCATTCCCAAAATACCGAGCGATTTGTTCATACAGTTCATGAATCTTCAATGGCGGTCACCGATGAACAACGCATGGGCCACATTTTATCTAAGCTCGAGAGCCGGCAGAAATACAGCAAGCTTGAATCCCGACAAAATTTTATGGACTAAAATTTCCGTTACAAAACAAACCATTCACTAACTGTTTCGCGAGCGAGGAAAATAAATAAAATTTACTTTTTCTTGTATGGCTTTAGACTAAAAATAAATTGTGTTATATTTCTGGTTCTACTGATTGAATCGAAATACTTTTTTCGCAAAAGATTTATGATTTTTTACGGTTTTCAATTAACTGACATTAGGTTGTTACATTAGGGTGGTAGAAACTGAGATATGGTGGGTAAGTACCACAACGAAACGCATGAGCTCAATGAACTTTCTTGAGAAAAACCTCGTCTTTGAGACAAAAAAATTGATGTGTCACACTTTAAAATCCGACAACAAATGCCAAAGATATGAAAAAAAATTTAATTGGGCGACATCTAGGGTTGCCTACGCTCTAGTGAGCAGCCTTATTCACGTGTCTTACCATACGCGTTATCCATATGGAACTTTCTCGTGACCTTTCTACTGATGCTTGCATCGTATGCATACGGAATTTCGTTAATCGTGGCGGGGTTCCAGTAAAAATTCGATCGGACATGGGTACTAATTTTGTTGGTGCAAATGGTGAACTGTGCAGGGTGACCGATATCTTCGACACCAACTACATTCGAAATGAACTATCGTCGAGAGGCATCACATGGGAGCTCAACTGTCCAGCAAATCCAAGTGGTGGTGGCTGCTGGGAGCGCCTTATACAGTCTGTGAAAAAAGTATTGGCGTTTACCTTAAAGGAGAAAGCTCCACAAGTAGATACCTTAAATAGCCTTTTGATTGAGGCCGAAAATATAGTGAATAGTCGCCCCTTGACTCATTTACCAGTCGCGCCCGACGAACTTGATCCTCTTACTCCGAATCACTTTTTATTAGGAGTGACTAAACGCCAGGCGACGAAGGAATGGTACAAACCAGGGAACAATACAGGATAAGTCAATAATTAAAAAATCGGTTTTGGAGTCGCTGGATTAAAGAATATTTGCCTACGCTTACCAAACGTACGAAATGGTTTGCTCCTCAGCACGAGGTAAAAGTCGGCGACATAGTCGTCATATGTGATGGCAATCTTCCACGTAGTGAATGGAAAAAAGGCATGATAACTTCTACGATTAAAGCTAAAGATTGACAGGTACTTCTGACCGAGGTCAGGACGAAAGATGGTGTGCTAAGACGTCCAGTTTCTAAGCTTACGGTTTTAGACGTTTTGTGGTGAAGCGCATAGCCCTTCACCGAGGGGTGGAATGTTGCGAACACACTCACCAGTAGTTCAAATGCAACCCTGCAGCTATTTCATTTTTATTTTTTCTCTTGCATTAAATGTCAAATTTGAATTGTAACTTTCATTATCTGTTTGTAAGCGAATCTTGCCGGTACAACAATACAGTGTTAGATATGTTATCTGAAATCAATATTGTAAGCAACATAAACATACATATTTCATCTTATTTCTAGTGAAATAAACGCTCAATGAATTACATTAGTCACGTAAATAATGATTGTTCCTTTCCTTTGTGGAAACCAGCAAGAATTGTCTCGCATACCGAACAACTACCATCTAGATTCTAGATAGTGTTTTAGCTACCTTGCCATCTAAATAGTGCGTGTCGTAATCGCAAAAAAGTCGACCAACATCAACGACCCAAAGGTTCAAAGAGCTCAAACAAGTCACTCCCGTGGCAGTCGGGCTAGTACTAGAAGTTGCTAGAACCGTAGCGTACGAGATACATATTCGACCAAGCATAGTTCATATCATTCAGCAGTTACAAACAACAACAAAGTCCACTTTCGACTCAAAATCAGTCTGTTTAAGCGACATAAGCTATAATTATTTCTTTTGTTTATTTCATTTGCGCTGCACTCTCTCGTAATTCGCAACCAGCTTATTTAATATATCGAAGATATAGTTTGTGTTTTGTAATCCCAAAGCGGGGTTTTTAAAGCGAAAATTAGAAACCCAATCCCTCAGAGCCAATAATGCTTAATAAATCCAAGGTGTCCCTAACCCCCGTTCAATTAGAACAAATAACTTTAATAAAAAATACTAATAATTAAAAATAATGCATTTCTCAAAGGTTGCGCCTTATGCAACATGTGCTCCGCATCCCCCGTTCTACTATACAAACATTAACTTAAAGAAAACTACTCGCCCTCCATAAAGCTTAGACACAGTCTCTTATTAGATTCGTAGTTTTCTGGAAGATTTGGTAAGAATATGTAATGAGCTCAAATCAACGTATGTCTGTAAACATGATAACTTGAGCAAACTTTGAAATATCTTATTGAAATTTGGTATGCAGGTTCTTTTGCACTAATCTCCCATTACCTGATGATAGCAACGTCCACTTTTTATGTTTAGAATATTTTAAAGAACAAAAAAGTAATTATTGTATAGGTACATGGCATAGGAGGAATTTTTTGTAAATGGGTGTGGCACCGCCCCTTTTGGTTAAGTAAATTTTACAAATCTTATTAACCATAAATCAAAAACCGTTTAAGACATCAAATCCAAATTCGGTACATAGATAAGCCTTGTTCCAGGTAAAAAATTAATGGTTATGCTCAAAATCGACCGGTAGATGTCAAAAAAGTGTCTCAGTAAATTTGGAAAAGCGATATCACTGAAACCAAGAGAGGTACATTAGGTAAATTTTGAAAAAAAAAATAATTTAACCAAATTTAAATTTGGATGGCCGTAAGTCAACCCAGCAAACATAAATATAAGAAATGGCCCATTATGAATATAACAAATTTAAGTATGTTAAAATATGTTTAAGCGGGCCTGCACCATGAGAATTGGTGAACGCGCTTCCAGCGCTTATCTTTTATCTTTAAACGAGATATTTTTGTATATTTATATCAATGGTGCCCACAGCTTTCTAATGGGCGAGTAAGTCTCATGCACCCCTGTTAAATAATAATTAATAATCATAATGATTGCCGGTTTGATTGATTATCATGATTTTGTATGATTTAAAAAAAATAATCAAGAAAAATCCAAAATAATCCAAAAAATTTTTTGTATTACTTTGTACTACTTCTGTACTTCTACAAAGTGTATTATAGTTTTGTCCATATGACGGTGGTTTGTAACGGTACAAAATAATGGAGATAGATATATAATTCCACATATCAAAGTTCTCAGAATGAACAGAGGAATCCATTAAGATATGTCCGTCCGTCCGTCTGACCGTCCGTGGACACGATAACTTGAGTAAAAATTTAGATATTTGAATGAAATTTGGCACACAGGTTCCTTTCCGGCCAAGGTAGGTTGCTATTTAAAATTGGCGAAATCGAAAAATAACCACACCCCTTTTTTTCTATATCGAAAATTGCAAAAAACGTTTAAAATAATAAAAGTAGCTACAATAATAACATTTGGTAGATTGCCTTATTAACTATTTTCCAAAATTTTTATAAAAGGGGCGTGGCACCGCCCACACATGAGTAAACAAATTTCAAACTTCGATTGCTAATACCTACAGAACCGTTTATGCTAGAATAACGAAATTTGTTAGGAGATATATAGTATGGTTGTGGTACATATAGAAATCGCTTTTCGACCACGCCTACTTTTTCATAAAAGTTATCTGAAAACGAGGTAGAAATACTAAACTGCCCATATCTCATTGACTGATCTTTTCGCGGTAGCGTTTATGGTGAAAAAATGAGTCGAAGTCAAAGTTGAGGAAAACGTTAAGTGTCCGAGAACTGGTGCGTTTACCCTACCTTGATTTCAAATGAAACAACAAAATGTTAATATATTTTTAATTTTATTTATAGCTTATTTTATTAAATTTATCCATTCTCATCATCATTATAGTGATCAATTATAACTAATAACTTTTTAAATAAATAATATAAACTGACTTAAAAATATTTATTTCTTTTCATACGTGTTTAACTTTCATTAGTGTCGATTTAAAGAAAATAAAAAAAAATTTTAATTTTGACTTTTAAATTCACACTCTTCATGTAAGAGATTTAGGTATTGTTATCTATAGTTAAATTTTCATAGTAAGAATAAAAAAAAAGAAAAAAAATCAAATCAAATCATCGAAGATACTAATTAAAATAAATAAATATTTGAGACGATTTAGCCCCGATTAGATAAAGACCGATCTTCTCTACCAATTTGTGTTGTGCTGTGTCTGATTTTTTCAACAAATTGGGGGAACCTATTACATGGTTTATGCCAACTTCGAACTGCATCCTTTTTTCAGAATAGGTAATTGGATTTCAGAACTTTTCATCTGGGTTTAAGAATAGTTATCCGGATTTCCGAAGATGTTAATTTGATTTCAGAATAGGCAATTGGCTTTCAGAGAACTAAAATTGGATTTCAGAAATATACAATTCGATTTGAACTGAACAGCATAAGAAATTGATTTTTTCCATAGCAAATAATTTTTGCATATTCCCTGGCCTTCATATATAACCAAGTATTAACATGACAAAACAGTTCAAAAGGTATTTTTTGAAATCCACTTGACGATTTCTGAATTACAATTTATACATTCTGAATTCCAATTCCAAATAATGTGGAGCAAAAATAAGTTTTCTGCTATTTGTAAATATGAAATCAAGCAGATATTCTTCTAATAGCACCGATCATATAAAAAAGAAGAAAAGTTTAATTATTTAAAAAAAAAAGATATTTTGCATTGTGCGAGAGAAAGAAAACGCTTCTACTTACTACCTACATAAATTAGTATTGTATTATTTATTTATATTTAATTTAGTGTGCTTATTGGATGTACATAACACTGCCTCCATCTCTGCCAAAAAAAAAATCGTTGCTATTTTTCTATCAGAATTAAATGGGCGAATTTGATCAATTCTAAAATATATCTCAAATTTAAATCTTTTTAAAACAGAAAGTTAAGAAAACTCAGTATAACTAATTTACTAATTTTATGTGATGAGGTGTAATTAAGTACTAGGTGTGTGGGATTAAAATATTTAATGAATTTTTAGTTGATCATGTTTGGCAATCAATTCTGATTATCAGACTGTGATTAATCAGATCACTGCAGATGTTAAAACACGAAACCCGACTAATTATAAAATCAGTGTTAAAGAGGGATGACAAAAACTTGTTCCAATAAACATTTTTTCATTCCTTTCGAGTTTGTTTTCGAATGAGATTTATATTACATACATAAATGCATTGATAAGTCATCAACCGTTTCGATTAATCGTTATTCTCTTATTTAGATGAGTTGGTATTTTGGATCAACTGATCAACCGCACAACTCTACTAAGTACTCTCTTTCATAAATTTTACAATCCTTAAGCTTTTCTTATACTTTCTCTTCCGCTCTAGCAAGCAAGGAATGACATCGAAACAGTAATATTGTTGTTGTTTTTGTTACAATACATTGTCCAGTCTTATACAGAAAACAACCGATTGTGTTTGAGTCAAACCCGAGTTTTTACGGTGCGAAGGCCCAGCTGTGTGAGAACCTTTTTCCGATAGGAACCGAAACCGCCTATAATTATCCGCGTACTTCTACTGTGTATTGCCACTTTGGTGACAAAAGTTAGTAAGGAGTTCACCAGACCTTTTCCTTGAAGGGGTCTGCCCCCGCTCACTCCTAGTAGACATGCCAGTTGTGAAAATAGTAACTGAATGATTTCAATCTATTAAGTTTATAGCCCATATCTCTGAGTTGAATCATAGCCGGGAGCTAAGGACGTATAACCACAAGAAGGCCCAACAGCGAATGCAAGTGGACGCTGTCAAATCGCTAGTAGGTAATTCACCACTGTAACTGCGTGTAAATTGCTTGAATTCACCGTGTTTTAAATATATATTTACATAAAAAATTAGAGTTGGAGTTACAGTTGTGAATATTGAATAATAATAAAAGTTCTAATTGCCTTAAATCTCGTGATTTGAACAAAAATTTCTTCAGTGGTGAATTACCTAACCGCGAATTGTTGGTTTAGTGTTTCCGAACCTTCTTATGGTCATACGTTCTTTGCCGGATGTTAGTCATCGATCGAGACGAAATTCTACAACGCCTGACAATCCTAGAGGCTGGTTGTGTAGTTGTAGCTTTAGACCTGCGTCGGTCACTTATATAATATTATTTTTCTTACACAATTACTGTGAAATAAATTCTTCTAAAAGAGGCGTTGTAAATTTTCAAGCAAGCGTGGTAGAAGTGGTAAATTCTTAGGAAAAAGTGTGGCTGATCTCTCATGTTGACATATAATTTTACTATGGTGAGAAATTTTTGAAAATGAAATCTGTAAGAACGTCAAATTATATTCACCGATCAAACAATTTTCAAAACAAGGTACCTCGCTATCGTTGGTGGCAGAAATCGGAACACTGGTAGCATAGCATAATCAAGGGGCATTCAAGCTAATTTTGACATATAATTTGACTATGGTGAGACATTTTTAATTCAAACCTGCTTAAACGTCACATTATATTCACCTCCTATATGTCAAAAACCTTTCAATACAAGGTACTTCGCTATCGTTCAGAACAGGCCCTTTTCTCTAACATATAAATAGCTATGTTTGGTGAGCAAAAACCTTTTCAAAAATACTTAAACTTTGTCAAATCTTGTTTGGTAACACAAAAAACTTGTAGGGAGAGAGCGCAATTTTTTCTGGGAAATTTTCATTCAGTAAACTTCGTTCAAGTTTTCATTTTATTCTCTAGTAGGCATTTTTCGTTTATAACAGCGTTTCCATGTAGGCAAGAATCGCGGTTGCATTAACTGCATTACCGCTGGCAACAATTTTGGGTAAGTGAATCCTCCATGTACAAAACTTTCGGTTACGCTTCGATTCAAGTTGTTAGAGAGATTTCAAACAATCCTCTCATCAAATTACGCAATAAAGGCTACGCCGAGGATTTTTAAATCTTACTAGGTATAAAATATTTTCCAGTAAAATTTCCATATAAAGCTTAAAATATTCTTAAAAAACATTGTTTAATTCCGGTAGAAAAATTGCAACTTTATCTAGTGAGACACTCTAGTGTTCATATGTATGTGCGTATATATTTATGTGTGTTTGTAGTAGTTATTTGCTATTGCATTAATGCCCGAAAATATTTCAACTTCAACTTTAGCTACGCAAAAAATTAAAAACATATTTATACAGGGTGTTTTTTTTACAGGTTTGTTTTTCGAATAGAGATAAAACTGGCATTTTGTGGTCAAATCTGGCAACTCTAATGTCATTTATGTTCAGTTTGGTTTGCCATTTCATCATGAACAGGTTGACAAAAGAACAACGCTTGCAAATCGTGCAAATTTATTTCGAAAATAATGGTTCAGTTCGCGAAGTTTACCGTGAGCTCCGTCCATTTTATGGTCGACATAATCGTCCATCAGAGCAATTAATTCGGTTAACCATGGATCGTTTTCGCACTACGTTTACTCTATGTGATAATACGCATCCGCAGAGACGTCGAACAGTGCGCACCGAAGAAACAATTGCCGCTGTAGAGCAAAGTGTTGAAGAGGACCCGAATGAATCGATTCGCCACCGTGCACAGCAATTGGAGCTTTGTCCATCAACTTTATGGAAGATTTTGCGCAAAGATCTTGGCTTGCGACCTTACAAGATCCAGCTTGTGCAAGAATTAAAGCCGCGAGACCATGCAATGCGTCGTGATTTTGGTGTATGGGCCGAAAATGAGATTGATTTCGATGCTGATTTTCATCGCAAAATTTTGTTCAGAGATGAGGCTCATTTTTGGTTGAATGGCTACGTCAACAAGCAAAATTGCCGTATTTGGAGTGAAGAGAATCCACATGAGACCCTTGAAACGCCATTACATCCACAAAAACTGACTGTTTGGTGTGCTCTATGGGCTGGTGGAGTCATTGGGCCATACTTCTTCCGCAATAATGCTGGAAAGGCAGGTACCGTTAATGGAGACCGGTATAGAGCCATGATAACCGACTATTTTGTTCCCGAATTGGATGGCATGAATGTGGATGAGTTGTGGTTCCAACAAGACGGCGCTACATGCCACACAGCGCACGTCACAATCGATTTATTGAAGGAAACATTCGATGAGCGCATAATTTCGCGGAATGGACCTGTCAATTGGCCACCAAGGTCGTGTGATTTGACACCATTGGATTATTTTCTTTGGGGATATGTGAAGTCGCTCGTCTACACCAACAAACCAGAAACGTTAGGGGAATTGGAAGCCAACATTCGTGGCGTTATTGCCGACATACGGCCCCATATGCTCGAAAAAGTGGTTGAAAATTGGACCTGTAGAATTGGCTTTATTCGAGCCAGCCGCGGCGGCCACATGCCCAAAATCATATTTAAACATTAATGGCATAAAATTATCCTTCCAATAAAGCCAAATTGATGGACCTTAAAACGATTTTCTTGTGTTTTATTTCAATTCGAAGTTCCATACCCCTAAAAAAAACACCCTTTACATAAAAAAAATATCTGAAGAGCAGAATATTATGCACAATATTTTTTAATTTCCTAATAGTCCATTCGAGACAGGCTGTTTTTTTTTTTTTTTTGGAAGTTTATTTCCTTATCAAAGTCTACTAGTAGTTAGAATGAAATGTTGAAAAAATAATTAAAAACTTTAACTATGAATATATCCAACAACGAATGCAAGTGGACGCTGTCAAATCGGTGGTAGGTAATTCACCACTGTATCTGCCTTTAAAATGCTGAAATTCACTGTGTTTTAATTGAATATTTGCACAAAAAATTGTAGTTAGCGTTACAAAGACCTTTAATTGTGCATATTGTATAAAAATAAATGTGTTAATAGCATTTAAACTAGCGAATTATAAGCAAAACTTTTCCAGTGGTGAATTACCTACCCACTAATTGATGGTTTATTGTTTCCCACTATTCATCGCGTTGAACCTTCCTTATACCCTACCGAAGAACGTAAAACGAGAAGTTTCAACAGTGGCGAAGAACGTAAGCTATAAGCGACTAATAGTGGGAAACAGTAATTCGCGTGTAGGTAATTCACCACTGGGGAAATTTGCTTTCACATCGTATGTAATATTCACAATTAAACGTGTTTGGTACTCCAACAATAAAAACTGAGTGAATTAAAGCATTTTACACACAGTTACAGGGGTGAATTACCTGCCCTAGATTTGACAGCGGCCACTTACATACGTTCTTTGGTGTAGGTAATTCACCACTGGAAGTATTTGCTTTTATTACGTGAGTTTTAATGCTGTATCACTTTTATTTTTACACAATATTCAAAAGTGAACGTTTTTTTTAAATTTTGACGATAACTTTTTTTTTTGCAAATAGTCAATTAAAACACAATGAATTTAAGCAGTTTAAGGCCAGGTATTGTGGTGAATTAGCTACCATCGATTTGACAGCGGCCAATTGCATTCGTCGCTATATATCCCCATAGTTAAAGCTTCTCTTCTCACTTCGATAAGCATGAAACGGATGGCACAGGAAACTTGCTCAATCCATTGATTTTTCATTTATCTCGACTGGACTATAACAACACTGTGCAACTAAATAAAACGACTAAGAAAGACAATGATGTGGTGCGGCAAATTTGAAAGTGACAGATCTGTTGAACAATAGAAAAATGTTAACCCGTTTTGACCTTGTTTTAGCGTGTTAAGGAGAAGTTGTTGTGGTCGCAAATTTCCTTTAACTCCTCACCAACGCGAAGAAAACAGTTACTATAAGACTTTCTTAATGAATGGTTAAAATACTTAACAACTGTATGCGTCATTATATGCTACTGTAATGGGAAATTTATATTTATACCAGTCTGCACAAACAAGTTAAATAAGATTCAGTACACTGTAATGAAAAATCTGTTCTAAAACGCTTTCACTTTCATAACTGCCGTACTGCACCCGTATTTCTTTTGGCTGTGGCACAGTGTTTTGTTGTTGTTGCTCGAATTTTTTGCTTCAACCATTGACACATAAACCGAAAATTTTTTTTAATTTCTGACTAAAAATCTTTGTAGTTGTAATTTGTAAAATTTTGCAATATGACTTTCCTACAATTTTATGGTTGTAATGTTTCATTTTGTAAACCCAATTTACGCTGTTGCATCACTCTTTTCCTCTACTGCACTGTCTCATGCGTTACAGCTGCTGCTGCGGCTGCTGCTGCTACCGCTGCAACGGTACCACTTATTTGTTGACATTGTTGTTGTGCTTGCATGTGTCGCACACGGAATAGTCTCAGCGTCATCCACGAGGCGAATGTACCCGGCGTTGGTATTGGTGTTTGCTTTTCGAGCGCCTCCTTTTGCAGCTGATAGCGATAGAGCAGAGAACCAGCGATTAATGCCGAAACAATTGTTGCCGCAATAACTACAATGAAGAGTATGCTAAAACCCGGTACCGGCATACAAATACCATAGACGACTTCTTCGCTTATTTTGCCTTGGAACACTGTTACCGCTTCTTGTTTGGAGTCTGGTGAGAAAGCAAGGTCTGCTTCGGATATAACATCATATAGGCCGCTAACACCAACATCTGCGCTGCGTACTTTACGATCGGAAATCACAATCGATCGACGACGACGACTGCTTGACTTTTGTGCGCCACCATTATCGTTGGATTTATTTGATTTGTGCAGTAATTGTTCATCATTCGTATCAAGATCAATGTGGTCTTCACGTGAACTCTTCAATGCTTCGGCTTGGGGACGATAAACAGGATGTATGGAATTGCCATCTTGTTTGGGCTCCAGCGAACGTGGACCAGCCATTGGTACGCCCATACGTTTTTGTGCTTCAAATTGGCGTGGTCCATGTGGAAATTTGCCACTCTTCTTCAATTCCATATATTGTGCCTCATCCATTTCCGCTAATTCTTCCTCACCAAATAATGAGTCTAGGTCTGCATCTTCGGGGTCCTCATGTACGGGACGTGGCGATAGATTTGCGTTCTTCTCGTGCATATTAAATTGATCGAGTATATTTGCGATGCCACTATTAATCGAAGACAATTGTTTGCGATTGTGTATGATGTCATCATAGAAGATATCGTGATCGATTGCCCCATCACCACCAACCATACCAACACCACCTCCACCCATACCCATACCACCGCCCATGCCACTAACCATACCACCACCAAGGCCATCCATAGGCATACCAGCATGTGGCGGTTGTTGAGCGCCATGCATGCCATGTCCCATATCTTGACCTAGCTCGTTTTGATTACCTATAGCCTCATTTATATGTACGTCTTTACGTTCATTAACACTGCCGGTGAGCTGACAGTGATCAAGACAGCCATGCCGACATATTTCAACTTTGCACTTTATGTGCACACTCAGCGCATCTGGAAACTTGAAGGCATGAAAGAAGGCGTACGTTATGACAGTGGCACGTTCATCGGGTGCACGCGCCTTTAGGAAGCGCGAAATCATTTTAGGGCGTAGCACGCAGCCGAATTCATCAGAGAGATTGATAACATGACCCGAACCATCTGACGCCACGCATGACTTGACGCGCATATCGAATTCACCTAAAAAAAAATAAAGAAACAGAAAAATAGACAAAGCTTAAAACTATGCGCGAATTAATAAATAATAAAAAAGATGTAGATGAGCAAAAGTAGGTAGGTTGTCACACGTAAAATTCCTCCAAAAAAAATTACTGGATTCCTTATATCGATCTTTAAACAAAAAATTCTACAAGGTTCTGAATCTGGAGTGCCTAAAAAGAAAAATGAAGTTTTGAAAAATAAAACCAAAAAAATGTTTTCCATGTCTAAAACTGGCATTCTGAATCTATTCTAGGCAGCATTTAAATTGTTCTAGAGTTCGCGTGAAGGAGAAAAAGGCGAAAAACTGCTAATAGAACTGCGGGCTGCGATATGTATTTTGTATACTGTTTCAGGCTGTAAACAGTTTGGGTTTACCGAGCTCAGATTTTCAGATTTTGGTGTATTAAAAAGGAGACAAACTATATTACGTATGGTTAAGGGTTATCCGCCAAGAGTATTCGCGAAAAAGGTTGCTCGAAAGATTTGTGTAAGTTTATGCGTTAGCGACGGTGAATACCAAGGAAGATTTAATGATGAGCTGTATGAGCTTAACGCAGACGACTACAAAGTTCAACGAATCAAAACCCAGCAACTTCTATGGCTAGCCCACGTTGTGCAAATTAACGAAGATGTCCCGGACCGGAAGGTACTCTTATCGGCAACTGTCGGTGGAAGCAGAGGATGAGCGGGTTCACCACTCCGATGGAAGGACCAAGTGGAGACCGATTTGCGAACCCGCTGTGTGTCCAATTGGTGAAACTAAGAAACGACTTTCGAGCTATGTATGAGCAAATTGTACATTTTAGGCAATATCCCAGCTGAAAATATATAAAGTGTAGGAAAATGAGGTAGGTTGATTCGACTCGATTGGTATTGATCTAAACTGGGTAATCCTACCATCGACCACATCTTCTCCAATACGACCACTCCTGGCGAAGAACCATGGTATGAGAATAACATACACCACTCTTTGTTGATTTTATTAACACAAGCTTCTTCAGAACTAGGGAGGACCAGACCTAGACTATCAAAGTCAAACGACGCTTCAGATTTCTTTATCTTAATTGAAGAATATAATGAGTTTGAAAATAAAATTCAAGAGCGTGCAACGACATTGACGGGTTGTTGTTGTTGTTTGTAACGACAAAAACACTCTCCGAAGGTTTTGGGGAGTGTTATCGGAAGTGACAGTCCTTTGCCACATATGAACTTGGCACGCTGCGATACTCCCTTGCGTTACATGCCCGACTGTCTTGGGAGCGATTTGGTATGACCAGTGAAAACTTCTAGGTCATCGCACCCCCTTCTTTCGTAAGAAAGAAGATGGGTAATGAGAGGGGAGAGGCATCATATCCGTAGATTAAGCATCAAGTTGCACCGCGTCACAAACGCGTTGTAAGTTCTGCTATCTCTGCCACTAATAAAGAATAGAATGGTCTTTCGATGAAAAAAAGAAACTATTTGCTGTCATCAAACCAAGAATTGGCGCAATTGTGCCTTAGCAGCCATATCACTGTTGGAAAAACATAAATTTGAAACTTTGAAGGAAATCGGATATTTGGGAGCGTCTGGGAATTAAAGGGAGGTCACTACTGCCAACAAGGGTCACTTTGGTTTGAGTAGGCAAATGAGAAGTAAAGTCATATTTTAACGAAAGAAAGATCACGCTCTATAGGTCTATCAACACTCCTATCCTGATGTATGGCTCGGAATTATGGACAGTGACGAAAGTAGTTTATGGCTCTTTCTCCATGCCAACACTGTGTATCGATGGAAATTTAATGATGAGCTGGGTATGATATGATATGATATACGAATTGATACAGATGATTAGAAGATATTTGAATGGACTCCCAACTTTGGCAATGGAGGAAGTTGGACGCTTCCACTGAAGTGAAAAAAATACAGTAGGATGATGATAAGAATGATGAGTCTACATTTAAGTGTCAAAAAAGTCAAATACCTGCATGAGCTCTGCGATACGTGATAAACATGAGAAAAAGCAGATATTGAGCACATTATCTTATCACCGGAAATTGGCGTGTCTAAAGGTTTATCGAAAAATTGCTGTATGTAAAGTTCGAAGAATGATTGAAAATGTTGCTGATTATAAGTGTTTAATTGCTGTTCAAACAAGGGCATTCAGTACTTATAAGCCAAACATATTCGCTTAATTATTCAGTACTTGTTAGCAGTTTGAATTGGATAGTAAACTGTTACAGCTTTTTAACATGAAGATTTTATTACTAGCGCTCAGTTTGAGTGTCATCTGTGCGATAGAGAGCTTTAAACTGAATACCACAGGTGTAAGTCCCTACGATTTGGAAAATGCAAACAAAGGCGTGACTGGGCTGGGACTACCTTCTATTGCTGATTTCGAGCAATTTTATACGTTGCTTCTGCAAAACTATTTAAATCATAAAAATCAAGTTGAATTAACTGCTGGATCACAAAACAACACCAAAGAGGCAGAATCTCCTACACTGTCGAATTTTGATTGGAACTTTTTCGGGAACAAAAAAAATGCATCATCATTCCCCACTGTGGATCAAGCCGAAAATTATGGGAGTGCAGACACAAACCCAAATACTGCGTTAGGCTCAGCAGAAAATCAAGCATCAGTTTGGCCAGTCGTATTCGGGGGCGCTCAAAATCAATATGCTCCAATACCAAATTATCCTAGTATGCCCAACTATAACAACCAAAGGCCACCACAGATACAGAATAATTTATTTCCTGCACCGCTAAGGAATCCTAATACAATAACATCCGCTCTTTCTTCAATACCATTACCACTCCCACCAAAACCAGCTGTTGCCTCAATGAATTCATCCGCTTTATTTGCGCTACCACAAAGTCAACCAAATTTATTTCCATTAAATCCTTATTTGCCGAAGCCACCGCAAACTATGAACTCTGAACCAACTAGTCCTATGCAGCATGCATCGAGTTTTATGGCTTATCAACCACTTCCTTCAAAAAGTTCTACTCAAAGTCGTCCAATGCCGTCTGCCGTAAATCAGAATGGAGTAGTTATAGCTGCACCTCATTCGCCTCCTCTAGTTTCCATATTGCCGCCTGTATCAATCGTACAAATGTAATAAATAAAAGTTGAAGTCAATGAAAACAAATCAGGAGCAAAGTGAAGGATGATCTGTTGCTGAAAGCTTTTGAGTATCCAACGTGAAGGACCTGGCATATCTTGACTTCATATCTACAGAACAGCATAAACATTATCCCTTTATCGTTGAAATACAAGATTTTTGACAATATAATACCCTTTTTTTAGTTTTTCATTTGTACTTTCTCACAGATTTATTTTGCTTTGAGTATTATTCTGGCTTCATAATGTCAAACCAACACTTTTGTAAGCAAAAGTAGTCAGCTAAGCGTTTCAAGTCACTTCATCTCTGGACCTAAACTCAATAGCGAACATAGGTCATTGACAGAAATCAAAGGTGTTCAGCTCGAGGAAAATCCTGGTTTGAATGAAGTATCTCATATTATGAGCATACTTTCATTAGGTCGAATCCATTTACAGATGAAGATTATACGAAGAGGACACAAATTCTTTCTTGACTTGTCTATATACATATCATAGTAATCATTTGGGGATAATTGATTACTATAGTGCCGTGCAGGTTAAAATTGCGACCATACCTTAAAATTTTGAAAATCAACAACCCGTGCTGAGACGGCAAGCTGTGTGACGGACAGATGCCAGCTTAGATTTTCATATACCGTGCCGAGGAGTAAGTTAAACTCATGCGTCAGCTACTATTTGAAATCTTAAAATGGTCGGGCTTACTGGCAATTGGAATTGGTTGCGCAATCATAAAGATGCGAGATACTGCAAAACTAACTTTGAGTCAGTTTTCTTAATGTCCTTCGAAGCGTATAGCATGAAAGACTGTAGCCCGACTATTGACGAGATTTTCATAGTTCGCCAAATATTAAAAAAGGGCGTTAATAGAAATATGATATAAGAATTTTAAAGACTATCTTTACATTTTTGTCGCCAAAAAAACAGCAGCAAATATGTCCCTAAACAAAGACTTTTGAATTTTTAATCATGCCAATTGCAATCAATTTCTGAGATTTCCAAATATAGAGGTGGAATGCAATTAATAGACTTTAATTATTTTGTGAATTGCCGAACTTCCATTTGGGATTTTAAAAATGGATTGCCTTAGTTTGAAAATGTGAACTCCAAAATATGGGTGGGCATATGTCAAGTTTAAATTCTTTAGCTCACCTGGAAGTAATTCAAAAATCGATGGCACGATTTCCTCCGTTTCCACTTATCGCGATCAGCGCGCCATCTAGCGGGGTTTTCCCAGCAAACCATACTGTCATCGTGTCCTGACCTATATGCTAAGCTTCAAGAGTTTAGGTCGCCGAGCAAGTATCCCCCCCTTTTCAGCGATTTTCAGTGATCTAGATCAACGCTCCACCTATCGGAAATTTGATTTCTACAAATTGTATTGTGACCGTGTCGTATACTTTCTGCTAAGTTTTAGGTCCCTAGGTCAACAGGTAATCAGGTAAAAATTTTCAAACGAATTTTCAAAATAGCTCGATAAATGCGCCACCTAGCTCAATTTTGATGTCTCAAAATTATATCGCCATACCGTCCTGAACTCTGTGCTAAGTTTCAAGTCCCTAGATCACCAGAAAGTTAAAAATCAATCACAAAATGTAAAATTTCAAACGAATTTTCAAAATAGGTGCGTCACCTATGGAAATTTTTGTTAACAAATATTGCATGGTCACAAGTGTGAAGTCCCTACCTCACTGGGAAGTTACTAAAAATCGACCCCAAGATCAGCGCGCCACCTAGCGGAGTTTTGATTTCTAAAAATTATATCGCCATACCATCCTGAACTCTGGGCTAAGTCCCAAGTCCCTACGTCAAGAAGAGGTTAGTTAGGAATTTTCAGAATATGTAGATCCGTGCGCCACCTCCCTAATTTTTTTTGAGAAAATATTGCATTGTCACCGGGTTTCGAACTATGTGACAAATTTCGAGTTTCTAACTCACTGAGAAGTTACTCAGAAATCGATTGTAAGATCCCTCCCCCCCCCCCCCCGTTTTTCTGCGATTTTCAGTTTTCTTCATAAGCGCGCCATCTAGCGGAATTTTGTGTATCGCATTTCATTGTTGATCTATATGTCAAGCTTCAATGCTCTAGCTTACCGGGAAGTTACTTAAAAATCAATCGCCCATAAATCGAAGAACCTTTCTCTCGAATACTCCAAGGGCCGACTCATCTGCGCCTGTCATCCATGTTGCTGCTCCATATTGCAGTACGAGTATTATGAGCGACCTGTAAAGCGTGGTTTTTGTTCGTCGAGGGACTTTGCATCTCAATTGCCTGCTCAGTCAAAAGTAACATTTATTCGCTGGATTTCTAGTTGATTTCGCTTGCCTGGGAACTAACATTAGCAACAACAACAATGTCGCCTAGTAACACTACGAAGAAAAAACGTCGATGGACGGCCACAGGCGTTTAAATGGTTAAGTGTCTAAATCAATATTCACCATTTCTGAGTACGGCGATTGTATCTGCTTGATTCAAACTAAAAGCTATATGAGAAGCTTCATTAATTAAACCAACTACATTTTAGCAAGAGATTTGACTAAATTATCAACCGCTCAAGCTATAAAGTTTTCACATTATTTTCCTCTTTACACCCAAAACCACCTGAAGTTGAGTGTGAGAAAAACTACATAAAATCCCCATGGAAACCAATTATTATTAGCAGACGATACGGCGCCAAAAGCATTGATGTGGTAAATGTACTTAAAAGTATATAAAAATGTGTACAATGTATGAATGTTGTAATTGGGACGCAAATGATGATTGCGCCGCAGACGATAGCGGCGCGCTGTTGATGACAGCAACCGCATCTTCACTTAAACATACTTTACTTGCTTGTAAGTGCCTATATGTTCGTACCCGTATGCACACAATTTTGCATGCAGCCTCTCTCATGTTACCCACTTTATTGCTCATTTATCATCCTTGTTATTATTAACTGTTTGTCCGATCGTATATTTACTCGTTACTTACCGCGATAATCATTGATGGCAACCACAAGTGTAAGTGTAGAACCTAGCGGCACAATACCGCTAACTGGTGGAGCCCATGGGCCTTTGCCATGTTGTATCTCCATCCAACAGTCAACATTATCACCTTTGATTAAGAGAAGAGAAATAGAAATAGTGTTGTATGAAAATTTTGTAATAAAAATATAACAATTATGAATAAACTTAGATTCAAATCTTAGTGTTTTTCCGAGTCTAATCACACATACAATAACTACATACTCAAAGTTTCCAATACACCCCAAGATCTGGAGTTAGGGGCCAAAAATCCCTTTCCATAGGCGAAGACATATAGTGGCCCATAATCTTATTTTTGGTTGCCTTGACAGAAAATTCAGAGAAAAAATAAAAAACAAAACAAAAACTTAAATTTCTCGAAAAAAATAGTCAATATTTAGTAACAGTTTTCTCCACTATTTTGTTCACCAATGTATATACAGTGTGCGACAAAATTAAAACACCGAAATTCTCTTTAACAAATTTTACTCAAAAAAATCGTAAGCCCAATTTTTATAATGTTTAGTCCTTTTTATTCAGGGAGAATACTTATTAGGAATTATAGATTTGAATAAATAAAAGTAGCTTAACAGCTCATCCAAAAAATTGTGTACAAAGAATCCGATGAACTCAAAACGTGGAGCGACAAAACTAAAGCACCATGAATGGGACAAACCTGTTTTTTTTTCTTTATTTCGTGGCATATCCGTGGCTCTTTATGGCAGGTTCACATCGTGTTGACATTGAATATATTAGTGAGATAAAATATCTTAGGAACTAGTTTTCCACGCCTGCTCAACTAGTCCGAATAGAGAGTCTCTGTTGGTGCAATTTTCCTACCAATTTTTAGGATCCATCATTTTCTATGGCTTCTTTGTTCGGTTGAATAGCACGTGTCACGACAATACGTCAACTTTATTAGCCCTAAACAATTTTTTAAGAGGAGTCCCTATACGTTTCGGCAGAATGTCTTCCTGAAAGATCCAACTTAATGGCATTTCTTCACCCTCAAGAAATAGGATGAAGATTTTATGAATATCTTTGTACATGAAACGATCCAATACGAGTTAAGTCGTATGAATTGGACCCACTCCATGACCGGAGGTACGTCTAAAAACACTGCCTCAACCGTATTTAATCGATCAAAAAGTATGGTAAAAGTGAGTAAACATTGTTCTATAGGCCTGGGAACAAGGTACAGAGCTTCCTAATATTTCAGAAAACTTTTATTTGACAGAAAATAAGATTCCTTGTCGTATTATACTTCTAAAATTTATGTGGAATCTTGAAAACCCTTATTTCTATTCATCTGAAATATAAAGGAGTTTAACAGCTCCAAAGTTAACTTATCGGTCTTAAAGAGCACGTCTTTAAATGATCCTACAAGGGGTGGATATCACAAATTCTTTCATAAAACTTCTTGTGCAAACAGAAGACATATTGTTAATTGATATAACAGAAAAATTACAACGATATGCGCAGCGATGGTATGGAATGACATGTTTAAAAGTCCACAACTTCTCATTAGACCCCTTCTCGGGCATTGGGATACGAACCCTTCTAAGCTATGGAGCCCTGTAGCGTCACGATGCGTTTTTCCTCTAATGTGCTAAGAAGACATATTATTAGTCAAACAAGGATTTTTCGCTCGTTGCTATTCGTGCACTAGCACCTCCCTCTGCAGTGCTAAGGGAACCAGTTGAATGAAAAAACATTTGTAGTACGCTATATAAGACCATGAAAACTGTTAAAACCTTTTGAAATATTATATCTTGATTTCCATTCATTAAGGTTGAGTGAAATTCTGTCGCGAAGTACCACAAAATAATTATTTCCAGGAAACCTTTTAGACTTCTACAGATCATCTAACCTCGTTTAACGGTTAAATAAAAGAAGGGAACCGTTGTTTGAAATATTTCGAAATATATCGGCATGGTTAAATTGGCTCACGATTTTGAGGTTTTTACAATACATTTAAGGAAAAACAAGATCTGCCTTGATTTGGTGCTTCAGTTTTGTCCCACAAATTTCTTAGTTAGTTAGTTGGAAAGTGTAATTAATTTTTTTAATGGAGAATGAAAACAGTTTTTCTGTTTCATATTTTAAATAACTAATATCTGGCCTTTATCAGTAAAAACAAATAAAAAATTTAGAACCTGCATATAGAATTTATTTAATCATGTTTAGCACAGAGAATTTTCGTGCTTTAGTTTTGTCGTATACTGTATATATAGTAATTTTGATCAAGAGTAAGGTATACCGTTTAAAGATCTATTGATCTACTGTAATTTCCTATTCAAATTATTCAAAATATCCAAAGAAAAAATTTTTTTTTATGGGCATACAAATACAACTTAAGGCAGATAAATTTTTAAGTATACTTGAGAAAACGGCTCTTAGTTAATTAAAAATGTTTGTAAACTGCTTTTCTTTAATATAAATTATCGTCCA
Organism: Merzomyia westermanni; assembly: GCA_949987695.1. NCBI lineage: Eukaryota > Metazoa > Arthropoda > Insecta > Diptera > Tephritidae > Merzomyia > Merzomyia westermanni. The sequence goes on from OX465290.1 coordinate 72,141,805, forward strand.
TTTCTCGTTTAAGAGACCAGCAGCAAACATTATTTTTATACTTAGCTTCCATCTCTTGATGGACGTTCTCCTGTTGTTCATCAGTGAACTGCCCCAAATTCTCAGGGAACACATCCCAATCAGTGTGACGCAAGTGAATTTTGATTGACATTCTACATTTGATTGCTGAATACGCATTCAGCAGCTTATTTACGATTTCTTTGTAACCCCACGATAAAATGTCATATTTTCACTTACATCAAAATCATGTTGATATAAATAGAAACGAACTTATTGAACAATATGTGCCCTCTCCTATGAAAAAGGAGTTGTTGGCCTCTAAATCAAGATTCCCCCACAATCATTAAAAATTCTGAGTATATTACATATATGAACTTGGAAAATAGTACCTTTTAATTTCTTTTTTGTTACACTGTGTTATTAACTAAAGCACATTATTTTAGCTTTTTGTTTCAACTTACCGCGAAAATCTAGTTGTATTACATCTAAGTCGGCTATAACCATGGGTGGCTTGGATGCCGTCTTTTCGTAATCATTAAACCACTCGCAACGCAAACGTTTCGCTTCATCCCAAACTTCGAGCAAATCTTTGTCGTATTGCACAACCACCTGTTATATTGATTTTAGAAAATAAAGTAAGTATATTTATTTTACTTGAGTTATTATTCTTATACTAGTAGACTAGAGAGACTCATGGCTTAAAATTTACTGGAATACACTTGAGACATTTACACACTCTGCTTCGCATCCTCTGCCTCTCTCTCTTATTCTTCTCCCAGATAATCTTCCTATTTTTAACTCTTCATCTTCCCTTTTATTATTTATTATTTCTCTTCCTGTTCTGTTCCATTTCCTACTCATTCCTTATGTTTATTTTCCAAAAGGGTGGAAAGTTGTTGTTATATTGCAACGATTTCCGTCATACCTAATATATTTTGGTTTGGAGACAACCCGCTTTCGATTTTCTGCCAATTTTGTTCTCTGAAGCTAAAGTTGGCTAAACGCCGTCCTCAAACCAAATTTGACAAGGTATGACGGTGTTTTTTCCAATGCACAACAGCTATTCATATACCTTTTCTGTTCCCCTTACTCTTCTTATTTCTGTACTCTTCCATTTCCTTCTTTCTCCCTCTTTTTCAGTTCAGTTTACTTGGAGTATTCTTTGTGTAAAGTTAGAACATTATAGCCGAACTTTAATGAATATGTAACACATCTCTCCCAACAATGTGTCTTAATACCTTTTAGCAGATCGGTCCGCTCAAAGCAGTCTGGCAGCAAACACCTTGTGACATCCCTCAATGCTTTCAGGCGACATGTAAACAGTTTTTGAGTATGGCTTCGATGCCGAGTGTAGAACTAGCTAGGCCCCAGAAATGCTTCTTCAACAAATAAAAATTCAGGGTCGATCGATACCTGGTGGTGTCAAAATGGAAACTTGAGACATACAACGCGTTATAGTTCAGCTGAAGACTAGGGTGTGGGCTTTGTGTCATTATTTGGCATAAACTCTCACTTATAAGAAATTACTGGCAGGTATTGATGAGGCGACTCTGGGAGTACTCAAGAGAAACATTCTTTGACAGAGTTAAGAAGTGAATGGCTCTCGTCTCCGGAACTTTTGGATCTGCTTTAAATACAAAATTGGCACCTTCATACTATTTCTCTTTTTCCTCCTCTGTTTCATACCCTCCTTCTTCCTCTACATGATCCTCTACCCCTACCTCCACCCCTCCATCTCCCGTTCTCTCTTTCTATTCCATACTTTCGTTTTTATTTATACGATAATACATACATAAGAGCTGACTCCATACCTGTATCAGGAATAAGTGTTTTAAAAAGTTTGAAAAATTATACCCATATCAGCATTTAGGCATAATGTGTATTTATGAAGATTTTTTTTGATTATTTCGGTTTAAATTAAGATTCATTAAGTTGATTTGATTCAAGTTCGGGATAATTGCTATACAAAATAAGGCTTTTGGCAGGACAACTTGGTTCTTTTCGGGATAGTTTTAAGGATCGTTTCAAGACCATTATGGGATTATATTAAGACTTTTCTCGGGGACCTTTTTGGAATTGTTATAGGGGTCATCCTAGGACATTTTCAGGGTCAATTCCGGACATTGTTTTGGGGGGGTTTTCCCGGTTATTTCGGTGCTGTTTTGGAATCATTTCGGAACTTTTTCGGTGTGATTTCCCTAAAAAAATCCCAGAATGATCCCTAAAATAATATATAATATAATATAATATAATAAAAAAATTCTGAAATGGTCCTAAAAATCCCAAATGATCTCTGGAATTACCCTGTAAAGAACCAAGTAGTTCCTCGAAAAGCTTTATTTTGTCCAGCAATGATCCCGAACTTGAATCAAACAAACTAAGTGAATCGCAATTTATACAGAAATAACCAAAAAAAATTTTCAAAATAAAACACATTATGTCTATATGTACACACGGGTATAATTTTGTTGTTTCTCGACAGATCGATTTGACTAGTAATTAGTAATCAATTAATTATACGGCTTTTTTAATTGGTAATGATTATTTTATTTGTTTTTCAAATAAAAGCAATTGTTAATTGATTACGATTAGAATAAATCAAAAATAATCAAAAAAATTTGTTTTGATTACTTTTGATTATCTTTAATTTTTTTGATTATTTAACATTTTTTTCAGTATTGTTGATGTGTATATTTATGTGCTTCTACAACAATACTGAATCATAACCACTTCTTTTTGACTATTTTTGCTTTTTTTTAATAATCGTAAAAAATCATAATTTTTTTAATTAATTGGAAAATAATCATTAAAAATTTAAAGTAATTGGTAATCAATCATTAAATGGATTCTCAAAAAAGTAATTAATCAAACCGGTAATCATTAGGATTAGTAATCATTGTTTAACAGGTCTGATCTGGATGTGCTTAATTTTTATTTTCAAAAGCTTGAAAAGTAATTGAAATTTTATTCTCTATAAAAAATTTCTGAAATTACCAATAACATGTCACTCGCCACTAAAATTTTTTTGAATAATGAATAAAAATTTACTTTTTTTTGAGTAATTTTTTATTCAAAGTGACCCAACCCTGATATGTCTATGGAGAATTTATTCAACAGATAATTCGTCCTCTTTTAATTTCAAATTAGCTCTTTAATTCATCTCAACGCTTTTAGGTCACTCAATCCGGTAACACCATCACTGAATACTATGAATGATTATTACTCACTGTATTTTCATAAAATTGTCCATGCAAATCGGGCTTTGTGCCACAGCGTGAATACGATATCCGAAAAGAGAAAAACGTTTTACCCGTCGATGGTGGCACATAAACACAACGCGGATCACTGTGTTGTCCTATTATGGGAATAAGAAATTTTATGTAGGTTATTAATATGTATATAAAATGAAAAACAGCGATACCTTTTGAACTGACGATACCCTCGAATGGATGTGAAAATGTCAAATGTACATCCATGTGATCCTTACCGCACATCACTTCTAAAGACACTATGTTTGGCATTCCCTCAGGCCTTTCCATGGGCCACAATTCATTACCAGCTAAGACTAAACTAAACTGAAAAGAGATAGCATAAAAGCATAAATTAAAACAAAAACACGGCAAAGACAACAAACAAAAACTTAACGAGCGGTTGATAAGGGGTTAACAGCATTTAAATGTATGTTAATACTGGGGAAAAATGTGTATAATTTTAATTAATATTATTCACACAAATGGCACAAATATGCTACAAATACATAAATGAATAAATGCATACGAGTGCGCTGGGGGAATACTCAACCCAATGGCAATTTGGCTTTCTGGCAAATATTCAGGCAAGCAGACAAGCTGGCATTTAGGCGCGCCCGCATTGTCTTTGTGTCAGCTTAAGTTTGGTTGCAGCTTGCGAGGCTGTCACGGCGACAGGCCGATAAGTCGTCAAGCCGCGACGACCGTCACATATTCGCGTAGCGTGAATGAGTGTTAAGTGAGTAGCAAGCAAGTGAAAGAGTGAGTGAGTTGAGATTCTTTGGTGAATGTGGCAACTGTGTCTTGACCCAATTTTGTCTGCTACCAACCGTCTGTAATGCGCTCACTGTAATATTTCTATGTCGTTTTTGTGTTTTTTTTTTTTTAAATTTGTTTGCAGCCTGATTATAAATTAAAAGAATATTATGCGCGTGTAAAAGTGTACTGCAGCGGAAAAACGAAGAAAACACACAAACTCGGGCTGACAGGAAAAATGTGGAAAATGGTTTGGAAAAAAGAAACTTCTGTTGCACTTTGTATGTTTTTGTGAGCGAGTTGCTGTTAGCAGCTTCTTGACTTACTTTTGAGCTTTGCTTTTTTCTTTCTTATACAAATAACAACTTTACTTAGTTATATTTACTTACACCAACAACTACTGTGTCTGTTACTCAGTGCGCTTCTTCAGTTGGTTACAGCTTGAGGCGCACATTCATACATACTCTATGCCGTAGCAGCTTTTGTTGTTGTAAAGCCATTTCTAATTGCAAATGCAATTTTCATGTCAAATAGTTGAAAAACGATTGCAGATAATCTTTGAAATCTTGGCTCTGTACTTTGTTATGCCGCTCACTGATTAAAAATATTTTTTCGGCTATTCTGTTATTATTTTTAACATGCTTTATATAAACCTAGTCTATATATTTATTTGTTTGTATGTAACCGACTCCTTTACGCTCGATAGTGACCCACCGATGACAACACAATAATTTGGTAATTTTATAAATGTATCCAGGAGGTAGGAGGAAGCTGTTGAATTGTAAGTTTGTAAGAAAAGACTTCCAGTTTTAAAGGACAGAAAAAAATATGTTTATAAGTTTCCTTCAAATGGTAAAAATGAGGTATAGGAAATTAAGTTGAAAACAAAACAGGTAAGGAAGTATAAGTACGGGTGCATCCGAACATTATATACCTAGTAGTGATCGTTATGACATCCCAATTTATGCAGGTCTATTTTAATACTTTTAGTTCGTATTATAAAATCAGCTGATTGTTTTCAATAAAAATACTTCTATTATGAGTTGTGAGTGGTAAATTAATTTATTTGTATATAAGTAGCTTAACTATCAACCACTGCTAACCACACTTTTTCAAAATACCAATACATGCACATTTTATGTTTGAAAAATTTGCGTTCATATAAACAGACGGACCGACAGACAGCGGACGGGGAGACGGACATGCCTAAATCCACTCCGCTCATCGTCCTTATTGTTTCAGTTTACTTATTGATGGGCCCATCTCTTCTTCTTCTAATACTTACAAACATTTCATGTTCATAAAGGTATGAAAATGAAAAAAGGTATATAACTTCCCTATTGCAGTGGGGTGTTAACAACTTTCCCGGATATTTTACTTTTTTGTTATCCGATTTGCTTAGTTGTTGGCAGGAGTATACTGCATACCATTGAGAAATAGCTGACCAATTTTGATTGAAATATCTAGTTGAAACTACCAGCAATCGCCTTTGAAACTAGCACAGTTTTTATGCTGAAAAGTTTGCGGCGCCACGCCTACTTCGCCAAAATCCACCAAATTTTTTTGCGGTCGAGTTTTGCTTAAAAAGCTTATTGTGTGTGCAAGATCTTATTCATATAGATTGCATGGTTATAAAAATATCGCTTTTTACATTTTCCAAAAAAAAATTTTAGAACTTTTTTAAAAAACTGGACGTGCCCGTTGACCGATTTCGTCCATTTTTACATCAAACTTACCTTTATATGTACAATATTTTCACCAAATATTTTTTCGATAAATAAATTTTTGCAGGAGTTATGACACAAAAAGTTTTGTGGAATAATCCACTATAAAAAGGCGGGGCCACTCCCATTTTCAAAAGTTTATGTTTTCCGGCTTTCTCCGTTTACGTATACGTTGGAAAGTGAAATAGAAATGATATAAAGCTATTTTTCACAAAGTTATTGCCTATTAAATATATCTATGATCCTTTTCAAAATCTTTCATATAAAAGTGGGCGTGGACCTTAACCGAGTTCGCCCATTTTTCCCCGGAACATTCCTTGTACTCATGGAAATATGTGTGCTGAATTTAGGACTGATATCTTGAACGGTTTGTGATTTATGATTAAAAATATGTCATGTCCATTTCTAAAAATTCTTAGAAACATTTATTTTCTGCCTTAACATTAATGTACTCGTACACCCCAAATTTTATGCTTCTAGGGGTATTATGTAGTGAATAATCACTGTTTTTGCATTTTCGAAAATATTCTATATATAAAAACTAGGCGTGGCTATCATATGCACATTCTAAACCCACAGTCAACCTCCATTTTCACAGACGGCTCAAAGCTCAACGGCAAGGGGGGCAGCGGCGTCTACTCGGAGGAACTTTCACTTAGCATCAGACTACATAGCCACTGCAGCGTATTCTAGGCTGAACTTATAGCCATAGAGGAGGCTGTGCGCTGGCTGCTCTCGAAAACTGCACATCAGTGTCTATATACAGCGACAGCCAAGCAGCGATCAAAGCCCTTCAGGGTAGTAACACTACTTCGAAGGTAGCACTCGACTGCAGGCAATTATTCAATGAACTGGCCTTGAAATGCCGCACAACAGTGATATAGGTTACTGGGCATACCTGGAAACTGCGCTGCTGACGAGTTGGCAAGGAAGACCACAGAGCAATCAGAGGTGAACCAAACAAGGATCATCTCCCCCTTTTGCCACGACTAAGCTCTGGCTCCTACGCAAATTCGAAGAAAAAGCTAATTCTAGATGGACTAGGGAGACGACATGTGAGGTGTCCAGGCAAACGTGGCCCTGCATACTACTCAATCTAAAACGATCCTTCCTAATGGGAATACATGCTGAGCGCATGGGGGCCCCTTCAAATGAGTTGTCGCAGCTGCAGGGACGAGGAGGAAATAGAAAGTGTTATACACTTCCTCTGCAGCTGCCCTGCACTAGCCAGGACTCGTTCGGAGTGCCTCAACAGGTGCCTATTTACTAGTTTAGAGGAGCTGGGCTCTGCCGAAATCGGAGACATTCTGCGCTTTACTAAGCGAACAGGGTGGTTCGACTTTAAGACTGTTTAACAAAGGAGGAAGGGTCGCAACCCGTTCAGTGGCATCACAATGGGCCATTCGGCCTAAGTGCGCTTTCCGGCGATGCAGAAAGGCAGCCACTTTAACCTAACCTAACCTATCGTGTTAACAGACGGACGGACGGACGGACATGGCTCAATCAAATTCTTTTTTCCCCTTGAGCATTTTGATATATATAAGTCAATATCTATCTCGATCCGTTTATACCGTTACATACTACAGGTAAGCGAATGAAGGCACATATATTAATAAATATATATGTATATTAATATACCTTGTGTGCGTAGCACTTCTAGGTATAAAGAAATAAGTTGTGCCGAAGGTTTTATAGCTTTTAGAGAGTGAACCGATCTGTATGAAATGTATGCTTATTTTTATGAGTAAAGAATAGGTAACAAGATCTATGCGATCTAATGACTGACTTATCTTATAAAACTCAATGTTTGGATGTTCAGAGGTTTGCCTTTGTTACTCAATCTAGTGAGAACGGCATTACCGATTTTAATGAAGCTTGGTATGCAGACAGCTAATAGTCTGGAAGGAATTATAGGCTATGTCTTTGACCCATAATATTGATATTTGTTCTTTAGGTTATACGTAAAATATTGGCATCAACCGAAAGACGAAGGCCCCAGGTTTCATTTGGACTTTGCCATATTTTTATATTTATCGATAAATGAGCTATCGGTCAAAATGTGGTTGCCCTTAAACCTTGAAATTCGCATACTAAAGGGTGTTTTTTTTAGGGGTATAGAACTTTGAATTGAAATAAAACACAAGAAAATCGTTTTAAGGTCCATCAATTTGGCTTTATTGGAAGGATAATTTTATGCCATTAATGTTTAAATATGATTTCGGGCATGTGGCCGCCGCGGCTGGCTCGAATAAAGCCAATTCTACAGGTCCAATTTTCAACCACTTTTTCGAGCATATGGGGCCGTATGTCGGCAATAACGCCACGAATGTTGGCTTCCAATTCCCCTAACGTTTCTGGTTTGTTGGTGTAGACGAGCGACTTCACATATCCCCAAAGAAAATAATCCAATGGTGTCAAATCACACGACCTTGGTGGCCAATTGACAGGTCCATTCCGCGAAATTATGCGCTCATCGAATGTTTCCTTCAATAAATCGATTGTGACGTGCGCTGTGTGGCATGTAGCGCCGTCTTGTTGGAACCACAACTCATCCACATTCATGCCATCCAATTCGGGAACAAAATAGTCGGTTATCATGGCTCTATACCGGTCTCCATTAACGGTAGCTGCCTCTCCAGCATTATTGCGGAAGAAGTATGGCCCAATGACTCCACCAGCCCATAGAGCACACCAAACAGTCAGTTTTTGTGGATGTAATGGCGTTTCAAGGGTCTCATGTGGATTCCCTTCACTCCAAATGCGGCAATTTTGCTTGTTGACGTAGCCATTCAACCAAAAATGAGCCTCATCACTGAACAAAATTTTGCGATGAAAATCAGCATCGAAATCAATCTCATTTTCGGCCCATACACCAAAATCACGACGCATTGCATGGTCTCGCGGCTTTAATTCTTGCACAAGCTGGATCTTGTAAGGTCGCAAGCCAAGATCTTGTAAAGTTGATGGACAAAGCTCCAATTGCTGTGCACGGTGGCGAATCGATTCATTCGGGTCCTCTTCAACACTTTGCTCTACAGCGGCAATTGTTTCTTCGGTGCGCACTGTTCGACGTCTCTGCGGATGCGTATTATCACATAGAGTAAACGTAGTGCGAAAACGATCCATGGTTAACCGAATTAATTGCTCTGATGGACGATTATGTCAACCATAAAATGGACGGAGCTCACGGTAAACTTCGCGAACTGAACCATTATTTTCGAAATAAATTTGCACGATTTGCAAGCGTTGTTCTTTTGTCAACCTGTTCATGATGAAATGGCAAACCAAACTGAACATAAATGACATTAGAGTTGCCAGATTTGACCACAAAATGCCAGTTTTATCTCTATTCGAAAAACAAACCTGTAAAAAAAACACCCTGTACTAAAGGCCGCTTTTTCATGTGAGCTATAAAAATGAATATTGAAAATAAAATTATCTAAATATTTATCTGGCTGATAAATAGAAATGTCTTCAGAAGAACTTTATTTATTTTTATTTGCCAAAGTCGCAAAATTTTATGTTCCCATTAATATATGATAAAATGTCGGCCAAATACCAGACGGAGGGAAGGACTTGGGGATAAGTCGACTCAACTTATCGTCCTAGTCGTAGAATTTTTTTAGTTTTACCAACAATATTTCTTAATTTCTAAACTCTTCAAAGTTCATTCAGATTTGTAAAAAAGTCAACGGACTAATTTTTAGAATGAAGAGTTGGGAAATTTAGCTCGACTACGAGCAAACTCTTCAGTAGATTAAGTTAGCATAGATTTCGTGGCAGCTTTGTTCGGTGGCAACTCGAATCAAAACTCCAATAACTATATATACACGGCTAAAAATTTTAACCTAAATTTTAAACTTTTCTGGGCTACATACGAGTATATGTCCAAACCAAATTTGTTTTAGAATGTAAATTATGCCAGTTTTCGAGAAAATGATCGTGAAGAAGTTTCGATTTTAAACCAGAAATGTCTTAACAATTAAAAAAACATAAAAAACAATTGTATCAATTGGCAGGATTCGAACCGAAGCTCCCGCATCATAGTCGTCTGCTCTACCCACTGAGCTACGGCGCACACAAAACTGTAATGAGAAAAACTCAATGACTTGATAAAGCTTTCAGAAATAAATGAAAATAAATTTGAAATTTTTTTTTTTAAAATTGGTGCGAGTAATTTAACGGTTTGGAATTTGTTAAAAAAACGTTTAAAAAATTGCTTAAACCGACGAATGGTTTCAAATTTATGCTCAAATTTTTAGCCGTGTAGATGAGCCTTAGTGAACGCTAGTACTTCTGCTGATCGACACTTGCTAGGTAGCCAGTGAAATTTCTAGAATCTACCGTCAGGCCAGTAAACAAGATAATTATATCCTGTATATGTTTGTTGCTTTAAAATTTTCCTCTAATCAAAAATAATAATAATCAACTAAGAATTATTATCAACTGGTCTTGAGGTCGTTAAACTGAACAGACCATAAAACCAACAACAAAGATAATACGTTATTTCAAAGAATAGTCCCAAGCGAAACTCCTACAATTGAAAGTAGTGAAAATTTAGAAAGAGTAGAGAGAAGCTTCTCCTAACAGGGATTACTAGGTCGTCAGCATAGGAAACCACCTTAGAACACTCTAAGATGATAATCCTTCCACAGAGCAATCTGTTGATTCGCCTCGATTGAGCCATGACAGAGCCACTTTGAACCGAAAGACACGAAAGGCCACCAATAAAATATTGAAGGCATCGCAAAATATGAAGAATACAGCTGAGTCATGAAAAGTATCGATCCAAAAAACCTTCGATATCCTGATGAATACACATTTTCTTAGAAACACAATTTACCTACGAGGTAGATATGTGGCAAAAGTCTGAAGAAGCGTGAGAATGATTGTAATTTTTTAAAGGGGCTAGGAAACCACTTAGCAGATTGTGACTATAAGTAGATCAAACAACTTATGTTCATTTATCATTCCCACCAAGTGATGCTTCTGCATACTAGCTTTTGTCTAGTAGCAGTAGCTTAATTTTGGCTTGGAAAATTACACTAACGATGGCAAAGCGATGAAACTAGTTTGTCTCCAAACCTAATTTCTCAAAGGACAACGGATAACTTTACATTCTATCGCAAAATCAACTAAACCACAACAAAAACAATCAGTGTAAACATTTATTTTCTTATCCCATATCTCTGGCTGTCCTCTGTATTTTGGACCCGTTTCGTAAAAACCATCGTGAAGGAAAATAATATTGGGGTTTGTACCTGGACCTAATAGTTACTGTTTGTGAAAGATTATTTCGCCCTTCTTCTTATTACAGTGGAACTCTTAATATAATGCTCCTCTAGAGCAGAGGGCCTATTCAAGCAAGGATTCATTGTTTGAGAGCTCGGAGCAAACAAACGAACCCTCATGACTTTAAGATCGTTCTTGATGTCTTTCACCCCAAGGTCTTTGAGGTGGTTCTAAGTATGGCACTCTGTAGTACCTCTAGCAAGTTTATGGACAGAGGAAGGAGAGCGCAACTAGAATTCATATCGTGATGCGAAGAGGAAAAGAAAATACTTTTTAAAAAGAAGAATTCACATTAATGATTGGGGGATTCTAGCTAACGCGCAAATCTAAAGTAGTGATGAGCCCTAACCCATACAAAAACTTTTGCCGCTGCTCTATGTTACGGAAGAACCTTTCAGAGTTGCTCAAGGCCAAACAAGGTTTTGCATGAAGGTGGTTTCCTATCTTGCGATATCTTTGACTTGATGGTGCAGAAGTTTTGCGGTCTCTGTGCTGGGTAAGAGAATTTATAGCTGCGAAAAATGGCAACAAGAAGTACGCAAGGAAGGAGAGAAAGAAACAAGAATTGAAGAGCTCCAAAAAGGCGAAAAAACGTAATTTTGTTTTGGTCGATCAAATATTTACATACATTTTATTATCTGCTAAGACCTAATATTTATTATACGCTAACGGTAATAAAGCAATTTCCACCAAGAGCTATTAATAAAGTTTAAAATTGATTGGGCTTGTATGTAAAATTGTTTATTGTATATGGATAATTGCATGTGTGTGAAAATATCTAAGAAGCCAAGCTGTTGCTTCAGAGTCCAAAGGAATAAACCAAAGGTGCAGCACAACTAATTGCCATTCGTAGACATGATGACTCCGGTATGTCTTCTATCAGCAATTTTATGGTAATAGGCTTTGGTGGGATTCCGGTGCATGGAAACTAAAATAACGTTGAGCACTAACAAACGTACATCTTTTTATTTTCACATATGTACATTAGACCGGGCTAAAAAATATTGTAAAATTGCCAGACTTTAAATATCATTGTTAAAGGGTGGCTGGTTTAGGGTTTTTAATACCTATCTCACTTTTCTTTTAAAGCTACCAAATATTTGAAGTAAACAAATTAAGCTGCATACGGTTTTATTAGAAATAAAATTCCCCACAAAAAAGTAAGGAATGAATTTCAGTCAGGAGGACTATTTCAGAGCAATCACGCTTTTAATATTGGTATGGCTTTTGGAATTCATATTTTCACTTTGGAAGTTTATCAGGAAACCCAAAAGTGAATACAGAAAAAATATGAGTACTAATTCTTAAAGAGAATGTCAAATCCGATTCCACCATCAGAATTTAATACCGGGTCGAGGTCCGATCTTAACCCCCGCCCCAAACAAGTGGAAGGCTCTGATGGCGGATTTGTATTCAACTCATCAAAATACATTGCAATATACGTATGTATAGAGCTACCGGATCCGTCTACATGTTTTTTATGGCTTCGTTATCTTAAAAGCTTGAGACTCCGTTTTTGCCAAGAAAAAAGCTATTGCGCAAGAATAAGATTCAAGGTAATATGAAACTCGTATGCTTTTAGTAATAATGTTGACCAATATAAGTCAAGTACGCACCATCCCTAACTCAATTACACTCCCACCACTTAGTAACACCATAGAGATAGCGATGGCCATACTTATGCATATATTCACGAGGGAGCGAGATAGCAGTAGTATTACTAATATGAGGCAAAACAGCAGATAGCGGCACATAAACACCTACCCTTCTAGAGCACGATGAGCGAACAAGCTAGAAACTTCGCACCCTGTCCGGCTATAAAAGGCATGACAAACAAGTGTTGCCTAACGAAACATGGATGAATGAGTGACTTAACTTGCGAAATTGTACTATGGTTTTAAGTACTAAAGCTCAAGTTATCGGTGCGTTATCGGTAACCTTATAAAACAGCTGATTCGACCAACCTTATGAGGTCGAATTATTGGTGCTGTATCGTAATTCCCTATCCGTAAAGAAACCTTGTTTCTCATTTCAGGCAGATCCTGGGTATCCACAATATTTAAATCAAACAGCCCAGATGTTTTTGCTTAAGACTAAAAGTCATGAAATTCGTTTTAGGGATACGGTATTAATATGATAATTAAAAATATATATATTAAAGTTGATAATATACAAATAAAGGAAATCAATAATATATCTCATGTTCATGAGAATGAAGAAACTTCATAATATAAAAAGGAAAACTAAAATACGAACACTCCGCGATGAATCATGTTAATCATAGCGCATCAGCGGCATCTGTTATTGAAAAATTTCTTTTATCAAAAGGTAGTGTGTACATACTAAAGACAAGAAACATGCAAATTATTTTACTCACAAATTGAACCAGACATCTCTATGGATTAAACTGGTCAACAACATTTTTGTACATGGGTCGTGCGTATATTTTTTTTATTGCTTTTGCACCCAGAAATAAGAATATGAACATAAAAAAGTTTTTGATTTGGTTTTGTTCGAAAAAAATGAGAAAAACGAAAAACATGAAAGTTCAACAAAATTTGACATAGATTTGATTTATTCTAGTATAGTAAAAATCAATTTAAGATTTATTCTTATAAATTTAGTTTTAGACTACAGTTTAAATGTTTAAAAATGCTTTTTCTTGCTTTTCCTGCCATATTCGGTAACATTTTCTCTTATTAACGTCCAAATATAGTCCCCAATCAAGCTTTTCGTATACTGGCCTTGGTAGCGTTTCTCAAACTCCATTATATCTTGATGGAATCGCTCCCCGTGTTGTTCTGAATAAGCTACAATTTAATATGCAATGGCGGCATCAATATGTTTTTAGGATCGACAATTGCTTCATGTTTAATATTAAATCTTCCCACTCCATACACAGTACGTTCAGGCCAATGTTTTTGCCAATAGTGGGCGGTATCATTTCTGCTATCCCATAGGCAAAGATAACAGGAGTGTTTGGTATATCCACCTTGCATTCCAGTAAAAAGAAAAACCATCTTGAAGTCTCCAATAACTTCCCACTTTTATTCCGTATATTTGATTGCAGTTAATAGCATTTTAATACTGTCATACTTTCTTTGAGATGTATGGAATATGCCAGAGGAATAGATGGAAATTTGTTCCCATTGTGTAGTAGAACTGCTTTTAGACTTTTTGTTGAGCTGTCGATAAAGATGCGCCATTCATTTGTATTACAAGGAATACCAATTGCTTCAAATAAACCTTTCACGTCATAGCAAAAACAGAGTCCATTTTCCTTACTGTAGAAACAAGTAAATTCTTCAGGACGCTTTCTTTACCGATATATTCGAACATCAGAAGTAAGTAAATTTCGTTGTTTAAGCCGCGATGCTATAATTCTGCTTTGTCTTTTGATAGATTTAAGTCTCTTTTTAAGTCATTGAGATCTTCAGAGTTGATGAGATGTGGTATTCTTGGTTCAAATTGAGGAACAAATTCGGAATGTACAGATGCAGATGAACTCGGTGTTTGAAAGCTGCCTTGAGGGAATAGTTGCTTTTCCAACACAGGTGGATCAGGTACAGGATTTTGTTCCGAATGTAGTACTGGAGCGGATGTTCCGGATATATTGTTTTCCTTAAACGTTTCCCTTTCAGTGGTTTCACTACACAAAAATAGCAATCAGTGTCATGATTACTCGGTTCCCTCCAAATCCTCGGCACTGCAAACTTCATGGCTCTTTTCTCACCCTGGTACCAAACTATAATAAAACGTAAAGCATTTCATAACAATTTCAGTTATTATGCAATTATATATAGATATATGTATATATATATGTGACAGTTAGTACAATAAAAAAGAGAAAATAAACTTACGCTCCAGAATGATTCTGCAAGAGTTACATGAAACATGTGGAGCCCATTTTTTGTCCTGGTTTCTTACAGGTATACCGAAGTAGGCTAGGTAGGTTTCGCAAATCCTTGTGTTTTTAGTTAAATCAAACTTTTTTTGTCTTAATTTAATACATTCGCCACATATATAGCAAAACGAATTAGCCGCTCGTTTACAACTTCTCGAAGACATCATTCCTCTGTGATATGCAAAAACATAGTGTCGCCCACAACGAGTGACCCAAGAAACTACAGCTTCTTAAAAAAAATTTTACTTACAAAAACGCTATCAGGTAGCTAGCATGCTCTATTGCTAGGCCTGCCAATCCGTCAGTAAAAGTTTCGATGAGTTTCTAAATATGTACTTAAGGAATTGCCAAATCTACCTAAAATCATGTGTATCTGGGATCTTTTATCTCCTTTTTACTGTTTCTCAGCCACATTTTTTTGGTTTTTTTTAAGATGAGTATGTTGTGCTTTAAGTAGATCTTTTTTCGATGCATCGCTGCATCAGGTAGCTACCTGCCGCCCTCTATCGACCGAAATAGCGCGAAAGGACCTACATTAGCCTGGTGCGAAAATGCAAAATTTTCTAATCGCTATAACTTCTACAAAACCAACTATTTTTGATTCGTAATTGCATTTTTTTTTATAGAATTGAACATAGAATCCGAATATATAGGGCAAAACCCATGTACAAAAAACCCATGTTGACCTGTGTTATTCTGTCTCAAATCCATGTTGCATTTACATGTAACTTTTTTTATCTGGCTTAGGACCACGACGACCGGATGACAGCTATTATAGGAGCGTTTGTTTTTCTTGGGCTTTATAGTTAGTAATCAAACCCAGGAGGAATAATCGAAGAACAATTCGTCACAATATTGTCATTAAGTGAAATAATTCGAGTTAAAAACAAAAAAACAAAAAACCATATTATTATACCCAGCGTGTACTAGTACACAGGGTGTTATAGTTTTGGTCATATAACGGTGGTTTGTAACGGTACAAAATAATAGAGATAGATACGGAGTTGCAAATATTAAAGTTCTTAGAATAAACAGAGAAATTCATTAAGACATGTCCGTCCGTGGACACGATAACTTGAGTAAAAATTGAGATATTTGAATGAAATTTGTCGCACAGATTTCTTTCCGGACAAGGTAGGTTACTATTTGAAACGGGCGAAATCGAACCTTAACCACGCCCCTTTCTTCGATATCGAAAATTTCGAAAAACGTATAAAATGGGTTAGTTCAATAATAAAAGCAGCTACAATGATGAAATTTGCTAGATTTATTAACTTGGTTGTCCCATTGTCGATTTTATCAAATTTTTGGAAAAGGGGAGGCCTACACAGGGGCACCGCCTACACATGAGTGAAGAAATTTTCAAACTTCGACTCTTAATAACTACAGAACCGTTTATGTTAGTATAACTAATGTTCGTAGGAGGCAAAACTATTGTTGTGATAAATGCACCCACAGAAAATATGCGCTATCGCTTTTCGACCACGACCACTTTTTCATAAAAGTTATATGGAAAAGAGGTAGAAATATTGAACTGCCCATATCTAATTAACTGATACAGGTATAATAATATAATTAACAAGTTAACTCAATTTTCATATTCTTTATACGATTTTTGCAAAATTTTGGCAAGTGGGACTGGCACCGCCCACTTATAAGTCAAGCAAATTTCAAATTTGACTGTTAATAACTTCAGAACGGTGTAAAATAGAATTACGAAACTTGATACGAGGTATACTATAGACATGTAGAGTACCCCCACGGAAAATACGCAAAATCGGTGGATGACCACACCCACATTTGGACCAAAATTTTCTAAAAGAGACGTAGGAAATCGGAGCATGCCATATCTCCTTTACTGATACAAATAGATTGGTAGAATTTCGTAGTTACAATGACCTGATGATCTTATTAATGATTTTTTTTTAAATTTTGGAAAATGGGCGTGGTACCGCCCACATACAAATAAACAAAATGTCAAATTTCAGCTATTATTAACTTCAGAACCGTGTTAAATAAAATTACGAAACATGATACCAGGTATACAATCTACTTTTCTAAAATTATATGTAGCCTATACTATAGCCAGTGAACCCAAGAATCACAGTGAAAATTTCATAAAGATCGGTTAAGCACTTTGGACGCCAGACAAACAGACACATATTCATTTTTACTTATAAGATTGCCCACATGGTAGTAGAAAAAGTTTAAGACCTCTATAGGTCATAACTCCACAACAATTTACCAATTTACCACGACCACTTCTACACAGCTGGGTATTTAATGTTAGGTTCCACCCGAACTTAGACTTCCTTACCTGTTTTTCTTTAACTTTGATAGTAGAAAAAATTTAACACGTAACTTCATAATACAATGTTTTGACAATTGGTTTTAGACCATACTATTTGCTTTAAGAATATGTGTTTATATTTATTCTTCATTAACGTCTGTGTTTTTGATGAATTTCCACAGCAGAGAACCATAGTAATGTTAAAAGCTAGATTACTCTGGAACAACCCACTTGCTTAAATATGTTTGCAAAGTGTATGCAGCTTCCTGTTTTTAGGTCAATAGTTTTCAATTTTAAAGCAAAAATGAGATCAGCCTAGCTAGTAATGATAAATCATTAAGAATTAACGTTAAGGTTTGAAGCTTTTACATAAGTATCTTCACCATTCTGAAAAATAATAACAAAACAATTTCCTAAAAATCTTTTTTTTTGCAAAGTCTAGTGCACAAATTTTGCTTTCAGAGGTACCGCTTTTCCCAAAATGGTTCTCGTAGTACCTGAAATACTTGTTTACGAGGCAATTCCTAAGCATAGTCTGAATTAAAAAAGGATCGGTTCAACGCCCATATCAAAAGTTTGTATATCGTACTCTAAATCAAAACTAAAAAAAAATTCCGGTCGCTTTCTTGGCATATTTTCTTAATGACTATAATATCCAGCACCGAAAACGACTGTTATGAAAAGTTTGGTAAAAGCTAAGTTAATGGTATGCTATCAAAAGCTGTCAAGTTGAGGGTGCGATATCTTCGCATTTCTTCTTACAGTGACCCTTTGGAAGTAAAGCAGAATTCAAATAAAATATTTTAAGCGTTTGAATTTTCGATATAAGTCCATCTGTGGAAAATTTCTTCCAAATACCCCAAGAGCTATCTCATCTTCTTTAAACACTATCTATTCCTTTATTGAGCGTTCTTGCTTTGTCGAGGGATGACTTTGCCTCTTCGTTGCCTACTTAGCGCTCAGTGGCGGATCCAGGATTTTGAGAAGGAGGGGTCAACATTTTTATTTAAATTTCGAGGACATCTTTTATCCACAGTTCCTTACAACTTCTTAGTTTTTAAATAAGGCCAGGAGTGGCCTTAAGGTATCATGTATGTAAATCCTTTAAAAAATTACCAAATGTGTATTATGTATACCCCATACGGTCTCATCTTTTAACGAATTTTATAAGCAAAAATCATGAACAAACGCAAAATATCAGTTGCTGGCAGATACTTGTAACAAAACCTTGTATAGAAACGAAACTTCTGCTGTTGAGTAACAAAAGTGTAACGTAACTCTACTTAACAAAACTGCCGGAACCCTAAGCTGTCCCGAAACCTGAAATGCTACCTCTGTAACAAAACATATTTGTACAGAAACAAAACTAGGAAATGTTTCTCGTAATAGAAATTGTATAGAAACCTAAAGTAGAGCAATAATACTAGTAGCGTTTCTTGCGTCCTGTAACGAAACTGTAACAAAATCCTATGCGATTTTACTCGTGAGTTCTTGTTTTTAATTATGTATGCATATGCAATTTTTATTTAACCTCAAATTCTACACATTTTGAACTATTAGTAGATTGAAATTAATTGAAGATTAAATATTATTTTCGCTTTTTTAGATAATGAATGTGAACGTATTCAAAAACTGAAATACGTTATTGTGAGCTTGACAATATTGCCAGTTACTACACCGACTCCGAACCTTCATTTTCAACACTCAGAAGAATCAAGAATTATTTGAGAAATGCGATGGTACAGTAGTGTTTTAATGGTCTAGGTTCTTTGAATATCCATAATCGGATTGATTCGACTGAAGACAAAATCGTGAAAGAATTTTTCCAAAAGCCCCAAAAATTCAAAAACGATTAAGTATGGGATGAATGGATCTTAGAACACAATTTAAATTGTTTTAAGTTAATACACACATTTTGCAAACATGATAAGGAATTACGATATAGCACTAATAATCGATTGCATTGTTTCTCATAATGTTGGTTGAATCAGCTGATTTATAAGGTTACCGATAATGCACCAATGTTTTGAGCTTTACCGATATAATTTTACGTTCCAATGCCACAACTTTTTTAATTCTTGAATACCCCCGGGGGCACTTGTTGGTAAGAAACGTCTTCCCTCACAGTATAAAATGTGTGTCTGTGAGTATGCAGTCTTTCTCACAGTACGTTAGAAAGAACCTCATATGCGGTATTAAGGAGACTTATCCTGGGTGTAGTTTTGCTTGATAGAGTTTATTGAGACATTTGCTCGTCCGTACATATATAGCACAAGAGCTGGTGTTTGAACAGATCGCCGACGCTTTATTATTTTTAATCCCCGATATTGGCAGCCATTGTCAGGGATTGGGGTATGAAGCTGATCTCCTTCGTAATTTAGGAATGAGGAGAAGAGTGCGTAAGTAACTTAATACCTTGTGGGAGATAATCACAACTAGATATAAAAACACACGCACGCACATGGTAAATACTCGCACGCAGCACACACAATTTCCAATACGAAAGTCACATTATAATGCTGGAAGTACATAAAAAGCTCTACAGCCAGCCTTAAAGTTGCATGCAAACTGCATTCACTCTTCAAGTTCAATTAAGCCAAACGCAGTTGAAAATCCAGCAAATGATTGGCTTAATTCAGCCACCGCTGGTTCGCACTGATTACCGACTGCTACTGCCGGCGACAATGTTGACTGTGCCTGTGGTTGTTATTGTTGAAGCTTTATTTGCCTATGCGGCTATGCAGTTTTGTGGTTCAACATGCTGTGTTGCACGAATGCAGTGCGGGGCTTACAATTGGCAATGTAAGCGGTGCAGTGACTTTGAAAAGATTGAAAAGCCAAATTGACTGACTGGGTGTATAACTGGCTGGCTTGTTGCATGGCGCATTGCCATCCATTTCATTGCTAACACATTTACTACACGAATGAAGCTGGTCTGCACAGTGTTGTGTAATATTTAACAAAAACTGGTACCTACTTCACTTTGCTTTGTGAAAATCTGCATTCGAAACATTGTCATTACCTTAATCTTATTTAGTCTCACGTTCTTTAGAAGGCTTGTCTACGAGAGCCCCAATAGTTAGAAACGTGCATGGCTGAAAACAAGTACGAAACTTCAACTCTAAAAAATTCGATTGCAGAAGTTAAGGAAGCCAGCCCTAAGTTCGGTAAACCAGAACGGAAATCTCTATGCTAAAGTAAGCAGCTTTCATCTCAGAGTGTGAGGCTCTACCCCCCGACGCATGTTAACCCCCTAGCCTCTTTTTATTCTTGAAATATGGAAATAGCAAGGATTTACACCCTATTGAGACCTGCTCAACTATCAAACCAAGCACAGTCACACTAGAAGCAGTGATACTTAAGTCCATAGTGAATGCTCTCATTGCGTGACGGGTGGAGGCATATTCTTCCAACCAGGTATTACTCACCTAATCCTTTTAAAACCATTTACTCCCCCATATGAACTGAAGAAGAAACGAAAGATTCACTTCCCTCACCTCTGTCAGAAATTTGCGCCCCCTTGACTGTACTCCTAGGCATCGACAAAGAAAGTGAAGAATCGAAGCCTTTTTGTTCTAATCCTGACAGCTTCTCCAAAGGGAACTTGATAATAAACGCCATCGTGGAAGCATTGGTTCGAAAGCACAATGTACTATGATGACACCTGTAAGTAGTCTTACAGTAGATTTGTTTGGTTTGAGAAGGAAGCTAGTTTTTTTCTATCTTAACACGCTTATATGGACCTTAAAACTTCATCCCGGTTGGTTAACTCTTCTTAGCAGATTTCCCAATGGCGGTCGCACTGAGTTATCTGCCTCGTGTATGTCTACTTCGGATCCCTTCCTGGCCATCCCATCCGCTATTTCGTTTCCATCAATACCGCTGTGCTCGAGGACCCAGCAGAGAGAAATGTTGAGATGATCCAGAGCCTTTAGCGAAGTTTGGCATCTTCAAATTATATCAGACTTTATCACGTTGGACTCTAATACCCTTCAAGCAGCTTGGCTGTGAACGATGATCGGCCCTTTCTATGGCATAGATTTCCGTTGGGAAGACACTGTTCCGTTTTTGAGCCTTTCGTGTAGAGTGAAATATCTGCATCAGAGCCTAAACCCTGTTTCCATTCCTCCCTAGAGGGATACTCTACCTTCTGCGCCGTAAGGTTAATAACTGACTTGATGTAGTCCATTTCAGCTGAAAGGTGCCAATTCAGCCCCTTCGCCATGCCATCTAGTATCGTAGCGTGTCCTTAGTTAGCTGACTTCCATATGTTGAATTCCCTCAGTCGGAGAGCAACTAAGTCAAAAGAATTTAATGAAGGGGTACAGCAAGATAATGTCCTATCCCCAATTTGGTTTGAGTACTGAGCTAGATTAAAGGGATGACATTACCATACCAACTATCAAACACGGAAAGATTCCATTTCTTACCTTCCATCGCAACAAAACATTAAGTCAGTCATCGGAGCTGCTTTGGAAAGTTACAAAGAGGCGTTCTTGGTAGCATACGAAGTAATCTTCTACCCTAATCTGAGCTATGCTAATGTCGGTGGGACGAAAGATGACCAAGTTAAAAGCCTGCCTGAGCACGCTTTTAATGTTTATAATCTTTTTTTGTGGGGTTTCGGCCTTGCAAGGGAGCAGAATGCTGTTCGTTGCAATTCCTGTAATTCACGAACTCAGGTACAAATTGTTATTCCGGGTTCTTTTTGTAACCTCAAAACTCTCCCAGCTGGTTTGGGAGAGTAACTAACATGGGCTCAGGTACAAGCATCTTCGGGTACCAAGGCATCGGGAAGGATTTCTTTGACCCTCTTGCCTTCGGATCGTGGATTTGAGTTGCTTTTTACAACACTTAGGGTACATTCTGATCCGCTAATCCGCTTCACTTCTTTTTAGAACCCCTACAACGCGAAACTGACTGACTTCTGAACCTAGCACAATTCCCCGGATATTTAGATTTTTTTTTATAAAGTTTTGCTTGCAAATAGCCCACCGTTGGACGCCTTCTCACTCTCCATACTTATCCGGTATTTCCTGTAGCCAACATTTTAAGTTGACACGAAATTGGCTAACATGCAAAGTGGCCAAGGCAAGTGTGTCGGGTATGTTAATTTGGCAATTTCATTTTTTAGTTGCTCCTCTCGTTCGCGCTCTTGCATTAGACAGCTTTGTCGTCATCTATGCATTTTCTATGCCTATTGTTGTTGTCTGCATTGTTGCACTAATGCATGTTGGAGCAGCTGTTGCTGCGTGCCATATACCATATGTGGACTTGTTTGCAAAAATTCTGTATGTGCATTAGACTGGGTCGATTTATTAACCGATATCACGCCATGGATTTTTCGATAGGTTTTGGGCTCAGGAAAAAAAAGGTCCACTACGCATACCCAAAAAAATAATTTTCAAGCCTGCGAAATTTCATTTTTATGACTTTTTTCAACTTTAATTTTTTCATGACCTACTAAACAAATTTTCATTTGATTTCACAATTTTGATGTATACCCTGTCCGAAAACAGTTTTTTGAAAAAAAAAATTTATTGTCGGGTTTTGGCACTTGTTTTGGTCGAAAAATCGACTTTTCCAAAACCCGAAAATAACATTTTTTTTAAAAACTGTTATCACCAACGTTTTTAGCGGACATTTTCGGGTCGGACAGGGTATACATGAAAATTTTAAAATCAAATGAAAATTTTTTTAGTAGGTCATGAAAAAAAACTTTAAAGATCAAAGTTGAAAAAAGTCAAAGAAATGAAATTTCGCAGGCTCGAAAATAATTTTTTTGGGTATGCGTAGTGGACCTTTTTTTCCTGAGCCCAAAACCTATCGAAAAATCGATGGCGCAATATCGGTTAACTTTCGTCCATACAAGTCGACCCACCCTAATGTGTATGTTTAAGCTCTGTGTGCATTACTGTTTATAATTTTTGTTTCCCGTGATGGCATGGCTCTGGTATAGCGGGCTTGTCTGACGATAACACTAAACCGGTTTTGATTTCATAAAGAACTTATTTCAAAATTCGGAGTGGACGCTTTTCTCGCTTAACCTCATTCGATTCGAAGAAAAACCTTGAGACCTACCCTCTTACAATTTAAAAGTGTTGGCCCCTACTCCTGTATAAAAGTGTGTTGGTCTTAGGTTAGGGGATCAATGCACTATATCCTTGCAAAAAGTTACACCCCGAAGGACGTGTTCGAGGCTCGTCGAAGTGTAGATATAAACTAAAGAAACATTCGGGTCCATGGACCGAAATTACTCGGCCGTTTCCTCAGTACGCCCGTGTATGCCAATTAGCGATAAATGAAAGTGTCTGAGGAGGGAAAAGCACCCTTCCTATTTAGGATTTGCAGATAATTTATGCAATGCTTTATGGATCTAAGCACACTTAATCAGCGCTATGGCCAAACAATGTCTTCTTGTTGTTGCAGCAGGCCACTATAGTTATTTTGGTGTAAGATGCGTTAGCTTCATGGGGCACGCCATTCATATTCTCATTGAACAAACATTAACATTGGTTTTCTCAGTTGAGGTGTCTTCAATTCCCAGGAATCTTATTTTAACTCAGAACCCACTCAACGTTGACTTCGTTTAATGAGTGCCTACATGCCATTGCTACATTTTATGATTGGAAAAAGGTCAGTGAGTGGTCTGAAAATATTATAAAGGTTTAGTAGTCGTAAGGTTATTGCTATGTAGCAATTGCTAATTCGTCACTCTTTGAGATTCCTGTGCACTCCCCACGTGACGCAAATTTATTTTCCAAAAGTTCTGTAGTAGTCTGCTTAGAGTTTGATGCTGTTTTCCAATAAAGCTATCCCATCTTCATATGCGATGACTATGCTACCAGTTTTTACAATTTCACGCCACATACCCCCGACAAGATTTAAGACCGAGCTTCTCTTCCAGCAATATTGTTTCTACTGTTTTCTTCAAAATTTCCGGGACATATGTACATGCTCAATGTCGACTTCCTCCCGCTTCGACTTTAACCCGTTTCGACTCAAACATACTTTTTTATGAAGATTCACGGAACCTTGGGAAAGAGCGGATAAACTGCAAGGTTCAGTTATATGAATAATTTAGAGCATTTTCTGACCATTTTTGTTGTACACGTAAAGAGAATGAAGGCAACGTTCAATTCAACCACAAAACTTTATTTTAGTTTAATTACTTGCTATTCCTTTCTTTCGCCTTTTTTCCGTTGATTTCTCTGCTCATCCTTTTCTCTAATAAATTTTAATTTTTTTTTATTTTTTCTTCTCTCTACAGTCTTTATTTTGAATTTATTTTATTGTTTTCTCTTATGTTGTTTCCTTTCCTTTCCTTCCTTTCCTTTCTTTTAATAAATTTTGATTGATTTTTTATTATTTTTTTTATTTTATCTTACTTTAATTCTTACAAACCTACCACAAAAAAAAACAAAACTAAACTAAAACTAACTCCGGTGTTGAATACTGTTTATGAATAATTAATTATCTTGTTTTTCTAAACACTGTTTGTATCATCAATGAAGTTTACATGTTTGCTCATGTTTTACATCGCTTCTTTAAAGTATCCAACAAAGCAACACTTCGGAGAGCTGAGGCTGGGCAGCGTACCCTGCAAAAAACGGAAATATTCCGTTCCATCGTCCAAAGAATACTTCTTAAAGAGTATCAGAGTACTCCGACACTTCTTTTCATTTATATAAAAAATGTGATCCAATTTACATGGCGATGTCCGCTGATTGGATCACATAATCCATTTTGTAGTACTCCATTTCTTTGCTTCTGAGTAGTCTATGGAGCATCTACGTAAGAGTACTTTCAAAATGCTGCCAAAAGATTACTACATGGAGTATTTATTTCTTTGAAACAAGTATTAATAACATTATATTTTCACAATTATGTAAATAAAACTATATATAAACATTTAAAAATAGTTATTTCTTCTGATAAGAAAGGCACAGATATTGATACACAAAAATTTAAAGGAATATCTATAAAAAGAGTCGGTGAAAGTCTTCAATATGACTCTAAAAAGGATCCAAAAATTAAAATGGAGAAAAAAATGTGCCTAAAAAGAGTCCGAAAAGGCTTCAGAAAGCATCAATAAAAGGCTCCAAAAAAGAGTCTAAAAAGAATCCGAAATTAAAAGTCGGAGTCATTTTGGATTCTTTTTTATACCTTATTTTTGGATGTCCACGTAGAAAGATTTTTTGCTCCTTTTGGGGTCAGAAAAGAGCTAATTTCTGAAGGGTAAAGCTCCAAGAAATGTAAGTTTTTTCGCTCCGAATGGAGTCTTTTTTCCTACTTTTGGCTTGCTAGCCGATGTTTTAATGCATCGCTTTTGGACAGCCTAAGCCAGATGACAAACATGGAGAGGAGGAATCTAATATGCTTTACTAGACTCTCTCCTTACTTCAAGATATTTTTACATAACCGCCTAAGTTTTTCCAAGCCAGTTATGAGCTTTTGAAAAGCACTTTCAGACAATCTTAAACAACAAACCCCATTCCGCCTACAAATTTTTTAAATTGTGATTTTTGGTGAGTACTTACCATTAAAGATAAAATAAATATATGACTATAGCTAAGGTCCCACAATCGTGTAGGACCTTTTTGCGGGCTCCACATTTTGGAGCTGTTTGCTATATTGTTGAATCTGAAAGAAATAAAAGAAAACAAATTAATTAGTAAAAATGTATAGATATTTAGAATTACTATAGAACTGTGATATATAGGCTTAACGAAATAGCAAAAGATGCGCTATGGGTCGTAATCATAGACAGTATAGAAAAATGTGATGGCTCTTAGAATATTCGTGAGGAAAGTTCTCCTGAAGATTTATGGCCCTAGCAGCGATATTCCCAAGTGTACAGATATTTGCATAATGCTGTGGTTATTATCTAAAGGTTCGGCTGGCTAAGTCCACACCTTTTCCATATTGAAATCAGAAAACGTCAATTGTATTTCAGAATAGGTAATTGGATTCCAAATGTGTGAATTGGATTTCAGGACAATTTGATTTTAACTGAACGGCATAAAATTTAGAAATTAATTTATTCCATAGCAAATAATTTTTGAATATTCCATGGCCTTTATACATAACCAAGTATTAACATGGCAAAAACAGTTGGAAAGGTATTTTCTGAAATCCACTTGACGATTTCTGAATTCCAATTCAAACATTCTGAATTCTAATTACCTATTCTGAAATCCAATTTTAGTGTTCTGATATCCATTAAATGTTTCTTAAATCGAAATGGTAAATTCTGAAATCCAATTAGCTATTCCGAAATTCAATTAAAATTTTTGTGAAATACAATTGGAGTTTTCTGATTTCAATCTGGAAAAGGTGTAGTTAGACGCTTTTGCAAAAAAGCTCCGTTCGTTTTCCGTTCGACACACAATTTCGGCTGCAGAGCAAGGTGGATCGAAAAAACATGTGAAGAATGACTTGGTCTCCCTTGCAATGACTACCATGCGCGCAAGGCAGAGTAGCTTATGCTGCTAAGCGTCAATTAATGATGATAATAAAGCGAGCCTAGTTAAGTGGTTTACGTGGAATGTCTCTTATATGTGCAACTGTATGTATTAATAAGTATTTAAATATATATTTATGCAACATAAATTTACTTACAAGTGGTCTTGAGATAACATCATTATGTAGTTAATTTGCTAAACTGACAGAGTAAGCAGTGAATTCTCACTGACTTTAATGAGTGTATACTTAAGTGTGTTCAAGACCGCCTTTCATTACCGACCCATCCCTTAGCTACAGTTATATTTCATTGTTGTAGCATTCACCTACTAACCGACAGCTACTTAAAATGACAACATCAGCAACTACAACAACAACAACTGAAATAACTACTTACACCGTATACTTGAAATTGCAACGAATTTTAATGATCTTAACCCACTTTAAAGGCAACTGAAGTGGAATGAGAAAGAAGTTAGTTAGTGGCTCATAACAACACAAGTAGTAACTAAAAAGAGGTCGGTTGCAGTTTGGATTTATCCTGGTGTGGTGATAGTGCGACTGCAAGTTAATGTGTGCAGTATGACGAAAAACATAAAGGAAGGAAGTAAATAGAAGTGTAAGTGTGTGTGTGCGTGTTTGAAAAATGTGCATGCAACATTCACCAGGCAAATGAATACGTTAAATTTGGTATAGACTTTAAAGCGATTCATTAAAATTTTACTCAGCTGAACAAACACACAAATCCATGTGCTACCCCACTGCAGTGAAACACAAAACTAGTCAGAGAAAACACTACTTTACAACTCCACAGAATTTTCTAACTCAACGCAAACTAGTTCCAGAAAGAGAGAGATAGTACAGAAAATCTGTAAAAACAAAAATTAAAATTTTTGGACAACACTGAAGTCCGCAGAGTTGGAAAAATTGTAGTAGACTTTTGTATATGAACGCCTAACGGTAGGCAGTAATGGCATACACGAATATTTATCTGAATCTACATATAGTTATGTATGTCAAAGTCTATGTCCACCTGTTCGTCCGTGTGTACACAATAACTTTAGAAATTTGTTAAATATCTTATTGAAATTTAGTATGGCACTCATCTCACATATAGCTATTTAAAGTGGGTGAAATTGGATGACAGCTACACCTATCGAATCGAGTATTTTTAAAAAAATATAAAGTAGTTATTCGGTGCATAATACACCTATAATTAACACATTTGGAGTGTAGATTGATAATGTAAATTCTTGAAAATAGGCGTGGCCCCCCCACTTTAAATTACATACTTTTTACTAGAGATCGCCCAGTGGTTGAAATTCAAATACAAAATTTTATTTTATTTCAATTATTTGCGGTTCCTTTCGTTCGCCTTCTTTCCCTTCCTTTCTCTGATGTTCATATCCTTTATTATGTATTTGATTTTCTTTGCTTCCTCTTCTTTTTAAATTATATATTTTTAAATTATTTCATTGTATTCTACTCTATTGCTGATCCTTTCCTTCACTTTCATTTCGGTACTTTTCTTTAATGCTGCTTCCCTTTCCTTTTCATTTCTTTCCTTTCCGTTCCTTGCTGTTTTGAATAATTTTTTTAATTTTTTCCCTTTCCATTTCTGTACCTTAATTTCATCTGGTCCTTTCCTCAATTCTCATTTCATTCACTTTCCTTTCGGATAATTTGTTATGCTCTTTTTTGGGTTTCTTTTCATTTCCTTACCATTTAATAATAAAGTTTCTCTTTTACCCCCCAATTCTGTGTTCTTGCTAAATTGTCAATCTAGATAAATAATCAAGAAAAAAATACATATTTGTATCATGTTTTTTGAATTTTACATATAAAAATAAGATAGAGCAATTTAAAGTTTATAAATTTGCTAATTTTCCTATAGCTGAAAAACCACTTAATTAACGTAGGTATGATGCAGTAGAACACATACCTCTTACGATAAGTCTAATTTAAATTGCTCTATCTTAGCGAAAAAAAGATATTTGAGCAAACTCAACGCCATTCGTAAGAGAAAGACTTCTTCATTACGATGCTATGTGTGCTTTTAAAAAAAAAAAAAATCTGTCGCTTATATATAACCTCAAAAATAGGCAAAACGGTGTTTTTGCACATTTAGGTTAGGATATCTCAAAATCCTGACGTGATAGAGCAATTCTGCGTGCAGATTTGAATTCAGCGCATCGAAAACCTTTAGGAAAGTATGGTCTGGTTTATGGTCAAAAAAATCAATCGGTCTCATTTTGTCGGCCTGTGTTATTTATCTAGATTGACAATTTGTCAAGAACGCCGAATCGGTGGGTTAGTTTATGTTATTTTATTTTATTTCCCAATAATCCAACCACAAATATTACAAAACAAATTACAGGGTGGCGCCAAAGGAAACCTCCTATCAGAAAATGCTATTAATTTTGCGATTGGCCCCTAAAGTCAGTTCTGTTTTGACATTTGTGTAGTAAACACATGCGAAATACACGTTAATAAACAATGTTACGCTACACTGCTCCAGAACGCGGAATATTGCTGACTATTTATTTGACCAATAATCGGTCGGGGCCAAACGGTTACTGTGAATGGTGAGCGCTACAGAGCAATGATCAACGAGTTCTTTTTGCCGCAACTTGATGCTTTGGGATTGGAAAACATGTGGTTCCAACAAGACGGTGCAACAGCACACACTGCACGTGCCACAACCGATATGCTGAACATCGGAAGCTTACTTTTGCGCCACCTTGTATTACAAAACAAATTATAACTGCTGCGTTGAGTACTCTTAGCTCAAATAATTTCAACAAGAATAATCAGTTATTTTGTTTGTGTAAACACTGTATCAGCAAAGAAGTTCACCTTACGCTCATGTTCTGTATTGCTAGCTTAGTATATCAAACAAAACAAATTCTTTGTGCTCTCAGTAAAAGCCAATGAAGCTATACCAATCTATCAATAACACCCAGCTAACCAAAAGTAGGAAAAAATTCTCCATTCGGAGCCATAAATATAGCCCATTTATACTGCGTGTAATTCGAATTATATTGGTTTTGAATGCGTTTGTTCCTTTGTTATGAAGTCTTAATCAAACATGTTTGACGCGTTCGAATAAAATTTTCAAAAATTCATCGCATTTGCTGTGTAAGTTGGTTTGAATGCGTGATTTTGTGCATGCGATTTTCTATGAAAATCACGCATTTCATTCAGTGTAAATTTTGTAATAACAAGTAAGGAAGTCGAACTTTAAATACCCAGCTGTGTAAAAGCGGTCGTAGTAAATTTGTAAATTATTGTGGAGTTATGTATGACCTGTAGGAGGTTTTAAACTTATGATTTTTTCGAATTGCTTGACATGGGTACACAAACAGAACTCATATGAAAATGGCAATATCTATTATACAAGGAAAACTCCGAACTCGCTTTATATCCGGAGAAAATATGCTGTAAAATAGTTTGTCTCCTTGCCACCCTACTGCAATTCCTCTAACCACATCTTTAGCAAGTGCCAAAAAAGATGCGGTACGAATTTGGCTAAAACAGACTTGCTCACTGACAATATTGATAATTTCTGTCTGTTCATTTCGTCACGGAAAAAAAAGCATAATCATTTCCCTGAAGTATTCACTTCTTGCCATATCAGGACTAAATCTTCTCGAGCGAATGTGAAAATGAGAACTATCGTCTTCGATATCTTCTTCATTAGCGACGCTGTCTTCTGCTCCTCTAACTGATTTTTGGAAATAGTATAAAGCAGCAAAATCAGCTAGCGATAGATAATTTCTCCGCATTGGTATCTTGAATTATGGCAAAGAGCCTCTGTCCCTCGCCTGGCGCAATTACTAGCCGATTAATGTCCAAATTTTCTATTGGCATATTATCGAGAAGAGTTTCCTGACAACCTGGATTTAAGAACTTTGGCCCTGATACCCCAAAGGGCGAATTGTCATGAACGGTAATCTAGGCTTTATAAGGCGTTCTTCTAACGGTGTCAGATCTTTAAGGCAATCTGGAACTTCTGGAAAATCTAACCTGTTAGCCAGAAACATTTTTGGAAGAAGGTTTTTAGAAACTGCTTTTCTGCAGGTTGTGCAAAAGAAATAGTTTCCACCCTCTGATGGAAACTTTTGTTTTAAATAAAAGGCGGATTCAACATTTGGATGGATTTGGGAAGCAACATCGAAGTTTAAGGCTCTTACTTGGTGAGAAAACCATAGTCTGCCACAACAAATGCAAACTACTGTTTGCCCGTTTTTAATACATTCGAAATAAGCACTTCTAAAGTTCCTCAAAACTTCCCTATTTTTCGGGATTTCACAATCTAAGATGGTATATTCCCTCGTTATACGAATTCTTTTCGCCTGCCTTTCATTTTCGGACTGCCTGTTGCTTAAAACCGTTCTATGGCGGCTAACTCTTTGATGGACTTGACGCCTAAGGTCATAGTTCTCTTCCCTTCTCCTTCTAAGCAGCTCTCTTTGGGCTATTGTGTTGATATTTTGTTCACTACAATGAACATCTGGGGCTTGGCGCCTAGTTCTGCGTTGAGAAGTGTTAATATTTTGTTCAACGAAGCGAACTTGAGGGTTTTCACGTCGTAATCTATGCTCGCTAGTATTACGATTTTGCTGAGCGGAGCGAAGGTCTTGGTTTTCGCGGCGAATCCTATGATGAGAGGTATTAATAATTAGCTCAGCGGATCTAACATGAGGGCTTTCACGGCGTAAGCTATGGTCGAGAGTATTTCGATTTTGCTCTACCGAGCGAACTTCGGGTTTTTGCGGCGTTAACTATGTTGGCGGGTATTGCGAGATTGCTCAGTAAGCCTATAGTCAGTACTACGTACAACGCGCATAGTGTCCTATTTGCAACACGCCTTAAAGTATTAGGCCCGGTTTCACCAACTCGACTTAACTTAGTTAAGCAGCGATTTTCACTTTTTCAGTTTCACCACCTAACTTAGCTAAGTCACAACTTAGTCAACTTGCCAGCTGACTTATTCTCGACTAAGCAGTGTTGCTGTGGTTCAAAACCTAAATATCAGTAATGTTGCTAATTTGTTTTGTGCAACGCCCCAGTCGGAAACTTCACCATGCTTGACTTTAACAGGGTAAGCGTAGATGCATGTGAACGCTTGTTTTCTAGCATGCAACCATTACGAAACTATCGTTTTCAATTAAGCGCTAATTTTAGTACCTTCCAACTTAAGAGAAATGGGTGTAAGATCAATACGCTCCTTCTTGTATGGCCATACATGCTCTTTTCGTACTGGGGTATTGGGATGCGCAGAGTTGTCTGGTATGAAAATATACTACTATGCATAAAAAAGCTGATCGGGTTGTTGTGTTCAAAGTTATTTAAGTCGCTCAGTTGGTGAAACCCAAAATTAAGTTAGTCTCGAATCTGTGCTAACTTAAGTCACGACTTAGTTTTAGTCTTAGTCGCGTTGGTGAAACCGGCCCTTAGTCTTTCTACTTAATCTAGGCATGATTTTAAAAAAATGCTAGAAAGGTTTAAATAAAAAATTACTTGAACAAGTGGTTAAATTAAACAAATAATAATAAAGAAAATAAGTAAATTTAGTACAGCTCGGTATAATAAGTAATGCCCTGAATTATCATTCACTGCTTTGCTACCTTATTTTTTGTTTGATCACCAGCGATGTTTTTCCTCTGCTTTCCAAAAACTAATAAACACTTTCAACAATTTATTTTTTTAATTTTCTAAGTTTTTTTTCTTCACAGCACTTTAAAACTTTTGAGTGTCTTTATAACTTATGTTTTGAAAAAAAAAACACTTAAGATTTTAAAAAACAACCACCATTCAATCCTGTAACTACTAATACAAGGTGGCGCAAAAGTAATCCTCCTAACAGAAAATGCTATAAATTTTGCGATTGGCCCCTAAAGTCAGTTCTGTTTTGACATTTGTGTAGTAAACACATGCGAAATACACGTTAATAAACAATGTTACGCTACACTGCTCCAGAACGCGGAATATTGCTGACTATTTATTTGACCAATAATCGGTCGGGGCCAAACGGTTACTGTGAATGGTGAGCGCTACAGAGCAATGATCAACGAGTTCTTTTTGCCGCAACTTGATGAATTGGGATTGGAAAACATGTGGTTCCAACAAGACGGTGCAACAGCACACACTGCACGTGCCACTACCGATATGCTGAACATCGGAAGCTTACTTTTGCGCCACCTTGTATATCGGGTATCTTATGTGTACATAGATACAAAAAATATACCTTTACCTAAATATGTTTGTATATATGTATTTAGGTAAATGTATGAGTGCTTGTTAATACACAAAACGACCGCTTTCATAAACAAAGAAGGACACTTCCTTTTATAAAGTTCATTTCGAAAAATTACAATGTTTCGGCTTCCTACAACATGATGATGATATACATTTTCGTTTACCCTTCACCGCTACAGTATTTACTTATGAAACGATTTCAATTTCTCCGTCTGGACTCAATGAGCAATTTTTTTCCTTTACCCAAAATGAATACAAAATTCGTTTCGTTCTTTCTAGACTACGCGGCAGCATTTACAAATGCAAATATTGGCTATTATAAGTAAATGGTGAAGAAAGGCTACCTTGTTTGAAGTAGAACTGAATCAAAGAGCATTATCTGCGATTAAAAAAATTTGTACTTTTTCAATTGTTTAGACATATTTTCATGAACATTCTTATATGTTTTAAGTGTTTTACTACGTATGACATAAAGAGCCTCCTTGAGTAGTTGCCCTGCTAGACATGACTGAGCATACTGATCAGCTTTTGAATATTGCCTTTAAGAACATGATGGTAAATCGTGATGTAAATAGTAGCCATGCCAGTCAGTTGATTAATCAATTGACTGGCAGGTGTCTAGCAGGGTGTATTATGAAATTTTCGCAGTAGATTCTCATTTTCTACATGTAATTTTGAAAAAGTGTTCGCTGCCACGCTCCCATTCTAGATATAATTACAATCTTATGAATAATAATACCCTGTGTACTAAAAATGAATGTGTCGTATATAGACGCCCAAAGTAATCCACCGATTTCGACGAAATTTCCAAAGTAGATTTTCGGGTTTACTGGCTACATTATACGAAATATAATATAATTTTGGAAAAGTGGGCGGTGTCACGCCTCTATGCACATACAATTTTAATCTTTTACAGGCGTCAAAAGTACTCAACCCATCTTTATGATATTTTCACAGTATACTCTCGGGTTCACGGGTTACAGCATGGGCTATACATAATTTTGTAATTCTGTCTTACACCGTTCTGAAGTTATTAACAGTCGGATTTGAAATTTGCTTGGCTCATAAGTGTGCCTTTTCCAAAAAATTTGATAAAATCGTCAGTGGGACAACCAAATTGATAAATCTAGCAAAATTTCATCATTGTAGCTGCTTTTGTTATTGAATTAACCCAATTTTTCCAAATTTTCGATATCGAAAAAAGGGATGTGGTTATGGTTCGATTTCGCCCATTTTTACCCAAGTTATCGTGTCCACGGACGGACGGACAGACATGTCTTATTGAATTTCTCTGTTCATTCTAAGAACTTTAATATTTGGAACTCCATATCTATCTCTATTATTTCGTACCGTTACAAACCGCCGTTATATAACCAAAACTATAACACCCTGTGTACTAGTAGTAAAAATAATCCAAAACAAATCATGAAGTCTAAGTTCGGGTGGAACCGAACATTATATACCTAAGTAGTAGTGATCAACTGGTTTCGGAAATACAATAATTACAATCGGACTACGTCTGTTCTAGTAAAATATAAAAAAATTATTTGCAAAACAGGGTTTGAACTTCATACCAGTTATGAAGTAGTCTACAACTAGTTGGTTTGACTGCAGGGGTACTGCAGTTGTTGAGCGAAATAATTTTGTTAAATAGCTTCTTGTTGCCAACAGCAAATAAATTTGTATACATAAATTCCAAAAGCACATCTTAATAAGCATAACAATAATATTATATGCAATTTCGTAGTAAAGCTTAATAACGTCACTATAATCATGCAACAAACACATACATACATAGATAAATGTAAATACATACAGTGGTATCCAATGTTATAGATCGGTTCTTCATTTCGCAATTACTCTGTGAAATTTCTTCATTGAGAAGGTTAATGGAACTTTGATCTCAATACTCTCCACTGGTATCCTTCAGCTTGAGGCAAGTGAGGCAGTCCTGCGAGCCACTGACCATTAAGGGTTACAAAGTAAATGAAATACATATACCCAATATGGGTACTCGAATATTTTACACCCATGTACCGCCGTCCCCTTATTATAGGGAGGCGCTTCTAGCAAAAGACTCTGCATTTAATGTCGGAGCGCAGTTGAACCTTTTACATCGACAATACAGATAAACAAAATAAATTTTCACTTCTGCGACATGAGACCATCCTTTTATACGCCTTTTGTGTTGAAAGATGATAATCCTAATCTATAATTCTACATTTTGTGCTTGCAAGTCATACTAAGTGATTATTTCCTACTCGACAGGCAGTCTAAAATCAATAAAAACTAGCTTTGGATGCAAGCAAATATACCCAAAAATCTCGAATTAGCTTAGAACTTCATTCGTTTATTGCTGCCTCTCCTCCTTGACTATTTCCGTTGTTGTGTATCAAAGCACCCCGAAAAGCGATAGCGAAAGAATACTGAAAACACCATGCAAAGCCAAGTCATCCTACTTTTGTTTTGTTTATATTCCTTCGATAGGTACGGCTGTAGCTTCTTTGTTCACTCCCATAACTTGCCCCGTGCAGCCAAACATTTGGGCCTTAATTCACTTTACTATACCCAGATCTTAGTAGAGTCATTAGTCATGAGTCTGCTGTCAGTGCAGGCGCAGATATATTAAAGAACCTCGCTTTTTGTAGATCCCTGCCAAACGCTTGTCTACGGGACTGAATGACAGTACTCGGCTACATACCCGAGTTGAAAATAATTTAGGAAAATCTTGACTTAACCTGGCTAGAATTTCCCTACAACAAACCACTCTGGAGCAATTTATCGTATATTCTGCAAGGGGCCTGCCTATTCTTTAAAGGCCCTGCCTAGTTTTTCTAGCTTGCGCCTGCTTAGTCTATCCAATCCAAGGCTTGCATAGTTTTTCCTCGATTATTAAATTTATTTGCATTTAATTCAAGTTGTTCAAGAGAAGACTACTGTGATGTGGAGGTGCCTGGGTTCGATGCTGCCTCATAATATTTGTATACCTATTAGTGCTATGCACACAAGATATATTAACTTTAGTCGCATAACGGTGGTATGTAATGGCATAAATGAATCGAAATAGATATTGACTTATGTATATCAAAATGTTCAGGAGGATAAAAGAAATTGATTAAGCCATGTCCGTCCGTCCGTCCGCCTGTGAACACGATAGCTTGGGTACATTTTGAGATATCTTAATGAAATTTGGTATGCAGGTTCTTTGGCATTCATCTCCGAGCGCTATTTAAAATTGGCGAAATCGGATGATAGCCACGCCCACTTTTTATATATAGAATTTTTTCGAAAATACAAAAAAAGTTGATTATTCAGTACATAATACACTTATAAGGATATAATTTGGTGTGCACATTAATGATAAGACAGAAAATAAATTTTTTAAGAAATTTTTGAAAATGGGAGTGGCACCGCCTACTTCTGCTTAAGTCAAATTTAGAAATAATATTAATCATAAATCAAAAACCGTTCACGATATCGAAACGAAATTTAGGACACATATTTATATTAATGCAGGGTATGTTCTGCAAAAAAAATGGGGGAAACCGGTTAAGAACCACGCCCACTTTTATACGAAATATTTTGAAATGGATCATAGATATATTTAACAGGCAATAACTTTGCGTAGAAAAGCTTTATATCATTTCTATTTCACTTTCAAAGTGTCCGCGGCGGAAGAAAGTCGAAAAATATAAATTTTTGAAAATGGGCGTGGTCACGCCCCTTTTATAATGGATTATTTCAAAAACTTTGTATGCCATAACTCCGACAAAAATTGATTTATCGAAACCATATTTTCTGAAAATGTTTAATATATGGGGAAATGTTTGTTGTAAAAATGGGCTAAATCGGTCAACGGCCACGCCAAGTTTTTTAACATAGTTCTGAAAAATTTGTTTGTAAAATATAAAACGCGATATTTTTATAATCATTCAAGCTATATCAATAAAATCGTGCACACATAATAAGCTTTTTAAGCAAAACTCGATCGAAAAAAAAATGTTGATTGCTTTTTTATACAAACAATTTTTGTTGATTTACGGCCTGTACATTTTCAAGTATTCATGAAACGAGTTCAAGGCCAAGAATAACAACTTTTCACGTTTTGAATTTTTATGAAAATTATTATTGTTTTTTGATTTTTTAATAATCATTTTTTAATTAATTATTAAGAGTTTTTTGATTGAATAGAGTAGGATTGAGGATTTTTCGGAAGTAGGCGTGGCGCCGCCCACTTTTCAGCATAAACATTCTGCTATTTTCAAAGGCGACTGCTTGTAGCTTGATCAATCAAAATTGGACTCAATAGTACTTAGTATACTCCTGCCAAAAATTAAGCAAATCGGATACGAAGTTATATACTTTTTTTGATTTTCATACCTTTCATGAACATGAAATGTTTGTAAGTATGAGAAGAAGAAGAGATGGGCCCATCAATAAGTAAACTGAAATAATAAGGACGATGGGCTGTGTCGATTTAGCAATGTCCGTCTCTCCATCCGTCTGTCTGTCTGTCCGTCTTTCTATTTGAACTCAAATTTTTCAAACATAAAATGTGCATGGGTTGGTATTTTGAAAAAATGTGGTTAGCAGTTGTTGGTAGGGAAGCTATTTATATATAAATAAATTATTGACGGCAGCCGTGGTGTGACGGTAGTTTTGACGGCCTACCATACCGAAGGTCCAAGGTTCGAGTCCTGGGACTGGTAACATCAAAGGTGAGTTGAAAAAGTTTTTCAAAACGGAGTCGCCCCTCGGCAGTGGTTTGGCAAACTCTCCAAATTTCTTTCTGCTATGGAAGGGTTCTCAGCAAAAATTCATCTCCTTGGTAGATGTCGTTTGAAGTCGGCAAAAATCGGCAATTAAAAAGCTAGGAACGTAAAGTTTTGCAGGTTTAGTACTTATTATGTATGTAATGTGTGTAGTGAAAATCAGCCAGATCGGACCTACATAACATATAGCTCCCATACAATCGATTGTTCCGATAAATGCGGTTTGGGCTATGTATCTTTAAATTTGCAGAGTTTTTACTAATTGTGAGTAAGGATCGGATACTTAACACCGTGATGCGTATTCATGAAAGGTATAAAGTCTTCGGCACAGAATAAAGAACCTCAAAACTCATAACAGAAGTGTTTTTATTGAAAGCAATCAGCTGCCTTTATAATATGAACTGAAAAGTATTAAAATAGACCTACGTTAATTGGTATGCCATAATAGATCACAACTAGGTATATAATGTTCGGTTCCACCCGAACTTAGACTTTCTTACTTGTTTTCATTGGAAATGCTCTTTACTCCTTAGCTCAGCCAAATAGTGTGTTACATCGCCAAAACTCCCCGATTCTATTAGTTGGCACAATACTGTATGCAAATGTATGTAAGCACTCAAGGCAAGGGTCTCGGTCGCTCTTATTGCCCCTATGAGTGCTTAGGTAGCAATCTTGTTCGTATTCTGGGTACATAAATAAGTGTCGCTTTTGGCATTCGCATTAGCTTTACATTTTGACTCCGTGGAACTTTATATGGTTGCGGTGCGTCGCTCACATTTCATAGTAGCTTTGTCGCTTGCCACATGCCATATGGCAACTAGTAGGTGCAGCAATTGTTGGCAGTATGCTTGCATGTTTGTCACAGATATGATTATATATATATTTATAACAAATTTGTAGGTATGCAGTAAAACCAATAAACTACCTCAAAACTAGTACGAGTATTAACACACACCCCAAGTAGTCAGACAACTGTCTTTGTTCCGCATAATCGGCTGGTAGTTTTGGTACAAGGTGATGCCCTACGAGATGTCAATTGTCAAATTTGGGACAGAAATATACCAGTCGCAAACTAGTTCAAAAACTGCAAAAGTGCCAGGACCACATGAACAAAACAAATTTGAAATTCAGGTTTTCCAGAAATATTCTTGTGAATATGTCAGCTAAGCAGACGAGCCCCAAAGGTGATCCTTAAGGGCTCCCTGCGCCTTGTCCGATGGAGACAAGTGTATTTTTATGTACGAAAAAAGTGCTTCATTTGGACTTCTTCAAACACTCCCCCCGATAATGTGGGAGGACTCCGTATGGGCTCCTCTATTCATTAAAAACTTTTAAGAAAGAACTCCTAAATTAGTACGAAGATAATTGAAAAAAGGAGTCCTTTGACATTGTACTCGTATTATTTATTTTTAATAAATTTAAATAACAAATAATTTTTGTGTCAACAATCCCACCTGCCGGGTATGCATTCTTGTTGTCCTATACCTGTAGTCTTTGATTTAGATGGGGTTCAGCTTGTTTTTACAACCAATAAACATCAGCAAAAAAAAATAAAAATTTAAAAATAAAGTAACGCAAATAAAGGATCCCTTTTCGCTGCTGAGTCGGAGCACTTCTTGAAGGAATCATTTGGCGGTTGGGATGTTCCTATTTGAGACATACAGTCTACGACAAAACTAAAGCACGAAATCAAGGAAGGTCTTGTTTTTCTTTAAATGTGTTGTAAAAACCGTAAAATCGTTATACACCTGAGCCACCGATATATTTCGAAACATTTCAAACAACGGTTTCCTTATTTTATTTAGACGTTAAACGAGGTTGGATGATATGTAGAAGTCTAAAAGATTAGAAGGAATTAATTATTTTGGTACTTATAGTGAGTAGACTAAAAATATTTCTTCTTGTTTCCATAAGAAGTTTTATGAAAGAATTTGTGATATCCACCCCATGTAGGACCATTTAAAGACCTGATCTTTAATTCGGATGAAGAGAAATAAGAGTTTTCAAGATTCCACCTAAATTGGTAGTACAATACGACCAGAAATCGTATTTTCTGTCAAATAAAAGTTTTATGAAAAGTTCGGAAGCTCTAAAGCTTGCCTAAAGAACAACGCTTACTCACTTTGACTATACTTTTTGATCGGTGTAATACGGTTGAGGCAGTGTAGGGGTTTGTAGACGTTTCTCTGGTCATGGCGTGGGTCCAATTCATACGACTGAGCTGGTATTGGATCGTTTCATGTAAAAAGATATTCATAAAATCTTCATTCTATTTCTTGAGGGGGAAGAAATGCCATTAAGGTGGATCTTTCATGAAGACATTCTGCCGAAACATATAGCGATTCGTCTCAAAAATAGCTTAGGACTAATAATGTTATCATATTGTCGTGGCCCGTGCTATTTAACCGAACAGAGAATCTATCGAAAATAATGGATTCTAAAAATCCGGAGGAAAATTGCATTAACAAAGACATTGCATTAGATAAGTGTAGCAGGCATGGATTATTATTTCCTAAGATGTTTTACTTAAATAATATACTCAATACCAACACGGTAGTCAAGGATATGCCACGAAATAATAAAAAAACAAGTAAGGAAAGAGCTGTCTTCGACTGTGCCAAAGACTTTATACCTTTCATATCGATTGTATGGGAGCTATGCGTTGTATTGCTCCGATCTTGCTGATTCCGACGAATATTAATCTAATGCAAAATGGCGGCTCCATACCACATTTCATCAAGATATCTCAAGAACGGAGGGACTAGTTTGCGTACAAACAGACAGACGGACATGGCTAAATCGACTCAGCTCATCGCCCTGATTATTTCCATACACTTGTTGGTGGGTCTATCTCTTCCTCTTCTCATACTTACAAACATCGGAACAAAATTATAATACCATTTCTTGTTCATGAAAGGTATAAAAACTGGCTTTGCCCCATAGACACTTTTTGAGCTCATCGGATTCTTTATACAAAATTTTTTGGATGACCTTGTAAACTACTTTTATTTATTCAAATATATAATACCTAATATGTATTCTTCCTGAATAGAAAAATACTAAACATTATAGAACTTGCACTTACGATTTTTTTGAGTAAAATGTTTTAAAAGGAATTTCAGTGCTTTAGTTTTGTCCCACACTGTACAGGACTACTACCCAAAACCTTAATTTGCAAGAATTTTCTATCACGGGTACTTTGAGCACTGTAAAATTTAAATTTGTTAATACAGCTTAGGTATTTTTTGGACTAGTTTGCGAAAAAGTAGAAAACACTAGTTGAAAACATATATTATTTCTCGCTAGATTGGTGTTTGACTGCAGGGCTGCCATTATTATTGTTGTTGTGAGTGCTGTGAAATGGCAACAATTGCTAGCTTGTTGTAGCATAATTTATTGTTGCCAACAATGGTGATCGCTGTTGCGGCTGCCAGGCGATATCCAGTTACCCACGCAACGTAGACACACTCGCACACACCCACACGCTAATGTGTGTGCACCCGTTCTGCTCTGTTATGCATCGGTCTGTACTCCCAGCAAACGCCTCGTGGCAACAATTGCTATTTGACTCTTTAATGTGTGTTGTTGTTGTTGTCCAATGTGCAACGGGCGGTATATTGTTGCTGATTGATTAAAGTTGATACGGTTTGTTGTGCATAGAGTTCCACCGCATCACACCGCGTCACACCAACATTTGCAACATTGCCAACAAAATGCCACCGCAGTGGTTTCAGTGTTAGTTGGCAGACGGTCCAAATGTTTGGCATTTCAACTGTATAGCAAATGTTTTATTGTAGGCGTTATTTGTTGTCGATACATACATACATA
Source organism: Merzomyia westermanni (assembly GCA_949987695.1). NCBI lineage: Eukaryota > Metazoa > Arthropoda > Insecta > Diptera > Tephritidae > Merzomyia > Merzomyia westermanni. The sequence goes on from OX465290.1 coordinate 72,183,342, forward strand.
TTTACTCTAGCACATACTATGCTAGTTGCTATTGTTGCTGGTGTTGGCAAAAGTGGCTTACTCCATTGGGGCTCGTCTATTGTTAATGCAGCGTGATTGTTGGCATTTAATTAAGTAATCAAGGTTACACGCAGTGTGGCGGCTGTTGGCGTCGTTTGGTGGGAGAAAGTGGGGTGACAGGTGCCGTAAGTAAATGGCTCAGTCGGCGCAGTGGCGCTGAATTGATGAGCACAATTAAAATGCTGTCAGCTGCTTAAATTTGTAAATAAATTCAATTTAACGTGAGTGTGTAGGCGGGCGCAAGGGATTGGCTTTATGATCAGTAGTGAGTTGGACTCAGATTTAGTTGAATTTGTTACTAATTGGTGGGTTTGAGTATTCACAAAGGAACATATGTGTTATCGCCATCCTTCCCATTCCAGAGTCCAAAATATCGGTTGTATAAATTATTTTTTAATAACAAAATTAAACTTTAATTATTCTCAATCTGGCACCAATCGCACGTGTTGGCAGCAAGCAGAAATGAAAATTAGTTGGTGCAAGCAGACCCGTCATACGATGTCCTGCCCTCAAAAATTACTTTCCCTTTCCATCTTTCTTTCTCTATCAATTGACGGTCAATATTAATCTTTCTCTGCTTCTTCTTCTTAGCATACTTCTTCCTCTACCCCTTGCTCTTCTCTCTACCCCTTCCCTTCCCCTTTTCGTATCCCTTATTCCATATAATTAATTTGCTTTTCTTAGACAGCAAAGTGCCGTTTGTTGGTGCACACTAAGCACACACGACTGAGTGCCAAACGGCTTACCAATGTATATAATTATTGATAAACTAGCAGAGTACCCTAATGTCGCTCGGTTTGTGAATATTTCATACATTCCTGTTACCCTTAGTCATGAAAGAAACGTCAAATTTTCAATTTGGTATCTTGCGATTGATTTTTAACTTGCTTCCTTTTGACCTAGTTATTTGAAACTTAGCACAACGTTCAGGACACTATTACAATAATAGTTCTTAGAAATCAAAATTGCGCTACACGGCGAACAATTTGAGTCTAAATTTAAAAATTTTCTTGGGTACATACATATATGTCCAAACTAAATTTGGTTTAGCTTTTAAATTGTGCCAGTTTTAGAGAAAATAGGAGTGAAGAAAAGAGTTTCAATTTTAAGCCAGAAATGTCTTAACAATTAAAATAACATAAAAAACATTTGTATCAATTGGCAGGATTCGAACCAACTGTTTCCCCCTCAGAGTCGTATGCTCTACCCACTGAGCTACGCAGCACACAAAGTTGTTGAGAGAAAAATTCAATGACATGAAAAGGCTTTCAGAAATAAATGAAAAGAAATTTAAAAAATTGTAGACGTTTTTTTCAGTATAGTTTTAAATCTAAGCCGCAAGAAATTGAAAATTGGTGCAGGTAATTGAAAGGTATTCATGAAAATTTAATACAAAAAAGTTTAAAAAATGTATCAAGCCAACGAATGTTTTAAAATTTGGGCTGAAATTTTTAGCCGTGTAGGTAGCTCTGATCGCGATAACTAAAAATTTGCTGAAAAGCTTTGAAAAACAGGGAGAATCTTGCGATCGATTTTTGAGTAACTTCCCGGTAAACTAGAGACTTGAAATTGGACACATGCTTTCGAACCCAGTGACAATGGAATACTTTTTAAAAAACCTTCGCTAGGTGGCGCATGGATCAAGATATTTTGAAAAATCGTGGCTAAATTTTTATCTGATTTCTTGATTACCTAGGGGCTTGATGGTATAGTAGATAGTATAGGACACGATCACAATATAATTTGTAGAAATCAAAATTCCAATAGGTGGAGCGTTGATCTAGATAACTGGAAATCGCTGGAAAACGGAATCTTGCTATTGGTTCTTGAGTAATTTCTTGGCGAACTAGAGACTTGAAGTCAGAACATAATGACAGTGAAAACGGGGAGGAATCTTGCTACCGATTTTTGAGTAACTTCCCTGTGATCTAAAGACTTTAAACTTGACATATGTCCACCCATATTACAGAACATGTCCACTAATAACTGTTATTAGAACAGTATTGGGCCAATTGGCTGCTGTGTTACTAGTCCACACTATTTTGCGAAAATTCGAATCTTTGGAATGCGAAGTATGTACACATGCACCCAAAACTAAAATAATCACAATTGCCATTGCTTTTTTGCAGGTAGCACTAAAAATAGTACATAAAAATATGCACAGCTAAAAACTTGAACTTAACTTTTAAAGCGTTCGTTGGTTTAAGCAATTTTTTTAAACTTTTTTGTTATAAATTCCAAACCTTTCAATTACCTAAGGAGTGCGTTTGAAAAAAATGTCACCTTTATTTTATTCAACAAGTTTTTTCTTAATTATTTGATTTGAATATTTTTTTCGTAGTATGATTAGAAACAAATGTCGGAAAAATACTGTTTCAAAATATTTTCGCTAAATGCTCTAGTTCATATAAAAATGGCAAGCGAATTGGGAGTACGAAAACTATTGTTAAAAGTTTTCAAGACCACCCTCAGTGGACTTTCAAAAAAAATGCTCGAGAACTTAAAGTAAGCCCGAAAACTGTTTCGAGGGTGTTAAAAACCTTCAAGGACCTTCAATGGCATCAGTGACCAAAACATGGAAAAAATCTTCACCGTTTTTCAGAAGAACCCCAATGACGGTGGGATGTTGCGAGTTTTTTGTCCGTAAAGCAAAAAAGGAAGCTGGTTTCAAAACGCTCAAGGTTAAAAAGCGCCAGGAGTTTTACACAGCAGACTCGCGCGGGAATGTGAACGAAAAGTTTAAGTCAAAAAGGGAGTCAAAATTGCCTCGTAAATTCCTGGTTTGACGAGCAATCTGCAGCTGTGGAGAAAGGAGCAGTGCTTTTGTAAGTACGGGAACAATAAACTCCCAAATATACATTAAAGAATAGTTAGAAAAAAGATTAAAGCCTTTTCTAAGACGACATAAGGTTTCCACTTTTTTTTTTGCCTGACCTAGCTTCTTGTTATTATGGCAAATTGGCTTTGGAATGGTATTCTAAAAATAATGTGCTTTTGGTGCCTCGAAAAGCAAATCCGCCCAACTGTTCAGAACTCACGCCAATTGAAAGATACTGGGCATTGGTCAAAAAAGAAACTAAAGCAACAAAAAAAGTAGCAAGGAATGCCAAATACTTTCGGGAAAAGTGGAGTTCAGCAGCTCGAAAAGGGTCAAATACTACTATAAAATTATTAATGGAACGATTTTTAGAACAATAGTAGTGACAAAGTTGTTGATATATAATAAAACATGTAATTAAAAGGACAAATAACAGCTAGTTTTATTTTCAAAATCGGATTACTAGTTTACGATATTTGTCATAATTAGTAAATGACAATTTTTTCAAACGCACTCCTTACACCAATTTTCAATTTCTTGCGGTTTATATTTAAAACTGAACTGAAAAAACGTCTAACATTAAAACATTTTTTTTTTTTCATTTATTTCTGAAGGTTTTTTCATAACAATTTTGTATGTGTGTTGTGTAGAGCAGACAACTCTGGTGTGGGGAGCGTCGGTTCGAATCCTGCCAACTGATACAAATGTTTTTTGTTTTTTAATTGTTAAGACACTTCTGGTTTAAAATTTAAACTCTTTTCTTCATGCACAATTTAAATTCGAAACCAAATTTGGTTTGGACATATGTATATGTAGCCCAAAAAAGTTTAAAATTTAGGTTCAAATTTTTAGGCGTGTACTTTTATGTTTATGTCGCCAAAAATCAGCAAACAAAGACATTATATCTGTGAGTTACCAATTGTAAACGATTTTTGAGATTTGAAAATATAAACGTGGAGTGCACGTTTCCAAACTGAGGCAATCAGTTTTTAGTTCGGCAATTGACAAAACATTTAAATGCACTCCACCTCTATATATTTTCAAATCTCACAATTTGATTACAATTGGTTTGATTAAAATTTCGAAACTAAAACTCACAGACACCACGTCTTTGTTTAAATATAAAGGTAGTCTTTACATTTTTTTTTATCATATTTTTTATTTCTTTATTTATTTATTTACCTCGTGCTTGCCCATATTGCTTATTACTTTACGCAAATACTTCGCTCGAACACGATGCATGGTGCGATATGCTCGTACTTCCAAAGAGAAGACGTCCGTGTTCAGATTTCAAGTCAGAAATATAGTGCCGAAGACTAGATACTGAGACATTCGGTATGGTATTAGAGCATAGTACCTACTATACCACCAATCGATATTTTAAGCAAATAAAGGTCGAAACACCGAGATATTGCGCTAAGAAACATGCTACAAAGAAGTTCCTCCTACATCTTCCATGAAAGCAACCCACCATATTACTCAGCATTCCTTTGAAAATTCAGCACTTAACCACAAACAAGTGTCTGTTGCAAGTTCACCTCAAGGGCAACTCATTAAATTTGTGGCAGCAATCAGTTTACGAACAAACAACAGATAGGCACTTGTGAAGTATGTGCAATCGATCGGTAGGTAGATCGACTTAGTCTGAAAGCTTTTATTCAATGAATAGCGGCACGTAAACGAAATCGATAAATGCGGCTGCAACAAAAAATAATTTTTACATAAATCCACCCATACATACATCCACACCTACAAAATAACGAAATGTGCGAACCAAAGTAAAAGTCGAAAAAAGCGAAAAATTTTGTATGACTGGAAGGTAGCCAAAGATCAATGAAGATCATGTTTGAATTACGCCAATAACCCAAAAACAAATTTCTGTTCAAACAGAGCGTGGTGCATGCGAATTCGTTTGCGAAAGCAACACAAACAACAACTAAATGTGCAATATTACCGTTAATATATATACATATATACACAGTTAAATCCATGTGGGAAAACGAATTGAGAATTTTGAGCGCTGAGTTAGTCAATGCTGACGTACATACAAACTAGGGTAGACATTTATTCGATTTTAACAAAAACGGGATTTTCAGAATCTGGGCCCATATTATATTGTTCTATTCGAAAAAAAATTTGTTCGCTTTCGAGTGATTCGTACTCTGTAAGAAATCGAGTATAGCGCTTTAGTTGTTCGAGTTCCATTCTGTTCCGTGTTTAGTTAGAGTTAAGCAATTGCTGTTGACAGAAAAAAGTTGAAAAATGTTAGGAAAACAATTGGAAAAGTTCAACAACAAAAAATTAGATTAGAAGTATTTATATTAGGCATGGAACTATTTGAATAAAAATTATTCGAATAAAAAATCCATTTAGTCGAAGGCTATAAATAATTCGAATAATTTATACTTTTATTCGAATAGTATTATTCGAACAGTACTATTCGAATAGTTGTATTGAATCTGCAGTGAAATATCAAACTAGTCGGTAAACATACTAGTATCCAACTATAATTTTCTGGTTGAAATCATAATAGTCAAAAACAGTTCAATCCATACTAGTATACGAATACAATTTTCATAGTATGTGTTTAAGCGGCATAAGCTGTAATTATTTCTTTCGTTTATTTCATTATTATAATTCGCAACCAGCTTATGAAATATTCCAAAGATATAGTTTATGTTTTGCAATCCCAAATCGGGGATTTTTACAGCGAAAATTATTAAAAATGAAAATGATGTATAGATGAGTCCATTTTTTTTTTCATTTTAATCCCTGCTACAGGTTTTGGCCCACATTTCGACTAGTATTCTCTTATCGTTTTCCAACTATTAGACTGCAATTTTACTAATACATTACCTCCCATTTTAAACTACTATAGAACTAGTACTTTACGACCAGTATGATACTAGTATATTTCCACTATATACAAATTAGTATTTCATGAGTAATACATGACTGGTATGTTCTGGGCGAAATCTGCCAATTGACAGTAGGACATCGCCATGTTAAAAATACCAGTTACTTATATGGAAATATGTAAGTTGGCTGACTAGTTGGATTTGGTGCATATACTAGTTGTAAAGTAGTTTCCAACTAGTTGGTTTGACTGCAGGGGAGCTATTGGCTTATGCACACATTTGTACATGCAAGCATACATACATACATACAAAACGTGAATGCATTTTCATAGATAATACTATTCGAATTAACGGTAAAATTATTCAAATAAATACTATTCGAACTTTTTGAATCGAATATTATTATTCGTTTATTCGAATAGTATTTATTCGAATATTATTCGAAAATAGTCCCACTACTAATTTATATACATATTTAAAAAATAAAATTTGATTTAATTAATTCTGCGAGGACCTACGTTATTACCTGCGCTACTGCGACATGTATTGTTATGCAATATATTCTAAAGTAAATTCGAACGATCTACTGAGTGCCGATTTGTATTAGAATCGATTCTCCTCAAGTGACCTTAAACTGTGTAACTAATAAGCAAATAGATACTAAAATTTGTTGGGGAATAGTCAAAGTTTGACTTAAATTTAGTTGAAGCTATTTGACGCAATTTTATATGGGATATCTGTCAAAAAAGCTTCATCTAAATTTAAGTCATACTTAACTTTGACTATGACTATGCGCCATTTTTTATAAATTTTTGAATTTCTGAAGATAATTATTCGAATTGTTAAGGATTTTTTTCATGCAAACTTAATTATTTAAACGACCAAAATAGCTTTACGTTTAATCTGATTTTATTGTTTTTATTTTATTTTGTTTTATTTTATTTAATTTAATTTTATTTTATTTTATTTTATTTTTCATCTATTTTATTTTATTCTATTTTCATCTATTTTATTTTATTTTGTTTTATTTTATTTAATTTAATTTAATATTATTTTATTTTTCATCTGTTTTATTTTATTTTGTTTTATTTTATATTATTTTATTTTAATTTATTTTAATCTATTTTATTTTATTTCATTTTATTTTATTTTATTTTAATCTATTTTACTTTATTTTATTTTATTATACATTTTGTATACCAACAATTCAGTTGAATTGAGTTGTTGTTTTTACGGCAAAGTACCATAACTATAAATGAGTTCAAGGCCAATAATAATAATTTTTCTTTTTATTTATGAAAATTATTATTGTTTTTATTTTTTGTCTAATAATTATTTTAAATTAATTTGTTGTTTTTTTTTTAATAATTTTAGAGACAATCCTATACTATTCTAATAAAAACTTTTAATAGTTAATTAAAAATAATTATTAAAATAAAAAAAACAAAAATAATTTTCACAAATTAAAAGAAAAATTATTATTATTGGCTTTGAGCTCGTTTATAGTCATTAGGCCGGGTCGATTTGTGGGAGGCAAAAAAATCGCCCATTGCTCTGTGAAAAGCATATTCTAGGGATCGAAATAAGAAACCTTACCGAAGGAACCATACCTCTAAAACGAATTCTGATGTCCCCCAATTTCGGTCGAACTTTTGGGTAGGGGCAAATTTTGAAAAATCCCACTTTGACCCATTTAGAGTGCTCCAATCGCGTCCAAATGAATGACCGACCCCCACTAACTTTGGAGGCCCGACCCACCGATGCCAGTGGCAAACCCCCTGGAACCCCCTTGGGGGTTCACCATACAAACATTTCAAAAAATCGCCGGTTTTGCACTTTACATGAAAAAATCAACGAAATGCCTATGTTTTTTCTTTTTGGAGTTTATTTTTCTCTTTAAAAAATTTATTCAGTCAGAACATATGTAAATGAAAAAATGAATTTAACTTAGTAATAGAAAAGAAATTAAAAAAAATTATTAGAAATTAGTGTTTTTACAACCCTTTTAAAACCAAGGCATCACTGTGATGCATTTGCATGTCGTAAACATAGTTGTGTGGGTTTTTTATTCAACCGTTTTAAAAAATGAAGGTATCACTGTGACACAATTGCAGATCGTAAAATTGCTTGTGTTGTTTTTTGTAAGCCACCACAAGACACAGCAGGTAGAATTGAAATTACCATTTCATTCTTATTGCTGTTAAAAAGACCATTGCATTGGTTCGTTTGCCTTCTACACTTCAACGAACTTCCGTTTCGGCATTTGTTTGAAGCTTTGGATAAATCAACCAGCACTGGACCAAGATCGGCAACCGGAAAACTGAGCCGTCAAATCGAAACTTGTGAAACTCTTCCGGTAAGTTATTGCTATCACTCATTTATTATAATTGTCAACCATTTTTAATTATTTTATTATTATATATTTTCAGATGGTGGACGGCTTCCGGAAAATTGAGTTGCAAAATATGCCCCCTGCTCCAGAAAAAATTGAATTTTCCACCGATTCGAAGTACTTATACGACATGGCCCATGCAATTTCTAGCGGCGTGGTTCCGGTGGATCTGGCTAACATCAAACCAGGGAAAATTGTACATTCTCGGTGGCTCACCAAGGCCGCTAGATTATTGCGATTACATGTGACAACGGAAAATCCAGATGCAAATTTACGAATTCTGGTTGAATTTATAATTAAATGTTATGTGCCAATGTACTTCAATATCAAGTATTACAGTATTACGGCAGTGCATTATTTTTCAAGTTCATTGGTTGGTCACGATTTCTACAACCTCGTTTACGCAAAATTGTCAATCAAGTAATTAAAGATAATTCATATTATGCGCATTCGGAAAATATCTTGTTATCAATGTTGTTTGATGATAGGAAAGAAAAGCGCGACTGTGCCATCAAGAAAATTCTACGCTATCGAACCGATGTTGACGAGCCAATGGAACTTAGAGTTTATAAAAAACCAGATATAAACTTTAATTGCACAAGTTATACGGAAATGATTAATTTGAATGATATAAATATCGTATTTGAAGCACCATTCACGCAAAGCATTCCGTACGATACATTGAAAGAATATTTAAATCAAGATGATCCACCGTTTAATGATCCAAAAATTCCATCACACATACAAAGAACGACATGTTCAATTGCTAGCTAGCGTTTCCAAACGGGTTATACCGGAAAATGTAGAGGCTGTTATGGCGACGACATTAGAGAGCCGTGCAAAATTGCCCAGACTTGAAAGTAAAAAAGACTTCAAACAATAATTTTTTTTAGTTTCTTTTCTATAACTCACTTAAATTAATTTTTTCATTTACATATGTTCTGACTAAATAAATTTCTTAACAGAAAAAAGAGATATTATTATAAATAAATAATAAATATTATTATAAATAAATAAATAAAAATAAAGAAAAAACATAGGCATTTCGCTGATTTTTTCATGTAAAGTGCAAAACCGGCCATTTTTTGAAATTTTTTTATGGTGAACCCCAGGGGGGTTCCAGGGGGTGTGCCACTGGCATCGGTGGGTCGTGCCTCCAAAGTTAGTGGGGGTCGGTCATACATTTGGACTAAATGGGTCAAAGTGGGATTTTTCAAAATTTGCCCCTACCCTAAAGTTCGACCCAAATTGGGGGACATCAGAATTCGTTTTAGAGGTATGGTTCCTTCGGCAAAGTTTCTTATTTTGATCCCTAGAATACGATTTTCACAGAGCAATGAGCGATTTTTAAATCGACCCGCCCTAATAGTCATGGTAGCTATTTTATTATATTTTATAAACATTGTTTTTAATTTATTTTATTTTAATCTCTTTTACTTTATTTTATTTTTTTAATTTTATTTTTTTTTATTTTAGTTTCTTTTATTTTACTTTCTTTTATTTTATTTTATTTTATTGCTTTTTTATACCAACAATTTTTGTTGATTTACGGCCTGTACGCTATCAAGTATTCATGAAACGAGCTCAAGACCAAGAATAATAATTTTTCACTTTTTGAATTTTTATGAAAATTATTTTTGGCCTTGAGCTCGTTTCATGAATACTTGAAAATGTAAATCAACAAAAATTGTTGGTATAAAAAAGCAATAACAAAACCGAGAGCACGCGGTAAGGCAGTTCTGCTGATAAAACAGATCTGTCAAAAAATCCATCATGATCACACTACTAACTGTCAAATGGCGGAAGTGGTTTATGCATATGGTAAATAAGAATAGAATTAGGAGTTTAGATGACATCAAAACCAGCGTATTGTTAGCTTAATGGTTAGCAATGCGTGACAAAATTTCTCTGATGAAGAAGCTTAGCAGCTTCCGAAATGGATCTATAAGAAAAGCTATGGCGGTTGTCTCTTAACATTTTTCCTACTCTATTCAATTAAAAAAACTTTTAATAATTAATTAAAAATTATTATTAAAAAAATAAAAACAACAATAATTTTCATAAAAATTCTAAAAGTGAAAAAATAGTATTATTTTCCTTGAGATTGTTTCATGAATACTTATTTTATTATATTTTTTTATTTTGATTTCTTTTATTTTACTTTATTTTATTTTATTTTATTTTATTTTATTTTATTTTATTTTATTTTATTTTATTTTTTAAATATACATTTTTTAATTAATTATAGATATGACAAAACAACATTTTTTAGATGACTGTCCGTCTATATGTTTGAAGACGCACCATTCAAAAGCCGGTGCTTGCAATTGAATGAAATTTTCACAGAAGTAATGGTAGACGTCTAGCTCAAGTTTCAGGATATTTTTAATACGACAAGCGGCTGTTTGCCATAATAGATATTGCGTAAATAACAGAAGCTACCGGTAGTTATTAGCTCAACAGAATCCGGTTTTGTGTCTCCATTACATTTCTACTCACAATACTAGATAACTGCAGCATCAACATTTCTCAAAAATATATGGGTGGAGGGTCATATTGGAAAATAGGAAACATTACAAACTAAAATAATTTTCATAATTGAATCACGCAGTTATAGTTTTTAGTAACACATTTTTATCCCAAAAATCCCGGCATTGTAAGAAACAAATCACGGGATCTTTGGCGTCTAACAAATTAAGGAATACCAGAATTTGCAACCCTAGTACGTGCATACGTAGGTAGCGGCTGCTAAAATAAATGAAAAAGGTAGGCCACAAAAATTCACACCGACGAAGAAAGACGAATACTAAAATGTAAAATAATTCGTGACCCATAACCGAAACAATTTGTAATGTTATAAATGCGCCACACAACCTGAGATCACATAATGGGCATTCGCGCGATCAGCTACTAAAAGGCTATAAAATGACGAGCACAGGGAATGCACACTAAAGTTGTATGTATGAATGCGAGTTGAATGCGCTACGCGGTCGCCACGTTCGTCATAACAATTCGTAAATGATGATGAGGTTGTTAAAAAGAAAAACGAATTTGAGCAAGTGCTGTTCCAGTACAAAAGGAGGCAAGGTTTTGGCCGATTACAGAATGTTGCTGAAATTTGATGTCGGTTGAAATTATTAGCAAAATGCCGCATGCGGGTTGAAGGAAGTGAAATAACTACATATTTGAAAATGCGCTGGCAACAAGTTCGCCTCAGGTCACATTCTTCTTTGCGTTTCTTCTTTGTAGGTAGGAATGCACAGGCTTTGGAACAAATTAAATGGATACAGTGCAAGGAGCAATTTCATTGGGCAGAGGCAAGTTTGAATGCTGTTCATTCTTTGAATATGACAAAGAGTTTATTTATGATACGTTAATATATATTTCACGGTTAAGCGTCGGAGAAATTAAGATGTCGCAGAGATTGTACGCTGCAGGGCAACACGTGAATTTGGACTTCGATTTTATTTTATTCAATTTTACTTCATTTTGTTATGTTTCGATTTATTATATATTATTTTATTTTATTTCATTTTATTTTTTTTTTTCAACTTATTTTATTTATAACAAGTTTTTAAGAAAAACTCGGCCGCAAAAAAATGTGGTCACACTTTTCAGCATAAAATTTCTGCTATTTTCAAAGGCATCCGCTTATAATTTAATATTGATATTTCAATGAAAATTGGTCAGCTGCTTCTCAGTAGTATGTATTATACTCCTGCCAAAAAATAGCCAAATCGGGAAACACACAAGCAAAATATTCGGGCACGTAGTTAATAGCCTACTGCAATAGCGAAGTTATATATCTTTTTTGATTTTCATACCTTTCATAAACATTAAATGTATGTAAGTATGAGAACAAGAAGAGAAAAGTTCACTAAAATGATCAGCACGATGAGCGGAGTCGATTTAGCCATGCCCGTCTCTCCGTGCGTCTGTCTGTCTGTCCGACTGTCTATTTGAACGCAAATACGAACTGAAAGTATTAAAACAGACCTGCGTAAATTGGGATGACATAATAGATCACTACTAGGTATATAATGTTCGGTTCCACCCGAACTTAGACTTCCTTACTTGTTTTATTTTCTTGTCTTTTGTTTGATTTGATATAATTTTATTTAATTATGTTTTATTTTATTTTGTTTTGTTTCATTTTATTCTATTTTCCTTTATTTTATTTTATTTTATTTCGTTTTATTTTTTCATTTTACTTTATTTTATTTTAATCTATTTAATTTTACTTACTTTAATATTATTTTATTTTTGTATCGTATTTTATTTTATTTTACCTTATTTTATTCTATTTTACTTAATTTTATTTTTGTTCATTTTATTTTATTTTATTTTATTTTACTTTATTTTATTTTATTTTATTTCATTTCAGCTTATTTTATTTTTTAATTTTATTTCATTTCATTTCATTTTTTTTTATTTGATTTTATTTTAGTTAAATTTTTTTCTTTTATTTTATTTTATTTTATTTTATTTTATTTTATTTTATTTTATTTTATTTTATTTTATTTTATTCTATTTTACTTAATTGTATTTTATTTCATTTCAGTTTATTTTATTTTATTCTATTTTGTTTTAATATATTTTATTTTATTTTTGTTTATTTTATTTTATTTTATTATATTTTATTTTGTTTTATATTTTTTTATTTAATTTTGCTTTATTCTATTTTACTTCATTTTTTTTTCAACTTACTTTATTTAATTTTATTTTAATCTATTTTGTTACTTACTTCAATATTATTTTATTTTGTTTTATTTTATTTTATTTTATTTTATTTTATTTTATTTTATTTTATTTTATTTTATGTTTTTTTATTTTATTTTATTTTATTTTATTTTAGTAAACTTTTTTTTCTTTTACTTTCTTTTAGTTGATTTGATTTGATATAATTTTATTTAATTATGTTTTATTTTATTTTGTTTTGTTTCATTTTATTCTATTTTCCTTTATTTTATTTTATTTTATTTTATTTCGTTTTATTTTTTTCATTTTATTTTAATCTATTTAATTTTACTTACTTTAATATTATTTTATTTTTGTATCGTATTTTATTTTATTTTACCTTATTTTATTCTATTTTACTTAATTTTCTTTTTGTTCATTTTATTTTATTTTACTTAATTTAATTTTATTTTATTTTATTTCATTTCAGCTTATTTTATTTTTTAATTTTATTTCTTTTCATTTAATTTTTTTTTATTTGATTTTATTTTAGTTAAATTTTTTTCTTTTATTTTATTTTATTTTATTTTATTTTATTTTATTCTATTTTACTTAATTGTATTTTATTTCATTTCAGTTTGTTTTATTTTATTCTATTTTGTTTTAATATATTTTATTTTATTTTATTTTATTTTATATTATTTTATTATGTTTTGTTTTGTTTTATTATATAATATTTTATTTAACTTTCTTTTATTTTATTTTTGTTTATTTTATTTTATTTTATTATATTTTATTTTGTTTTATATTTTTTATTTAATTTTGCTTTATTCTATTTTACTTCATTTTTTTTTTTCAACTTACTTTATTTTATTTTATTTTAATCTATTTTTTTACTTACTTCAATATTATTTTATTTTGTTTTATTTTATTTTATTTTATTTTATTTTATGTTATTTTATTTTATTTTATTTTATTTTATTTTATTTTGCTTTATTTTATTTTATTTTAGTTCATTTTATCTATTTTCATTTAATTTTATTTTATCTTAATCTATTTTTTTTTACTTACTTCAATATTATTTTATTTTCTTAGCGCATTTTATCTTATTTTATTTTTTTTATATTTTTTATTTTTTTTCATTTCATTTAATTTTTTTTTTATTTGAATTGATTTTATTTTGTTTTAGTTTATTTTAGTTAAATTTTTTTTCTTTTATTTTATTTTATTTTACTTTATTTTAATATATTTTGTTTTATTATATTTTATTTTACTTTTTATTATTTTAATTTATTTGTAACTATGCACAGTGACATTCCCGCAATACACAGCAAGATCATTTTTGTAGACACTTTTTAGAGCCTGGCCTTATCTGGAGCTTCGTTTAGTTTAGAATTACTTGGAATGTGTTGTTAGTAATGTTGAAAGTAAGTCGAATTCAGACATAGCAGCATACAGTCAGTCAGCTCCTTTTGAAGCTGTCAAAAACTGGTTTAACATTGAAAAAGGAATGGTTGGTGTCTGTGAACTGGTCGATGAAAGACTTGCCAGGTCCGAAGCCGCACTTATAAGACCCAATCAGCTTTACCCAAGAGTTTTGTGGCTAACTGAAATAAATATTTTTCTAGCCGGTGCACTTTCAACAGCATTACAAAGTACTGAAATATGCATATATCTATGCAACTGCTGCACGCGTCAGATAGTTCGAACCGACTGCAAACGATCAAAAAAGCTTAGAAATTCCAGCTTATATGTACGTCGGATCTGTACGAGTATCAGCTATTAACTCATTACGCCTTGAATGTACATTTGTATATGTATGCAAGCTCCTACCCATAGCAGCCATATACGAACATATTTCTGGAAAAAATAATTAGGTTAATGTACATTAAAACCATAACTGTCATTTATCACCCAGTACGTCTTATTGTCTATCGACTGTGATTTCTAGGTCAATCGCGCGTAAACAAATCATTGGCAAGTCAATCGTGAGACAAAAGCGCGACATGTACTTAATGTGTACATAACTCATTGCTCATTATAGCAGGTGGGTTTGCCCGTTGATTTTGCTTTTCTCTTGTGTATCGCCTTACTTGTATCGTGCAAGCTGGTATTTAACATGTTCAATAGATAACTGACAATTTTGAAAATTAACATAAATTCAAGACAATTTATGGCGTAAGCCCAAAATTCAAAAAAAAAGCGGCAATCACTAAAACCACAACCAAATCTGAGTAATGTTACTTTTAAATTGCTTCACAAGAATTAAAAAAATAAAACAAAGTGTCAATCAAGGCGAATGGATCATGGTGTCAATATTATCTCGGTTTTGATCAAGGCGAATTTATAGCAGGTGATATCACGGCGAATTCGTTGCTGTAGACACACACATACTTCATTTGTTTTGTTTTTGCTTTCGCGGCAGATTGCATCGGTTTTTTTTCGTTTTGACAAAAGAGCCACATATGTTCTAATGATATTACCTTTAAGTGAATTTGGCTTGGTATTGATATAGTGCTTGAATTGCCCCCCGCCAATTTACATTGTGATAGAAAAATTTCTAAAATATTAACAAATGTACCACACTACTAAAAGCTTTTAAGCACAAATTCAGTTCTTTAGAAGCTGCATTCTGAGACGGCATAAAACATATGGGCTCCGCTAATTTGTACGAACATATTTTAAAATGGCACATAACAAATTGAAAAGTACCTTGGCACTGGCTCATACTACCAATCTCGTGCTATCCTTCTACTTAGGTGGTACTGTTACCTCCACAAAATTTTTGGATAACATTTAATAAAGGAGAGTCTACCCGAAGATTCGAGCGGTCAAACAAAACTTATGCGGGAAGGTTCTGAGACTGCCTTATCATGCCTTCCGGTTTGGTTAGGATTTAGTTGGTTTTGACTGAAAATGAGTCCAATCAGAACAACAAAAGAGGAAACCAGCAAAATTGGAAGAGAATGTGAAGAATGATTGAAGGTAAGGGAATGAAATGGAAAATTGTTAGCAAAAGGCCAAAAAGAGAAATAAGGTGGAAAATGTTTATGATGCTGACGATGATTACGAAGAGATTATAATGAAGGGAATGAACGGTTTATTGCCAAATAAAGTGCCGTTTAGTGCTGATCGAAGATGGTGAAAACGTTAGCGTTAACCGTAGATTGTCAAAACAGCCTTTAGATTTCTTTTTTGCTCTTAATTAATATACTCTTTGAGTTAAGCTCTGCTGAGTATTAAAGTTGCTATCGAGTAATCTAGGTGTAAAATGTAATTCTTCATGGTCCTAAAGCAGCCAGGGCTTTTGATAGATTAAGTGCAACAAAGGCCGTTCTTTTGGCTGAGCCTTTGTTATGTTTATCATGGGTGCAAATTTGTGAAGTGGGCCACTTTTTTTCGAAGTTCGACTTTCTTTCTGTAACTTGTTTTTATAGTTCCCAACAACAACAAAAATTACTTTTGGGCCAGTTTTTCGAAATTCGAATTATTTTCAAAGATATAGCTTAAAGCCTATTTTCGAAGCTCCCTAGTTTTTACCAATTTTTTCGCAATAGAACAGCCCGATTTTACTAATTTTTTATATATGTATAGAAGATGTTATCTTCTACCAAACTGCATTTCTTTTATTTTCAATTTCATTAAAATTAATGACCTTCGCAAAAATTTTAGGTGACTACTTCACAAATTTTTACACATACGGCAGTGTTTGGAAAGTCTCAGTAAAATATAGCTTTTGCGAATCGACATGAAAACTGTAGAACACGCCAAATTTTCAGAAAAAGTAAAAAGTAACATAATACAAATTGTAAAAAAGCTAGACGGGGATAACAATTTGGTAGTGTAATACGCAAGTAGCACAAGCTAATACTTATTCAATTAAGGCCCCACCACTCGCAAAGTTCTTACCCCTCCTTGTCGACAGCTTTGGTTACGGTTTCTATGTTTTGCTTTTCTAGACTAAACATTTAATGCAAGGCGGTCCAAAAATTTAAATTTTTTAATAGATTTTGCACTTTCAAATAAAACTATATCCACATTAACTGGATAAACGTAGTTGCGGTTTTGGTATATGTGAAATTCGAATAGAAATGCCCAACTTAACACTAAAATATGTAATTGTGTTAGTGTCAATTTAATGTGTTTGTGTGTTTTATAGCAAGTGGAGCCGGTCAGCGTCAAACCCATTCCAACCAAAGTGGCAAATATGCGTTTTCACTTTTCACTTTTTCTTTTAATAAAAGTAAAAACAAAAATGTATTTTTTTTTAAATATAAATAATTGCAAAGCGAAGCAGTAAGTACTTGCAATTGATATAATTGGCAAACGTACACGTAAAAAAACAAAACAAAAATAATAACAAAACCGATAGCAAAAAGCGGCCGCCGTGGTGTGAAGGTAGTGTTGCCGGCCTACCACACCGAAGGTCCATGGTTCGAGCCCTGGTACAGGTAACATCAAAAGTGATTTGAAAAAAGTTTTTCAAAAACGGGGTCGCCCCTCGGCAGTGGTTTGGCAAACTCTCCGAGTGTATTTCTGCCATGACAGGCTTCTCAGCAAAAATTCGTCTCCTTTGTAGATGCCGTTCGGAGTCGGCAAAAAACTGTAGGTCCCGCCAATTTGTAGGGAAAATTCAAATCGGCACACCACAAATTGGAAGAGAATCTCTTAGGAGGTTTATGATGATATACCTGTTGTATATCGCGCCATAGAGAGAGATAGCAAAAAAATGAAGACATTCAACATACCAAATTTGAAAGTAAACCAAATTAAAAACGAAACAATGCAAAAACTAATAAAACAAAATCACTCACCGTAAAAAAAAAATATTGGAAAAAAATTTAACAAAATTACTACCCGCGCCACAATCGCAAATTAACCATAGTTTGCCACAATGCAAAAAGCATGCCCAACAAAAAATTTCGTTTAGTTAAATAAGCTCTAAGAATTTTAGTAGCAGTGTGTTTGCACAAAATTAGCGAGTAAATCGTTAAACGTGGTTTGGCTACTAGTTCTCGAGCTCCTCTAGTTTCAATGGAAATATTGTCGTTTTAGTAGCAGGCACCATGAAAGTCCCATGAAGGGAAGCCAGACATGGCACTACAGATCCTAGTAGTATGAGTATATTTCCCACTCACTCCTTACTATCGCCATCGCGTCCTGCGATCCCGGAAGATTAATTAGTGTCGCCGGGAATGATGCCGGTAAAGAAGTGCGTTGAATATAGAGCAATGTTGAGTTCGAGGGCAACGCGCTATCATAGACAGCTCTACCGTGATACCAAAAGAGAAGAGAGATGACCAAAAAATTTGATGGATGACATAAGATAGCTGTGGATGACATAAAGACACCCGAGTATGACGAAGTGGTAATGTCAATAGTGAAACTACAAACCAAAAAGAAGCCGGTAAAGGAGAAAATTTCAAATCAAAATTTCAACACAAAAAGTGGTAACTAACACGGAAAAGCGTTAAAAATGGTGTTAAGCGAAGTTAACGCTAACACCTGGCGTTAGCGAATACGGAAAAGCGTTAAAAATGGTGTTAAGCGAAGTTTACGCTAACACCTGGCGTTAAAATATTTACAGAATCGGGCTACAGGGTAGTTAGAACGCGCTGCAAGACCTCCGTTCTTGTGGACTGGACGTAGTATTCGTCCGATCATAGTTTGGCAAAGAGATCAAGCAGGGTTTTTTTAGTTTCAACAGCTCTTCGAGTCCTCAAATCACTGACTTTTATTTTTATTTTTGAGAGGTGATATTGTCAACTCAACTTCCTCAGTTCGTGGTGCAAAATATTTTACATCATCACATATTGGGGTATGGAAAGGCTTCGCATGAAAGAGAAACTTAGAAATCCAAGTAGAGAATGACTTGCTTGCTCTTGGTGTTTCCATTAGCGCCAATGAATTATGCTCATACAAATGTTTTGTTACAGCTCAGCGATATTGTTTGTCCCAGACAAAGGATATAAGCATTCTGTAAGCTGCAAAATTTTCTGTTGGTTATTCTTATCATTGTCACAAAAATTTACAGTTTCAATTGATCAAAAAAAGAAAAAAAGAAAAGAAAGATGTTTTCTGCATAAAATCGAAACCACTTTCGAATCAAACGCAACCGAACCATCACAAAGCGCTACTTCGCTGCTTCCAACAATACATTTCATTTGCTTGGCTGCTTAGCTGTGTATCTGGCACAGTAACATCGATATCACAATGCATAGCTTCTAACACATTTCCAACATGGATCGGCTAAAAGCAACGTAACTCAAATGTGGCTATTTGCCGTCCGACTGAGCAGCCGCGCGTCAGCCGATATGGATCGAATTGCATTACATCGCGTTATTAGTAACGGTTAATCAAGACAAGCATTTCATTTTCCAACGTTGCGCATGCGTCATCCACGAAGTAATCAAAATTATGCACCAAACGTCAATTGGTGTGAGGCGCATGACTGAACGAAATCATCAATGGAAGATGGAGGCATCGTTAGGTCGACTTAAGGGGGGTTTTGAAGAGGGAAATGAGTGTTGGCGGCGGCAGCATTGTTGCAGCTAAAGGCATGCATATGTGTAAGTGCTTATGAGTTAAATAGAATATTATAAAAGCTGTGCCAATTGAAGTTAACGCTATGCGAGTTGATGGTTTACTTTCTTCGCTGCTGTTATTTTTAACTGAACTAGTTTTTCCACTTTTTTATTCAATCATTTTTTGAAGACACATTTTGGGCTTCATACGCCAACATATTAATTACCAGTTTTTGAAGGCAATTAAACGGCGTTAAATGTGGTAAATTAATGTGTGAATGTGGTATGCTTTTGGTTAGAAAACTTAGGACCAAACAAAATTCATCAACTGGTTATAATATTGCAGAAGTCGTAGACGATCGGCTAAAACACTGGAATCTTTTGGACAAAATAGGGTAAACGCACTAGTTTGCGGACACTTAGGGCCGGTTTCACCAATGCGACTAAGACTAAAACTAAGTCGTGACTTAAGTTAGCACAGATTCGAGACTAACTTAATTTTGGGTTTCACCAACTGAGCGACTTAAATAATTTTGAACATAACAACCCGATTAGCTGTTTTATGCATAGTAGTATTTTTTCATACCAGGCAACTCTGCGCATCCCAATACCCCAGTGCGAAATAGGCATGTATGGCCATACACGAAGGAATGTATTGATCTTACACCCATTTCTCTTTAGTTGGACGGTACTAAATTTAGCGCCTAATTAAAAATGCTAGAAAGCAAGCGTTCACATTCATCTACGCATACGCCGTTAAAGTCATGCTTGACGAATTTTCCGGCTGGGACATTGTACAAAACAAATTAGGAGCATTACTGACATTTAGGTTTTGAACGACAGCAACACTGACTTAGTCGAGAATAAGTCAGCTGGAAGGCTGACTAAGTTGTGACTTAGTTAAGTTAGATGGTGAAACTGAAAAAGTGAAAAGCTCGACTTAACTGGTGAAACCGGCCCTTAACGTTTTCCAAGACTTCGACTTCGACTTATTTTCTAACTATAAACGCAACCGCGAAAAGATATAGGCCCATAATCATAGTCGTTGCTTAACAAGTGTTTTAATTAAAATCTTTACTTAACTTAAAAAGACATTTAAAATGTTTATCAATCATAGTCATATTAAACAAAGATTTTAGCTAAAATGAAAGTAACAGGGTCCCCTTATGAAAAAAAATTAAGTTGGTTGGTGGTATGAAGAAATTGTTTATGTTTTGCAAGGTCACCCTGTGCCAGCTATTTAGTTCACAAACCATAGCATATCTGTAGCACCAGGCACAACCGTAGACACAAACCGTGATTTTAAAATTAAAACTTCGTCTTAGACATAAAATGTATTTTAATTTGACTATGAGAGACAGGAAACGGTGTTTATTATAGAATCATGTTTAAGTTGATAAAACTATATTTTAATTTGACTATAATTATGGGCCATACTGTTTCTAATAGCATAAATAGTGTTCAATAATATGACGTCTGTATAATTTAAAAATATAATGGTGTTAGGCCCGGTTTTTCAGTACAAGTTCAACTCAATTTGTCAGTTAAACTTGTTACGCAGTTTTTCAGTCAACTCTAAACGAAGTTTAAACGTAGTTTAAGCGGCCAATCTGGCAGGGTTAAACTCTAGTTAACCTGTCAGCTGTTTGCATATTGGATGGTTTTGGTTGTGAAACAATAAACTGAACGCAATTAAAAAGGACGATATTTTTATATTTAATTAAATAATGGATATATCATCTGGCGAAAGTGATTATAGTGATGCAGAAATAAGCGAAATCCTAACTATAACAATACTGAGCAGAAGCAATGGCGTTGAATATGTAAACAAATGTCATCTGTTGCCGTATCTAGATTAAAAAAAAAAACCAATGTTGCGTATAAAAAGCAAATCTTAAAAGCGGCCTTAAACTTTCACTGAAAAACCGCTCTGCAGTTTAACTGGAGTTTAAATTTATGCCGAGTTTAAGCAAACTTAGTTTAAACTGAGCTTAACCAAGGACTGAAAAACCGGGCTTTAATATTATAAAAATTAAACAAAAAAAAATGGCGATTTGAGGTAGTTTCCGGACGCGATGGTTTTAGTTTCCGGACACCCGAAATTTGCATGATTGTGTATAAACTATATTTTTTTGAAGTATTTAACACAGAGAAAGCCTTTGAATACAATAAATACGTCTTAATCATATCATCTCTCTCGATGGATTATTCTCTGATTTGGATGCTGGTCATAAACCAACTGTTCGATCTTTGGTTTGAGGGATGAACCAAATTTAAGATGTTTTGTTTGTCATAATTGGTAGATTTTTGCCAACAATTAGCTATATGCAGGTCCGGGATCTTCAAGAGGACCGTCTGGGAGTTATAAGATGCAGAACTGGACTAGGCCTAAACTGGGAGGGGTTACCCTGCAGAAGCAAGAAAGTAAAAATCTTGGAATAAATTTGGACAAAAAGCAGTCGTGGGAACCAAATAAATAAAAGAGAGTGAAAATAGCCTCAACAGCACTTTATCCATGCAAAAAAATGGTGAGTTGCACGTGAGGCTTCTCACCTTCTTTCTAATTGGGTATTCACAGCGATTGTGGAGCTAACAGTCACTATGGAGTCCTCGTTTGTTGCCCAGCCACACAAAAAGGAACTTTTGATAACAAACTGGAGAGGTCATGCACATGATCAATAATAAGTATCATGGAAGGTTTGAAAGCCAGCTCGACAGAATTATCAAATGCTTTCTGTACATCGCACCCGTAGATTTAGTGTGCAAACGCATAGTGTTAACAACTGAAACTAGGCTCAATGCCTCATGGCCGTAGCCTGGACCAACGACATCAAAAACGGGGCCGACAGACGGTATGGTCCCGCTTGCGCCTCGAAATAGATGTTGAAGCTACAATAGATGTAAAGGGTTGGCGTAAAGGTACGGCTAGTACCATACACATTTGCACCGATTGGTTGAAATCTGGTTTATACTGTGGTTATCCGAAGTTAAACAAATCCTGCAAGCTGGCAAATTACAACAACTAAAAGTGTTTTAAGTGCACACAGACGCTAGGAAGAATTTACAAGAGGGGAACGTACTTGTACATCTATACTGGGTCTTCGGTCATATGGGCATAGATGGAAGCGAAAGGGATGAATGTTGACCTGGAAGGGGAAGTCCCGGCATCATAGAACTCCCAATCAGATTGGGAGTTTTGAAAAGCTGTCAAGAGTTATAAACGATCTACCCAGCAAAAACGGCTTGGAAGTAATATGGAATGGCAAAGTCTCCGAAGCCATGTGAAAGTTAAAAACCTAGCTCTTGTCCGTAAAACGGCAAGACTGCAATATTATGTTTTTATAGGTTGTACAAGTAATGCTTGAACATATTTTGTGAACCTGTCACTTGACAGATTAAGGCTCCGACTATTAGGAGTTCCACAGCTATCCTACGCTTCCGCTTATCTGATGCTTGTTTGGTTGGACCTTATAACCTCGAAGTGCTGAGGTTAGATGTCCGCATTAGTTCTTAAAATAGTAAAATCGATAAAAACAACAAAGTTTGTACAAAATGCTAATTGTCCGGACATTAAAACTCATATTCTTAGTATTCGGACAGCAATATTTGTACTTCAAAAAACGTGTCCGAAGACTGAAAATATAGGAGAAAAAGATGTTCTTCTTTTTGTAATTCATATATCTATATATATAAAAGAAAGTGACGTTAGTTCCAACGCTCATAACTCAGAAGAGGAGAATACCCAATAAAATTTCCGAAAAATTCCTGAAATTTTTTTTTGTTAGAAAAGCTCAATAATGGGTCGATCGATGGTGAAGTGGAATTGTGTGTGTGTGAAATAGTTACATCTATAGGGATAGGGATAGGCATAGGGATAGGGATAGGGATAGGATTGGGGATAGGGATAGTGATAGAGATAATGATAGGGGTAGGAAAAGCCAATATTTCTAGATCCATTCAGGTAAATATCTGGGCAGGACAAAGTCTGCCGGTCCCTCTAGTAATATAATAAACTGTCAGTTAGGAGCATTAAAATGATGATTGGTAATTTTCGCCTTCTTTTCAGTATTCATACAGCCCGTCCGGAAAATGAGAATTATCTCAAACTTTGGTTCTGGTATACGTACAGTAAATTTGGTTTTTATTTATAAAATGAAAGTTTTTTATATATTAAACACATATTATTAACTTTTATTGTAATATGTTATTAAAAACTTGTAGTAAGGTCCTAACTTTTCTAAAATGCTTCCACTATTTTTTTCCCCCAAAATATTGACTTAGTGTCCAGACACTTGCACTGTCCAGTAACTAGTGCAAACATTATTATATTTTATTTAATTTTACTTTATTTTATTTCATTTCATTTCCCTTCACTTCATTTCATTTAATTTTATTTAATTTTTTAAGTTTTATTTCATCTTACTTATTTTTTTTTTGGTATTTTTTTTTTTATTTTATTTTATAATTTTTATTTTTTACTTTGTTTCATTTTATTTTATTTTATTTCATTTAATTTCACCTCACTTCACTTCATTTCATTGCATTTTATTTTGTTATTTGATTTTATTTTATTTTATTTTATTTTATTTTACTTTATTTCATTTCATTTTATTTTATTTTATTTTATTTAATTTTGTTTTATTTTGTTTTCTTATTTGATTTCGTTTTTTTAATTTGGTTTTATTTTTTTATACTTTTTATTTTCTTTTACTTACTTTTTTTTATTATATATGTTTTTTTTTAATTTAATTTTTTTTAAACTGATTTTATTTTATTTCACTACATTTTATTTTATTTTATCTTATTATATTCAATTCAATCTAATCTAATTTTATTTTATTTGATTTTATTTTATTATATTTTATTTTATTTTATTTTATTATATTTTATTTTATTTTATTATATTTTATTTTATTTTACTTCATTTTATTTTATTTTAGATGTGTTTAGAAGCTGGCTTGAGGTCCAATAATCGTAAATAAAACGCAAGTTTTTGTTTTACATCAATATATTTCGACTAGGTAGACTAAAATGGTTTGAAACTTTTTATTAGTCCAGGTCCAGAATTTTTCAAACCTTTTTCTCAAATTATAAAAAAAAATGTTCAGCTACACTTGTTGTGAGACCACAAAAAATTATACAAATATGCGCAAACAGCTATTTGAAATTCCACCACTTATATTATATTCACATTGAGCCATAAACTTTAGTTGATTGACAACATCAATATGAATTAACTCAAAAAATTTCCCTTTAACTCGAGTTTATGACCCAATGTGAACGCAGTCTTATTCAGTTATTTTGGCAATGTTTAAGTGTAGATGGCGCGCTCGCAGTGGGTTGAGCGCTGTGATATTCGCAATGCCTCTAATTATTCTAGCACTGTTCAGTCTTAGTATTCAAATGTAGATGTCGCGAGGCATATGAATGTCACAGTCACAATAGCGTTGCAGTACAAATTGATTTTTTTGTGCATTCACAATCGTTTATTTTAAAGAATTTAGTTTTATAAAATACGCTTAAACAAAAGCACTCCGCTAATTAAAACATGGTTTCGCATGTAGAGCTAACCCCCACCTTTAAAACGATACCTTATTTATTAATATTGGTTTCAAATGAGAGCAGAAAATTAGGAAATAACACAAAAAGACCTTACAGAAATAATATATATGATGATGATGATTACACACGGTAATCGTCATCAGGATTTTTTCAAATTTATTTGAGCGTCCGCATCAGTTGACGTGGTGTTTTACACGATTATTGGACCTCAAGCCAGCTTCTAAACATATTTAGAAAATAAAAAGGTCGCAAAAAACAAATATTTATTTTATTTTATTTTATTACCAAATTTCATTTCAACAAATAAATTTTTGGCGGAGTTATGGCTTACAAAGTTTTGTGAAATAATCCACTAAAAAATGGGCGGGGCCATGTCCATTTTCGAAAATTTGTATTTTTTGGATTTCTTAGTCTACGGAAACTTTAAAAATGAAATATAAATGATATAAATCTATATTACCCAAAGTTATTGCCTATTTAATATATGGACGATCCTTTTCAAAATCTTTCATTTAAAAGTGGGCGTATACCTTAACCGATTACGCCCATTTCTTCCTCGAACATTCCTTGCACACCCGGAAACCTGCGTGCTGAATTTCGTTTCGATATCTTGAACGGTGTTTGATTTCTGATTAATAACATTTCTAAATTTGACTTAATCAAAAGTGGGCGGTGCCATTTTCAAAAATTTCTTGAAAAATGTATTTTATACCCTAATCTTAATGTATACACAAAATGTTGTATTATGTACTGAGTAATAACCTTTTTTTGTGTTTTAGAAAAATATTCTATATAAAAAAGTGGGCGTGGCTATTATCCGATTTCGTCCATTTTGAATAGCGCTAGGAGATGAGTGCCAAGGAACCTGCATGCCAAATTTCATAAATATATCTCACAATTTACTCAAGTAATCGTGTTCACAGACGGACGGACGGACGGATCTATATCGATCCGTTTATGCCGTTACATACTGCCGTTAGGCGACTAAAGTTAATATACCTTGTGTGCGTAGCACTACTAGGTATAACAAATGGTTTGCCAAATATTTGTCCAAGTGGAATGACATTCCATAAGATATTCAACCGATTGTCATGCCTTAAGTGCCGTAAGTGAGCTGCAGATTAACTAACGGCACAGCTGTCACTTTGTCATAAACATTTCCATTACAAAACCACACGCAGCGACGTTGCTTCTACTCTGCTCACTTTCATCTTAAGCCCGATTCTTTTGAATTTACCTGCATTTTTACTTTCTTTTTTCACTTTGACTTTTTGTGTTGAAACATTCGTGTTGGACAATGCTATTACAGCTGTTAACTTAACTGCTTAAATATTTATTTTTATTATAAAGGCATACATACAAACATAAATATTTATGAACACCTGTAGTATATTGCTTTGTCTTCTTTGTAACCTCGATTCATTCATTTATACGGAGCTCTCTTTTGGCGCCAATATTTACCTTTGCTATTTATTTAACATTATTTCCATTCATTGCCATTGCTGGCGTCGTGATTGTGAGCGGTTTTCATTTAACGATCTGTTACCAAATTATTACACAGCCAATTTACACATTTACATATTTCTGTTAATTACTGCCGTTTGTGGTGCCTTCCATTTGGAAAAAGATAATTGGAAAATTCTTAGAAAGTCTCAGCATTAACTACAAACTTCGTTTAATTAAATGATCGACTGAACTATTGACTCGCTTAGAACACAAATGTTGTAGTTTATTGAACGAAATTTATCTAAAATCTAAATTTTATTTAAAGCAGATCATTCCCGCACCAGCCCATTATATCGTATCGGTATGACTCAGGGTTTGCCACCCGACCAAGAGTTGTTATTTCGATGCAACCCTGTCTACCTCATCTCGTCTCCTTAAAGGGGCAAAATATGAGAAAAAACGTGAGGAAGTCTATGCTGGGTGAAGTAGAAGCAGTGATCTATTTGTATATCCCACTTAACGCAGGAATCTCGTTTAGCTTTTAAATCTAAACGACTACCACAAATATTATTTAAACATTATTATATTACTAGATGTTATTATTATTATTATATTCATAAATTGTGTTACGAAGTGCGACCTTAGCCTACGTATTCTCCACATTTAGTCCCATCAGATTATTACTTTCTACGAATTCTGAAAGTCATCAATAGAAAAAATGCCCATTTCAAATGCTTTGTAAAATCCTAATATTTGGAGGGAATACATGAATTACAAAAAAACTGGACTAAATGTATCGAGCTACCAGAGAGTTATGTTGAAAATCAAAATGCTATTTTGCAGAAAAAATTACATTTTCAAACCGCCCTGGTACATTTTGTTTTCTTTCATTTGATTTTATTTTATATTATTTTCGTTTATTTTATTTTATTTTATTTTATTTTTTTTTTTTTTTTTTATTTTACTTTATTTTTTTAAATTTAATTTAGTTTTATTTTCTTCTCTTTTATTTTATTTTATCTTATATTATTTTATATTATTTTATTTTGTTTCCTTTTATTTTGGTTTATTTTGTTTTATTTTATTTTATGTTATTTTATTTTATTTTTTTTTTTTATTTTTTTTTTTTATTTTACTTTATTTTTTTAAATTTAACTTAGTTTTATTTTCTTCTCTTTTATTTTATTTTATTTTATATTATTTTATATTATTTTATTTTGTTTCCTTTTATTTTATTTTGGTTTATTTTGTTTTATTTTATGTTATTTTATTTTATTTTATTTTATTTTATTTTATTTTATTCTATTTTATTTTATTTTGTTTCCTTTTATTTTATTTTGGGTTATTTTATTTTATTTTATTTTATTTTATTTTATCTTATTTCATATTATTTTGTTTTATTTTATTTTCTTTTGTCCTTCATTCATGTCCAAAATTTACTGTCGATCTGTATGAAACTACAGACTTAAGAGTTTACTGGGTGCTACGTAGGCCATAGGTATTTTTTGGAAAGGTGGGCAGTGCCACACCTCACATCTATATTTATTGTCGATTTTGGAAAAGCCCTAGGTTACTTAAAGTTGCATTTCGGCATAGCTAGGGATTTATTTGGTTCATGTTAATGATACTTTATGTATAGATATGTTTTCTATATATCAATATATATTATCTTTGAAACTATGTACATATCAGTACCCGCGAAGGAAATGGGAGAAGAAGGGGAGTAGGAATAAAAAGTTGAGATGCAGAGGAGGTGTTAGAGGAAAATAAGGAATGTAAAGTAGAGGAAAGGAAGTAAAAGTAAAAAAAAAGAGCAAGATACAGAGATAAATGAAGAGGAAAGGCCGATTGGGGAGTGAAAAGAGTAAAATTTGGTAAATGTAGGCAATTTAAATTTTAAGCAGCACAACGTCTTCCGGGTCTGCTAGTATATTTATAAAATTGCTAGTTGATGGGCGGCGACACGCCTACTTCAACAAAATCTACAAAAATTAAGTGGAACCGCATTGTGATACAGTTATTTTACGAAAAGGTAAGCTTTTTTTATTCCTCTGTGATTATTTTAAAAATATTTTATATAAAAGTGGTCCTTCACCGACTTTGTACATTTTTCTCCGTAACATTTCTTGTAATAAGGGTAATGTGATCTTGATTTATGATTCATAATATTTCGGAAATTTACTTATTCAAAAGTTGGGAGTGGCATGCCACTTTTCAAAAATTTCCACAA
Source organism: Merzomyia westermanni (assembly GCA_949987695.1). Lineage (NCBI taxonomy): Eukaryota > Metazoa > Arthropoda > Insecta > Diptera > Tephritidae > Merzomyia > Merzomyia westermanni. The sequence continues at coordinate 72,211,909 of OX465290.1, forward strand.
AAAAAAATCAAAACGATGCTTCAGTTTTAGTGCACACAAAAGTAGTGGTGAAAAGGTTCAATCAGATTGTCGACAGACTTTCGGCCGTAGTTGATACTGACTAGTCTATTGGCCTTTATAGTCGAGAAGGTGTTTCGGATAGTCCGCCCATTCCAGGCGCTTTATAATTTTTGAGCCGGGATATTGCCATTCTCACTTAATTATAGTCAGGTGGTTGGACTTGTTTCCATCGTCATGGATTGAGATATCGGTTTCGCCATACTCTCGTCATTTAAGAAAGAGGAGAAGTATGCTCTCCATAACTTAACTACGCCTTTACGTGTATTTGCACCTCGCCGTTATTGCCCCTGCAGGAATTCTCACGCAAATCACACTCACGCTTTTCGGCCACACGCTTCGGCCCCTTCCTTCTTCGTCACACTTCCATCCACAGGCAGCATTCTTATTTTTCAAGGCCATTGTGAGGAGTGAATTTTACTAACTAACTAAAGACAAATATTCCCTAACCAGTCCCTTATTGAGATTTATAAATTGTAGAAAAAACATCTTCACAGTGTTTAAATTTCGTAGCAACTTTCATAACTTTATTGGACACTATAATCAAAGACATTTTTTAGAAAGATTACGCACAAAGCGATCAATGCTATCATAACGGTAAATTAGATTGTTCAAGTTTTGTTTGATAAATATAAAGCCATAAATTAAACGAAAGTGGCGCTAACCTATCATCACAAAAACAAATTGTAAGTGATTGCTGATGAATGCACGATAACAGTTTAGAAAGAGTGGAAATACCTGTAGTATTAACATCTACATACGTATGTACATATATCTATTTATATGTATCATTGAAATTGGACACCTTGCTGTCATCACTTTCATTAACTCTGAATCAATTTAGCAATGCCCAAGGAAGCGAACCAGGCGCTTATGCGTTTTGTTAACTGGCGCCAATTGGAAACACCAACATATCTTGACTTGCTAATTCCATCAGAGTAATGCTTTCCCTCTTGGTGGAGAATCTTCTTTATCGGCCCCTAGGTAAATGAAATTTTTTACTACTTGGAAGTTATGGCTGCTAACAATAATGTAGTTGCCAAAATGCAGATGTACTGACTATCTGACGACAGCATTTACTTCGTTTTATCGGCCTTTACAACTAAACCCATTTATGATGTGTAAACATCTTTGGGCTCGGTAGGGGCTGTCTACAAAAGTTATGCGTTGCTGCCTTTAATCGTGCCTCTGCCGCTGCTTGTAACCGTACTTCTGTCTGTGCATTGTGTATAGAAATGTTATTTGAATGCTTTTCTGGTATGTTTGTGATGTTCTGCTTATTTGGTTTGCTAATTTTTATTATTCGGTAATCGTGCCTAAACACGATGAATGCTATCAATCGGCAAAACACAAAAGCAACTACGTTTATTATAAATATACAGGCAGGTTCTGCAATTCACTTTCGAGTGAAATGGCGTGTTGAGCCTATATAAATTAGCTGGTTAAAGCAAGCAAATCCGAGTGAAAGTGGATTGCAGAACATGCCTGATACACAGTGTTTCCAAAAACAAAATAAGTGATTATTCATGTTAAATTAATTTTAGCTCAGAATACTCAACATGGTAGTTAATTTGTTTTGTTTGTGTAATCTTTGTGGTTATACTTATGGAATGAAATGCAATAAAATAAAGTAATATAACACAAAATAAAATAAAAATAAAATAAAATAAAATTAAATTAATTAAAAGAAACTAAGATAACAGGAAGGAAAAGAAAGGAAGGGAAAGGAAAGTAAAGAAAAGAAAAGGAGAGGAAAATAAAGGAAGGAAAAGGAAAGGAAAGCAAAAGAAGGGAAAGGAAACGAAATTAAAGGAAAGAAAATTAAGAAAAGGAAAGGGAGCAAAAAAAATAAGCAATAAAATAAAATAAATTAAAAATAGAAACTTTTGAAAGAAGAGAAAAGCAAATAAAATAAAAATACATTAAAATAAAGTAACAGCATAGAAGAAAAGGGAAAGAGGGCCAAGAAAGGAGTAGCTTATAACTAAAATAAAGTTTTGTGTCTAATTTAATTAAATTTATGTACAGGATACACATGTTTACACATCAAACTCCACGAGTACTTGGTGCCTTTTTTCTCTTCTGCTGGACTTTTCAGCCAATTACATCAATTGGACGCTCTTATAAAAGACTTTCGAAAGCAATTAAGATCTGCTTGATGTATATTGAAACGATTTTTCGTCATCCCTTGTCAAATTGTGATCTGCTGCTTTTATTCCTTATTTTCTCTAACATCAAATTAAAGAAATAGACTGATAGGGGCTTAACCTATCTAAAAACTCGTTTTGGTAAGATCATGCTCTTTTAAATTTCCTTTATAGAAATTTCCTTTATAGAAATAGTGTTCGCCTTATTGTTCGATATATTTCAATAACAATCTATTCCAGGGGCATGCAAAACCATACATCGGTTGGGCGGAGATTACTCAATTAAAACTTGCTCAATCTAAAAAGGTCCGATATTGAATTTCTCAGCTCTCATTTTTTCGGCGTTGGCGCTGCTTCTCAATGAGCCGAAGTCATTCACGGTGTCAAAGGGCAGATGTGCCTTATTTGATGATAGTACGTATTCGTCTTGTTCTTTTCGATCTAATAAAAAAAAACCGATTTTTATTCAGTTGGAAGAGAATAGGCCAGCGTATTTTATAAATGATTTGTGTCACGAGCATGCCGAGAATTCAAACTGTCATTTCGGCGCTTCATCAAACATGCTCGAATATGTACAAACATGTAGGTATGTATAATATTTATTTGTCAACTTTGACTCGCCCATTCTCTATTCAAAACCTACATATTTTTGAAAATTTTCTACTAACTGTTCGCTGACCACAAAAGTGCAACTTAACTATGTGATGAATTATGAATGATTAACATATACCACACACGTTCATCCTAGGTCCATGAAATTTTTAATGGTTAAAAATATTTCCCAGCTTAAAATAAGTTGAAGTCTGCAATCCATCTTAATCAGCAAATTCAATAAACAGCATAACTGACAATGCCTACCACACGCGCGCAGTCCGTAAAGTCCAGCCAAGTTTGGAGCCACTTACAATGGGCAGCAGACTGCAAAAATTGCAACAACAAAAAACACAAAGCAAAGCAAAATCTTCAATAACAAACAAGCTGACTGTGCCAGACGGATATGCAGCCAAACGCATGCGCATTAAAATCGTTCAAGCTGATGCACCAGCATTTAACAAATAAAAAAAAAAATTCAGCAGTGAGAAAAAAGTGCCCAGAAAAGAATGGTGGCATACCAGACATGCCAGTGAATACGAAATCGAAACAAAGACTTATACGGGCATCTATTTGTGAACTTTAATGTTCAAGTGTGGAGACATTCAAAAATGCCAAATAGAAGACAGCAAATGTTGCTAAAAATTGGCTTAAAAGATGCATACCGGTAGTTACAATAGTTGTGGACCTTCCTAGAGATTTACGTTTATATGTATGTCTGAGTGTGCGTGATGGCAGCAAATAGTTAAGCAATAACTGCCACAACAGCAGGCAGTTAACAGAATTGAATGAATGCTGCTACTAGTTCCGTTGTAGCGACATGTTTTTATACTCAGCTGAGCATAGCTAACGCAGACCTGTTAACTAATGATTACTAATCGTAATGATTACCGGTTTGATTCATTATATTCTTAAGCATCTATTTAATGATTGATTAGCATTACTTTAAATTCTTAATCATTATCTTCCAATTAAAAAAAAAATAATCAAAAATAATCCAAAAAAATGTTTTGATAATTTTTGGATTTTTTTAGTATGTTTTAACTTTTTTTTAATTATTTTTGATTTTTTTCAGTATTGCATTACATCCTTAATATGTACAGTACTTATATACACATGTACATGCATTTGTGCAAAAGGAATTTTATGCATCCCCTATACATAGTATGTGTATGTATATATTAATGTGCTGTTAAATTTGATTAGTAATTAGTAATCAATTAATTAGACGGTTTTTTTAATTGGTAATGATTATTTTAATCCATCCATTATTAATGGATTACGATTAGAAAAAATCAAAAATAATCATAAAAGATTATTGATTGATTTTTCTCTTAACTATTTTTGATTTTCTTTCAGTATTGTTGTGTATATTTATGTGCTTGTACAACAATGCTGAAAAAAATCAAAAATAATCAAATCTTTTTTTTGATAATATTCGGAAAAAATCATTTTTTTTTTTTATTAGTTGGGAAATAATCATTAAAAATTGAAAGTGATAGTAATCAATCATTAAATGGATTCGCAAGAAAATAATTCTAAAATATTTACCATTACTTAAAATTTTTAATGATTATTTTTCAATTAATTAAAAAAAAATAATGCTTTTTTACGATTATTAAAAAAAAAGCATCGATAACTGACGCCAATTAAAAACACCAAGGGAGTTAAAGACATCCTAAACCTGTTTTTTCCAACTCAGTCGAGGCCGCCCCCTTCCTATGCTATCGCATTCGTGTGGCGATAGGAAAACCTTCTAGGCTGGAGCTTCTTTGTCCATTCGCATAACATGACCCAACTAGTGGAGTCTTTGACATTGTTCATGACTCCGAGCCGTGCATGAGGACAGGTATAATCAGAGACTTATAGAGCGTGATCTTTGTCCGGGGAGAGAGGGCTTTACTTCTTATTTGTCTAGTCAGCCCAATTGTACCATTGCGGTTCAGCTCGAATTATCTTCTCATGAAGAAGAAATCGTACGAGAGGGAGATGCCTTGTCTGAAGCCTCATTTGGTTTCGAATTATTCGGAGGGGTCCTTCCCAATTCTGACGAAGCTGTTGGTATTGCCCGACGTCACTTGACAAAGTCGTAAAAGCTTTGAAGACAAGTCAAATCCAGGCATGGCAACCTACAGGCAATTCCTTTTCGCACTGTCGAAACTGGCTTCGAAAGCCACAAAGAGATGATGCGTGTCGATCCGATTTGGCGTATCGTGAAGATTTGGTCGCTGGTCGACTAACTAAGTCTGAAGCCACACTGATAAGGTCCAATCAGCTTGTCTGCGATGGGTTTCAGTGCTTCGCACAATACGCTTGATACAACCTTATATGCGATATTAAGGCGACTAATTCCGAGGTTGTTGGTGTAGGTAGCTGGATTGCCATTCTTTTGGATTGGGCAGAGAACACTCAAGTTCCAATCTGGAGGCATGTACTCATCCAACCATATTCTGCATAAGAGTTGATGCATGCTTTTCAACAGATCTGCGCCTTCGGAATTCGCCCGCTCTTGAACTTCCGTCATCCGGCAGATATTTTTATAGTATTTTCGTTTATTTTTCCTTTTAGCCAGCATCACAAGCTCATCGCAGTACCGCTTTTTGACTTCGCGTTTATTTTTCTTAAAAAAGCGTCTCTTTTCCTTCCTGACCTCACGATAGCGCTCCCATACACTGCGGGTAGAGCCGAGTTGACAACGTGTCCCTGTAGGCAGCATCCTTCATGTCCATTCTTACTTGCTCGCTGGAACCCTATAGTATCCTCAGCGACGGTATGTAAGGAGTGAGAGATATGCTCCAATTGCTCGGTAACATCTTCAGATCGATGGTTGCTCCGAGAGCAGCTGGGAGTGTCTAGTGGATAAATTATCAGCTGTCTTTATCATACGCCGCTTCTCGACCGCAAACTTTCCTTCCGATGCTGTGCGCACTTTCTTCGCTGCGCACAGGCGTGTGCTTAACTTGGCTGCCACAATTTAATGGTCTGAGTCAATATTGGAACCACGCAGTGTACGCACATCTAAAATGGTGGAGCTTTGTCTGCCGTCGATCATAACACGATCAATTTGGTTTCTTGCTCTTTGACCAGAGGACAGCCGAGTGGCCATGTGTATTTGCTTATGGTGGAACCTGGTACTACTGATGACCATATTGCGAGTAGTGGCGAAGTCAACCAACCTAATCGCCTTTATCATTACGCCTTACACCTCAGTGAATGCATCGTACTTGGCAATGGCCCAGTGGCTAGTGTGCTTGCCTTCTATCAGGGGTAATTGGCATCGATTAAAGTAAGAAACAGTTTTTCAAAACGATTAACCGCTCAGCAGTAAAGTGAAGTCTCCGCGTATACATATGTCTGACATGTAATGCCTCTCAGCGAAAATTTCGTCCCACTTAAGGAGTTGCCGCTCAGATTCAAATAAGAACTGTAGATTCTGCTAATTTTAAGAAAGAAATCAGCATTAAGCTCAAAGGGAGTTTTATCAGTTAGTATTTCACTTGCTCTACCTTCTTCAATAACGAAACCCATTGTTAAACCACATCTGGGTATACGAGATTACGTCCCGTTCCACCAGAGCTTAAAGTCTTTAGTTTCTTTTTTCACACAATACCCACAGCGTCTGCTGCAGTGATTTCTGGTATTTCTTTTTATTTTATTTTTGTAAGTCATTTTGACCACACGTAACCCAAAATGTCAAAGCATTTGCTACGTCTAATAGTAGACATCTCTAAAGATTCCTCAAATGCTTCGGTATCTTGGCTGGTAACGCAAAAAAGACAATAGAAAAAGAAAGAAAAGCGATTGGGCAGTCAAAGTAATGAATGTTAACAGGGATTATCACAAAAAAATATAAATGAAAGTAGAAAAAAAGTAGAACGATATCAATTTAAGAATCTGCCGAAATCGCACTGTCAATTTGGGTCCGCTGAGGGTATGCGTTATTTTAGGTTTTACATTGTGAAGGGACAATCACAACAGCTTACTACTAGAGAGTGAAGACAGTTTGAAGTGTAGCGGATATAGACGTGCGGAGGCAGGATTTGTATTTGTTAGCGTGCCCGTTTGACAACAGAAGGTACTGGGTTTGAAACTTTCTACGAGCTCGTCTACGCACCGTTAACCGTTTAACCCTGTTTAATCTGCATCCATGTTGCTGAAATTATTAAGAATTATGCGTACTGTTACTACAACAACAAAAGCAAACTTACGGAAACACAAACTTTTTTGGATTAAAACTAATACTTTTTATACCTAGTAGTGCTACGCACACGAGGTATATTAACTACATTAGCCGAACGGTAGTATATAAAAATGTTCAGGAAGAAACAAGAAATTGATTAAGCCATGTCGGTCCGTCCGTCCGTCTGTGAACACGATAACTTGAGTAAATTTTGAGACATCTTAATGAAATTTGGTATGCAGGTTCCTTGGGACTCATCACCGAGCGCGATTTCAAATGGGCGAAATCGGATGATAGCCACGCCCACTTTTTAAGTATAGAATATTTTCGAAAATACAAAAAAGTGATTATTCAGTGCATAATACACTTATAAAGATGAAATTTGGTGTATACATTAACGTCGAGGCAGAAAACAAATTTGTCTACAAATTTTTGAAAATGGGAGTGGCACCTCCCCTCCCCCCTTTTGATTATGTCAAATTTAGAAATATTATTAATCATAGATCCAAAACCGTTCAAGATATCCAAATGAAATTCACGCACAGATTTCCAAGGAGAAAATGGGCTCAATCGGTTAAGGTCCACGCCCACTTTTATATGAAAGATTTTGAAAAGGATCATAGATATACTTAATAGGCAATAACTTTGCGTAAAATAGCTTTATATCATTTTTATTTCACTTTAAAAGTGCCCTTGAACGAAGAATAATATAAATTTTCGAAAATAGGCGTGGCCCCGGCCTTTTTATAGTGGATTATTCCACAAAACATTTTATGTCATAACTCCGGCAAAAATTTATTTGTCGAAACAAAATTCGGCGAAAATGTTGAATATATAAATGTAATGGTTTATTGTAAAAATGTGCGAAATCGGTTTAGGGCCACGCCCAGTTTTTTAGCATAGTTCTGAAAAATTTGTTTGTAAAATGTAAAACGCGATATTTTTATAACCATGCAAGCTATATCAATAAGATATTGCGCACATCATAAGCTTTTTAAATAAAACTCGACCGAAAAAAAGTTTTGTGGATTTTGGGAAGTAGGCGTTGCGCCGCCCACTTTTCAGTATGAAAATTCCGCTATTTGCAAAGGCGATTTCTTGTAGTTTCAACTAGATTTTTCAATGGAGATTGGTTAGCTGCTTCTCAATAGTATATAGTATACTCCTGCCAAAACTTAAGCAAATCGAATGACACACAACCAACATATCCGGGTAAGTAGTTAATACCCCACTGCAATAGATAAGTAATATATCTTTTTTGAATTTCATATCTTTCATGAACATGAAATGATTGTAAATATGAGAAATAAGTATACGGAAATAATCAGGACGATGAGCTAAGTTGATTTAGCAATGTCCGTCTCTCCGTCCGTATGTCTGTCCGTCCGTCTGTCTATTTAAACAAATTTGAACAAATTTTTCAAACATATACATGTATTGGAATTTTGAAAGAATGTGGTAAGCAGCGGTTGTTAAGCTTTTGGTATACAAATAAATTAATTTACCCCTCAAAACTCAACAGAAGTGTTTTTATTGAAAACACTCAGTTAGCTTTTTAATACGAAGTCCAAGGATTAAATATATAAGTATAAAAGTATTAAACCTGTAATAAATATAGTAGCAATTACTTTTATAGAGTTCTAAAATACTAGAAAAGGCGATATATTATGACCTAAAAATGGTTTCATTTGACTTGAAAAAGGTTTCATTTGACCTGGAAATTCTATATACTTCTGTCATGCAAAGCACGATCTAAAACATAGCTTTCGGTTTAGGCTGGTGTAAGTCCCTCCAAGTTTTATTAATTATATATTCTCTACTAACCACAAATTGGAGAAAATTCTCAATCTATAACTAGTCAGAGTTAAATTCGCACCAAATCATTATTATTACAATTCTAGTTACGTTTGTATGTATATAATTTACATCCCCACACGCTAATGCTACTCCACAACGACACATCGCCGCTTGTCTGCCATCAGAGTTTTGCTAAATTTCACCGCTACGAGTTGACATGTTGGAATTTATTGGCATATTCTAGGTGAGTTTGTGTGCGGCACTTCACAAGCCACAAGAGGCAAGCAACAATGCAGTCAAACCAACCAATTGTAAGCTACTTCAAAACTTGTTCGAGTATGAACACCAACTGTCCTTTTCCCATATAAGCAACTGGTATTTTTAACATGACGTTATCCTACGAGTGTTGGTAAAAGAGGGAAAACCAAGTACATGCTGTCATCAGCCACTCCCCTATAGGCAGCTATAATTTCGAAATAGTAAATGATTTTTTTTTTGTTTTTTTTTTTGCCTAATGCACCATAACTGATACAGTCTAACCAGCCGTGTTTCCGTGGACTAAAAAATTCCCCAAAATTTTGGAACCGGCGCCCACCTCGGGACCACTATTGTATTACTTCACTGTGGAGTTCCATATTTCTGATTCCTTAAGAGCCTTCTACTGTATCTGCGTCTAGGTCCCACTTTTTTGCTCTGAGTGTAGTTTCTACAAAGTTGGTGATTTGTTTCCACACGTCCGGGCCGCTCAACATTTTTTCTATGACTTTATCGACAATAATTTCGCCAACACTTCGTTTGAGAACTTGTCGCTCTCCGGTCGATCTTGAACATATGAAGAATGTGTGTTAAGCATCGTCTTCGTCTGCATCTCCATACATGCCCTTCGACTTTTCCTATTCTATATAAGTACTTTTTGAAATAAACATGCCGAGAGAGTATTTGGGTAACGTAGTAGTTAAGTTTCTAGTGCTTCATACCTTAACGTCTGTGATCAGCCTTGCTGTCCATCTGCCTCGGTGTTCACTTTCCCAGCGCTCTTGCCAAAGTCTAAACGTTTTCTCGCTGAGTTCGTGGTGAGCTGCTCTTATGAGCACTTCATTCGTCTTTTTAGCTTCCCATAGTCTTCTTCTTTGCAGCGCGAATAGGTCGATGGGGATAGCTCCTGTTATAACCGGAACGGCTGGTCGTAATACTGTTCGATAAGCGGAGGTTACTCTGAAAACTGCTGTACAGATGTTAAGTGTGTAGTATAGTGGACAGGGTAGTGTCCTTCACTAGCTTCCTTTTGCTTTCTATAGGTCCTCCCATTTTTTCCATCAGTAACGATACCAGCTTACATTCCTTCTCTATCGCATACTGAATTTGTGCCCAGTACGTTGATCTAATATCTAATCTTAAGCCTAAATAGTGAACTACCTTTCTTGATGCTATAGTTCTGGAGAGGGTTTCGAGACCAACCTTTAACGTTATGTACTTTTTGTTAAGAGTATCAGCTCAGTTTTTCTGTCCCCAGTTGGAGGCCAAGCAGGTAAAGCCACTCTTTTGTGCGTATCCTAAGTTGATTAAGCTTCTTGCGTGCTTCTTCTGTATTCCGGCCGGTAATGATTGCGGCTATGTCGTCTGCGTATCCGACTAAAAAGGTATCGGGAATTTCTAGGTTAAAGATTTCATTGCAGCTGAAGTTCCATAGGTCAGGACCAAGAATTGAACCTTATGCTGCTCCGCATGTGACTCTGCTGCACCCCGGGCCCTTTGAAGTTGTGTACATAAGTCTGCGGTCTCTTAAATAGCTTCTGATTACTTACTATAAACAACATGGGATTTGAAACCGTTTGCTCTAAGGCAGTCACCACGTCTGTCCATCTCAGGCTGTTGAAAGCGAGGAGCGTAACTCGCCTGCATTTGTTATTACCTTGCTGGGCTGCCTCCACACTAATAAAGACGTCCTCAATTGCGCCTAACGTGCTCTTTCCACGTCGTGTTGCCTGGGCGATGATCTTCCTGCTTGTTCTATGGCGGCTGCAATACGTGGCTTTAGCAGCCTTTCAAAAAGTTGACCCACTGTATGGGGCATGCATAATGGCCGGCATGCAGATAGCTAGTTTGGGTCTCCTTTTCCCTTGCCTATTAGCTCCTAAGGCATATCCAGTAGGGCTTCAGGTCGTATATTTCTTTGATGGCTTCTGCTGGAATGCCGTCCGGCGCCTTATGGTTTTTCAGCGGCTTGTAGTTCTGTTGTGGTGTATGCTGGAGGTTCTTCGGACATGTTGTTCCATTCTTCACTGACTTCCCTGATTTCATGAGTAGGGAAAAGTGCGTTCACTATGTTATCCATTACGTTTGCATTCTAGCCCTTATCTTCGTCAGTGCTATCCTGTAGCCCAATGCCTATGGATTTTTGTTCACGTCTTCCCGAAGCTCCTCCTATTTCTTCTTCTTGCTCTGAATGATGGTGACTTTCAAAAGCTTCTTCTCTTTTTTATATGCAATAATAACGGACTTCATTTACCTGATAACCAGCATTAACACAAACAATAATGTAAGCCTAGAAATCCAATGCAGAATGACTCTTGCATACAAGTGCTACTTCGGACTGAGTGGGCAATTGAAAAGTAAAGTCCTCCCTTGAAGAACAAATACAACACTCTCTGAGTCACTTATCGTACCCTTCCTGTTGTATGGTACAGAAGCTTGGAAACTGACAACATCTTATTAGGCTGCTCTGGGAATATTCAAGAGAAAGGGTTTTCGAAACATTTACAAGCCCTTACGCGCTATATGTGAATGAATTATTGCTCCGGCCCAGAAGGTAATTTTACCGGCACCTGTCGGTGGTATCAAAGAGAAGGGAGACCAATAGTCCTGTGTAAAGACTAAATGGTTTTCAGATTTTACACAGAAATATAGCAGTCTCAAACTAGTCAAAAAGAGACTAAAAAATCAGAGCTCAATTGGACCCCTCCGGGTATGACAGATAAGTACGCGGTGCAGATGGTAAAAGTCACAGGTTCGAGCTGCGGTGCTAAAAATATTGAATTTAAATGAGATTTTTCCAACTCTGCATACTCTGCATTGTGCAAAATTTCTTTTTTATTGTTCAGACCTCGTCTTTTTCGTACTAGTTTGAGAGGAGTAAGTATTTTTTTTACCTAATTTGGTGTTTCACTGCCTGGGTATTGCGTAACTTACATATCTATAGCTTCTGTCTGGTATTTTTTGCTGTTGAGTTTAGTATCGAGTTGTATAAACAAGCTCCTCGTACGAACATAGACCAACTAATGACTAGCTGAGTGCCTGCCTGCCTTCACAGCTTCTACGATTCAACTTGACTGACTGCTGTAGTCATACCAACACGCAAAACGTTTTTTTTTTCTTTCTTTTTTTGGTATTTTTTATGTTTGTTTATTTATTTTCTGTTGATTTATTTTATTCTTCTTGACATATTAACATTTTTCTTCCAAAGAATTTGTGGCATCTGCGGGTTGCCATTTCCTTCCTGTTGTACAGCTTTGCTTGCGTATGTGCGACGTCTGAAATTATGTTGTTAAGTCATAAAATCATCTATAATTTATTGATCTGGCTGGCTGCAGTCATCTTATAATCGTAATACATATTTTATAAATAATAAGGTATTTGAGCTTTGTAAAGGAAATGCTTTCGATAATTTCAAATTACTTAAGTGCGATAGAAGATTTTTTTATTCTAGGTGAAGATGTGGTTTGCTGGGGTTTCTTGGCAAGTTGTTAGAACAGCGACAAAAAAGAGAAAATAGGGTCCGTTTGCCTGTCGATACTTTTTGAGCTATTAATGGACTAATTTTAGGGATAAAATTTGTATACTTACGGCGGCCGCCGTGGTGTGAAGGTAGTGTGGTACAGGTAACATCAAAAGTGATTTGAAAAAAGTTTTTCAAAAACGGGGTCGCCCCTCGGCAGTGGTTTGGCAAACTCTCCGAGTGTATTTCTGCCATGACAGGCTTCTCAGCAAAAATTCGTCTCCTTTGTAGATGCCGTTCGGAGTCGGCAAAAAACTGTAGGTCCCACCAAATTGTAGGGAAAATTCAAATTCACACCACAAATTGGAAGAGAAGCTTGGCGCAAAAATCTCTTAGGAGGTTTATGATGATATACCTGTTGTATATCGCGCCATAAAGAGAGAGAGTAATTTATTTTGACTAACGATAGGTCGTAAAGAAGACGTGAATAACTTGAGCAAATTTTAAGATGATAGCCACGCCCACTTTTTATGTATCGAATATTTTGGAGAACACAAAAATTGATTATTCAGTAGGTGTATTATGTTGACCAAAATTTTTGAAAGGATCGAAGCCCAATTTTGATTATGTTAATTTTGCAAATATTATACATTAATTATTATTAATTCATAAACAGCTTATGATATCGGTACACGTATAACCCCTTTTACAAGGAATGATCCAGTCAAATATGGATGAAATCGCCCACTCTGATTCTATAACCATAACAGGGGCATTAGCAGACAACTCCGAAGTAGTTAGTGTGCTACGCCCACTCACAGCAATCAAAAGTGACATACATAACAAATACAATGCTATGGCCATTCGTAGGTGGTACTCCTCAGATAGCTGTAGAATTGCCAAGCAAACGTGGCCTGTCTACAACAGGAACAGAACCGAGAGCCTGCTATGCAGATCTAGGAAGAAGATTTTCAGAATCACAGCCACTATAACGGGACACTGGCCACTGGGCTAACATGCGGAAAGAATTGGGCTACCATTCAACGAGGTGTGTAGAAGTTGCGGCCTACATGGCTGCAAAGAGACTGTTACTCACATCCTTTGCGAGTGCCACGCCCTGGCCAATATAAGACACAAGACCTTAGATAGGTTCGTTCTAACTGTCCTGAAGGATGTGTCTAAGTGCTCCATAATTGATATAAGTAAATTCATAAGTCTTACCAAATGGTTTGACTAAAATTCATCTAGTCTATAGACAGTAAGGTGTAATTGATTTCAGAGTTAGTGCATCAAAATGGCGCCCAGCGCGCTACTTGGGCCCGGTCCTTCTGACTGGGCTGCACGGCAACCAACCAACCATAACCGTAACTGGTTATTGAGAAAATTCAGTAGTAGAAGTCTATTTATTTTTTTTAAATATTCAAAAAACCATGCATTTGTAAGATAATGACTAAACATTACAAAACTTAAAAATAATTTAAAGTTAATTAAAATTATGTCAGTAACAAAAGTGTTGAGTGTCACATTATAACTAACTAAACTTATTTAACATTTATAATAAGATCTCTGTACTTTAAGCTTTTTGCAAGTATTTACGTATCATAATCTCTACCATTCAGGATGTTTACCACACTTTCCAGGTCCATAACTTTCTCGCATTAAGATTCAAAAGACCACCTCTCGCACGGAGAATTAAACTAATGGCATACGCTGAATGTTCGTCGTCGAAATATGTAACGCTCACGGGAGCCAAATGACGGTAAAGAACATGTGTGGTATAGCCTTGAGCATGCTCCACATATAGTTTAAACTCTTTTCCGACTAGCTTACTAAGCAACAAAGGAGTGAAATCTTTAAGAAAAGCAGGAAAAAAATCGCTTAGTAGTTCTAAGCTAGCGCTGAGTGATAAGTGTTTCCAATTTTTACCCAGGGTGCATCTTGTCGTATGGCCTCCTCGGCAAATATACGCGAAAGTCTGGTTTGTAGGTAAACTACGGCAACGTACTATAAATAACATTTGTACCCGTAGTGTGTGGAAGAACTGGTGTATTATGCCAGTTTCTAAATGCAAGTTATAATTAGGTGCGGTCGCAGGCAAGAAAATAAGCTTCTCTATGAAGAAACGTAAGAGTATTCCTACCTGTTTGTGATGCTCCCCACCCCACACCTGCGCGCCAAAAAAAATGATTGACCTTGCTGCAGTATCAAAGATTTTAATTTTTTTCGAAATACAGATTCGAGGGTAGCGTCATAGAGCCTGCCACCCTTTCCAAAGACTAGGAATTTCTATTTTGAAAGGTTTACTTTTAATGCCCACAACCGGCAATACTCATGCAAAACATTTATTATGCTATCCCTACCCAACAAGCACTGCCATAAATGTTTTTTAAAATAGTTTAAAGTAAATTTGGTACAATGAGCGATATTTATGCTTTTTCAGTTTTAATTTTTTTGAATGTTTAAAGTAAACTTTTTATAAACATCAAGAAAAAAGTGTTATAACTCATTTCACTTTAAAAGTGAAATCCAAATGTTTACAAAAATTCAGAAAAAACTATTCGTAATTTTTTTCCTTTTCAACTTAAAATATTTCCAATTCTTTTCAGAAAAGATTTTATATGAGAATGACGACGAAAAAGCAAAAATCTTGGCTTCATCTTAACCACTTCCGCAATCTGATTTAGTTGCTTAAAGTTTAAGCATTCAATGTATGACTTAAACTTATTTATATATTTTATAGCAATATCTAAGTAATATAAAAAATATCATTTGAAAAAACTTTCACAAAAAACACCTATAAAAAACTTTCTTTGAAAGTTTGTGATAGGCATACATTAATAAGTTTTTTTAAACGTGCCATTTTGATTATAAAACGCTTATTTTCGAACGTTTTATAAACGAAAAATTAGAATTTGGTAAATTTAACATTTATTTCGGAAAGCTGTTCAAACATTTATTTCAAGTTTACTTTGCTTGTTGGGTAGGCAAATACCAAAATATATATTTTTATTTTTTCGCTAATTAACATTGACGAAACGATGTTCCTAACGCTATAAAGGTATTGCCAGCCTAGTTTAAAAGAAATATGTTCGTTGACTGTTTTCGTTTCAACGTTAACGGTTGCGTAAAGATTCAGTGCATATGTGTCTTGACAACCGCGTCACTGCTGGTTGCCATAATTTCGAAGTAGTGAAGAACTTCGTTTACCTAGGGCCAGCGTTAAGACTAATAATGTCAGCCTAGAAACACAACGAAAAACTACGCTTGCGAAAAAACATGCTACTACGGACTGAGTAGCCAATTCAGTAAATTTGTCTTAAATTAGAAAAGTTTGTAATCCGTCCAAGATAATTAAATAAATTTTTTTATTTGTTATTTTTGTAAAATGGTTACTTTTAAAATTCTACTTTAATATTATTTTATAAACAGAAAATACCGAAGAAATGGAAGCAAGCATCATTGCTATTCGGATTAATCTATTTCGGAAGCTGTTCACTTCACCTATCCATAAACTTCTGGAATATTGAAAATTGCTAAGGAGCTAAATAAGACCAATCTCTAACACCTAAAGAAAAAAGATCGGTAGGGGGATAAAGAGGCGTGACGCCTTTTGATATAAGTTAAATTAATAGTACACCGCAAATATTTCTACAAGCCTTGTAATATTTGTTAGAGAGATCTGTTATATGAAGAAGAAGGGCCGGATAGGAATAGGGTAGCGAGGGGTGGAGATAATGATAGGGACAGGGATTTTTTACAGAAGTATTGCTTGATGTCTAATATAATGTTAACGCAGTTTCCAGTGGTGGTAATACAGGTAGCTACATTTTTATACATAAAATTAATTTGCGCAGGCCGATATGTGTACATAATACAAATCATGCAAAAATTCATATTGTCGTCGTTTTAACAGCAACAGAAGCCAAAGAAAAAATTATTTTAATTTCTGTCGGTATGTCTGTAGGTATGGTTGTTTGGAATTCAATAGTTTCTTCACCGATGTAAAGTGGAAAAATTTCGATAGTCCCTATCCCCATCCTCCTTGGTTCACTCCAAAGTGTTGCTCGAATCGATAGTATTGGCCAAGTTTAATTGAAATATAAGAGAAATGCAGTTGCCGCTGTTATAGCTCAGCCTTTTACTAAGATTTTAAATTACCAATTATTAAACAACCAAAACGCTTGTACTTCAGTTCAAACGAAATAGCGTGCACAGAATACGGAAAAACAATTTCAAATATTTAAAAAGAAATAAAGGAAAATATTCATACAAAAATAAACAGAAGCAACATTTTGCAGAAGAAAAAAAAACAAAACACAAAACAAGATTTGTAGTTTAAATAAACCGGTCAGCATGTCACAGCAGGAACGCAACAAATATTTGACTCAAATACAAATAAAACAAAAGACTAAATAAGCGAACTTGCAGCGGAAGTTATTTCATACATAAATACAAACTTATATACATATAAGCCTCCCTGTTTACTTCTATCTGGCATTGAACAATTGAATGATTTGCAAATGTTGTTATGTTGGGCAACAAAAAATAACGGACTGCAACCGAAAGACTATTGGCAACAAACAAAAAAAAAACATTTTCATCCCGCGGCTAAAAAGAAATTGTGGAAATGCATGTGCAGTTATGCATAGAAATGTAAGCAGTCTCTTCAGCCTACTTGTGGCAACAACAAGCTGTTTGTATGTACTTAAGCCTGTTCTATGCTTGCAACTCGCAACACGCAACTCAAGTGCTAGTTTTTCGCGACATTCCACGCTTCTTGCAACATTTGTCTGCAACTTTGTTATCTGCGCCGCTATTGACACTTTTTTTTTATTTATTTAAAGTTTGTTTTTTAATTCATAGTTTTTTTTGGCTCCGTATGTATTCGACTGCCCTATGTTTCATGCTTGTCTGCCTCCAAAGACAACTTGTTTTGCTTAGTTTTGTTTTCTAAATATTTTTTTTTTCGCCGAATGGTGTATTTCTAAAGATTTCTTTAATACCGCAGCTTATTTGGCAACATTCTTGTATTATTCACACAATGGGTAAGTCAGGCTGAATTTGGTTCAAAATGAAATGAATCGAAGGTGATTAATACAACAGAAGTTCATTTGAATTTCGATGTTATTTCATTTTATTTTTATTAATGTTTTATTTAATTTATTTTGTCTACCAATTAGTTCTAACAGACTCATATTAATTGAAGAGTATAAACAGACTAGACTTATCTGCAGGTTAAAATTAAAAATATTTAGCGTAGGTATTACATATACGAACTCATCTTGTGAGTGGCACAAATAGCATAAAGAGTAGAGGTACAAGGTGTGTATCTTGAGGAATACGACCATGCATTTATTAAAGTTCGTGATTTCATTGTATCCATTTGGACGAGTAGCTTTCGTTCCGTCAAAAAACTTGAGAAAAGGTCCAAGAGGTTTCCCTTGATACCGAAAGCACTAAGTTTTATCAGTAGAATGGTATGATCTACTCTATCAAATGCCTTTGAGAAGTCAATATAAACTACATCTAGCTGCGTCTGACTTTCAAAGGAGTTGACTATTTTGTTAGTAATTAGTGCTAAGTTTCAGCAAGGTCTCTAATTGCAAATACTCGTATTATTTTTGTTACCTGAGTTATAGACTGGCAATATTGCCCAAAGCTTCTAAGAATCCAAGAAGATTCCTTTACTCAAGCAGCTATTTAATAATTTCGCTTTAGGAGTGGATATGAATTAGCTAAAAAGCTTAAAAAATATTGGAGATAACTCCTCGTGATCGGCTTTCGAGCTAATTTTTAAAATAGTTATTGCTTTCGCAACGTCCTCCGGTGATACATTGCGGCCATCAATTTGATCCAGTGGTAAGGCATTGAGTGTGGTATAGTCTCTTGGTGTGTGAATTTCATAGGCTTTTTGAAAAAAATTTGCGAAAAGATTACAAGAATCAATTATGTTGTCCGATATAACACCATCATAGGATAAGGTGGTTGGAAATTCATTGCTTTTACGCTTCGTGTTAATGTATTTCCAAAAGCTTTTCGGATTATGTCTTAAATTTGAATCTATTTTAAACATGTATTGCTTGTATAGAAATTTCTGCAAACATTCGAATTCTTTTTTCAGCCGGGTATAGATCAAATGATCAGCTACCGATAGAATTTTTTTTGAACTTTTTGTAGGCATTGTTTTTAAAATTTTATAGATCGCACAATTTATGATTAAGCCACGGATGTTTCATAGGGGACCTAGATTTATATTGAGGAACATTTAATACTTAGTCTAGTGGGAAGTAAGAAGTACTTAAAATGGATGGAACAGAGTACTAATACATACATACTCGTATGTGCAGCAAACAAACTAATACAACCCTTGCTACTTCGATTGTTATTGCTATATTAACCGCTTAACTTTTGCTTAGAAGTTTAAGGAGGTGTTAACGAAGCTGACCACTTTCGGTAATAGATTGCTTATTCACAAACTAGCGCAATTTATATCTGATTGTGTGCCTATAATTTGAACAGCTTACTAAAAAAAAAGGGGCATGTCTCTCAAACCGATTTTGCACAGTTTTACAACAAAAATTTATAGTCATAAAAGACAAATATTGTTTTGATTTTGGACTGATAAGGCCTAAAAAGTATTATAAAAGGATTAAGCGAAAAGTGAGTGGCCACGCCCATTTTTAAACTCCTTGCACAGAAAATTTTCAGTATTAGTAAGTATCTATTCAGTAAAAAGTTTAAAGCTGAGGAAAGTTAAATTCCTATAAAAGAAGATCTTTCAATTTCACAAAAAATTTTATTTGAACATTACTATCCTTAATGATTTCAAATCTGACATTCACTAAAACTAGACTTGAGTGTGAGTGTGTGTAATGCTAAAACGGACAAGTCGCCACTAAATATATGTACATCTGAGTGTCAGTCGAGAGGAAGTTCGATTAAAAATTACTTTTAGTGCTAATGAAAGACAGTGTCCACTCCCTATCAACGAATGTGACTTCAACGACTATATATATATATATATCCCTGGTAAAGTCTTTGAAATATGTGCTCTGGTTGCAGTTCATGGTGTGCACGTATTAATTTTCAGCAATTTTTAACATCATAAACAAATGAATTAACACATTCTCCAAAACTTTCGGTACACAAAATGAGGTGTAACTATAGTCAGAGTTTGCCCCTTTTCAATCTGTTGTAGGCACAGCTTGCGATTTAATATCTGAGAGATGCTATAAATAACCCCTGCGGGTTAGGGGCTTAGAATATGCCCGAGGTAGGCATAACGGTCGTAAGAGGCGACTAATATGCACAAAGGTAATGACGTGCAACTCGATGGTTGGTCTTCGGATATGATGCCTCCACCTCTCATTACCCATCTTATGCTTCTTAACGGAAGGAGGGGTGACATGACCTAGAAGGTGTCACTGGTCATAAATCGCTACCACGACAGTCGGACAGTACCGCAAGGGAGTACACGAGCGTACCGGGTTAAAATCCGGCCAAGGACTGTTAATTCGACAACACTCCCCAACAACAACAACAACAGGTGCTATAAATTTCCATACATAGAAGTGTGTATCTACTGAGGTCGAGTTATTTATAAAGCTTTATTTTTAGTTTCATTTGACTATAGACAACAACAACACAAGCTTAGATCATAACAAAATAATCCAGTAGGTGGCAGCAGGTCCATCAACAGAACGCATATCGGTAAAGCGGATACGAGGATAACATAGCAAGTAGCTGTTGAGTTCCTTTCAGTTTAAGGAAAATTGCCCAGTGCCTTCCGATCGCGCCATTACCACAGGATTTCCATGTAAAAAAAATTTACTTAGCTACAGGACTGCATAAATGAAATGAGTCTGGTAATTCTTGAACAATGTTGGGAACTTTCAATAAATATTTCCTTTTTGAAGTTAAAATAAATAAATTTTAAACTCTGTAACAAACTTGGTTACCATATGCGAAATTAAAATTTATATTTTTGTCCAGTATAACTACCTATTACTGCCCTTTTAAACGATTTTAGCTTCTTCCATCAGCTTCACCCAATACGCTAACATTTGCTTTTGAGCCAAACTCATTTGACAGTCCCCCACTGTACGCCGCATAGCAAACAAACAGGATGCTTCCATGGCTTTCAGTGCAATTTCGCATGGCGCAATAATTATTAAGCATGGAATAGCATGAATTTGTATTTGTTTTTGCTATATTCGTTAGTCGTCGGCACAACATGAAAATCCAGCCGGTGCGTCGTAAATATTTAATGTATTTAATGGCTCATTTAGCCAAGGCAACATCACGCCAAAGTTAAGTCAAATGTGTTTCTATTATGCCATGGTTAGTTGACGCGTTTCAGTTGGGATTTGCTTAAATTCGCCTCGTATTTGTGTTACTCATTGAAGAATTCCAGAAATTCAACAAATTAACTGTTCATTAATACCATGACTAATTTATGGACCGAAAAGTCAACTAGATTTCAACACAGGCTTAACCAAAATTGTAAGTAAAGAACAAGTTACAACGGCAGCTTCTTCTTCTTCTTCTACTTTTCCAACTCCATATGAATTTTGTTACTTGATTTTAAGTGTGGCTCAAATATGGTTAAGATGGCATGAAGCGTTTTTAACATCTTGAGTCTTTGAAGTGCAGCATATTTCGGCTATTTGTTCGGTATTCTTTGAAATTGGAATAAGCTTCTATAAAAATTATACCACCATTAAATTCATCTAGAAGGATCGAAGCCAGAAGATGATATGCAACTCAAATCACTTAGTTGGAGCACTGAAGTTCATTCCGACTAAATCGATTTCAGAATTTTGGCAGAGGCTAACATCAACGCAATCCAAGTAATACGACTGACGGGGTCCAGGAAAAACGTTAGACATTACACTTAACGTCAGCCGCTGGTCACATAGCGCAGATTACCTGTGACACAATTTTTCAATAACTCGTTCATCCGAGCCCAACACCGACCGAAGCCAAGGATGATGGAGGAAAAGAAGTCATTACACGAGCGCTTAGAACGCACATAAGAACACTGCGCTGGGAATGATATTAAGGCCGAAAGCAACGTTTAATACCAGGGTAGCTAAAGAAATGATCTTTGGACCCACATTCAGAAAGTTTAGACTCCATGACGAGCCTTCACCTAATAGATTTAGGTTCATCGACTTTTCAATGACGGAAACATGGTCTAATCCAGTACCAGGTATAAATCAGAACTGTTAAATTTGATTAGTAATTGGTAATCAATTAATTAGACGGTTGTTTTAATTGGTAATGATTATTTGGATTGTTTTTAAGAAAGGACATTTATTAGAAAAAATCACAAAGAGTCAACAAAAAAAATCAACAAGTAAGGAAGTCTAAGTTCGGGTGGAACCGCACATTAAATACCCAGCTGTGTAAAAGTGGTTGTGGTAAATTGTTGCGAAGTTATGACCTCTAGAAGTTCTAAATTTTTTCTACTAACATGTGGGCAATCTTATAAATAATAAAAATGAATGTGTGTCTGGCATCCAAAGTACTTAAGCGATCTTTATAAAATATTCACAGCAGATTCCTATAGAGGCTATATATAATTCTGGAAAAGTGGGAGGTGCCACGCCCCAATGCTATACAAAATTGTAATCTTGTATAGACGTCCAAAGTACTCAACCGGTCTTTATGAAAGTTCACAGTAGATTTTTGGA
Source organism: Merzomyia westermanni (assembly GCA_949987695.1). Classification (NCBI taxonomy): domain Eukaryota; kingdom Metazoa; phylum Arthropoda; class Insecta; order Diptera; family Tephritidae; genus Merzomyia; species Merzomyia westermanni. The sequence continues at coordinate 72,234,091 of OX465290.1, forward strand.
CTCACTGATTACAGCATAGGCTATATATAATTTTGAAAAGCGTAGAGAGTATACCTCGTATCATGTTTCGAAATTTTATTAAACACGGTTCTGAAGTTAATAATAGCTGAAATTGGTTATTTTGTTCATTTATATGTGGGCGGGGCCACGCCGATTTTCCAGTATTTAAAATAAATCATTAATAAGATCATCAGGTCATTGTATCTACGAAACTCTAGCATTATATCTGCATCAGTGAAGAAGATATGGCATGTTTCGGTTTCCTACCTCTCTTTTAGAAAACTTTGGCCCAAAAGTGGGCATGGTCGTCCACCGATTTTGCTCACTTTCCGTGGGCGTACTTTACATGTCTGTAGTATACCTCGTGTCAAATTTTGTAATTCTATCTTACACCGTTCTGAAGTATTAACAGTCGAATTTGAAATTTGTTTGACTCATAAGTGGGCGGTGCCAGTCCCACTTGCCAAAATTTTGCAAAAATCGTATAAAGAATATGAAAATTGAGGTAACTGCCAATCATTTTATTATACCTGTATCAGTTACAGGCGGCCGCCGTGGTGTGAAGGTAGTGTTGCCGGCCTACCACACCGAAGGTCCATGGTTCGAGCCCTGGTACAGGTAACATCAAAAGTGATTTGAAAAAAGTTTTTCCAAAAAGGGGTCGCCCCTAGGCAGTGGTTTGGCAAAATCTCCGAGTGTATTTCTGCCATGACAGGCTTCTCAGCAAAAATTCGTCTCCTTTGTAGATGCCGTTCGGAGTCGGCAAAAAACTGTAGGTCCCACCAATTTGTAGGGAAAATTCAAATCGGCACACCACAAATTGGAAGAGAAGCTTGGCGCAAAAATCTCTTAGGAGGTTTATGATGATATACCTGTTGTATATCGCGCCATAGAGAGAGAGTATCAGTTAATTAGATATGGGCAGTTCAATATTTCTACCTCCTTTCCATATGGTCGAAAAGTGATGTCTCCTATTTTCTATGGGTGCCTCCTACGAAATTTCGTTATACTAGCGCAAACGGTTCTGAAGTTATGAGGAGTCAAAATTTGAAAATTTCTTCACTCATATGTGGGCGGTGTCACCCCCCTTTTCCAAAAATTTGATAAAATCGTCAATGGGACAATAATAATAAATCTAGCAAATTTCATCATTGTAGCTGCTTTTGTTATTGAATTAACCCATTTTATACGTTTTTCCAAATTTTCGATATCGAAAAAAGGGGCGTGGCATGGTGCGATTTCGCCCATTTCAAATAGGAACCTAGCTTAGCCGGAAAGAAACCTGTGTGCCAAATTTCATTCAAATATCTAAATTTTTACCCAAGTTATCGTGTCCACGGACGGACGGACGGACATGTCTTAATGAATTTCTCTGTTCATTCTAAGAACTTTGAACTCCGTATCTATCTCTATTATTTTGTACCGTTACAAACTACCGCTATATGAACAAAAAAATAATACCCTGTGTACAAGTACACGTTAGGTATAAAAATAAACAAAAAAGTTGTTTTGATATTTTTTTGATTGTTTCATTATTGTTGATGTGTATATTTATGTGATTCTACAGTAATACTGAAAGACCAAAACTAATCAAAAAAAATCAAAAGTGATCAAAACAAAATTTTCTGATTATTTTTGATTTTTTTACTAATCGTAAAAAATCATGATTTTTTTTTAATTAATTGGAAAATAGTCATTAAAAATTTAAAGTTTTGGTAATCAGTCATTAAATGGATCCTCAAAAAAAATAATTTATCAAACCGGTAATCATTCCGATTAGTAATCATTATTAAACAGGTCTGGTATAGATATAAAAATATCAGTAATGGTGCATATCTTATTTATAACTTTAAATTTTTTGTATATCTACACTATGTATATGCACAATATTCTATAGTGGTTGCCACCTATCTGATTTGTGTTTTGTAATGAAGTGAGGTATGCCAAAATGGGTAACAAACGAAAAATATTTTACGTCGCATTTCAAAAAAGAAAGTTCTTTGTAGGATTACCACTCAGGGTTGGCATCTAATTTCTTTATATCTTTTTTTTTGGCATATTTGCTCTCATCGCGAAAATGTCTTGACACATTTCCATGGAAATTTGTACATTTATAAGTTATATCCTAAAAATCCAAGCTCTCTTATACACGTGCTGCAACTAAGGAGGTTTTATCCAGTTGCCACCAATCTCAAATTTAAAAAAAGAGATGTGCCAATGCGTGTATCAAACGAATGTTACTTTACGTTGCATTTCAACAAAAAAATTTCAGCCTAAATTTTAAACCGTTCGCCGGTTTAAGCAATTTTTCAAACATTTTTGTTATAAATTCCAAACCTTTCAATTACCTACACCAATTTTCAATTCATTGTGGTTTGGATTTAAAACTGAATTGAAATGGTATTACAACTTTGGTCCGATGTTTGTAAGTATGAGAAGAAGAAGAGATAGACCCACCAATAAGTATACCGAAATGATCAGGGCGATGAGCTGAGCCGATTTAGCCATGACCGTCTGTCTGTTTGTACGCAAACTAGTCCCTCAGTTCTTGAGATATCTTGATGAAATGTGGTATGGAGCAGCCATTTTGCAATGTTAAGACATTTCTTCTGAAAACTGGCACAATTTAAATTCTATACCAAATTTGGTTTGAACATATATGTAGGCGGGGCTACTGTCTATGGCTTTGTTTAGGCATGGTTGTCTTAACTTAGCAGTATCCATAAAAACTTAATTATATGTCAACTATGAAAAATGCTGAGCAAATCAGATAATCTGTTCCCCAGCCGAAAGACACGTAACCAAATCTACCATGTTTCGATACACAGCCAGCTTGCTTCCAGAGTGTTATATTTGTGTACGCTTCTAAAGCCTAAAGATAAAATTAAAAAAGATTGACAATGATTTCGCAACTCGTTCTCACACCTGCTCTCTGAGAGCACAGGTCAACCCAACCGAATATATGAGCAGTCATATTGCATCTCGGTAATTGACGATGTGGATAATATACCTGGTAAGATGACGTGTTGCATATGAGACATACCGGACTTTGAAAACAGGTTTTCTAAATATCTTTGCTCTAGCGGCAATTACCAACAGCTTTTTCATAGATATTTTTCTATTCATATATAATATTTTACAGGCATCAAATTCAAGTTTTTATGATTTACTTACCTCAAAAGAACTTCTAAACCAATTAATCCAAACAGCTAGTCAACAGCGATCCAAAGTGGGCAGGGGTCTACTAAGCTAAAAACGGCAGAAAAATACAAATTAGTTCGTGGAGATTATATATTTTTAAATACTTATCTCTATATATAATAAAATTGTAAGAGGTCGATGTCTGTACATTGCAGATATTTAAGAAAAATTGATAGCAGGGATCATTATTAAGCCAATAGAAGCCAAGTCAAATGTTTTTAGAATTTTTGTCTGTCTGCCTGTATGTTTGGTCGCGCATCACTCAAAACCCGCTTGATCGAATTAAATATTATTTACGCAAATATATTTATAAATATTCAGCTTAGAATTTCAGATACATTTTAGAGCACGAAAAATGTATATTCCTTTGTGCAAAAGAAGTTGGCTCAAAATATTTTTAAACATATAATCAAAATGGTGAAGCCGATGTCGGTAAATAATATTTATTACGTAAACCTGGATGTGGGTAGCCTGAAATAAGAAACCGGAAGCCTAAAGGAACAGTGGTTTTAATGCTGCCCCTCAATCTCTATGCATGCTTGTACGCGCATCAACAAATAGTTACTACATGGTATTAAATGGTTTTTTCACCGCTGCTATGCTAGAGATCTAGCTTGAAATATAGGGCCCCTTCTTTCCATGGCTGTTGTATATTCCAAGCGTGTTTAAGGCTAAATAAATAAATAATCTAATAAACGAATTGTGATGCAGAAACCTTTTATTTCAAGAAGTTTTACAAAAAAGAATGCCATTAAAAAATAGGAAATTCAGCTGAGCTTGGCTCCACTGCCGGTTTTGCGAGCAAGCTACCTGCTTACCTGATTTCTCAACGCTTGGCTTATCAGCTAAACTAAGCTTAGATATTTATAAGTCGCTTGTCGGCTGGCGGCATGTAACCAGCAGACCGATAAAAACGAACAACAAATACAGCAATAATACGTATTATTATTATTAATTAGCGCCTGTGCAGAGTTGGCTGCAGCAACAAAGAAATATGGATCAGTGGATCAATGGCATGAATAGCGAATGCAAGAGAAGCAGTTAAGAAGCTGTCGCATTGTGGCTGGTGTAGAATATTAAAAAATTAAATGTAGTCATGAACGTTCTACATTAAAAAGTCTACACCTAATACCAAACTGATGGATGGGAGAAAACAAGTCTATGTACATGCATACATAAGTACAGTAATAGTAAATAGAGAACAATCAGAATAAAAAAAAATAAAATTAAGTGAGACAAACGAAAAAAATTAAAAGCAAACGGCATTTGAGTTTTTAGAAAAAATAGTAAAATAAATGCACATCACAGACGTGCAACTAGCGCATATAAGAATATATATACATACTCAGGTATAATAGCTATACACAGCTATGAATTTATATTTACGTTCTGGCATACGAATAAATAACAAGTAAACGTGCGCGCATGCGCAGCAAGTCGAACGAGTAAAATTTTAGATTTTGCGCACCGGGGAAAAGTGAGAAATCGTTTGGTACAAAAAAAAAAAAACCAAAAAAAAGAAACTACAAACAAAATTACAGGATTACGGTGAAGCAAATAACTCAAATACTAATAAATATAATTATTTATATATACTCGTATATGTATAACAATAACACAAATGCATAGTGTAGTATATTGACAGATTAAGACCATGCTTTTATCTCACATGACTTTTGACTCTGCAGACGTTCTAAAAATGCAAAACTACCAATTTTTTTTGCGCTCAAATAATTTGTGAATTTGGAGATTGAAAAATTATAATGCGAGTCAAAATATGGACAACTGTGTCATCAGTTCTAGCAGAAAAAATAACCACCAAAATACCTGGTTCTGTGCTGATCTAAAGCTATGACACCGTTCCATAATTTAAGTTTTTCTACATATTGGCGGACCTACATGTTTTATACCGACTCCAAATTTCATCTTACTGGGAATGTGAATTTCCGGTAAGAACTTTCATTCATGACAGAAATGCAGTTAGGGGCTTCTGATCAAAACAGGCTTCGGTTTAGGTGTGGGTAATATTTGCCGTGTGACGATCTATTAAAAATTACGGTATATTAAAAACTCGGAGTACATAGATTTTGTCTACTTAACTAGATCTACAATTTGAGCTTTATCTGGAAAAAAGTATATGTTCATAATTCCAATTTATATCTTTTACAAGAAGGATTGGAAACTATTTAACCTTTAAGTGCACACCTTGGTATCCGGCTACTCAAACAGTATTCTTTTATATTTTGCTCCTGTGAAAACTGTTAAATAATTTTGTTATTTCCCTTAAACCAGACGATTTGCACTTTTGTTTTGCCCTCTCTAAGTGAACACCCTTGGTACCCAGATTCCCATATATTTGGTCCCTTTTTTTCTTAAAACATATGCGCCAACTGCTACTAGTTCAATAATGTGGTAAAAACCACTACTGACCGTCCTTGCGTTCTTCGCTCCTAACAGCTTGTCCATGATTTCAACGCCCCTTTTCATGCTACTGTGTTACTCAATTATTTCAGAATTATTTAGTTTTAGGAGACCTTATTCCTCTTGTGTCCATTGTTTTCGTCTCCAGATCGTCTAAGATCTATTTCTAGTTAGAGTCCATACTATAGACGGTTGTGGAATGTCAAAGAATCGCGTCAGTGACAGAGCTGTAAAAATTTGTAAATATGGCTTGTTCCTTCACGATTTTTACATTATTTTCTTTGTAAACTCGCCCGAAGAGATGTGAACCAGATCTGTTAAATTTGATTAGTAATTAGTAATCAATTAATTAGACGGTTTTTTTAGTTGGTAATGATTATTTTAATTGTTTTTCAAGGAAAAGCAATTATTATTTGATTACTATTAGGCAAAATCAAATATAATCTAAAGTAATTAAAACTAGCTTTTTATGATTATTTTAGATTTTTCTTAGTAATCGTAAAAGTTCATGATTTTTTTAATATAACTTTTTTAATTAATTGGAAAATAATCATTAAAAATTGAAAGCAATGGTAATCAATCATTAAAAGGGTTCATAATAAAATAGTTAATCAAACCGGTAATCATTACGACTAATAATCATTATTTAACAGGTCTGGAATGAACTAAGTGTAGTGCTCCGATTAGATATGTATATTTGTTGAAACGCATTTAACCATATGTTTCCAAATCCCATCACCGGCAATACAGTCCCTGTGACTATAGTTAGTACCCAGGTCTGTGTTGAGTAAAATAAAGATTTCTGGATTCAGAGAATCGATCAATCCTAATATTAGCATTATCGAAGCTAGCGAAACTTGTGATTTCCTTAAATTGAAACCGAAACCGTAACCATTATTTTGATCTGAAAAAGAACGAAACCAAACCCCTTCAAAAGGCGGAGCGGGTTCCAAACGATTACGACTTTTATTTTCTTCTCTACTTCATTTTGTGGGCACATATTTTCATTTACAAGATGGTACCCTGGCTAATTTTCATCGAATCCCAATTACGAACTTCCTGGGAGAAGATTTTCCCCAAAAATTTTGGGACTTTTAAGTCAGAAATACACTTTGAGGGTTTGTCAAACATCTCCCGAGAGGCGGCTCTGTTTAGAAAAACTTTTTCAAACTTTTGATGTTACCTGACTCGGTACTTTAACCGAGAACCGGTGTTGTATACCAACAGCTCTACAGCCACACCACGCCAGCCACCCGCAGCACTGCCTTAGCGAGGCAAATAATAGGTGGGACCTATACAGTTTCGTTGCGGTGGTCCCTTAACATTGGACAATTGCGGAGCATGCGGCGTGGATGGATCTGCAACACAGTACCTCGTGCAACAGCTGCATTCTTCCGAATATAAGGTCGAGTACCTGCTGTGCGATTGTTGTAGCAGCATACAATTTCCCAGAAAGCACTTCTTGAGCCTCTTGGAGCTTGATGTCAATAAACCTTGCGAACTTTCAAAAATTTTGATTGACGGTATGAATATAGTGGCACGGGATTCCCACCATGGTCTTTGAGACTGTGTCAGTTTTCTTTTATCTTTCATTGGCTAATACACGTGATATGGTCTTAAAACGCCGAATAAGCGATTATTGGAGTCGTAGAAGACTCGCCCCTCTAACCAACAAACTCCAGTGGCACATGCTGATTCTTGGGACCGATACGCGTCTTTTGGTACCCATACCGAAATTTTTTAAAAATAGGTTGCTAAAGTAAAGAATTACGCATTCCTTACTCAACTATAGATTACTACTGTCACTGATAAGCAAAAACTCTTAAAAATTTTCACCATTTCTCCCAAAATAATTTGTCAGTTCTCCCATGTTTTCAATGTTCAGAATACCTACTTTTCCTCGCAAATGCGTTTTTGATTTTACGAAGCTCGTTTGTGATACGTGGAGATGGGAAAAGAGAAACGGGAATGGGGATTGGGAGATTTCTTCCAAGAAATTTCTGTTCAGAATCGATATGATTATTATTGTGTTATATTAATTTTTTCACTTGTTAGTTTGTTATTGTGCTATAAGCTATTGAATTTAAACAACCCTATTTTTAAAATTCAGATTTTTCAAAAAGCCTAAGGTCCATGATGTCCATAAGAAAAAAAATCTAAAAAAGCAATCGTATTTTAAACCACCAGACTTTTCTAGCTAAGTAGAGAAGTTAATAAATTTTTTTCGTTTATTTTTTTTTTTGAAACCGAAACCGAAAAATAAATAAGACCGGAACCAAAACCGAAAGGTTATTATAATCAGTTTGATAACTTGAAAGCAGGGTAGACCGGAACCGAAACCGAAACATGTTACAAAATCAAAACCGAAAAGTTATTTTAATCGGTTTCACACCTTGATAGCAAGGTAGACTTCGCGATCTGTTGCAGTTAAATTTTTCTTAGTCAGCATTTGCTCAGTATATAGCTAGGTCCGTAATGTTGGTTACTCGTATAATTGTATCGCCCATATATTGTAAGACTATTAGTTGCTCGACGCTTTCGATTGTAGAAAATTATGCATTAACGTTTTAGTTTGAGATTTACGGCAAATATTTCCAACTCGGTTTTCTTTAAAACGTATCAGATTTGTGCCGCATTTTTCTTCAAGCTAAACTTTTGGTGCATTTTAAAGTGTCGGAGAGCAGAGACCGGCAATCCTCCCAGTGTATTTTGGCTATGAATAGCAAAACAGTACCTCGTATGTATCTCCCTTCCAGTGCCGTTCGAAGCTGACATTCCCACGAATTTATAGGAAAAAATTAAAACTATCGCACAAAAAACTATAAGAGACGAAGGTACATATATGGCATCTACTTATAAAAATGACTACTACATATATTCATAAATATTTCGGAAACTTCAATAAAATTCATGGATATAAGGTACACAAATTGGTTCAAGCAACTCGTCCATGTGTCATGGAATTGTACAACAAATTTGAACTGCTTTTATTTTATTTCTTTATGTGTTCTTGTTCGTTCAGTGATATTTATATGTTTTACAGTTAATCCATAGCTAATTACTGTGATGAAAAGTAGTCATCAAGCCAATTGGTTTGAGTTGCCTTCAGTTTGAATTCTTACACATCGTCGACTGATCACCCCATCGCAGTTGACGAACAGTGCCGTATGAGCAAGAAATTTTTGTTTGCTGTACCTACCGATGTTTGTATACGAGGTGTGTTCAAAAAGTATCGCGAATTTTGTGTTTTTTCAAAAATTATTTATTTATTCATGAATATCTATTTTGACCCCTTCAAAGTAATACCTATGAGATATTATACACTTGTGCCAACGGTTTTTCCAATCTTCGAAGCACTTCAAAAAATCATTTTTTTTGTATCTTGTTCAGCTCCTCCTTCGATGCCGTCTTTATCTCGTCAAGAGAAGCGTAACGTCGTCCTTTCATGGGCCTCTTCAGTTTAGGGAACAAGAAAAAGTCACAGGGGGCCAGATCTGGGGAATACGGTGGCTGCGGCATCATTAGTGTGTTGTTTTTGGCCAAAAAGTCGCGCACAAGCAACGATGCGTGAGCAGGGGCGTTATCGTGGTGCAAAAGCCAATTTTTGTTCTTCTTTGCACATCTTCTCGGCCTTCTGAGAACATTTTGTACCACCGATAAACGTTGCTTCGGTCCAAGGTAGCTTCTCCGTATGCCACAGTCAACATTCGGAATGCATCCGCGCACTTAATTTCGTTTTTCACACAAAATTTGATACAGGTTCTTTGATCCATTTTTTTGAATAGGTAAAAATCGAAGACGATCCAAAACACGTGCAAGCAAAGCAGCTATCAACAATTAACTGAACATTCAAAATGGCCGAGCTTGTCGGCATAAGTGAGAGACATGAGTACCAACATAACGCCAAAAAAAATTCGAAATTCGAATATACGTAACCATCGAAAATTCAAAATTCGCGATACGTTTTGAACACACCTCGTATTTTGAGAATTTGATTTGACATTTGTTATACCAAGAAAAAATTCGAAATAAAATAAAATACAAGCGAAGAAAAAAAATATGGAAAATTTATTTATACTTTGTAGTCTGGTTATTCGTTTTTAAGTAAGTATCCGGTAAGCTATCGAGATAATTTAAAATTTTTGAAAAGAAGGGAGAATCTTACTATGGATTTTTCTGTAATTTCTTGGCAACTTAGGGACTTAATAGTTAGCACATTGTTCAGAACTCAGTGACAACACAATCTGTAGAAATTAAAATTCCGCCACGTGGTGCGCTGATCGGACCAACTAAAAATCCCTGAAAAAGATAGGAATTTTGTGACCGGCGAGCTATAGACTTAAAACTGTAGTTGTAGTTCAGAATTCAGTGACAATGTAGCACCTGATCGAAAAATTTTGGTAGGTGATGGCTAATCGAGCTTTAGAAAAAATTAGTTAGAAAATGGGCTTTTTCGATCGATTTTCGATTAACTTTTCGCTGACTTAGGTCCGGTTTTTCCGTCCTTGGTTAAGCTCAGTTTAAACTAAGTTTGCTTAAACTCGGCATAAATTTAAACTCCAGTTAAACTGCAGAGCGGTTTTTCAGTGAGAGTTTAAGGCCGCTTTTAAAATCTGCTTTTTATATGGCAACATTGGTTTTTTTTTATCTAGATACGGCAACAGATGACATTTGTTTCAGTATTTAATTAAATATAAAAATATCGTAATTTTTTAATTGCGTTCAGTTTATTGTTTCACAACCAAAACCATCAAATATGCAAACAGCTGACAGGTTAACTAGAGTTTAACCCTGACAAATCGGCCGCTTAAACTACGTTTAAACTTCGTTTAAAGCTGACTGAAAAGCTGCGTAACAAGTTTAAGCTTAGTTTAACTGACAAATTGAGTTGAAGTTGTACTAAAAAACCGGGCCTTAGAGGTTTGATACTAAGCACATAGTACAGGACTAGGTGACAGTATAATGTTTAGAAATTGAAACTTCGATAAGTGGCACCCTCGTCAAGCTAACTAAAAATCCCTGAAAAACGGGCGAATTCTGCGATATATTTTTGAGCAGGCCCAGGTGAGCTATAGAGTTGAAACTTCAGACCTACTTTGAAACCTGGTAACAATGCAACACTTGTTCGAAAAAATTATTCTAATTATCGCACTGATGGAACTATTTAGAAAATAGGATTGAAATTAGCCAACCTCCTAGCGACGACGAAGAGACGACGACGACCTTATTTTAATCGAATATTTTGAAAAACATAAAAAATATAATAGTGAATATTCCTGGAAAAATGATTTTGTATCAATTCTATTTTACTACCAAAGTGTCAAAAGTGAAGATTTACGAAATTTGATTTTTTGTATAAAGCTATATAAAGGGTGTTTTTTTTAGGGGTATAGAACTTCGAATTGAAATAAAACACAAGAAAATCGTTTTAAGGTCCATCAATTTGACTTTATTGGAAGGATAATTTTATGCCATTAATGTTTAAATATAATCTCGGGCATGTGGCCGCCGCGGCTGGCTCGAATAAAGCCAATTCTACAGGTCCAATTTTCAACCACTTTTTCGAGCATATGGGGCCGTATGTCGGCAATAACGCCACGAATGTTGGCTTCCAATTCCCCTAACGTTTCTGGTTTGTTGGTGTAGACGAGCGACTTCACATATCACCAAAGAAAATAATCCAATGGTGTCAAATCACACGACCTTGGTGGCCAATTGACAGGTCCATTCCGCGAAATTATGCGCTCATCGAATGTTTCCTTCAATAAATCGATTGTGACGTGCGCTGTGTGGCATGTAGCGCCGTCTTGTTGGAACCACAACTCATCCACATTCATGCCACCCAATTCGGGAACAAAATAGTCGGTTATCATGGCTCTATACCGGTCTCCATTAACGGTAGCTGCCTCTCCAGCATTATTGCGGAAGAAGTATGGCCCAATGACTCCACCAGCCCATAGAGCACACCAAACAGTCAGTTTTTGTGGATGTAATGGCGTTTCAAGGGTCTCATGTGGATTCTCTTCTCTCCAAATGCGGCAATTTTGCTTGTTGACGTAGCCATTCAACCAAAAATGAGCCTCATCACTGAACAAAATTTTGCGATGAAAATCAGCATCGAAATCAATCTCATTTTCGGCCCATACACCAAAATCACGACGCATTGCATGGTCTCGCGGCTTTAATTCTTGCACAAGCTGGATCTTGTAAGGTCGCAAGCCAAGATCTTTGCGCAAAATCTTCCATAAAGTTGATGGACAAAGCTCCAATTGCTGTGCACGGTGGCGAATCGATTCATTCGGGTCCTCTTCAACACTTTGCTCTACAGCGGCAATTGTTTCTTCGGTGCGCACTGTTCGACGTCTCTGCGGATGCGTATTATCACATAGAGTAAACGTAGTGCGAAAACGATCCATGGTTAACCGAATTAATTGCTCTGATGGACGATTATGTCGACCATAAAATGGACGGAGCTCACGGTAAACTTCGCGAACTGAACCATTATTTTCGAAATAAATTTGCACGATTTGCAAGCGTTGTTCTTTTGTCAACCTGTTCATGATGAAATGGCAAACCAAACTGAACATAAATGACATTAGAGTTGCCAGATTTGACCACAAAATGCCAGTTTTATCTCTATTCGAAAAACAAACCTGTAAAAAAAACACCCTGTATAAGGCTCTGAAACACTGGTGAACTTAAACAATGTGGAGCGCATAATTTTTGGTATTGCGGAAAATGTACAGCCCGTAAAATCAACAAAAATTGTTGGTACAAAAAAGCAATAGGAAAAATTTTATTTAGTCTTGCTTCTATTAAGGAATAAAAAAACTATAAAAGCCAAGGTCGAAGTCAACATTTACGTCTCGAAAACTTAAAATAACATGTCTCTTAAATTCAGAGAGTCGTTTTAAGACACTTCAAAGATGGTTTTTTTTTTCAGAATATCGATGGTCACCTTAATAGTTTTTAACTTAACCAAAAATTTACATAATAAACAAATAATAAAATTTTTGATAGTTTTTTTTATAAATTTCTATTTTATTACGAAACTCAATCAAGGTCGCAATCAACAGGTCGCAAAATTTTTCAAATGCTAATAATGTCACAAAAAATTTAAATTAAAGCAAGTAAGGAAGTGTAAGTTTTGGGTGGAACCGAACATTATATACCTAGTAGTGATCTATTATGGCATAGCAATTTACGCAGTTCTATTTTAATACTTTTCACTTCGCATTATAAAGCCAGCTTATAGTTTTAAATAAAAAGACTTCGTTTATGTGTTCTGAGTAGTAAATTAATTTATTTGTATATAAGTAGCTGCCCTACCAACCACTACTAATCACATTTTTTCAAAATTCCAATACATGCAAATTTTGCGTTAAAATAGGCAGGCAGCTCATCGTCCTAATCATTTTAGTATCTTATATATAAATAGACAAGATGAATGCAATGTAGAACCGTTTTCTGCTAAACTATAATTCTAAGGTATACAAATTATATATGTATAGATAGGAAATTTTGAGGTGTACTTTAAATTTAAAAAATCATTTTAATATAAAAAATTTTACATAAAAGTTACACCACTACACATTTACTTATTCACACTATAGACACGCTGTGTGTGTGTGTACTTGCTTTTTGTGTACTATGCTGAATCGTGAGCATGGCCGAGGAGTTGCTTTGTAGGAAAAAATTAAGAGCCGTAGTAGTGTGAGTAGACTTGCCATGCATGTTTTTGTGTTATTCGTGTGGTCGGCTCTCACTGTGAGTGCGAAGAGTTGGTAGTGGACCAATGAAAAATAAGTATTCGCACTATAGATACTCTGTTGTGTCATGCATTTTTGCTTTAGTTGTTGTTATTGTATTGATTACTGGCTACGATGCCCAGTGTCAGCTGCTCTCCTGAGAGCACGAAAAGTTGCTTTGTTGGATACATTAAACAAGGAATGTAAAATATGAGCAAATATGTAAAATTCATTGCTGATACCTACAAACAGGGTTTACAAACATAAAATAAATGATTACTCATAAAGAGTATTAAACACCGAAGAAAATTAAAGGAAAATAGAGGAAAGGAAAAGAATTGAAAGGAAGGAAAATTAAAGGAAAGAAAAGGATAGGAAAGGAAAGGAAAGGAAAGGAAGGAAAGGGAATTAAAGGGAAGGTAAGAAAACGAAGGGGAAAGAAAGAAAATAAAAGGAAAGGAAGGCAAAGGAAAAGAAGTTTGAGGAAAGTAAAAAATAAAATAAGAGAGTAAAAAAAGAAATCAAGGAAAATAAAAATATGTTAGAGGAAAGGAACGACATAGAAAGGAAGAAAAAAAGGCGGATAAAACAAACCTACAGCAAAAAAATAAAATAAAATAAAGTTTATTGGTTGAATTTCAACCACTGGGCGAACTCTAGTACCTATTAATAGGCTCATCTCTTCTTCTTCTCATACTTACAAACATTTCATGTTCATGAAAGATATGAAAATCAAAAAAGATATATAACTTACCTATTGCAGTGGGGTATTAACTACTTGCCCCGATATTTTACTTGTGTGTAATCCGATTTGCCTAATTTTTGGCAGGATTATACTACATACTATTAAGCAGCCGCTGACCAATTTTCATTAGAATACCGTGTTGAAACTACAAGCAATCGCCTTTGAAAGTAGCATTAATTTTATGCTGAAAAGTGGGCGGCGCCACGCCTGCTTAAAAAGCTTATTATGTGTGCAAGATCTTATTGATATAGCTTGCATGGTTATAGAAATATCGCGTTTTACATTTTACAAACAAATTTTTCAGAACTATGGTAAAAAAGTGGGCGTGGCCCTAAACCGATTTCGCACATTTTTACAATAAACCATTACATTTATATATTCAACATTTTCGTTTTTTAGAACTATGTTAAAAAACTGGGCGTGGACCTTAATCGATTTCGCCCATTTTCTCCCGGGACATTCCTTGTATTAATATAAATATGCTTGCTGCATTTCGTTTCGATATCTTAAACGGTTCTTGATTTATAATTAATATTATTTCTAAATTTGACTTAATAAGTGGGCGGTACCACGCCCATTTTGAAAAATGTCTTGAAAAATTTATTTTCTGCCTTAACGTTAATGTACACACCAAATTTTATCCTTATAGGTGTATTATGTTATGAATAATCACTTTTTTGTATTTTCGAAAATGTTCTATATTTAAGAAGTGGACGTGGCCGACTTCGCGCATTTTAAATATCGCTCGAAGATGAGTGCCAAGGAACGTGCATACCAAATTTTATTAAGATATCTCAAAATTTATTCAAGTTATCGTGTTCACAGAGGGACGGACGGACGAATGGACGGTTATGAGGTTACATACTCCCGTTAGGCGAATGAAGTTAATATACCTTGTGTGCGTAGCACTACTAGGTGTAAAAAATTTTATCACACTATTCCATACACCTAATACTAAAACCCCAGACTTCGATCTTTCCTTTGGTATGGACTGCTTCATATAGGATTTAGCAATTTGGCATGCATGGCTTGATGATTTGGTTTTATAATATAGTCATTAATTTCAAAAAATTTCAAACGTATAAGCATAACATTATATGCATATAATGTATAAGCACACATTTTCCTTGTGTAGGCCGAAGATGCCTACAATTTGGTTGATCTTTTTGTATGAAGCAAACAACGTACACGTAATGAGCTTTAAAGGACAAGGAATCAGAATATTCAAAATAGATCTGCAGAAAAATAAAATATTATATTCACTTAAATTAACTGTGCTTAAAAATACGATATGTAGCTAATTTTAAGAAAAGTGAATACCAAATTCAGATAAACGTACGTATATTTATTTTATTCATTTAGAAACTTTGCTTGCACGTGTTTACGAATACAGTTCGCGTTTGTCGATAAGTTATGTGAGGAAATCACTGTTGTGTGTGTTTAATTTTATTTAAAAACTACTAAATTTTGTGCCTTTATTGTGTTTTAATAGACCCGACCCCAATTGAGCTGATTTATATTATTAGGTTTTTGTTGTGTGTCCAAACGAACATATTGTCTAATTCACAGTTATCAATACCCTACCAACCATGGCTAACCGTGGTGAAACTCTGATTCCACAATTCACAAATTTTTACTAACACCAACGCATATTTTTGGAATTTGTATGGAAAACACCCAGTACCTAAAAATATACACTCACACGTACAAGGAAAAACATTTTCAACATGGTTAAAAAGTGAATCTCGCCGAACAAAATTGTCAATTTTTTTATCCACTTGTTTGGTAGGCGCAACTCACTGTTTATCCAGATTTTTATCCATTACTGATTGGCAGGGTACTAAGTCCTAATATGAGGGTGTATGTAATAGAACTGCAAAACTATCGTGGGTTCTCGAATTGATGTTTGCGATAGTTTGCACGATACCATTCAATAGTTTCGACAGTTCGAACCAAAACCATCGGAAAGTACTTTTTCAACAAAACAATGTAACAAATATGGAATATAACAATTCGCTTTCATTGCGAGAAATTGAATCCGTCTGAAGTCCAATTTTTTTGGCAAGCACGCCGCATTAGATATATTGGAAAAAGTTGTAATAAAATCGTTTAAAAAGCGTTTTCCTCAACTTTGACCTCGTCTCTATTTCTCAATATAAACGCTACCGCGAAAAGTTATACTGTTTATAATAGCATAAATATTTCTCAATAATATGACGCCCATGTAGTTTAAAAATAATATGTTAATATTATAAACTTCAAAATTTAAGAAAGTTTGATTTGGTTTTGTGTCCGGACAGAAAAATTTAGTTTGCGGACGCTTTAGTTATAATTTCCGGATGCCAGAAACTTGTATGAAATTCCTATCTTGAATGAATTAAAATGTATGCTATCTTTTCCTAACGTATTTCTTAAACATAGAGAAGGCCTTTGAATGCAATAAATACCTCTAATCGTATTCACATCGCTCTGGATTAACATCTCTCTGATTTGCAGCGGCGGTTCGAGCGATCAGTCAATGATGTTTCATTTGTCATAAGTGATAGATAATTGCCAATAATTAGCTACTTGAAGGTCCGGGCAAACTTCCGTTTGTGTCGTTGACTAGGAAAGACACGCAAAATTTACAAATTTTATAAATAAATAGTCTTGGCTTTGGTTGGCTTGCAAAAGTGGACTTGGTCAGTTCTTGCGCTCCTTTTCGTGAACTTGGATGCGCAATGGCCCCTTGAGCTAGTCTCAAGGACAGTTTTGTGCTCCCACAAGGGAAGAAGCGATAAAAGTGATTTATTTGGAGAAAATAACTCCTGATTTTGTGAAAATAACAAGACATTGCAAATTTGGGAGAATAGGTGAACTGTGAGGATAATGGAAGTTATTGAATAACAAAACTATGGATAGTGAATAATTAATTTGATAAAAAACTGGTTTTTGCGAAACTAACGGAACATTGAAAATTTGTGAGAGTAACGGAATGTGAAGATTATGGAACTTATTGAATAACGGAACGATAAATAAGAGCCCACATGGTTTACTATATTTCTGCTAATATACGAGTATCACACATGAGCTACCTTTTTTCATTCGATCTGGCACTATCGACGTTGTCGCCAGGCAATTTTTCTTACCTATCATATGTTGAGCAAATAGTCTGGGTCGGTAGGAAGTATAAGATCACCAAGTGGATTAGGCCTAAACTAGGAGGGGTTACCCGACAGAAGAAACAAAGTGTAAAATATGTGGCAGTAGTTTTCGACAGCAAGTAGTTGTGGCAACCAAATGTATAGGAGAGAGAGATTATGGAGCTAATGCTTTATTATGGAGTCCTCGTTTGGTTGACACCCACACAAAAAGAGAACGTTTGTTAACAAGCTAGAGAGAGTGTGCACATAACCAATACTTAGTATAACGGGAGAAAATAATTGTTTGTAAACTTTTTTTTAACCTTATATATTTCAAAATTCTTTTCAAAACGTTTGTACATAATTCTGACCTCGCAAGCACAAAACACGTAGCTGCAAGTGTTTCACTGATTTGTTAAGAATTGATTGACTTTGCGGAATTCGGTGTTTGATTGGGAATAATAATTTATGTTAATTATGTTGTGTTCAAGTATATTGGAGATACATATTCTCAAAGATCTGGTGCCCGAAGAATACAATACAAAAAATGTTCTCCAGTTGAAAGAAAACCTGACTAACATAAAGGCTTCTGAAGATGGCATTCTGTTGTCCTTTGATGTAATTTCGCTCTTCGCAAAATGTGGGAATAAATTGAAAAAGTAACCACTATACAAAATACAAACTATGATTCGATTTTTGCCTTAAATGCAACAACTACTTTATGTTCGGTGATAAACTGTATACCCAAACGTTGGGCATGCCAATGGGCAACCTACTATCCCCCCCCCATAGCAGACATAGGGCCGGTTTCACCCGACTTAACTAAGTAAAGTCGAGTTTTTCACTTTTTCAGTTTCACCATCTAACTTAACTAAGTCACAACTTAGTTAGCCTGGCAGCTGACTTATTGTCGACTAAGTCAGTGTTCCTTCCGTTCAAAACCTAAATGTCAGTAATGCTTCTAATTTTTTTTGTACAATGTCCCAGCCGGAAAATTCGTCAAGCATGACTTTAACGGCACATGCGTCGATGAATGTGAACGCTTGTTTTCTAGCATACAACCATTACGGAACTATCGTTTTCAATTAAGCGCTAAATTTAGTACCTTCCACCTAAAGAGAAATGGGTGTAAGATCAATACATTCCTTCGTGTATGGCCATAAATGTCCATTTCGCACTGGGATATTGGGATGCGCAGAGTTGGCTGGTATGAAAAAATACTCCTATGCATAAAACAGCTGATCGGGTTGTTGCGTTCAAAATTATTTAAGTCGCTCAGTTGGTGAAACCCAAAATTAAGTTAGTCTCGAATCTTTACTAACTTAAGTCACGACTTAGTTTTAGTCTTAGTCGCGTTGGTGAAACCGGCCCATAGTAATGGATGATTTGTTAAACAAGACTAAATCGGAGCTTAAGCTGAAACATAACATCGAAATAGAATTCTTGGTAAAATATGTTAAATTGTAAAAAAAAAAAAAAACAATTGTAAAAAAACAAATGAAATAAATATAGAATATATTCTTAAATAATTATAATAAATAATCTAATAAAAAAAAGTTGGGGCAATCGTCGAAATACGAACCAGCAACTTTCTGATCAAAAGTCTAGTACATATTCACTAGCCTATTTTGACCGTGGTTGCATAAGTTGGAGTTTTATCAATCAGTTTTCAACAAACCCTTACTGTACGTTGAATAAAACGTTAATAAAAATTTGTTGCTGTTTTAAAAGGGACCACTTTCGTTGATTCGAAATTTTTTTCCAAACGGTTTACAATGATTATCGTAAACATTTTCCAAGTTTATCGTAAGCTTGTAGCAAACGTATTTTGCTTATTGGGAAGTTTCACAATATTTTTTATTATGTGAAGAATACATTTTGTTGCTTTTATTTCTGAGTATTTCACAAATACTTTTCACTAAAAACAACAATAGCAATCAATCTCAGTTGCAACTCTTGAAAAAACGGAATAATTCGCACCTTATTAACACTGCTGCTGTAGATCGTACCGCAGAATGTATTAGTTATTTGTCTGAATTTAGTTGTGATGTTGAGTAAAGATCTTCCTCCAAGCTTTCTTTCTGTAGAATTATAAACGTTTCTGCGCACAAAACACACGCTTCGATATGTTTGTTTTTGTTTTTTTTTCGCACTTTTTATGAACTTTTATTATTCATTTCTCTTGACTATCCTATTTTTTATTCACTTTTATTTATGGTTTTCAGAATCTATCTTAACTTATCATAAACATCAATTTCTTTGCGCTTTGTCTACTTCAACATCTTCTTAACAACACTAGACACACGAACACCAAAAACAGTTATGCGCCAACGAGTCAACGGCAAGTCTTAAGCCAAAGAATTGGAGCACCGTTGTTGATTCTTACACTGTTTGGTTGTTGTAGTCTGTCTGAATATTTGTTGGGTCGGTCAGTGTCGGTTTTACAGTCCCACTTGTTCTTCGGCACAATTTTCTTTTTATTATTTTTTTTTCTGATTATCGTGTTGTTCCTCTCCGCTTTAGTTATTTATCCAAAACACTGACTGATCACACGAGCTATTTAAGTTTTTTTTTTATTTGACGCACTCTGGTAGGTCAACAAAGCAAAGTCATGGCCAACACAGCTGGTGAAACGCAACCGAGAACACGTGCGCACGCAACAAATGACAAACGCGAAATACGCGATCCGAAGCGTTACTTTCTTTCGTTAGACTGGCACTTCTGTTGGACTAGTTGACTGAGGCTACTCTTGATCTTGCTGCTGCTACAACCATGGCTACTTCTCCCTCTGTTGCTTCTGCTGGTGCTATGTTGACTTGGCATGCGATCGTGCAGTTGGAAGTGCCGCGGCAGCCATCATTTCAAGTGCTGTATATGCAACAAATCCAACTCTTTCACAGCTGCTTTCATTCAACAACATCACAAGCACTTTCCAGTGGAAGAACAGGTGTATGAGAGTCCCAACAGCGTTTGTTAAGAACGTAACAGAATGCTACTGCACTGTTAACTAACATCACTTTGTTACAAATGTGGTAGCCGATGCTGTTGCTCGTTGACCTTGTTGTTAATTTTATTTGCTGTTGCGATATATGTACCGCACACTCAAGCAAAGAGAAAGAGTGCGGTTTATTGGTAATGATTAAATGGTGTTTGTTTTCCTTGGAGTACAAACTACACACTGCAACATATTGATATATTTTTATATTATTGTTATTTGGTCTGATGTTTGTAAGTATGAGAAGAAGAAGAGATAGCCACAATAAATAAGTATACCGAAATGATCAGGGCGACGAGCTGAGTTGATTCAGCCATGTCCGTCGGTCTGTTTGAACGCAAAATAGTCCCTCAGTTTTAGAGATATATCGCTGGTACGGGGCAGCTATTTTGTAATATATTAATCATTTGTCAGAACCAACAAGATCGGGCCAATACAACGTATAGCTCCCATATAGTCGATTGTTCCGATAAACTAGTTTTGGTTTATAACTCTTGCAATTAAATAGCTAGGAACATTGACACAATACTACTCTGATAACAGTTATGTATGTGTTTTAAACTTTTCTGGGCTACATATATGCCCAAACCAAATTTGGTTTAGAATTTAAACTATGCCAGTTTTCAAGAAAATTACCGTGAAGAAAGGAGTTTAAATTTTAAACCAAAAATGCGTAACAATTAAAAAAACATGAAAAGCGTTTGTATCGGTTGGCAGGATTCGAACCGACGCTCCTACATCAGAGACGTCTGCTCTACCCACTGAGCTACGGCGCACATAAAACTGTTTAGAGAAAAATTCTATGAAAGATGAAAATAAATTAAAACAAGTAAGGAAGTATAAGTTCGGGTGGAACCGAACATTATATATCTAGTAGTGATCTATTATGGTATCCCAATTTACGCAGGTCTATTTCAACACTTTTCAATAAAAATACCTCTGTTATGAGTTTTGAGGGGTAACTTAATTTAAAAGAAATATAATTGTATGGCGCAATATACAACAGGTATATCATCATATACCTCCTAAAAGGTTTTTGCGCAGAGCTTCCCTTCCAATTTGTGGTGTGCCGTTTTGAATTTTTTCCTACAAATTGGCGGGACCTACAGATTTTTGCCGACTTCGAACGGCATCTAGAAAGAAGATGAATTTTTGCTGAGAAGCCTTCCATGCCATAAAGACACTCGGAGAGTTTGCTTAACCACTGCCGAGGGGCAACTTGGTTTGGGAAAATTTTTTCAAACCACTTTTGATGTTACTTGTCCCAGGACTCGAACCTTGGACCTTCGGTGTGGTAGGGCGGCAACACTACCGCCACACCACGGAGGCCGCCATTATTTTATTTGTATATAAATAGCTTCCCTACCAACAACTGCTAACCACATTTTTTCAAAATACCAATACATGCACATTTTGTGTTTGAAAAATATGCGTTCAAATAGACAGACGGACAGACAGACAGGCGGACGGAGAAACGGACATTGGTTAATCGACTTAGCTCAATGTCCTTATTTTTTCAGATTACTCATTGATGGACCCATCTCTTCTTCTTCTCATACTTACAAGCATTTCATGTTCGTTAAAGGTATGCAAATCAAAAAAGGTATATAACTTCCCTATTTTATTATTTTATATTCAAAATTTATAGAGGTGAATGAACGTTTTGGAATTTATTACAAAAACGTTTAAAAAAGTGGTTAAACCGACGAATGGTTAAAAATTGAAGCTCAAATTTTTAGCCGTACATATCTTATCTAAGTTCAAGGAGTTTACCTCACCGGATAGTTACTATATACTCAAAATCGATCGCAAAATTTCCTCCGTTTTTCACCAACTCGATCAGCGCGCCGCCTAGCGGAATTTTGATTTCTACAAATTTTATTGGCATAGTGTCTTGAACTATGTGCTAAGTTGCAAATCTCTAGCTCACCGGAAAGTTACTTAAAAATCGATCGCAGAAGTCTCCCCCGTTTTTTAGCGAGTTTTAGTTATCTAACACATTGCGCCATCTAGCAGAATTTTGTGTACAGGCAAGCCTTTTCTTCTATATTTTCATCAAAGGGCTAATGAATAAGTTCTTGGTGCGTTTAATAATTTCAGCGAAAGCGGGACATCGTGAATCCAAGAATATTCTAAGCTATGTTAGCCACCTTAGGACACTATCAATTCGTGGAGCCCTGCTAACATTTATAAGATTATGTTAAACCTATAGTTGAAAAATAAAGTGTACAGGCCAAGCTCTAGAAAATGAATGACAGTTTGTATCCCTCAAAAAGTGGGATTAGCTAAACCATTTTACGACTGTACTACTTTTAGCCCAACCCTAAAGCAATGCTTCTAACTGCCCACTTTTATAAGGCCGATGTCGATGGTGCTGGTCATTGTCACAGAGTTCTAAGATAGCTTTATTTTGTCTAGTTTTCAACAGGGACCGTAAGTGTTATGAGTTTTATTTTAAAACTCGCTATTTGATCATTATTTTCAGATTTTTTAAAATAAAATTCAACAATAATAGATGTCTTCAAGTTTTATTTTTTTGATTAAGGATAATGTTTATTTTTTGAGTTTTATTTTTTTTGATTAAAGTAAAACTTATTCCTTGAGCGGTATTTTATGGATAAAACCAAAAAAAATAAACTAAAACATGAGTTTTATTTTCGAGCAAAAAAAATTAAACTCGAAGAAGATTGATAGATGTAATTTATATAGGTTTCGATCAAATTTTCTTCAATCAATGCAGATTTCCGTTGAGCATGACGAGACATGCATATTGATATATTTTAAACTGTCCTCCGATACTGGGAAGCCTTTGATTTTTTTCATCAAAAATATAAAAATAATGAATATCGGGGGTCCTTGGTTTTCAAGTGTATCAGGTTCGGATAATTAAGGAGTATTGGGGATGTGGATGAGTGATTATCGGTATCCGATATATATTTTAACCAACGCTCTTGTATCGGATACAGAACGAGATACGAAGTCTTTGGCTCAAAGATTGTCATCTTCAGTGTGGACACGGGTTTGTGATTTTAGGAGTATTGGTATGAGTTTAAATATATGTCTTGAACATATTTTTCTCTGTATGCACAACTGATATCGTGTTAACCCCAACTCCTATTCAATATTTTCATTTGACATACAACTCGTCAAAAGACATTAAATTAAAACGGCACGAAGTGTTATAAGCAACCAAAAAATTATAAAAACAATAAAGTAAAGTATTTCTGAAAAAGAAAACGGCAAAAACTGGTCCACACACTTGCGCACTTGTTTATGCCACTGTCATGGCCACGGCCTAAGCTATAGTCTCTGCGGCAGCCACAAAGCTTTAACTGCAGCTGCAACAACAACCACACCAGCAGCCTAATCCACAATTCAATTAAGTTGAATAGTAAGTTGAAATAAACGAATCAAGTCTGTTCGTTCGCGCATATTTAACCGGATTCGAAATGCCAGGAATAATGGCGAAACAGTTAAGCGGGTATCAATGACGACAAAACGAGGCAAACACCAGGCCAAGATCAAGGCGACCAACCAACCAATCAAACAACAACAACAATAACTTACAAAGCAAAAGACATTTCAAGCACAAAAGTCCAAGCGTAAACTTCGTTGAGCCACAAATCGTGCTAAATGGAACTTGTGACGAGGAGCGTGTTGCGTTCTCTATAGCATTGCGCGTCGTCCGCTGAGATGATCTGCAAGACTCCACACGCTGCGAATGGCTGAAAGCAAAAAGTCTTGATTGACAACTTTTCCCTGTTGTGCGAAATAATGCCATTTGTTTTTAGCTTTTCTTCGTGTTGTTATTGTTGTTGTTGCAGTTTAAGCACAGCTGCATTGCTCTACAAATGATAGGCAGCTAAATTTCTTTTATTTTACTTGCTTTTGTTTTGCCTTGTTCCATCTGCATTTTAAGCATAGAGAATTTGCAAAACAAGTACGGAAATATGATTGGCTATTAATCAACAAAAGCAACAAAAAAAAATTTTGCTAACAACAAAGCAATTGGATGTAAAGTTTTAAAATATTTTTGTTTAGAGACCTTTAAATGCAGTTAAACATTTTTTGTAAAAATAAATAAACCTCTTCAAATATCGTCCAATTTCTGCGTTAATCCAGTATTTACAATTCAGTAAAATTTCAGAAAACGAAGAACATCGTTTAAATTTCAACCAGACCTGTTAAATTTGATTAGTAATTAGTAATCAATTAATTAGACGACTTTTTGAATTGGTAATGATTATTTTAGTTCTTTTTCAAGAAAAGGCATTTATTAATTGATTACATTTAGAAAAACTCAAAAAAAATCAAATATAATCAAAAAAAGTTGTTTTGATTACTTTTGATTATATTTAATTTTTTTGTTTTTTTTTTTTTGATAATTTTTGAAGTATTGTCTATGTGCATATTATGTGGTTCAACGATACTGAGAAAAATTAAAAATAGTAAAAATAATTATTTTTGATTTTTTCTTACTGTTTTTAATAATCGTAAAAAATCATGATTTTTTTTTGATTACTTTTTTAATTAATTGAAAAATAATCATTAAAAGTTTAAAGTAATTGGTAATCAATCCTTAAATGGATTCTCAAGAAAGTAATTAATCAAACCGGTAATCATTACAATTAGTAATCATTATTTAACAGGTCTGATTTCAAAGTTAGAAAATGATATATGATTAAATTAAGGATTAACAAAATAAATCGAAAATTCGAATTTTATCAGCTCAGTAAAACCCTGCTCTTTTTGAAGTTTTTGATTTGTGTGATTTCACTCGGAATCTAATTAATCAGAATCTGATAAATCAACTGATTTAATTTGTCAAATGAATATATTTATTAATCGATAATTTACAAATCCCTTATAAATAAAAATGAATGTGTGTCTGTGTCTCTGTTATAAGCGCCCAAAGTACTTAACCGATCTTTATGAAATTTATACAGTATATTCTTGGGTTCACTAGTTAAAGCAAAGGCTATATATAGTTTTGGAAAAGTGGGCGGTACCACGCCACTAGGCTATATAAAATTTCAAATCGCCATAACTCTGAACGGATTTGATCTAAATTCATGATATTTGAATATATGTGACCTTTAGTCGAGATTTACATAATTTTGGAAAAGTGGAAGGTGCCACGCCCACATATTTCTGTGTTTTGTTTGTGCTTCATTAATGTCCAAAGTTTATTGTTGATCTCTACGAAACTTTCACGACAGATTCATAAGTTCGCTGGTTGCGACACGCCACGCCCACACGTTTTTTTTACTGCCGATGTCTTTGAAATGACAAAGGCCATATTTAGTTTTTGGATAAGGTCCCAGGTTATATAAAGTGGCAATTCGGCATAGTTAGGAATTTATTTGGTTCAATTTAATTATGTTTTATATAAAGATATGTGTTATATGTATCAAAAAACCTTGGGAAAATTAAACCGTACCAGAACCAAGTAAAAGTTAATACGCTTTATCTAAAATAAGGGGAGTAGTAATAGAAATCTGAGATGTAGAGGAGATGTTAGAGGAAAATGAAGAATGGGAGTAGGGGAAAAGAAAAAGATAGACACATGGAAGAATGAAGAGGAAGCGCTGAGTGGAGAGGAAAGAGAGTACAATTTTTTAAATGTAGGCAAGTCAAATTTTAGGCAGAACAACGTCTGCTAGTACAATAATAAAAATCAAAAGCATAAACAAGATATAGTTGTGCAATTTCTTCTTTACGAGCTCCCAAAGCTGTACCTTTGAAAAGTTCACTATACCTCAGGTTCTTCCTAGTCTATATTTCACTATGTTGAATATAATGACTGAATATTCCTTCTTGACGTAGTGTGCATAGGTATTATAACTTAAGGTATAAGAAGTCCGTGAGGGCGAAGACTAAGTGCTTGTGAAGGATTGACGTCCTTATCTAGGCCCTGTTTTTATTGTTGTTGTTGCAGTGGCAAAAATATTTTCGGGAAGTTTTAGAGAGTATTCACGGTGTTATATTTTTTGACTGGATATGAATTTAGCACGTTAGACTAATCGACTATTTTGGACTAATTAGACAGGGTTACACTGTTAATAACAACAACAGCCACTTTGGACAGAACTTTCATAGTGAACTACTTAGTTGTTTGCATTTGACATTGAACATTGGACAATGTGAGTAGCTGTTTTCTTAATCAGCAGTGGATAAAATGCCTTTGATTCTAAACCTTTTCCCTCTCCAACTCCCTTCTGACATTGATGAGCCCAACATATCACAGATCATTGAAATCGTTAAATGATGCAACTACCACTGTGACCAGGTTAGATTTCTCGAGGCTATATTTAGCCTTTTTTTTGTCCTTTAGCCTCATAACTTTGGTTTTAGCTTCGTGGCTTTTTTTTAGCCTTTTACTCCAAATCTTTTATAGTCCCAACACCGTACAGAAAACTATTCGTAAAAATTTTTGATGGAGTTAATAAAAAGATACATTTTTTTTCAGTTGATAATTCTTTGAAAGTTACAAAGCCGGATGTATTTTCTCACTTTCAAGAAGAAAAGTTCAGGGATTCTCCAAGTCAAGTAGCATTGATTGATATGCAGTGGCGAAAGCTAATAACCTTACAGTAGACAAGTGTGACCTCTACCATAGAATTTTGGGCGGAAGTCTGAGAACATTAAAACTCACTAAACGAATCCCCTTTCTTAGAACTGTTCGAATTCGTTTTTAGCTTTTTGGTATTAGCTTTCAGTAATGCGGAGGTTGAAAGAATTTTTAGTGCAATGAACATTTTAAAAGCTAAGTTAAGGAAAAGATTAAAAATTAAAATGTTTAACTCGCTGCTTAATATTAGGTGTTCGTTAAATGCTTATCCAAATGTTGCGCTGATTTTGAAATTACCGATGATCTCATCTCTATGATACATACACAAACTTTGTACGCAGACACAAGCTCTTCTGGTTCATTAGACGAAGAAAATATTATATAATTAATTAGTTTGTAGTGATTTTTCTATAGTATGTATTTCTTTGAAAAAATTCCTAGTCAAGGAAAATGTGCCTGATATGTGCTGAAACAAGAATAGTTCTTCTAAGTTATGTCTACAGCTTTATATACAAATAGTTTAAACTAAAATAAAAAATTTGAAATAGATTTCGTAAACAAATTTTTGTCTTTTTTTTTTTCCTCCTTTTTCCTTAATTTTAGCCTTTTCTAACCTTTTCTTTTGCCGTATTTAGCTTTCTTTTTTCTATCACCTGGTCACACTGGCAACTACCAAGTATTGGTGACAACAAGTCCTCACAATAACTGCTCAGTAAGCAGCCCTCAAGCTATTTCCTTTAGTGCTATTGTGAGCAAATTTATTGGCATGAGATAAGATATTCTCGCTTCTGCTGATTAAATACTATAAGATTATTACTACAAAATTAGCAGAAGCTCTCTCAGTCGAATTATACTCTTCTGGTTTACTTATTTCAATCAACGACAACATTGCACGCGATTGACCAGCTTCGTTCCAGATGCGAGTCTCATTGCACGTTTGCTTTTGACCTAACTCTGCCACATATGACCGTCTCGCTGAAGGCAGCTGGAAAGTAACTCTTCGTTGACTGCATTTAACACTCTCGAGAACAGTTTAATACCATGCTTTTGTATTTTTTTTTTTTGTGAATATACAAACATTCTTTTAGTTTCTCTCAAGCCGCATGATCTCAAACCCCGTTTAACGCTGCTTGCGCCAGGTTCTCTTGTTGCAGCTGCATCCGCTATGCTAGTGCTAGGCAAATAATAACTATATGAGTTTCCTTCCCACTGACCAAGCTAAAAATTTCATCTTACTTCTCTCTTACAGGCGAAACATTTTTTCTTGAATTTTCGAACGGTTGTTTTTGCTTTTCCTCTACTGCTCATGTCCAACAAGGTAAGCAAAGGTGGTGGTGAGACGATAACGGCTATGCTGGTACATTTTTGTTAGTATAAACTGTTTGCTGTGGACGGCAGACAAAGAGCTAGACGTTTGCATTTCTTGGAATTATATGTCCAACATAGCCGAGATCGAATTCTTGGGCTTTCTCTCATACCCCCACCTACCAATCATGTCGACCAACCGGCCAACAGGTATCGAACAGCCGCATGGCCGGTATCATCATCGATACCTTGTGTTATTTTATTTACTTATTGTTGTTGTACATATTGTTTTATAATCGCCCAGCGTTGGGTAAGAGAAGTTTGCAAGTTTATGCCACAATGCCTTTGCGATATTGAGCTACGTGCGCGCGATTAAATAATGTTTGAAGGAGACAGGTCAGTGCATTCCGTTTGTGGTTGCACTTGTTTATTGCGTTTGTTGTAAATTTTTTTTTTTTTTTTTTTTTATGTACGGGTGTGTTTTGCGCGCCGTTTCTTTCTTATATGTTTAGAGTTTGTTCTTGGCACCATCCTTTGCCTTTCGCTGCTAATTCATATAATTATTCACTTATTCTTGCTGGGAACTGAGAACTTAAATCGCATGGCAACAACTGTGTTGTTTTGTTGAACGCAGAAATGGTGAGAATATGTACTATATTCCAGCACATATACAATACCCAACCATTTGGTGTGCGTTCCTGCGTTGTTGCAGTTGAACCGCCTTCTCACTCATACATGGTTGTTACAAACTATAAAGCATTTACTTCAAGCAGTCAATCAGATCAGTTTAATCTTAATAATATTTTTTGGCAATATTGAATATTACTTTTCTGATAATGGATAAAAACTTAAAATGAAATGTAAATTATGTATGTATAAGATAAAATTAACGAAAAACGGTCGAATAAACGAAATCACTTTGATCAGGGAAACATAAGAAACCATTGAAAATTGAACCTTTGGGGCATTGAGGCTAGTAATCGAAGTAAGCTTTGATTAATTTACAAAGTAAGGGCAATAAGCGACGTCCTTTGTAATAATAATGTAGCATTTACATACAAAAGTGATGTTTGTTGTTGCAACCCCCTTCAATAAATAAGCAGAGAATCCAATGATGGATATGCATTCAAAGCATGGGAACATGTTTAAATCATACCAATTTTGGGGTTTGAGACCCCTTTTTCCCAGGAACTATGCATGATGGGAAAAATTTCTTAAGAAATCATTTGGGTTTTTGTATTTGCAATAAACATTTTTAAAGCTAACTTCTTAGGCGGCTATGCAAAGTTTTGACTCAGAGTAAAATTTGAATTTTTTTTGGTTTAGATTGGCATACTTTGATGCAACGCCAATAAAATAATAAAAAGTGCTGACAAACAAACTTTTGGACTCGGTGGTGATGTACTGCTCACCCTTTTAGACCTTGCAAAGATACCTTCTGATAATGTAATAAAAATCTATTTTGGCAATTTTTTCATTTAGCTTGTTAAAACATCTTCGAAAAATTGGATACCATGCAACTGGAACGTTACATTTAACATTTAAGCACATATACATGCTTTTTTTCTTCTTTTAGAAATCTTGTTTAAAAATTTGGCTAAAAGTATAACCTTTGTTTTTTTATAATAAGGTAATATGAGGGGTAGCTGTGGCAGTTCTGAGTATGGTATTCTGGTATGTCTGTAGCTTCCTCGCAGGTCTGTAACCTGCGGCAATATGTATGTCTGCCGGACTTGGTGGTCATACAATCTCGAGCTGGTAGTCATTATTAACCTGGGCTAAGGTCCCAAGTTAAAATGCCGGAAAATGTAACATTAACAATACGATGTGTTATCTCTTAATGTGGGACACTGATAGTGATTTCTTGGGTAACCTGGGCGGCATTTTTTGGTTAAACGTGATTTGTTGACTGAGATGTTTCGAATCAAGTTAACCTAAATGGAACTCATTCTTACAATAGAAGAACTACTGACTACTCTAGATTGGAGGAGTAATCGCTGTGTCATAAAGCTAAATGTTTGCGACTATCCTGTACAGGAAGTTATCATGGCTTCATCTTTGGCTCTCTATTGGTGACTTTATTTACGCATGCATTAAATCTGGGATATTCGCTGCAAACTCGGTTGATGGGACGCTATATCGTGTTCGTTTGCAACAAAACCTCTAAGTTCAACCGTATTTGCGATCGGTGTGATCTGCGAATGTCTGACACTTCCATGCGCATCAGTTTGCTATAGAAAACGTCAATCCTTTTTATGAGGTATGATTTCTTGAAATGATGGTTCAAATTTAAGTTACTCCAGCGACAAGACAGACCAGAAAACACTAGTTTTCCAAGATCTAAGTAATTCGGTTCGGTACCAAATAACCCGACGACGCTTCAACCAGGTGAGAGTTTAACCGAAATTATAACCCTTAGCCTATCCAACACCACACCCCAGCTGAGGTAGATGGGCCGGGGAAATTAAAATTTTCGAGATCGGACTTTCTTTAAGTTGAAATGTCCACGATTTAAGTAATATGCTGAAGACCCGCTACCAAATAAGGACTCCATAGATATGATCTTAAAAAAAGCCCTTGAAATGCAAAAAAAATATATTTTGGGGCTTGTCGGCAAGCCCTCAGAGGTGTGAGCTGAACTCAAGGTGACGGTGACTCATAGATGCAACACTTTCCTAAAAACTCAAAGTTAGAGAGGACTTGTATTACTACTAGTTGGGCGGACGTTATTAAGTGTTGCCACTTTTCAATAGTGATGCCTACAAAAGTACTAACGGTTGATTTTGGGGATGTCTTTAGTGGATATGAACTCGCTTCGCTATGATACTATCTTCGCTTTCAGGTAGTATCAGATACATTTCAGTATGAGCATCGGCACGTTTCGGTATATGGTGCTCTAAAATTCTGACCATTCAGCCCTTAGTTGGAGGGTCCTAACGTAAGGTAAAAGCAGGAATTAAGATTGAAGTTAGAGGGTGAGATAGAGAAGGTATCACATACGTCAACACTCCATCCTCCCATTGGCAGGGATATTAATCAATTGAACGTCGTTTCTGGTTCAGCGCTCTGGTCCGTTGCATGTGTAACAAAATTAGCTTGTGTTTACATGGGACAAATTTCTTCACCCCAAACTAATCAATATGGTTCTTTCCTATTTTATACATATTGAGCATAGCCAGGTGAGCAATAACCGACGCCAAAACTGGCTTCGTCAAATATGCAACTTGAGGCAGAAGTTCCCAAGCATTTTTTACGTTTCCACATTTGCATTTGTTCCAGTGGAGCTAATTTGCATATCCAAAGCATTTCGACAAAGTGTAGGAGACTGCCTAATGCGTTTACGAACGCCGACAAAGAACAGAGAATAAGACGAGTTGGTCAGTAAAGCCTACAGGCCTGCGACTACATTGCATGCAATTGAACAAATAGACGGGAAAAGCGAAAGACAATTGCAAACAAATAGACAAAATATTTGATGCTAAAAGTTTTGTATGTGTGTATACTTATCTAATAGACCCAACAAAATATATGCACCTGATATATAACTTATTTATTTTGATGGCAAACCGTCAGGAACTTTGTGTATAGTATATCATTCTGCTCTTTAAGATTGTGTAAGTGATGTTCTGTTATTTTAATTTTGTGGTCCATACCGAAAAGTTGAGTCCCCGAGCTCATGACAGGTCGAACTTGTATCTCTCGAGCAACGTTTACTTGCATTTGAGGATTTTGTTGCGATTCTGTACTTTGGTGACCCAGCAAGGAGCTCGCCTCTGGTCTCCAATCGAAATTCGGGCCTGGAAAATGAATGACGTCGAATAGATCTTGTGCAACTCTCGTTCATATTTTTTTTTTTTCTGCATTTAAAACGGACATCCAAGTAAGTTTATTAAAGCTGGCATTTGTCGAGACAAGATGATAAAATCGGATCGGTTTTCCGATATATCGAAATAAGCATGGCTAGGTGGTCAAACGAACATCGGCCGCCAGTCAACGAAGTGTAAAAGAGTTAAGATGACTCTTGAAGTAGTTCTCCTGAAGATTTATGGTCCTTCTCGTTTTGCCAATACGAGTATCGTAGGTAGCTTGAAGATAATTTGAATGAAGGCGGCCCGGACACAGGAGACCTCGTATTTACAACTAGAGAGAATGGGAAGTACTCCATTTATACCCGAACGGGTACGAAAGATCTGATCCATTTTCCACCAAAAAGGGTACTTTGAACCCCTATGGGTATGCTACAAAAACCTAAATTGGCTTACACCCCTATGAGTATGATACACAAATAAAAACTTACTTATGTATATTGAATTATAGCCAACTGTAGGCTAAAGGTAGTATCAATTCGTCCCTGCAAATAAAAATTTTACTAATCTCTAAAGTGAGCGATGCGCGATTAATCTTTTCAGTCTTCAGTTGGCTGTAATTCATGGTGCTATTGTCAGCTTGCTTGTCATCTACAAAAGGGGTGGTGACAGTTGCAAAGACTAATGCAAATTATAGGAACAAGTAAAATTGGGCTATAACAATTGTTAGTAGTCACTATGACAAGCTGCCCCAGAATAGGGTAGTCAATCTACATACATAAGTATATTTTTATTTGTGTAACATACGCAAAGGGGTGTATGTCAATTTCCGTTTTTGTAGCATACCCATAGGGGTTCAAAGTACCCGTTTGGAAAGAAAGTGAATAACTCCTTTTGTAACCGTTCGGGTATAAATGGGTAGAATTGGTCTCGACATAGGACATGCTCAAACAAATGTGAACAGTTCAACCCATACAAAATGATCAGAACTGGCATTAGACGCATCCACCTTTGCGACTACGCCCGGATGAATGCTAGACTAATCGCATTTTTTGCAGGATGTATACTCAGTGTACCTATGTATTGGCTGAAACTTAATAGCATTTCATGATCTGTTCTAGAATTTACAAATAATATTTTTAAGTCAAAAATAATTTTTTTTCGCTGTCAGATTTCATATAAAATTCGAATTAAATGTAGTAGAATTACCTTTAAATAAGATTTATTGGTGTTAGATTCGATATTCTTATATGTTATTATCGCTTACGCAATTTTTTGTTGAGTTTTCGTTAATAATTTAGTATTTATACTTATGTATATATTTACAGAGTGGAAAGACAGTTGTAGTTGTAGATGAATAGATGAGCTTACACGGATTGCCTGTGGTGGAGCTTACATATACTTGATAGCTTCCATCCACAAAATAATAAGACAAGTAAAGACATTCAAAACCTGAAATGAACAATCAACAAAAAATTCGTTTCATCTTCAAAAAATTATTCTAGGCTGTTGTAATTATATACTTACAGGCTCAATATCCTGTTGATATGTTCACTTCCATGAAATATTGTACCCTTTGATGCTTTCAAACAAAATTAATTGCAACGATTCCACTATACGGAAACCTTTATGTCTGAGGGATTTTGTGATAATTCAGGCATTATATTCCTCATCTGGTGAACACTGAACAAGATTTCTACCAAAGGCCGAGACCGCAACCATTTGAAATCCAATGAAAGCTTTGACAAAATTTGAGCAGAACATCCTATAATATTTGGTAACAGTTCTATTTTTGCCTTGATTTGTCATCCGTTTTATTTTAGAGTGATTTTCTTAACTATAGACCACTTTACATGTTTAAGTCATTTATAGGTTATCATCTGCATTCTTCCGAGTTTTGTATGATGAAAAATTTTCTTAAAAAGATTTCAAAAATTCAGTAACATATTTAAAACATTTTAAATTTACACATTATAGTGCTAGATTCGTATGGGCTCTGGACATTTAAACATTTTACTGTTTTTTACTTTCATAATTTTTTTTTTTTACTTTATTTTAGTCTATTTTATTTTATTTCACTTTATTTTATTTTATTTTATTTTGTTTTGTTTTATTTTATTTCATTTTATTTTATTTTGGTATATTGAATTTTATTTAATTTAATTTTATTTTTTTTTTTAGTTTATTTTATTTTATTTAATTTTATTTCATTCAATTTAATTTAATTTAATTTTATTTTATTTTATTTTATTTTATTTTATTTTATTTTATTTTATTTTATTTTATTTTATTTTAGTTAATTTTATTTTAGTTTATTTTTTTTCATTTTATTTTATTTTAT
Source organism: Merzomyia westermanni (assembly GCA_949987695.1). Classification (NCBI taxonomy): domain Eukaryota; kingdom Metazoa; phylum Arthropoda; class Insecta; order Diptera; family Tephritidae; genus Merzomyia; species Merzomyia westermanni. The sequence continues at coordinate 72,268,346 of OX465290.1, forward strand.
TTTATTTTGTTTTATTTTATTTCATTTTATTTTATTTTGGTATATTGAATTTTATTTAATTTAATTTAATTTTATTTTATTTTATTTTATTTTATTTTATTTTATTTTATTTTATTTTATTTTAGTTTATTTTATTTCATTTTATTTTATTTTATTTTGTTTTATTTTCTTTCATTTTATTTTATTTTGGTATATTGAATTTTATTTAATTTAATTTTATTTTATTTAATTCAATTTAATTAAATTTTATTTTATTTTATTTTATTTTATTTTATTTTATTTTATTTCACTTTATTTTATTTTATTTTATTTTATTTTATTTTATGTTATTTCATTTTATTTTATTTTGGTATATTGAATTTTATTTAATTTTATTTTATTTTTTTTTTTAGTTTATTTTATTTTATTTAATTTTATTTCATTCAATTTAATTTAATTTTATTTTATTTTATTTTATTTTAGTTTATTTTATTTTAGTTTATTTTATTTTAGTTTATTTTATTTCATTTTATTTTATTTTATTTTATTTTATTTTATTTTGTTTTATTTTATTTCATTTTATTTTATTTTGGTATATTGAATTTTATTTAATTTAATTTTATTTTATTTTATTTTATTTTAGTTTATTTTATTTCATTTTATTTTATTTTATTTTGTTTTATTTTATTTCATTTTATTTTATTTTGGTATATTGAATTTTATTTAATTTAATTTTATTTTATTTTATTTTATTTTAGTTTATTTTATTTCATTTTATTTTATTTTATTTTGTTTTATTTTCTTTCATTTTATTTTATTTTGGTATATTGAATTTTATTTAATTTAATTTTATTTTATTTAATTCAATTTAATTAAATTTTATTTTATTTTATTTTATTTTATTTTATTTTATTTTATTTTATTTTATTTTATTTTATTTCACTTTATTTTATTTTATTTTATTTTATTTTATTTTATGTTATTTCATTTTATTTTATTTTGGTATATTGAATTTAATTTAATTTTATTTTATTTTTTTTTTAGTTTATTTTATTTTATTTAATTTTATTTCATTCAATTTAATTTAATTTTATTTTAGTTTATTTTATTTTAGTTTATTTTATTTCATTTTATTTTATTTTATTTTATTTTATTTTATTTTATTTTATTTTGTTTTATTTTATTTCATTTTATTTTATTTTGGTATATTGAATTTTATTTAATTTAATTTTATTTTATTTTATTTTATTTTAGTTTATTTTATTTCATTTTATTTTATTTTATTTTGTTTTATTTTATTTCATTTTATTTTATTTTGGTATATTGAATTTTATTTAATTTAATTTTATTTTATTTTATTTAATTTTATTTTATTTAATTCAATTTAATTTAATTTTATTTTATTTTATTTTATTTTATTTTATTTTATTTTATGTTATTTTATATTATTTTACCGATTTCTTTTAGTTGTTATACATTTGTCACACCGACACTCCTACTATTTTGTGTATCTACGTACTTATGTATATATAAAGTTCTATATATCCCCAGTAGGGAAGATTGGGGGAAGTCTGATCCGTGCTACAAAAAGCAGTATATCTATATACACCGATGGGTCTAAATTGAATGGGAGTGTTGGGGAAGAGGTATTTTAAAAGGACCGCGACTTAGAACACTTTTTTAGGCTGAGGTTACAGCAATCATAAAAGCCGCGGTTTGCATAGGAAAAGACACTATCGGCAAAAAAATCTTTATTTTTTGCAATAGCCAATTCGCCATCAAATCCCTTGGTTATCATTCGTTCAATTCTGAACTAGTATTAAAATGCCGGCGATCTCTCCAAGAGATGGCCAAGCAGAATTGTATGAACCTCACTTGAGTCCCGGGACACAGGGGCATTGAGGGAAACTGTAAGGCAAATGAGCTTGCTAGGTAGGGCACGACTAAGCACGTTCTTCCTGATAAAGAGCGCTTAGGTATACCATTTTCCACGTGCAGGCTAATGTTAAACGAATACACCTACCAATAAGACAGCGAAAGATTTCAATAGGATCCAAAGAGATCACGTCATATCTACGCCCTAAAAGGAGTACTAACTTGGCATTGCCTTATTGATTTCCTTTGAGTTGCAAAGACGACGAAGAGCAGGAAACTGTAGAACACCTCATTTGCAACTGCCCAGCGCTAAGCGGGGCCAGATAGCGCTGTTTGGCAGCTCACTTCCTGGACAACCTCCGTCAAATTGAGGAGTATGACATTAAGGGCGTGCTGTAAGGGTGTCTTTACGTGGTATCAGAACGGCTCTTCTGATACTGGCCTATGTGTGTCCCTGCGGCAGCCACTTCCACCTAACGTAACCTAGTTCTATATATATTGCATATACACATTTGGCTGTATATAAGTAAAATTCTCTGACAACCAGTCGTTTTGTTACTCAACCAAACTTTTTCTTTTCCTGCATACCAGGACCATAGTCACTAAATGAACGCGTAACTCCAACGCTAGCGGAAGGAAGCACATTAAAGGTACGCAACAGCGACTGACAAAACGACTACATTTACGAAAAACTAAAATCCCAATCGGTTGTTTTCAAAGCAAACAGCAAAGCCAAAGAACGTGCAGTGGTGACAATTTCTGTTATCAGCAGAGACAGCTGGTAGCTCAGTAGCAACATCCTCTATTGCAGTCTATTTATATATATTCACATGTTTGTAAACTTTTCGTTTGTCTAGTCAACTGTTACAGCCACACCGCCCATGGGATGCACATATTTGCCATATTCCAAACAGTAAAAGTAAATTAACAAAACGAGCTAAAAGCTAGCTTTCCGTCAGATACTTGAATTTTTGGACATTTATTTGTTTACTTCACCATCTCGGCTGTTGTTTGGACGATTGTTTGTACTAATTCTCAAATGGAGTATGTATAATGGTTGAACATGCAGAAGTATTTACATAGCTACTTCTAGGGCAAGTCGTAAGCAAATAAAAGTTATTTGAAATGGTATTTGGATTTTAAAATGTTCTTGTGTGTATGTGTGGGGGTGTGGCAAAACATAAACGTTGACTATTGTTCTTTAAACAAATATGTGAACCCTCTGAAATCATTAAAATTTTGCAGAAGGAAAGAGTAAACATGACTCATGTGAAACCTTTCCAGACCTCCATTTCTTTTTACGCGTAGTTGTAGTTAACTTGCGTAAAACGGAGCGCCACAGTAAAAAGTTATGTGAAAATCAAGGCAATAATCAGCAGATCACAATATGTTTCAGACAGGCAATTGCAAGTCAGAGCTCCATCATCTTATAATTAAAAATAAGTATGTGTCTGTGTATCTTTTCACAGTATATTCTTGAGTTCACCGATTACAGCACAGTCTATACATAGTTTTGGAAGATTGGGCGGTGTCACGCCCCCAGGCCATATAAAATTTCTATTTGTCATAAATCTGATCGTATTTGGTCTAAATTAATAATATTTGGATATACGTGACACTTGGTCAAGATTTACATAGTTTTGAAAAAGTGGGCGGTGCCACGCCCACATATTTTGTATTTTGTTTGTGCTTCATTAATATCCAAAGCTCATTGTCAATGTCTATAAGACTTTCAAAATAGGTTTAGAATTTCGCTGGGTTCCACTAAAGCACGAAAAGTCCCTGTGCTAACCGTGATTAAATAGAATTCTATGTGCAGGTTTTAAATTTTTTATTTGTTTTTACTGATAAAGACCACATATTAGTTATTTGAAATATGAAACAGAAAACCTGTTTTCATGGTCCCGGCTAACTAAAAAATGTGTGCAACAAAACTAAAGCACCAAATCAAGGTAGATCTTATTTTTCCTTAAATGTGTTGTAAAAACCTAAAAATCGCGGTAAACGTAAACCACAATAACCACGCCAATATATTTCGAAATATTTTAAGCAACGGTTCCCTTCTTCTGTTTAGCCGTTAAACGAGGTTGGATGATCTGTAGAAGTCTACAAGATTTGTTGGAAATAATTATTTCGTGGTACTTCCCGAATTAGTTTTACTCAAATTTAATCAAAGCAAATCAGAAATGTTTTAGCAGTTTTCATGGCCTTATTTATGTTTTTCCATTCAACTGGTTCCCTTATCTCTTTAGAGAGAGGTGCTAGTGCACGAAAGACACAGAATAGTAACGAGCGAGCAATCGTGAGTAGACTAAAAATATTTATGAAAGAATTTTTGATATCCACCCCATTTAGGACTATTTAAAGACGTGAGCTTTAAGACCGATTTCTTCACTTCGGAGCTTTGAAACCCCTTTGAGTTTATATGAAGAGAAATAAGGGTTTTCAAGATTCCACCTAAATTTTAGTAGTACAATACGACCAGGAATCGTATTTTCTGTCTCTCTCTAAAGCTTGCCTAAAGAAAAACGCTTACTCACTTTTACTATACTTTTCGATCGGTGTAATACGGTTGAGGCAGTGTAGGGGTTTGTAGACCTTTCTCTGGTCATGGAGTGGGTACAATTCATACGATTGAACTGGTATTGGATCGTTTCATGTACAAAGATATTCATAAAATCTTCAGCCTATTTCTTGAGGGGGAAGGAATGCCGAAACGTATAGCGATTTGCTTCTGAAAATAGTTTAGTTCTAATAATGTTGACGTATTGTCGTGGCCTGTGTTCTTTAACCGAACAAAGAATCTATAAAAAATAATGGATTGTAAAAATCCGGAGGAAAATTGCATAAACAAAGACATTACATTAGTTAAGTGTAGCAGGCATGGATTATTATTTCCTAAGATGTTTTACTTAAATAATATACTCAATGTCAACACGCAAGAGCCACGGATATGCCACGAAATAATGAAAAAAACCGGGTTTGGCGCATAAATATTTTAAGTTTATCGGATTTTTTGTACAACATTTTTTGAATGAACTGGTAAACTACTTTTATTTATTCAAATCTTAATACCTAAAATGTATTCTTCCTGAATAAAAAGGACTAAACATTATAAAACTTGTACTTACGCTTGTTTTAAGTAAAATGTTTTAAATGGAATTTCGGTGCTTAGGGTTTGTCTCACACTTTACCTCCTCCTGGAGGAAGGAATGTACGACCTCCTCTCATCAGTACGTAAAGACGTTGCTGCAGCTCAGGCGAGGAGATAAACGATCCGGCGTTTGAACTGGGAATGGATCCCTGAAGTGGGCCCATGGTTGAAGCAATTTCATGGAGAGTTCGACATCTACCTGAGGCATCTAGTAACAAAGGCTAAAAGGAGGCCAGTACCTAAAGCTTTTCCTACTTCCACGAATTAAAAAAAAAAAACAAAAAAAAAATACCAACTGTATGATTACCTACTCGACTCAGCAAACTCTTCTAACACCAATTCACTGTGTTTTGACGCTATTGACACCAGTTTCCTAGATAATTCGACAGGTTGAAAAATCGTTAACACACCAACAGCAACTTCATAAGACTTATCTCGATCAGATCTTCACGATACCAATTTATGGGAAACACCTCTTAACCCGAGCAGCAGAGCTAAACTGAGCTGGTACAATTAATCGCAAAATATCTGGCATGAATAAAGATGCGAAAAAGTTTGTATTGAACTGTGCTGCCTCCAAATAAAGAAACGGAGCACATGTGCCTAGGCAGCCACTCCACTGCTGATAGTTAGAAACTTGAAACTGTAAGAGAATCCGTAAACATCATTAAAACCAAAAATATTGTCAGACAAGAAATTCACTCAACAAAACAAGTGCAACTTTGACGTGAAACATACTTTTTTTCTTGATGGAAAGAGTGAAATGTTCTGTTCCACTAGGTTCTCAAGACATATTCGTTCCGCACTCCCTGCTTTGCACTACTCGCAATTATTGTGTCATTCACATTCTCGTCATCTCCTTAATAAATAACAAACGCAACTGCACAAACGTTCAATGAATAATCACTCAATAAAACACTCAAAAACCAGCAGCACATTTCTGAACTTGTTTCAAGTGCGTACAAGCACTCAATGGAAAAGTTTGTGTCCTGAGTCTTCGGCTTTTCAACACCTCATCAATTGGCATGCAGCATTTTGTTTCTTTTCACCAACTTGTTGCTGACAATTTACCACTAAATTTTCGTTTATTACCTGATAATTCATACACCATTCGCTGTGTAGTGAATAAGATTAAATAAGAGTAAAACAAAAACAATGAAAAAATATGAAAAACGGCAAACGCATTTGCCAACAACAAAGTCTTTGGCATGGGCAAATATGTTCGTTCTGATTCTTTTATTGCCATTTTTGAGACGCCTGGTTTTTTTTACGACTGCCACGCTAACTGTAACACATTTTTAGTATTGCTGCTGGTGTTGTTGGTTTGGCTGCTGGTTTAAGCGATTGGTTTTTGAAGCACGTACACGCATTTATGGGCCAAAGCAACAGCACCAAACCCAAATAACACGAATGCTTAAACAAAAAAGAACAAATTTAGCTTTTGGTTGTTTTTCTCACTTTATTACTCTGTCTAAGAATTTGCGTTTTGGTTACTTTTAATTTGCGGTTTAACCCTAAACTAACATTTTCTCACGTTTTGCCTATAATAATTTCATGGTATTTCCATTAAGATCTTTGCGTTTTCAAAATTTCTATTTTCCAATTGGCTTTTCATTGCACATCCGCCTTGCATTACTGTAATTGTTGCAAAAACCTTCCGGGCTGGAGCTTCTTTGTCCTTCCGCATAACATCACCCAGCCAGGGGAGTGTTTGGGCTTTTATTCGCTGCCCTATGGTCGGATCTGTGTAAAGCTCGTACAGCTTTTTGTTAAATTTCCTTCGACACTCGCCGTTGGCATCACGGGAAGGACCATAAATTTTCCGGAGAGCTTTTCTCTCGAAGGGCCATGTCATCTTTTTTCGACACTGTCCATGATTCCGAGAAGTACATTAGGACAGGTATGATGACAGGCTCATAGAGCAGGGACTTTACTTCTCAGTTGCGTACTCTGTCCAAAGTAGCAGGGATTGGGTTCGTGGTCTCCCTCGCAATTTAGCAATGAGGATAAGTGTTCAATTCATAACTTAAGTACGCTATGTACGTCTTTTATGTACGTCGGTTACCAGGTCGCCATTATTGCCCCTGCTGGGATTTTCCCCGGTCTTGAAACCCGAGTACATCAACCAGCCGGGCAGCGGCAGCCTCCCTTAAAAGAGTCCGGACATTTCATTTACATGCCCTTATATCATTGTCCTTAAATCGTTTTACCGGATCGTCAACAGTAAAGGGAGTTCTCATCCGAGGCTTTGTTCTATCTAAGGGGTTTTGAAATAAAATTTACACATTTATATAACGAGCTTGAGCCAAGATAGACACCCGCTTTTAGTCGCACCTCATGGTGAACAGACTATGCGAGCAAGACCTCAGTGAGCTCCTAAATCGAGTATGTCTGAGTGGCCCCATGCGAGCCTAGATAGCTCATGTTGCCCATAGCGCACAAACGAGGACGCAAGAATAAGCAAGAAGTTGTTAATATAAAATCAAGTTTTTAGCTTTTTAATTTTGAAAGATCCCTAACCTATCATAAAAGCTGAGTAGTGGAGTGCAGCTTGTTTCGTTGTTTGTTAAACCGTCTAAGCGATTTTGACCTTCCAACATAGCGCGCCATCTGACTCTGTCCTTTGTTAGCTGACGCCGATTCGAAACGACAAGGGATCGAAGATCGTACCCTCTTGGAGGGAGTGGGGGCCTCCCTCTTCCTCCGCTTCCATGGGTAGGTTCCGACAAGAATACTTCTGGGCCGGTGCATCTTCTACCATTCGCATTAAATGGCCAAGCAAACATAGTCGCTGGGTTTTAATTCGTTGGACTATGTCGATATCTGCGTAGACTTATCATTATAGGTTTTCTGGCTTCAGTTCAGTTCAAGCTGTATCGCCAAGAAAGAAACTGCCGTGGACAAGCCTTTTATCGACAGTAAGCTAAATAGAACATACATATGATCTATACCTCCTGCACGATCTTAAAATCGAAGCTAGGTTTGTTGACTATCCCAGGGCGTGAAATATGCTCATCTGTAGTGCCTGGTTTCAGAATAGAAGGATACATCATGTGGCTGTCCCCTGATCAAAAAATACGAAACCCAATTGAGCATGAAGAGATCGACTAAAATCTAAGTTCACACAGTAACGCACGGAAATATTGATGTCGAGGACCTGAGTAAGATACAGAGAGGTATAACGTGAATCTGCCTCAGAAACGAAGCACGCTGCCTTCAGGGCAATGCTGCATATGGGCAAAACAAGCGATATAAGTGACCGATTTTGTGAGACAAATAAGGGAGACTGACGCAATTTTAGAAAAGTCAAACGTGAAGCCGAAAGGTGTGAGTGTCAGGATAAGACTAAGCCCGAAATTTGTTGCAAAAGGTTGGACGGAGAACGGAAGATTTCAAGACCGATCTGAATCAATTCAGACACAATCATCAATAAAGGGGCTAGGAAGATTAAAAATTCGAGACCCCAATCCTAGACTATGGAAAAAACTTACCACCGTCCAAATATGGTGAAGTTAGGATGACAGTATCGCAGAGCAATTAAAAAGCGTAGGGGATCTATAAGTCTATTATCTACCAGAATTTTTTCAAAAATATCTTTCTCTTTGTCGATTTCAAAGCAGCTTTTAACAGTTCGAATTGGACTTTCTTACATGGGCGTCTATACAAAATTACGTCCATTAGAGCATTTAGGTAGAAAGGACCAATCTCAGCCATTCTAGACTATATCAGGATTGAAATAATAATAATATCATTGGCCTTAGTAAACGCGCCCAAAGCTCTACTTTCTCTGGCTTGGATAAAGAGGCGCAAAACGTGGATATTGCGGTGGAAGGTATAAGAACAAGATGAAGTGTTTGCCATCAATCAATTAATCGGGCACCTGCCCACGTCTCTATTGTGGTCTTGGACTATTAGAAATATTTATGGTCCTTCGCGTGTTGCCGTAGGAGGCGAAATATTTTTGAAACAACTTGTTTTCATTACCTCTGCCACGGAATTCTGGTACCGTAAGAAACGTAAACGAGTTTTCAACTTACTATCTTCATAACCAAGGTGGACTCTTTTTCTATCCAAATGGCCTATTTGGCATGTGCTAGAAGCTAGTTTTTGTTGTTGTAATTGTGATATGTAGCTTGATAGATAATAATAATTATAACATACTATTCATTTATTAGACACATTTGTATTTATAAAAAAATGGCGATCATGTGAAGATCATGTTGCAAGAACTTAAATGGCATTTCATTTGCGGCTACATCCGTATTCTAGAACGTGAAAGGCGTATAATTCTAAAAATTGAAACTAAGTATGGCACAAAACCAACGTCCACCATAAATATTTAACGAATATGGATAAACTGTATGCTACAAGGAAACATATACTCGTACATAAAATAACAACAAATATGCAGCATACAACCAAGCTGGTTACAAAACCGAAAACATCGCAGTTAAACAAACAATCTAATAGACAAAAGCAAAGTCAACTTAATGGTTGATAACGTCAGCGTTGGTAGCGCTCCATGCGAGCATGCAACAGTGGCAATGGCAAAGTCAAGACAAAATGTCCAACTAGACAGACACACATCAACAAGAGATCAGCAGCTTAACGGGCCAAGTGCAACAAACGATTGCAGACGACTACTACGACGAAGACGACGAGATGGTGGTGACTTGGGTTGTTGCTTTTGAAGTTGCTGTTAGGTTTAGGTTATAGCCAGTTGTGCAAAGAGCATTATAATTTTGTTCACTAAACGGACGTTCGTCACAGCATAAAGGAAGAGAGATTGTGATAGAATGCCTAGTGCAGTTCCATAAAGCTATAGGAAATAGCGACATATTACTTAATTTCTCCCCACATAAAAAAATAAGGCTACATCTTGTTCATTAATATAATGAAAAAGGAGTGAGTACCAATAACTCGTGAAGTTTGATGTGTAAAAATGTTTAAAAAATTATGAAAAACTCTATAAGCGCATCGCTATGTACACCACAATAGAACAACTAATTTTTAATTACATTTTTTTGTATGGTCCGCTTGAGAAATTATAACCTTGAGTTTATTACATTATAATTTATTATATTATATTATATTATGTTATATTATATTATATTATATTATATTATATTATATTATATTATATTATATTATATTATATTATATTATATTATATTATATTATATTATATTATATTATATTATATTATATTATATTATATTATATTATATTATATTATATTATATTATATTATATTATATTATATTATATTATATTATATTATATTATATTATATTATATTGTATTATATTATATTATATTATATTATATTATATTATATTATATTATATTATATTATATTATATTATATTATATTATATTATATTATATTATATTATATTATATTATATTATATTATATTATATTATATAATATAATATTATATTATACTATATTATATTATATTATTTAGTATTGCATTATATTATAATTTATTTTATTCTATTTTTTAATTTTATTAAATTTTTATTTTTTTATTTTTTTTTTTATGTTTTATTTAACACTAACCGCAGTTGGGATTTTTGTTCGTCTGTTTGCCGACTGAGAGCATTCATCATATTTATGCACGATTACCGAATAATAAAATGGAAACAACAGCAAGCAAGCCAACCAATGTAAGGTTAATCAGCACGAGTAAAGCACTTGCATATGTACACACACACATACATCCGCAGAGCGCCACATATCAGCAGGGAGTCAAGCAAGAATTTCTATTCAAGTATACTAAGCCAAATCTCACTTACAATACAGATAGGCAAAGAACCAACGTCAGTAACAACAACATACTCAGGCGCATGTTACATTTTGTACGCGTAACACATCAAAAAAGATATACCGATCCTCTTTAAGACACGAAATCTAAACGTCATACGTCTTGTTCCGAGCTATCATTTTCAAAACTGAAATCTATCTGACCGACATCAATTGGATGAAGATCCGCCACTTAGAGACATAAGGAAGCTGATTTATTTTGTTGTGTTGATCTTTCGACAGGGTAGTAAGCTGATTTTTGTTGGAACGATTTTCCGTCATCCCTTGTCAGGTTTGGTTTTGTGCCAAACCGGTTTCGGCGTTCTGCCGTTTTCAATGCATAGTTTCGTTCTGGTCTGTGTCTATCCGTTGCGTTGTTTTTATAGTCCATGGGTGCTGTGGCAGGTAATGTCAATCTATGTGGCCGTGGTAGGTAACGTTGATATGTATACACTTTCCAAACCTTTGACATAAACTGGAAAAGCGGCGACGTACAAATTGACAAACTTCTTTAAAAGATATAACATTAACATTATTCATCAGATCCGGCATAACATTACCCATCCGGTTGATCTGCGTAACCACAGGCGTCCACACCGAGTCGGTAAACGGATACTTTAGATCTCGGACTGTGAACGCCGTTATTGATATCCAACCACTTGCAATAGCTGAATAGATGTGTCCTCACGTGGGAGACCAGAGTCATATTAGCACAACTTCGATCTGGATTGTAATAGGTTAAACTCTTACTTATCTAGGCTCATGTGGTATGTCCCCTCATGATACTAAACATCTCTTTACCTGTTCAAATTGAAGCTACTCTTCTAACACCAGATTTCTTCTGGTCCAACCCTGTTGAAACTGCTTGTTTCCTTAGACTCCCGTTAGAAGAGCTTGATGACGATTCTCAAAGTGATCATGTCCATTATTCACGTCGAAACACTGTTAACAACAACAAAGTAAATAATACTTATTCGAAAACCTTTATTGGGAAAGTATATAAAATTGGAAAACTCTGGACTAATGTAACAAGCTAAAAGGAGGTTAAGTTCAAAAATAAAAATAATTAGGTAGAAGAAGATATATTTTAAATGAAACGTCGGCGAATTTATAACTGTGCTAGTATATCCCTCAAACCACTCTTTCTTCTATCTCTTGTTCATGTTTAAAGTAACTGTAAATACGCAAGGAAACAACTGGGTATATAATGTTCAGTTTCAACCGCACTTAGACTCGATTGTTGTTGTTTCGTATAAGCAACCGATCATGGTTCATACATATTCTTGTACATTTCCTATGGAATTGAACCGGATAAACATTAGCTGTCGCAATATTTGTTTGATGGCGATGATTGCAATGTCTACATTGCCTGTCTAACTGTCTGACTTCGTCGGCCTGACCGTAGACACTGGCGCTGCTTGTTTTTCCAAATGTCAATAGTACTTCTTGAACACGAGGGGTAAATAGCGATACAATTGACGTCGTTGTGTTCAAAGTGTTAAATGCTTCTGTTGAAAAATGTGTCGTGGAGTGGCCTGAGTGATCGCATCGACTTTTGTTGTCCATCTTATAGATAGCTCTGGTGTTTCTTACCTTGAGGAGGTACGCTACTCGTTCGTTTTTCTGGCGATCCCAACAAAAGTTTTGAGGGCTTAGTGAACTAATATTATGAAATACTTTTTAGCTGCTTAAGTAGCAACACTCCCAACCAACTGCCCCAATCTATACCGATGTAAATACACTTTAGTTCAATTTAAAATTTAGGGTGCGATAGTCGAACTTTTAAGGCGGTCTTAAGGAGTAAATACAATTTAGAGTTAAGTTGAAGCGGGCTTGAAGAAATTTGGGAGATTCATAGTGGGAGGTGTGGACCGTCATATCCATGTATTAGTTTGGAGTAGTTTTTAACCTGCTTCAGGACCGCATCCTGTGCTCTCTAATCTTATCGTGTGCACTTTTTAAAAGGTCATGCAAGTGAAAAAATCTTCGGTTCCCGCTTATCCGAAAATCGCACAGCACAGCTACAATGCGATTCAATGATCTCAGGGCTTCAAGACCCTTGTACGCATGTGGGAAGACTCCAATCATGTATTTGCTGGTGAACTAAAATGAGAAAACAACAATTCTGTTCTACAATTCTCTGTCCAAACTTATCATGATCAGTCAAATCTCGCAAAACAGGCTATACCTATGGCTTACCAGATAACACTTAGAGCACCTTTGTGAAAATAAATTTAACAAAACCTTCAGTAGTGTTCAAAAAATTGTAAGGAGGTTTCTGGTGAAGGCAGTCCGTTAAACCAAAGACTATGTAGCCAGCGAAGCATTAGATGTCCTTGGACAGGTGCCGAAAAGAAGTCTCAAAGGTGTATGAATTTTTCGAACATCTTTATTCTATAATACGCCAAAGGTCATCTCATGAAACGCTGGCAAGATTTCTTATGGCTATGTCTAACAAAGAATGGTTATCCCACGATGAAGCCAACCATAGTACTCAGTCGGCATCCGCCGGTGTTAGCAGATGAGGAAGCAAACCACAACTCTGATGAAAGAAACAAGTGGAGGCCAATTGCAGATCTCGTGGTGTTTCCAATTGACACCAGTTACACTGACGCTTTTCCGGTCTCTTCCCACTTCGTACCACTATAGCACTTTAATACCTAGCAAGATGAATTTATCTATATTAGGACCTGATTCTAATCTATATTAGGACCTCGTGAAGTACTTATATCCAGAATGCTAAGTCCGCTGGAGGCGACATGGAGTTTAGTGGATCTTTAGGGTCGGGTACTATATATTATCATATTAAATTTGCTTTTTTTTAATGTGGCAGATCTCATCTGAAATGTGTTGGAAGAAGCGAATTCTTAGAAACGTTGTTGAGTTATTTTCTCCAGCTTATTAGTAGACAACTTTTCATAGACTTTAGCTACATAGTTCACTTACAAAAAACTAAGATAATTCATTTTTGATAAAAAAAAATTCGATTTCTGCTTTCCAATTGCTTAGAATATTTTGTATGCAAACGCGCCATTGTACTTAAAGTCCAAGTGTTCAAACAATCGATTGGTTTAGATTTCTTATAGTCTTGTCGTCACTTCACTTGATCTTCGGATGCTACGCACATGCAGCATATTATGTCGGCCTCACTCATATTCGCATTCCATTCAGTGCCACACAGTAAGTGCAACATTTAAGTGCAGCATTAGTAAACAGCAGACGAGTAAACAGCGCGCATGCGTACGAGAATATCTGCCTAGATACATACACACACATAATTTGCCCTGCAAAGCAGGCGTTTAGTACGGCATGCATGCGAGACTAGTTGCAGGTGATCTTTTTCTACATATGATGAACTCAACCACTAAGATCGGAAGGCGAATCGATTAGTAATCATTACAAGAGGAAAGCTCTCTGAGTGAATGCGATGGGCGGTTATAAAGCCAAACGCTACAAAGCAATAATTAGTCTATCCAGGAATAATATTAAGAACGTTACAGGGGTTCTGACAGTGAATACTGGGCTCAAGGCGCACATGCATGAAATGAGCATTTCGTCAAATATTCCATGCCGATGTGATACTGAGGATGAGACTCAGAAGATTTTTCTATAAGAAAACAGGTGATCTAAAGACTTCCAAGGCGAAAGTGCAATTACATATTCACATCAAGTAAACAGCTTTTAATTCTGGATTGGGTTACGTGACGGCGACCACATTAGATGATGTTCTTTGATGGTATGAAGACACATTAGACCTTCAGGTTGCATTTCACTTTGAGGTAGTGAGATATTTTGTCTCTTTTCAATCAAAAATTGTCGTTGTGAACTAGAAGTTCTACTGACTAGTTTGGTGTTTGGCTACATGAAAGCCGTGTGCATATATCCAATCCATCTATCTAAGCACAGCTCAATCAAAGGTAAATCTTACACAGGTGAAGTGATGTGGTCGCACAGTACATTTGTATGTGTGTGTATTAGGGTGGGTAAAAAGAAATCGAATGTTTTTTAAGTATAATCATCGTTGTGTTCTTTATAAACTGTCCAACATGTGACTGAGTATGTTGTTGTTGTTGATGATGTTGGTTCTATGCATGTCGGAGTTGTGAGTGAGAGTATAGAAACTATTGCTTTCCTGCTTGCGGATATGTGACGCTCTGCTTATGTGTGCTATGTATACAAAGTGTTTTGCTGACGCTGATTGCATTTTATTATTCGGTAATCGTGCGTAAACACGATGAATGCTCTCAAACTGCGGTTATGATATATATACACAGTTTTTACCAAAACAAATAAAATAAAATAAAATTAAATAAAATAAGCGCGCCGCAATTTCTCTGATGAAGAAGTCCAGCATCTTCCGGAATGGATCTATAAGAAAAGCTATAGCGGTTGTCTTTAAAATTTTCCTTTCTGTTCTAACAAAAACGTTTAATAATTAATAAAAAAATATATACTAAAAAAATGAAAACAAAAACAATTTTTATAAAAATAAAGGAAAGTTATTATTCTTGGCCTTGAGCTCATTTATAGTCATGGTACTTTACAAAATTTACAATTCAATTAAACTATTGGTATACAAACTAAAATAAAATAAAATAAAATAAAATAAAATTAAATTAAATTAAATTTAATTAAATTAAATAAAATAAAATCTAATAAAATAAAATAAAATAATATAAAATAAAATAAAATAAAATAAAATAAAGTAAAATCAAATAAAATAAAATTATATTAAATTAAATTAAATTAAATTAAATTAAATTAAATTAAATTAAATTAAATTAAATTAAATTAAATTAAATTAAATTAAATTAAATTAAATTAAATTAAATTAAATTAAATTAAATTAAATAAAATAAAATAAAGCAAGAAGAAGGAATTATAAAACAAAATTAAATAAACTAAAATGAAATAAAATAAAATCAAATAAAATTAAATTAAATAAAATAAAATAAAATTAAGTAAAATAAAATAAAATAAAGTAAAATAACATAAAATAAAATAAAATAAAATATAATAAAATAAAATAAAATGAAATAAAATATAACTAAATAAAATAAAATTAAATTAAACTAAATTAAATTAAATAAAACAAAATTAAAAAACAAAATAAAATAAAATTAAATTAAATAAAATGAAGTAAAATAACATAAAATATAATAAAATAAAATAAAATGAAATAAAATAAAATTAAATAAAATAAAATTAAATTAAACTAAATTAAATTAAATAAAACAAAATTAAAAAAAAAAAACAAAATTAAATAAAATAAAATAAAATAAAATAAAATAAAATAAAATAAAATAAAATAAAATTAAATAAAATAAAATAAAGTAAAATAACATAAAATAAAATAAAATAAAATAAAATATAATAAAATAAAATAAAATAAAATGAAAAAAAATAAAATTAAATAAAATAAAATTAAATTAAACTAAATTAAATTAAATAAAACAAAATTAAAAAAAAAATAAAAAAAAATAAAATTAAATAAAATAAAATAAAATAAAATAAAATAAAATAAAATAAAATAAAATAAAATACAATAAAATAAAATAAAATAAAGTAAAATAACATAAAATAAAATACAATATATAAAAATAAAATAAAATGAAATAAAATAAAATTATAAAAAATTAAATTAAATTAAATGAAATTAAAATAAAATTAAATTAAAGTAAATCAAATAAAATAAAATAAATAAAATAAAATAAAATCAAATAAAATAAAATAAAATAAAAAAAATTTAATAAAATAAAATAAAATAAAATAAAATAAAATAAAATAAAATAAAATAAAATAAAATAAAGTAAAATAACATAAAACAAAATTTAAAAAAATAAATAAAATAAAATAAAATAAAATAAAATAAAATAAAATAAAATTAAATTAAATAAAACAAAATAAAATAAATTAAAATAAAATTAAATTAAAGTAAATCAAATAAAATAAAATAAATAAAATAAAATAAAATAAAATAAAATAAAATAAAATAAAATAAAATAAAATAAAATAAAATAAAATAAAATAAAATAAAATAAAATCAAATAAAATAAAATAAAGTAAAATAACATAAAATATAATAAAATAAAATAAAATGAAATAAAATAAAATTAAATTAAATTAAACTAAATTAAATTAAATAAAACAAAATGAAAAAAAAAAAAATAAAACTAAATTAAATAAAATAAAATTAAATTAAATTAAATAAAATAAAATAAAGTAAAATAAAATAAAATAAAGTAAAATAAAATAAATTAACATATTTTTGTAACTATAGCCTGTATATGTTTGTTGCTTTCAATTTTTCCTCTAATCAAAAATAATAATAATTAACTAAGAATTATTATCAACTGGTCTTGAGCTCGTTATACTTACAAAAATATGTAAAATGAACAGACCGTAAAACCAACAACAAAATAAAATAAATTAAAATAAAATAAAATTAAATTAAATTAAATTAAATTAAATTAAATTAAATAAACTAAAATATAATAAAATAAAATAAAACGAAATAAAATAAAATAAAGTAAAATTAAATAAAATTAAATAAAAAAAATCAAAATAAAATGCAATAGTAAAATAAAATAATAATAATTTCATTGCACATGCTTACACATCAAACTTCACCAGTACTTGTTAAGTATGCCTTTTTTGTTTATACTTTTACTTTATAATTCGAAAAAAAGGTTGCTACCTTTCAGTGTTTTCGTGAACTTGTGAGCTTGATAAAGTAGTTTACTATTTATTTATTTTTCATAGCAGCTCAAAGTTGTAAAAACTTCCGAGATACTCAACATGTACATTTCGCATTTTTAGGAGGAGAGATATATTTAAAGGGCAATGGCTAGTGAGTTTTGGATTTTTCTTTAGTGCTAAGGAAAAAATCTAAGACTCGAAGAATCTACATATTCAAATCAAAAACTCACATTTGGGTAGGATTTTGGAAATGTGTGTGGGAACTTTCTTCAAAGTTTTGACCCACCCTAATATGTATACATTACAAATGAAATAGAACCCGCTGTACTGCCGTTGTTATTGGATTCGCATAGAGAGTTCTTAAAAATGTCATAGACGCGTAATCATCTACGAATGTACTTACATCTCTATGTATGTATGTATGTCAGCGATCATCACATTCATACGAACCTGCACTTTACCTGGAATGCTTTTTGCCCATAAGTGCATACATTTGCTAACAGTGCAACGACTACCGTATTTGTGACCAACCACAGACCAAAAAAAATAAAAAAGGTTGGAATTCTAGGCAAGTGACATTTCTTCATTTTTACACTACTCTTTCAACTATTGGCAATATGGGCTCGAGGGGTGAGTAGACACAGACGAGATCGTGCGCAGCTTTTCAAATAACCAAAGATGGCCGTTGCGTGCAATGACCGCTGCCGCCGCTATTTACTGTATTTGGTAGGCAGTTTTGCTGCTACTGGCATACTACTTCTTATGATTTGCTGGCAGCGTGCCCAGGCTGACACTTTGACCACTGTACAACAACGTCGCTCAAGCTTTCATCAAACGGTTATTGTGGCATTCGTCAAGCGGTAAATGTTGTTGCGTTTGAATTTT
This sequence comes from Merzomyia westermanni, assembly GCA_949987695.1. Classification (NCBI taxonomy): domain Eukaryota; kingdom Metazoa; phylum Arthropoda; class Insecta; order Diptera; family Tephritidae; genus Merzomyia; species Merzomyia westermanni. The sequence continues at coordinate 72,286,746 of OX465290.1, forward strand.
GCTGCTACTTTACGTGTTTTGGAGATAGTGCTTGCCGCTGGCGCCCTATCCACACTTTGTTATTCTTATTTAAATTAAAAATTCTTTTTTAACACTATTGAAAAAGTGTTAATTTAAAATAATACCAGCCGGTCGTAAATAAGGGTTTCGTTCGGCAAAAAAACTTACGAGCATTATGAGTAAAGAGAAAACTAGGTAAAACTCTCTATAAATCCGAAAACAGCTGTTACTTTTTCATTGGCTAACAACTCAGTTTGAAGTTTTTGTAGTTGGTATGCTATCTCACGAACAGCTGTTTTCACCTGCAAATCCTGCTGAGTAAAATTTTCTAAGCAAAAACTTGCAACTTCCTCTCCAAACGAAATGTCAAAATGCGCTTTCTCCTTGCGAGTTATTGATGTGTAAACATCTTTGGGCTCGGTGGTGGCTATCCAGAAAGGTTACGCGTCGCTTCCTGTAACCGTGCCTCTGCCGCTGCTAGTAACCGTGGGCTCTGCCGGTGTCTTGTTGATGTGTAAACATCTGGGGTCTGTAGAGGAGCGCAGCAAAGTTAGCGTCGCTGTATGTTATTATTTGGTAATCGTGAATCTAAACACGATGAATGCTATCAATCGGCAAAAGACGAAGGCAACTACTTTTATCATAAACTAGAGTTCGCCCAGTGGTTGAAATTCAACCAGTAAACTTTATTTTATTTTATTTTTTTGCTGTATCTTTTATCTGCCTTTTTTTCTTCTTTTCTATGTCGTTCCTTTCCTCTAACATATTTTTATTTTCCTTGATTTCTTCTTTTACTCTCTTATTTTATTTTTTCCTTTCCTCAAACTTCTTTTCCTTTCCCTTCCCTTCCTTTTATTTTCCTTCTTTCCCCTTCGTTTTCTTACCTTTCCTTTAATTCCGTTTTCCTTCCCTTCCTTTCATTTCCTAACCATTCCTTTCTTTCCTTTAATTTTCCTTCTTTCCCATTCCCTTCCCTTTCCTTCCTTTCCTTTTCCTTCCTTTTTTTCCTTTAATTTTCCTTCCTTTCAATTCTTTTCCTTTCCTCTATTTTCCTTTAATTTTCTTCGGTGTTTAATACTCTTTATAAGTAATCATTTATTTTATTTTTGTAAACCCTGTTTGTAGGTATCAGCAATGAATTTTACATATTTGCTCATATTTTACATTGCTTGCTTAATGTATCCAACAAAGCAACTTTTCGTGCTCTCAGGAGAGCAGCTGACACTGGAAATCGTAGCCAGTAATCAATACAAAACCAACAACTAAAGCAAAAATGCATGACACAATAGAGTATCTATAGTGCGAATACTTATTTTTCATTGGTCCACTACCAACTCTTCGCACTCACAGTGAGAGCCGACCACACGAATAACACAAAAACATGCATGGCAAGTCTACTCACACTACTACGGCTCTTAATTTTTTCCTACAAAGCAACTCCTCGCCCATGCTCACGATTCAGCATAGTACACAAAAAGCAAGTACACACACACACAGCGTGTCTACAGTGTGAATAAGTGAATGTGTAGTGGTGTGACTTTTATGTTAAATTTTTTATATTAAAATGATTTTTAAAATTTTTTTTATTTACGGATAAAAGTACATCTCAAAATTTCCTATCTATGCATATATAATTTGAATGCCTTAGAATTATAGTTTAGCAGAAAACGGTTCTACATTGCATTCATCTTGCCTATTTATATATATAAGATATACAGTGTTTACAAAAACAAAATAAGCGTTTGTTTATGTTAAATTTTTTTTAGCTCAGAATACTCAAGACGGTAGTTAATTAGTTTTGTTTGTGTAATCTTTGTGGTTATACTGATGGAATGGAATGCAATAATATAAACTAATATACAGCTGTTTAAAAATACTCAAGAACGATACCCAGTTTTTCACATTTGGGGCTATTTTGGATGAAACTACTTATATATTTTAAATATTATGTTTTATTTTGTTGGTTTTATGGTCTGTTCATTTTTACATATTTTTGTAAGTTTAACGAGCTCAAGACCAGTTGATAATAGTTTAGTTAATTATTATTATTTGGTTAGGGGAAAAATTCAAAGCAACAAACATATACAGATTATAGTTATAGTACTATTTCGAAAACAGCCACGATTTCTCGTCAGACCAATTCGTATAGTTTTGCTATTTCAGAGGATCTTGTGGAGAATCGAACCCACTCACTCTGATTGCAAGCGCAGCTGGCTGTTTTCGAAATAGTACTATAACTATAGCCTGTATATGTTTGTTGCTTTCAATTTTTCTTCTAATCAAAATAATAATAAGTAACTAAGATTTATTATCAACTGGTCTTGAGCTCGTTAAACTTACAAAAATATGTATTATGTTTTATTTTAAAAATTAATGACGTTTTCAATATATATCCGACTTTTTGTGTAAGAAAAACAAAAACTTTTTGACTTCACATGATAAATATAACGCAATGATGAATTTCCTCGAGAAAAATACTTAAAAACGAAGCAAAAATATAAAAATTTTAAATGTAAAGAAAATATTAGTATTAATATGTATTTGGTTGCAAATCCCTTCTGATTTATAACTGCGGCACAGCGTCTTTGCATTGACATTATTAAATTTCTGCCACGGTCGCGAGGAATGGATCCCCATGCTTCCTTTGCCTTTTCGAACAATTGATCCACATTTGTAATATTCTGCGCACTGAGCACATTTTTTACGTCGTTCCAAATTTGTTCTATTGGATTCAAGTCGGCGCTCGATGATGCCCAATCCAAAACACTGACAGAATTGTCCTCAAAAAACTTTCTTGCAATGCGAGAAGTATGCTTTGGATCATTTTCCTGTTGAAATTTCTAAATAACCGGCAAATTTTGGAGTAGCTCAAATTGTACTAAATCCATCTTGCAGCCCCACACCATTATTGAGCCTCCGCCATGCTTTATTATTGGTGAGACGAAATTGGGGTCGATTGCTGCACGTCTAGGTTGTTGTTGTGGTAATGACAAAAGCACTCCCCGAAGGTTTTGGGGAGTGTTGCCGAATTAACGTCCTTGGCCGGATGTGAACCCGGTACGCTCCGGTACTCCCTTGCGGTGCTGCCCGACTATCGTGGTAGCGATTTATGACCAGTGAAACCTTCTAGGTCATGTTACCCCCCTTCCGTAGGGGAGGATAAGATAGGTAATGAGAGGTGAGAGGCATCATATCCGCAGATCAACCATCTAGTTTCACTTCATTACCTTTGTGCATATCAGTCGCCTCTTACAACCGGTATGCCTACCTCGGGCATATTCTAAACCCCTAACCTCTAACGGCGCACGTACTTCCTACCATCTGGACCAACTCTATTTATCTTTCTTTCATCGCTGAACAAAATATACCACCACTGATTTTGAGGCCACGAAATATGCTCTCGATCAAACTCAATTCGGCGTTGCCGCTGGGTTGCTGTTACCAATGGTTTCTTCCGTGCCAGTCTGCCGTGAAGCCCAGCTTCTGCCAATCGAAGTGCAACTGTTCTTTTTGTTATTGGCTTTTCTAGATGAACAGAAATGTCTCAAAGGATGTCAACAGCACTCTTCCCGGGGTCCAGTTCTGACAGTCTAATGATCATCCTATCAATCGGACGAGAAGTTTTCCGAGGTTTTCTTTTTCAAGGGACGTTTTCTGCTATTTTATACTGAGAAAAATATTTTAAAGCATTCAAGCCCATGGTTTTAGAAACGTTTAGTTGTGTTGCAATAGCACTGTAGGACAGTCCGGTCTTCTGCAACTCTATGATTGCTTTGCGAATAGCAGGGGAGCAGTTTTCCCACTTTGACATTATTAAATCGTTATACCTAAAGAAAAGTGCGGTCAATAATATTAACTACACATTTTTATATTAGCTTACCAGTTGCAATATGAAATGGAAAATAATTCTCAAAATTATGGACAAAAACTGAATCGTTCTTAAGTATATTTCTCAGAAAAAAATAGGTGTTCCCGCTAAAATACAAAAATTCTATGCTAACACTTCTTAAGAAAAGGCAAAATGAGCGCATTTCAATGAAAATAGTTACGGCAAACATATTCAAGCCTAAAAAATACCTTTATGATACTGTACTAGAAAACAGATGTGCAGGTACGGTTGCCAACGCATCGTTCTTAAGTAAAGGGTGTTTTTTTTAGGGGTATAGAACTTCGAATTGAAATAAAACACAAGAAAATCGTTTTAAGGTCCATCAATTTGGCTTTATTGGAAGGATAATTTTATGCCATTAATGTTTAAATATGATTTCGGGCATGTGGCCGCCGCGGCTGGCTCGAATAAAGCCAATTCTACAGGTCCAATTTTCAACCACTTTTTCGAGCATATGGGGCCGTATGTCGGCAATAACGCCACGAATGTTGGCTTCCAATTCCCCTAACGTTTCTGGTTTGTTGGTGTAGATGAGCGACTTCACATATCCCCAAAGAAAATAATCCAATGGTGTCAAATCACACGACCTTGGTGGCCAATTGACAGGTCCATTCCGCGAAATTATGCGCTCATCGAATGTTTCCTTCAATAAATCGATTGTGACGTGCGCTGTGTGGCATGTAGCGCCGTCTTGTTGGAACCACAACTCATCCACATTCATGCCATCCAATTCGGGAACAAAATAGTCGGTTATCATGGCTCTATACCGGTCTCCATTAACGGTAGCTGCCTCTCCAGCATTATTGCGGAAGAAGTATGGCCCAATGACTCCACCAGCCCATAGAGCACACCAAACAGTCAGTTTTTGTGGATGTAATGGCGTTTCAAGGGTCTCATGTGGATTCTCTTCACTTCAAATGCGGCAATTTTGCTTGTTGACGTAGTCATTCAACCAAAAATGAGCCTCATCACTGAACAAAATTTTGCGATGAAAATCAGCATGCAAATCAATCTCATTTTCGGCCCATACACCAAAATCACGACGCATTGCATGGTCTCGCGGCTTTAATTCTTGCACAAGCTGGATCTTGTAAGGTCGCAAGCCAAGATCTTTGCGCAAAATCTTCCATAAAGTTGATGGACAAAGCTCCAATTGCTGTGCACGGTGGCGAATCGATTCATTCGGGTCCTCTTCAACACTTTGCTCTACAGCGGCAATTGTTTCTTCGGTGCGCACTGTTCGACATCTCTGCGGATGCGTATTATCACATAGAGTAAACGTAGTGCGAAAACGATCCATGGTTAACCGAATTAATTGCTCTGATGGACGATTATGTCGACCATAAAATGGACGGAGCTCACGGTAAACTTCGCGAACTGAACTATTATTTTCGAAATAAATTTGCACGATTTTCAAGCGTTGTTCTTTTGTCAACCTGTTCATGATGAAATGGCAAACCAAACTGAACATAAATGACATTAGAGTTGCCAGATTTGACCACAAAATGCCAGTTTTATCTCTATTCGAAAAACAAACCTGTAAAAAAAACACCCTGTATTTTTCAACGGCTGTAACATGAAATAAAATAAAATTAAATTAACGGGAAGGAAAGAAAAGGAAACGAAAGGGAATTAAAGGATCAGAAAGAAAATTAAACAATAAAATTAATTAAAAGTAGAGACTGTTGAAAAAGAGAAAAGCAAATAAAATAAAAATATTGTATAGCAAACCAACAAAAAAGAAAAGAAGTCCAAGATAGGAATAGTTAGTAAATAAAATAAAATAAAGTTTTGTTGTTGAAATTTAACCACTGGGCGAGGTCTAATTTAATTCAATTTATGTACACAATTTTACAAAAGAACTGAGAGTCGATTATTCAACGTGTCATCTTTTTGAAATTTTTTGTATTTGAAATATAGTTTCTAATTGCCATATGAATTTCATTCATCCAAAAAATTAGTATGCTATACAATATTTGAAGGAATTTTATTAAAATTATTGAAACAAGTTATATGGTAGCACTGTTCTCTCACGTCGAACTTAGAAACTTAACTTGGAAATCAAAAATCTGTAGTTTACCAAGTTTTTAAATTAAGTTATTTTCTGGGTAACTACATTTACGTGCTTCTTATTTGTTAGGTGTGGGGTTTTCATGTTAAGTCTAAGTCTAGGCTAATTCGGCCATAAGTCAATTTTCAAATAGAAAGCTCCAGATGTAAATGTTCAAGCGTCACTTATAATTGTAAGTAATCAATGCAAAAACATCAATTGTAAATAAGGAAATTCATTTCTAAATGGGAAAGTATCAAATGTGCATGCATAGGGCTCATTTTTACTTGAAAATATTCAGTTGTAAAGTAAAACGTCACATTAAAACCTGTTAAATAGGAAGCAAGAAAGAAGAAAGTTATAGCCACTGAAAGATAATATATATGCTGCTAAAAAATTTTAAATTTATCCGTTAACATTAATTCGTACTCACCCATCAGTGTTGGGTGTTAATCAATAAAATGTTTAATTGATTTATTAATTGATTAAGAAAGTAATTGCAATTAAATCAATTGCAATTAAAGAAATTGCAATTAAATAAATTGATTTAAAATTAAGTGCAATTAAAATTTGAATTGCTTGTTGCAATTAAATTATTTAAAATTAAATTAATTACAATTTAAAAATTCGAATTAATTTATAATTGTATTATGAGGCAATTAATTAATAACTAACCATTTTTTACAATTACCCTACATGTTCTTGCAGTAGAAGTTTGTCGCAATAAAACACCACGGTACCCGGCTAATAATATACTATATAGCGTCCGGGTAGCATGTTTATTGTTGAATTCAAAAAAAATTGCAACTGAAAAACTGTTAATTATAGAGCAACACAATTAATAATTAATTAATTGTTAATTGCGAGCATTGCAATTGATTAATTGTTAATTGTACATTTTTGCATTTACAATTAAAAATTGTTAATTTTAGAAGTTGCAATTAACAATTAATTAATTGTTAATCATTGATTGTTTTAACAATTATAATTTGCCCAATACTGTCACTCATCGATATAAACATGAACATTTCAAATAAAACTTAAAAAGGAAGTGATTGATCAGCAATGCGGGCGTGTGGGTTCAAATGCCACTCCCGGAAAAACACCTTTGAAAAGATGTATCGTTGTATCATCGAATCAGCTGCCGGTTTGTCCATCCACTGTGTCTGGTGTTGTATTTTTTTCTGTCAAAATGTAATTAAAACCCACCCGACTAGACAGAGTTCTACCAACAAGACAATACTGGTCACCATACCAATTTTATGAATGCTTCACATAAATTCTTATTCAATACAATTTCCAAGTTTTACATTCATCAATAGTAATTAATTTATATAAATGCATATTTACAATTAAAATTTTGTTTATAATAATTTAATAATAAAGTGTCGTAAACCAACTTCACTTTTCATATCTTATTTGTTAATTTCCTTTGAGGTAGCACATATGCCAAAGCTGCCAATAATATGCAGAGCGCTGCAAAAACCCAAAATAGTGTGTCACAATAGTTGAAGAGCGTAAAGCCAATTAAATTTGAACCGGCCACAGCGCCCAAACGACCCATCATCATAACAAAGCACATACCCATCCCATTAATATTTGTTGGAAAGAACTCCATCGAAATTGTACTTACAATGCCAGCACAATTGCCAACGCTCACAATGAGTGTCAAGAAAATTACCGATGCAGCAAAGTCCGAGATCCAATGTACGACCACTGTGCCAGCGAAACAGATCAACAGCCAAATGACTAAAATTAATTGAGATGGCGCATATTATTATGAGATGCATAAAGTTCATATCATATTTATTATAATGATACACATATACTTGATTTATTATTATTCATATTAATGGAAAGGATGAGCTAATACATTTTAATCTTCACTAGGTAAAACATTTTTTATACCTTTCATGAACATGAAAAGCTATTATAACTTTGGTCTGATGTTTGTAAGTATGAGAAGAAGAAGAGATAGACCCACCAATAAGTATACCGAAATGATCTGGGCGATGAGCTGAGTCGATTTAGCCATGTCCGTCTGTCCGTCTGTCTGTTTTTACGCAAACTAGTCCTCAGTTTTAGAGATATCTCAATGAAATTTGGTAAGAGGCAGCCACTTTGTAAAGCATTAATCATTTGTCGGAACCAGCAAGATCGGACCAATAAAACGCATAGCTCCCATACAATCGATTGTTCCGATTAACGGGTTTTGGCCTATAACTGTTGCAATGAAAAAGCTAGGAACTTGAAATTTTGCAGTTTTGGTACATATTTTATGTGTAATGTGTGTAGTGAAAATCACCCAGATCGGACCAACATAAAATATAGCTGCCATACAATCGATTGTTCCGATAAATGGGTTTTGGGCTATGTATCTTTAAATTAACAGTTTTGCAGAGTTTGTACTAATTGGGAGCAAGGAGCGGACACTTAAACCGTGATTCATGAAAGGTATAAACTCTTCGGCGCAGTCGAAGACAGCCCTTTCCTTACTTGTTTAGGTTTGTTTTTGTTGTTACAAACCAGATATGGAAGCAATGTAGGTAATTACAAAATATTCACACCCAACATATGCCTTATTAATGGCGTTTTTAAATATTCCAACTATGACCGTCATTATCTTTTAATGGCTTGATAAATGAAAGAAGTTCATAAGACCTTTTTGGTAGGGCATTCAATTAGCTGCAGACACTGGGGAAGTAATCGGTTTTACGATCTTTTAGTGATAAGATATAGTATACAAGGTGGCGCAAAAGTAACCTTCCGATGTTCAGCATATCGGTTGTGGCACGTGCAGTGTGTGCTGTTGCACCGTCTTGTTGGAACCACATGTTTTCCAATCCCAATTCATCAAGTTGCGGCAAAAAGAACTCGTTGATCATTGCTCTGTAGCGCTCACCATTCACAGTAACCGTTTGGCCCCGACCGATTATTGGTCAAATAAATAGTCAGCAATATTCCGCGTTCTAGAGCAGTGTAGCGTAACATTGTTTATTAACGTGTATTTCGCATGTGTTTACTACACAAATGTCAAAACAGAACTGACTTTAGGGGCCAATCGCAAAATTTATAGCATTTTCTGATAGGAGGATTACTTTTGCGCCACCTTGTAAAGGGTGTTTTTTAGGGGTATAGAACTTCGAATTGAAATAAAAGACAAGAAAATCGTTTTAAGGTCCATCAATTTGGCTTTATTGGAAGGATAATTTTATGCCATTAATGTTTAAATATGATTTCGGGCATGTGGCCGCCGCGGCTGGCTCGAATAAAGCCAATTCTACAGGTCCAATTTTCAACCACTTTTTCGAGCATATGGGGCCGTATGTCGGCAATAACGCCACGAATGTTGGCTTCCAATTCCCCTAACGTTTCTGGTTTGTTGGTGTAGACGAGCGACTTCACATATCCCCAAAGAAAATAATCCAATGGTGTCAAATCACACGACCTTGGTGGCCAATTGACAGGTCCATTCCGCGAAATTATGCGCTCATCGAATGTTTCCTTCAATAAATCGATTGTGACGTGCGCTGTGTGGCATGTAGCGCCGTCTTGTTGGAACCACAACTCATCCACATTCATGCCATCCAATTCGGGAACAAAATAGTCGGTTATCATGGCTCTATACCGGTCTCCATTAACGGTAGCTGCCTCTCCAGCATTATTGCGGAAGAAGTATGGCCCAATGACTCCACCAGCCCATAGAGCACACCAAACAGTCAGTTTTTGTGGATGTAATGGCGTTTCAAGGGTCTCATGTGGATTCCCTTCACTCCAAATGCGGCAATTTTGCTTGTTGACGTAGCCATTCAACCAAAAATGAGCCTCATCACTGAACAAAATTTTGCGATGAAAATCAGCATCGAAATCAATCTCATTTTCGGCCCATACACCAAAATCACGACGCATTGCATGGTCTCGCGGCTTTAATTCTTGCACAAGCTGGATCTTGTAAGGTCGCAAGCCAAGATCTTGTAAAGTTGATGGACAAAGCTCCAATTGCTGTGCACGGTGGCGAATCGATTCATTCGGGTCCTCTTCAACACTTTGCTCTACAGCGGCAATTGTTTCTTCGGTGCGCACTGTTCGACGTCTCTGCGGATGCGTATTATCACATAGAGTAAACGTAGTGCGAAAACGATCCATGGTTAACCGAATTAATTGCTCTGATGGACGATTATGTCGACCATAAAATGGACGGAGCTCACGGTAAACTTCGCGAACTGAACCATTATTTTCGAAATAAATTTGCACGATTTGCAAGCGTTGTTCTTTTGTCAACCTGTTCATGATGAAATGGCAAACCAAACTGAACATAAATGACATTAGAGTTGCCAGATTTGACCACAAAATGCAAGTTTTATCTCTATTCGAAAAACAAACCTGTAAAAAAAACACCCTGTATATGTCGGTGCGGTATCTACTGTGGTTCATTATATGTAGAACATACTGTATGTTTACTTCTACTTTGCTCTTGGTCCTTTTCAATAAAACTTGCGTGTACCTTTGATCGTAGTAGTTTTCGCTTTTATGTAATAGCGTATCTTATTGTAGTTTCTGTTTCAATATTCCTATTGTACTATAACCAACCGAGAGACAGAATATTTTATTACTCTTAGGGTACCTACATTCCGTTGTATGATAGTACGAGGTGTGTTCAAAAAGTATCGCGAATTTTGAATTTTCGCTGGTTACGTATATTCGAGTTTCGAATTTTTTGTGGCGTTATGTTGGTACTCATGTCTCTCACTTATGTCGACAAGCTCGGCCATTTTGAATGTTCAGTTAATTGTTGACAGCTGCTTTGCTTGCACGTGTTTTGGATCGTCTTCGATTTTTACCTATTTTTTTACCAAAATTGCTCAATTGTGACCAAAAACAGCATCGCATGAACATTGCTAATGAGATGTTAAACTCTGTCCGCGACGACCCAAATTTGCTCCAGAGGGTCATAACTGGTGACGAATCGTGGGTTTATGGGAATGACGTGGAAACCAAAGCTCAATCATCTCAATGGAAGCTGCCGCACGAACCAAGACCGAAAAAAGCGCGCCAAGTTCGGTCGAATGTGAAAGTTTTGCTGACAGTTTTCTTCGATTGCAGGGGCGTGGTGTATCATGAGTTCTTGCCACAGGGAAGAACGGTCAATAAGGAATATTACCTGCAAGTTATGCGCAATTTGCGCGAAGCAATCCGCCAGAAACGCCCGGATGTGGAAGAACAAAAATTGGCTTTTGCACCTCGATAACGCTCCTGCTCACGCATCGTTGCTTGTGCGCGACTTTTTGGCCAAAAACAACACACTAATGATGCCGCAGCCACCGTATTCCCCAGATCTGGCCCCCTGTGACTTTTTCTTGTTCCCTAAACTGAAGAGGCCCATGAAAGGACGACGTTACGCTTCTCTTGACGAGATAAAGACGACATCGAAGGAGGAGCTGAACAAGATACAAAAAAATGATTTTTTGAAGTGCTTCGAAGATTGGAAAAACCGTTGGCACAAGTGTATAATATCTCATGGGGATTACTTTGAAGGGGACAAAATAGATATTCATGAATAAATAAATAATTTTTGAAAAAAGACAAAATTCGTGATACTTTTTGAACACATCTCGTACCTCCTAAGAGCGAGGCTAAAGTTAAAGGCTCTAGCGAGTGTGGTCTCGAACGCTTTGATGCGACTGCATAGTGAAAACTCTCGGAGTGTAAGAAACAAAATGATATGGAACAATCTAGTAGTCCATGAGAAAGTATTGGAATTGCGTCAGCTTTTTCATTACTTAGAAAAAAACGTGAAGACCAGCTGAGCGTTCGAGAACTCACTACGCATATCAGCCATTGTAAATAAATTTTATTAAATAATGTCGTGAATGAAGAAAATTCCAACTATAAAGGAAATGTACGAGGAGAAGGTGAATCTTTCCCGACATATATATATAGAAGCCTATAGCGAAAATGAAAAACAGTACTGACCATGCCCTTCCCATTAATATAAAAAACTAATTTTAGTCCACTCTAATATACATCTTAAATTCAAATAATGCATGTGTTAGCGATGTTAATCTTATGAATTTTTACCGGGATTTGCATTTTTGCTATTCTCCAAAAATTTCGTTTGAAAAAGTGAAGAAAATGTTTCAGTTTCTGCTAAGTTTGAAATAATCTACAAATCATTGTATTTTTAATATGAGTTTTTATATATAAATTAAAGCTATTTCTTTAATAATAGTGTTTATGCACAATCCACAAAGAACATTAAAACATGCAAAAAAACTGATCACCAAAGGAATGAAATAGGTTAATAATTGTAAATTAGTCAGGCGGGAATTTGGGTGCTACACTTAGTAATCTACATACATATCTAAATACAATAGCGGCAGTAGTATCGATACAAATGTCGTCGAAATACGACTATAAGGGGGTCACTGTAAAAGTTGGTGGAATCTAGTTCTTCTTGTATTGCCAGCGTTTTGCGATTGTCATTTTTACCCATAGATCAATTGAGAGCTCGATTTAAACCTGCTAGGTTTCGTTTCAAAATAATTTGATAAGAGTAATAATTTCGTGAAAAATGGAAATTTCGAATCATGATTTCGAAGTATAAACTTTCATGATTTTCGATACGTTTTAAGACCGCAGATACGTGTGCAAACCCTTACCTCATTATTTGGCGAAACAGCACCATTTAAAACTATGGTGTTTAAGCGACATAAGCTGTAGTCATTTCTTTCGTTTATTTCATTTGATTTGCAAGCAATTCGCAATCAGCTTATGAAATATTTCAAAGATATAGTTTATATTTTGCAATCCCAAATCGGGGTTTTTCACAACGGAATACAATTGTGCTCGCCCCCAATTAATACATTCAAGGTGTAAAAGGTGCCCCGCACCCCCCGTTCTATATAGAGCAAGCAAATTAAATTAAAACAAATAATTTACTATTCCTAAAGCATCACCCCTTTGCAACAAGTGCTAGGAAAGTTTTTCACGGCGAAAATGAGGAAGCCAATCCCGCGCAGTGCCTCAGAGCCAATAGTGATCGCTCCCAATAATTAAATGCAAGGTGTAAAGGTGTTCCGCACCCCCCGTTTTATATAGAACAAATAATATGAATAAAAATACTAATATTACCAAAGGTTGCCCCTATGTAACATGTGCTTCGCACACCCCGTTCTACTCTCTGAACAAATAATATAATAATATACAAACATTAACTTAAAAAAAAACTACTCGCCCTCCATAAAGCCATAGATATTGGGCCGAAACAATGCATATGATTTTGCACGATCAATGGCATATGAGGAAGCTTTCCAGTAGTTGGATCCCCACACAATTTGAAAGAAGAACAAAAATAGCCAGTGGTGCAAGAAAATGCTAAAGAAATTCGAAGGAGGTGACGAATCTTAGATCTATTCATAAGAGACTGCAACTAAACAGCTATCGACTGTGGAGATGAATGATAAAGAAATTTCTTTTTTCTAGAAGTTTTAAAAAAAAAATTTTTTTATTTTTGATTTACAAGACCAATGTTTTTATTAAACTATTAAAACTAAAGTTGATAATTTTATATTGAATATTGCCTTTTGTTTTATTTTTCAAAACGAACCGCAACACACAAAAGTTGTACGTACACGAAGCGTTTTCAAACGAATTATTGCTCGTTTTTTCGGGAAAATTGATCATGTTGCAACTGACGAATAAGAGGATCGAAGGACAGTTAATACTGACTGGTACACTACAATTTGTTTGCCGGAAGTTATCGCTGAAATCACAAAGAACAACATGACACAGCGAATCATTCTTAATAATGACCACGAGAACGCTTACAGAGCACGACGAACTGTAGAGTTTTCGACCAGTAACAACATCCATTTAATGACTTATCACCACATTCGTCTGATTAATAGCTTAATGACTGCTTCCTATTTCAACATATCAAAAATAAAATGCAAGGCAATCGCTTTCTTTGCTTGAAAAATTCGTTAAAACATATAAATCACTGGTTTTGGTTGGACCTGCATACGCTCAGAGTGACAACGAAACGAAAACGAATAGTTGGAAATCGAACTGGCAACTGAATTATTGTTAAAAAATACTACATTTTACCAATATGATAATCACAGAACGCTGACAATATAGGAATAACTATATTTCGGAAACTTTTAAAGTGTCCCTTGTATAGTTGCAAGTATTCGTCCTTTTATAAAAAACATAATAACCATTAGTATGAAAGTAACAATGAAAGATAACTTACCTAACAGATTGACTTTCCCTATAAAGTCAATGACGCAGGAAAACATGACATAAACAGCAATAAAACCGCACGAAGAGATCATAAGCACATTGAAAATTGACGTATCCACTTTACCGTCGCAATCAATGCTAGTTTGAGATCCTGTTTTTATGCTACTAATTACGTCACATACGCTGAGTCCTTGATCTTTTTTAGAGATCATGTTGTTCAAAATTGTAGGATACCTAATTCAAAAGAGAATACAAAAAACAATTAATAATTTATAAAATTTAAGTAATTTATACTAGCGAGTAGCTTATTTATGTAAGTTAATTTTTGTATTATTTTTTTTGGTTTGGCTCAGGCCTAGACGACCGTCTCGCTTAAAAGTTTTATAAGTTCTTTGTTCTTATAGAACGGGGGGTGCTGGGCACCTGTTACACCTTAAATGTGTTCATTGGGTGCGAGCACTTGTGGCTCTGAGGTATAAGCGCGGTATTGGCCTCCTCATTTTCGATGTGAAACCCCCTCCTTTTGGGATTGCAAACATAAACTTTATCTTTGGAATATTTCATAAGCTAGTTGCGTATTACAATAGCATGCAATGCAAATGAAATAAACGAAAGAAATAATTACAGCTTATGTAGCTTAAACACCTTCTGTGCCAAATGTCCATTTTCAAAGAATGACCTAGCCAGCACATCTATTTTGTTTTCATTAAATCATTGAATTTCTCAACTGCCAACTGAATGTTAGGTAACACTTAGTGGCAAGAGTGATTCTGCTTTCAAGCTAGATCAGAAATAGACAAAGTCCCTAAAATTTTCATTTTTGTATATGTCTGTTTGCCAGTGAAGTGGCTGCCAAGGCGTAGGTTCGCCGATTCTACATTTGATAACAGCAAGTCTTGCATTTGTTTACCACAAGACCGAGTTTTTTTTATCCAGGCCAGCGAAGCCAGAACTGGCGGGGTGTTTGTAAAAGCCAATTACATTAGTTTTTATTTTTCTTTCTCTACCTATCCCTCTCCATCTCTTTCCTGTCAGTCACAATTTTGCCCTCTGTGTTAAATAATGATTATTAATCGTAATGATTACCGGTCTGATTAATTATTTTCTTGAGAATACATTTAATGATTGATTGGCATTAATTTCAAGTTTTAATGATTATTTTCCAATTAATTACAAAAAGAATCAAAGAAAAATTATGATTTTTTCAGCTTAATAAAACAATCAAAAGTAATCAAAAAAAGTTGTTTTGATTACTTCTGATTATTTTAGATTTTTTTAATTTTTTTTAGATATTTTTTTGGATTATTTTTAAATTTTTTCAGTACTGTTGTAGAAGCACATACGAGGTGTGTTCAAAACGTATCGCGAATTTTGAATTTTCGCTGGTTACGTATATTCGAATTTCGAATTTTTTGTGGCGTTATGTTGGTACTCATGTCTCTCACTTATGCCGACAAGCTCGGCCATTTTGAATGTTCAGTTAATTGTTGACAGCTGCTTTGCTTGCACGTGTTTTGGATCGTCTTCGATTTTTACCTATTCAAAAAAATGGATCAAAGAACCTGTATCAAATTTTGTGTGAAAAACGAAATTAAGTGCGCGGATGCATTCCGAATGTTGACTGTGGCATACGGAGAAGCTACCTTGGACCGAAGCAACGTTTATCGGTGGTACAAAATGTTCTCAGAAGGCCGAAAAGATGTGCAAAGAAGAACAAAAATTGGCTTTTGCACCACGATAACGCCCCTGCTCACGCATCGTTGCTTGTGCGCGACTTTTTGGCCAAAAACAACACACTAATGATGCCGCAGCCACCGTATTCCCCAGATCTGGCCCCCCCCTGTGACTTTTTCTTGTTCCCTAAACTGAAGAGGCCCATGAAAGGACGACGTTACGCTTCTCTTGACGAGATAAAGACGGCATCCAAGGAGGAGCTGAACAAGATACAAAAAAATGATTTTTTGAAGTGCTTCGAAGATTGGAAAAACCGTTGGCACAAGTGTATAATATCTCATGGGGATTACTTTGAAGGGGACAAAATAGATATTCATGAATAAATAAATAATTTTTGAAAAAACACAAAATTCGCGATACTTTTTGAACACACCTCTATATATATACACAGAGCTGGGTAAATTCAATTTCATTACGATTACGATTAAAATTACATTCCCACACAAAAGGAATTGATAACATTTCAATTCCTCAAAAATTTTACTGAATGTAATTTCCTCGGTTTGAGACTCGAGTAAAACCGTTTTGCTTTTTTTGCAATTGAAAAGAATTACTTTACGCTAATGTAATTTGCTCCCAAATAATTTGGAAACAAATTGAAAATGTAATTGAAATTTTTCGAGCTAGATTACATTGAGAGTAATTTGATTCCTAAAGTAATGATTACTAACCAGCTTTGAATATACACATCAACAATACTGAAAAAAATCATAAATAATGAAAAAAAATTTCTAAAATAATCAAAAGTAATCAAAACTAATTTTTTCGTTTATTTTTAATTATTTTTGATTTTTGTTCATTATTTAAAATTTTTTTTATCGGAATCAATTATTGATTGCCTTTTCTTGAAAAATTATTAAAGTAATCATTGCCAATTAAAAAATCCGTCTAATTAATTGATTACTAAGTACTAATAAAATTTAACAAGTCTGGTTATAACTACTTACCACATAATTGTTCCTTGGGCAATTCCATAAATTACAGCCAAGCAAAAACAAAGATTCATCGTATGCAGCACACGTTCCTTATAAAACAGTGGCACAGTCTGGCTCCAAATAAGTTTGAGAGCATCTTTGACATTACGTATACTTGACAAATTTGCTCCGCCTGTTTCCATCACAATTTTCTTTACAGGAAAATTATCAGGATTTTCTCCAGTATTTTTAGCGTAAATCTGACGTAGAGTTTCTAGGGTTGCATCGTGATTTCCCTGAACTAGGGTATATTTCGGTGTTTCTGGTAACATAAAAAGTCCCAACAATCCCAAGAAGGATAAGATTGTGTTGAAAATGAGAAAAGCTCGCCATGTAACGAACGTCAAACCGAATATCTCGAAATTAATATGCAGCTGTAGCATGAGTAGAGCAACACCTGAAAATAAAATTTTCATTTTTACTTAAATCTTCTGTCAATTACAGAATCATCAATTAATTTCATCGGCATAATAGAATTTTTATTATTGCAAATTGGTTTACGTCCATTGCGCTAGTTCTACAATTGAGCCGGGCTAGTATCACAAACTGTTAGTGCCGGCGAGTACCGGATTTACTCCAGGAATTAGGTAAAGTACTACTACACCAACAACAAGGGAAAGCAAAATAAATCAAAATATTTATAGTGAGCCGCAAAAGTCGTTTAATCCATTTATCCTTTTCCATACCCCCTCGTTTCGGAAGGAGGTACTCAGAGGCGAGTCAGCTTAATATTTGAAGCCATTCAGAGATATAGGAGGAATAGTGAATTTGAGATGCGGTGAGATTGTGTTTCTTTCGGTATGACCTTCTGGATTCATGGTTTCTATATCATTGGATGGCTAAAGCAATATTCTTTCCATAAATTTATAGTTTTACTGGTATATCTCAATTTTCAAAAATGCAAATAACCAAGGTTATTTCAAAGTTGACCCTATTGGTCCCATGTCGGGCCATCAGCAATAAATTCTTACTTCACACTTACCTGGTAAGTAAAGCAGTCCGATTGGCATAAAGATGGACAGCAGCGTTATATAGCGTACACGCGTTTTATTGCTATGGAACTCGCCGCACAAAGTGAAAACACAAGATTGGCAGCCAGAGATGAAGAAACCATTAAGAAAACGAAATGTAAACAGCATCCATGTATTTACGGAAAATCCTGATATAATTGTCGCACAAATAGCGAGCACTAGTGAGTAGCGTAATAGAGTCACACGTCCGCATGTATCCGCCAGAAATCCCACCATATGAGCGCTCACCAAAGTGCCAAAGAAACCCGCAGATACGAGCATGCCCTGCTCGGCTTGTGTAGCATTTAGATCACATTTAATCTTTGGTATTACCATACTAATGCCCATAGTTTCAGCCAAAAGTGACATAAAGCAGATGCCAGATATCAGCAGTAGCAAATAATGAAAACGTCCGACACGCGTCAACTCGATGGCTTCGTCGAAAGTATGTGTGTACTCGAGTGATTTGCCATTTTTTTGCCTACCTAAGGAAATGAGAAAAAAAATATCGTAAGGTTTTATGTCAATTAAATGTCAAAAATTATTATTATTGATTAGTGCTAAATACAAAATATTGCTAAGTATTCGCTGGGTGCAGTATTTAAACGCTTTTGCAGGGTATTAATTAATTAGTCGACGTTATGGCGAGCATACCTGCACAAGGTTCAACGGAAGATAAGGATGAAGTAGCGGTGGTTGTAGAAACTTCTAGTTTTTTCGATACCAAATTGTTTCGTTGGATATCGCTGTTACTTTACCTTGGTGGCATAAGTGGTATCGGTATGATTTTATCGCTGTATTATTTATTTTTCTTCGACTCAAGTATGCCTGATATACATTTGAGGTTTCCGATATCTATAGGGGGTAAACCGGTTCAAAAGGTTCAAGCCATGAACGTATAATGAGGAAATGAGCAAGTAATGTAAGTCAGACGATTATAACACTAAATGTTATGTAGTGTTGCTCCGATATCGCCTTATACTCGGTACAGAAATTCAATTAAATTTACGGGAGAAAGAACCGATAACAAAAAAAACATTCCTACTGGTATTGAATACACCAGAACTGTTAAATAATGATTACTAATCGTAATGATTCCCGGTTTGATTATTTTCTTGAGGATCCTTTTAATGATTGATTACATTACTCTAAAATTTTAATTATTATTTTCCAATCAATTAAAAAAAGAATCAAAAAAATCATGACCTTTTACGATTATTTAAAAAAATCAAAAAACATCAAGAACAAGTTGTTTTGATTACTTTTGATTATTTTTGATTTTTCTTTATTATGTTTGATTTTTTTAGTATTGTTGTAGAAGCACATATGTATGTAAATATATACATATACACATCAACAATACTGAAAAAAAAAAAACAAAAGTAATCGGAAAAAGAAAAAAAATATCCAAAATAATCGAAAGTAATTAAAAGAACTTTTTCATTATTTTTGATTCATTATAATAATAACAATTCCCAAACGGATTACCCTACATATCCCGCTATGTATTTGGGATAGAAAGAATTGATTTTTTTATGCTGAAAGGCGAGTCTGAAATATCGAATGTACCAGAATGAGAGTTAGTATTTAACTCAAAATTGGTGTGGCACTGTTTCAAGTGGTTTAAAACGCCTTGATGGACGAGAGGGTACATTAAAGTAATTTGATCGTAAAAACAATTCCAAGCATTTCCCTCCGATTAGAAAGGGTGTGAAGATTAATGAGTTTTAAACGACTCGTATAGGGTGGCAGATTATATAAAAGGGATGCCAATGAAATCTCTAAAGAGAAATAGTAAAAATTGTTTTTGAACTTATTCCAGGCGATAGAAATGGTTACGCGGGTTCCATATTATATTATATATTTTCTTTAGATTTTTTATTTTTTTTTATTTTTTTATTTTTTCTAATCGTAATCAATTAATAAGTGCCATTTCTTGAAAAACAATTAAAACAATCATTACCAATATAAAAAGCCGTCTTATTAATTCATTACTAATTACTAATCAAATTTAACAAGTCTGGAATACATACAAAAATTTTAGAAAACGAACCCTTCATATATTCTGTGAGCACTCATTTATTTTTACATAATTAATGAGACGTATTAAGACATTTGATTCTGATATATTGTCACCCTAATTATCGCATATGCTTTCTTGTTGTTCATTATGCTATTTACGAAAGTCATTTAATAAATTCGCTCACTGTCCGGCCCATTTAAAAGCAATTGGTAAAGTTTATCAAGCCATATATAATTTATTGTGAATTGCCTTATTGTTGTTGTGCTTTTAATGCCATTTTTTGATGGATCGGCTTTAGCTAAGCCGATCATAGTTCCGATATAGTAATGTGGCAAAATTAAAACCTTTTCATTGTAAAATTTTTGGAAAAGTTGGCGGTGCCACGCCCCCATGTTATAACTCATGTCATAACTCTAAAGGTATTAGGTCTAAATTCATGATATTTTTATATAGGTCTTAGAGAAAAATGAAGATTGTAAACCAAAACGCCACCTTTTTTTCTTGTTAGATTGGAACATAAAGGCAAAATTTCAACAACATAAATTAGGTTCATTTCAAAGGATGCTCCACTTGAAAAATGCGAACCAGGTAAATTTTATCCACTGAGAAACTAGTGGTATGTGAGGGTTGAAATTTCCTTACAAAAAGATCTATGTGCAATTTGAAACGAAATCACCATTAGTTAACATTTTTATAGGTGAACGCAGAATGGCTACGTGCAGATAAATCTTAGAAGGAATTAGGCTGGTGTAATCAGAGTAAAGCCGTGCCACGTACTTGTGCTTATACGAGGTATTCGACTACAAAAAACACTCGGTACTTCAGTAGAGTACTCGAGTATATACATGTAGTTATTCGTACCGGAACAACACTAACGTTATGGCTTAACCGAGCAGTCGGATACTGAGTATATGGCGCGATGTCTGATCTACGGATAGAATGCCTTTTACACTGACTTAATTGATTTTTAACATGCTTGAGTTTTGAAGTTTTCCTTTAAAATCTCCTAGTACAGATAGCGTTTTTTTCAAATTCCAAAGAATAAATTAAAATAGATTCACGGACTCAGAGCAAACACGAACTGAATTTTTAGTACACGTTTTCAAGACATATTGGTCCATACAGAAACTATCAGTGTTAATAGTCAATTGAATAACTTAACACATTTTTAAATGGAAAAGTGTAACATGAAATTGAGAACATGTGTTTTGAAAATAAGAAGTAAAACAAAAAAAATATTTCAAATAATAAGTGATTTAAATATTCCGTTATAATGCGGCCAATTCCTTTCGACATATTTACTGCATCTCGCTTAGTCAGCGGGAATTATTTCAGAATGTATCCTTCTACAAAGTGTACTAAAGACGTTGAATTAGACACTGAAAGACGGTTACATTCTATCAGATGTACAGGCTCTGGTACCATGGGATAGTAAAAATAATTCCCAACGGATAACCCACCATCCCGCCCAACCGACCGATACGAGGGGCGCATCCGCATAACGGGCCTAATTTTTTTTAAATATATTGCTGAGTCGATGAAAGGCAGGGGTTTGTTAAGTGTCGAGATCTAAAACTGCTCAGCTACAGAGAAAACCTCATCAGCTAAGTAACTTAAGGATTAAAACTTAAATATATTTTGTTGAAATTAGAAAGAATCAATTGGACTGTAACTACTAGTAAATATACATTCAGGAAATTATTATTGATTGAGGGAGGATAGTATTACTTTTTTAATGCTAAAAAGCGAGTCAGAAATATCAAATGTGCTGGAGTGGGAGTAATAGATATGGCATAAGCATCGAAAAGGCTCATTAAATTCAAAATTGGTTCTACATTGCTTCAGGACGAGAGGTTTAAAATATCTGGATGGACGAGAAAGAACGTTAAAGTTCATTTCTCTCAAAAGAAATGGGATGGAGACCAACCCATTCAATAATTTAATCATAAATATGACTCCAAGCATTTCCCTCCGACTAGAAAGTGTGTGTAGATTAATGAGTTTTAAGCGATTCGTATAGGGTGGCAGATTGTACGAGGGATCCCAATGAAAATCTCTTAAGGCAAATAGTAAAAACTAGCTGGACCTGTGCGCTCCTTGCGCAAAAAAAAAACCAAAATGGTTTGAAACCTTTTGTTAGTCCAGGTCCAGGATTTTTCAAACCTTTTTCTCAAATTATAAAAAAAGATTTTCAGCTACACTTGTTGTGAGACCACAAAAAATGGTAATTCTATACGACAGCACGTAACTGCTAATATAGGTCCAAAAATCTCGGGAAAGGTATCAAACGACGCGTTTTGATCTCGGTATCAATAATCCGAAAGCGGAAATTAAATAATTTGTTTCAGTGAAAAGTTATTAGTAAAAACCCAAAAATTGCCTAGGTCCGATCCCAAATAGGGGACTTGATCCAAGGTATTCATGTGCACAACACCTTTCTGCGTAGGCTTCAAAAAAATAACCTTAGCCGGTCCAACACCGGCTACGCGGTCCACACCGGCTACGCGGTCCACAATATTTCTGCACAGAACACACTTCTGCACTTTTCGGTACACCTTAATCTGTGATTACAACAACCACATGAAAATGACAGAAAAATTTCAACTTTAATTGCAAATATCTCTGAACAGACATAAAATATCGAATTTACGCTTTCGGATTATTGATACGAAGGTTAAAACCCGTCGTTTGATACCTTTCCCGATATTTTTGGACCTATATTAGCAGTTACGTGCTGTCGTATAGAATTACCCAAAAAATTATACAAATATGCGCAAACAGCTATTTGAAATTCCACCACTTATATTACATTCACATTGAGCCATAAACTTCAGTTGATTGCCAACATCAATATGAATTAACTCAAAAAATGTCCCTTTAACTCGAGTTTATGACCCAATGTGAACGCAGTCTTATTCACTTATTTTAGCAATGTTCAAGTGTAGATGGCGCGCTCGCCTTTAATTATTCTAGCACTGTTCAGTCTTACTATTCAACTGTAGATGTCGCGAGGCATATTAATGTCACAGTCACAATAGCGTTGCAGTACAAATTGATTTTTTTGTGCATTCACAATCGTTTATTTTAAAGAATTTATTTTTATAAAATACGCTTAAACAAAAGCACTCCGCTAATTAAAACATGGTTTCGCATGTAGAGCTAACCCCCACCTTTAAAACGATACCTTATTTATTAATATTGGTTCCAAATGAGAGCAGAAAATTAGGAAATAACACAAAAAGACCTTACAGAAAAAATATATATGATTGTTTTTGAACTGATTCAAGGCGATCTACATGAACCTGGTAACGCGGGTTCCAAATTATAGAACCATATTCAAGTATCGGTCTGACTAATGTAGTGAAGAGGGCTTTAGTTACATAAGGGCGCTAAATTCTTTAGACCATCGTTTAACGAATGCTAGGACACCTCTAGCCTTATTGACTGTTGTGTTAATATGGCGGTTGAAACTGAGTTTATAGTTTATAGTAACCCCCAGGTCAACAAAATCATGCACTTGCTCAAGACTATAATTTTTCATTTTGTTTTGCTGTTTTTCCGACAGGGTGAATGATTGATGTATATTGGAACGATTTTTCGTCATCCCTTGTCAAATTTGGTTTTGAGACAAATCGGTTTCGGCGTTGTGCCATCATCAGTGTCGATTTTCGTTCTAGAACGTTCTATAATTTTTAATTGTATAGGAAGCCGGCTGAGAAATTCCACGCGAAAAACCCATGTGTTTACATTTTTTAAGGTTAAGTGGCATATAATTTAAATCGCACCAAGTAACTAGTGCATCTAGATCTGATTGTAGCTTATTTCTATCTTCAAATGACGCGAATGACATGAAAAGCTTTACGTCGTCGGCATACATTAACATTTTTGAAAATTGTATTATTGTAAAAATATCATTTATAAACAACAAGAACAGAATCGGGCCAAGATGGCTTCCTTGAGGAACCCCCGAAGAGACATAAATGACATCGGATACTAAATTTTTAAACATTACTCTTTGTGTCCTGTCACTAATGTAAGAAGAGATCCAGCGATTGATACCCGGCTGGAAGCCCAACTGATCGAGTTTATGAATAAGTAATGAGTGACACACTTTGTCAAAAGCTTTGCTGAAATCCGTATAAATATGACTGGTAAACTCAAGTAAACTCGTAACTGTGGACTTTCCCATACATTGTTTGTTCAACTCGAAGTGTTTCTGGAGCAGATTGAAATACTTTAAATAATCTTTGTTTAGACCGGATTTCTTGTATAACTTGAATGAACGGTTCTTTTTATTTGTCAATCAGGCTTGCGCTGGTTTATCAAAGAAAGATGTACGGTTAGTTACATACTTATCAAACAGACAATAGATAGTGTTATTAAAATAGGAAACGTTAAGCTCAAAGGTTCTGGCTGCGTGACTAGAACTTAAAGCCCTAGTTTTCATTAACAAGCATACCACGTCCTATTTCACTGTGATCGCAGATACACAAGGAATATTCTACTACTATCTTTATCATAGTTGCCAAACAGTCCGACTTCCATCAAATTAAACAAAATTGAGCAGGGCTTCTCTTAAACATAATTTGTGTTCTTATGTAAGTATGTACATACGCCCTCAACTAATTAACAACTCAAAGTGTGAAAATGAATAAGAAATAAATGAATGGAATATACCAAACAGTTGTACCACAACAAATTGTAGTTTAAGGTGGCCCAA
This sequence comes from Merzomyia westermanni, assembly GCA_949987695.1. Lineage (NCBI taxonomy): Eukaryota > Metazoa > Arthropoda > Insecta > Diptera > Tephritidae > Merzomyia > Merzomyia westermanni. Next base: position 72,311,390 of record OX465290.1, read on the forward strand.
AAACGACAAATTAAGAATTTTAATGATAGTAAATACGAGTATATATTTTTTACATTTACACAGGTAAAGTGGAATAGTTTTAGGCGTAAAGCAGTTCAGATACAGTCGGTTTTTTTTTTGTGTATCGACACTCTTTTTGTGTTGTTTTTTTTGTTGTTGATATGCAAAAAACCGACGGTATCTAAACTTTTCTATAAAGACGCCAAAAAGTATTCCACATTCTCTTTATTAACACATAAAACATATGTACCAAATAATGTAAAGGAGTAATGTAATGTGACGTAACGTCACAGCGGCTCTGACTTGAGTTATTAGAGCATTATCTGCAACAGCGGTTTTGGTTAGCATCCCAGTGCCCGGGAAGGGTCTACTGAGAAGTTAGTGACTTCGAAACATGTTATCTCTTGCTATCGCTATGGCAGTGTTGTAATTTTTCTATAATAACCTTACTAGACAGTTGAGCGTTTTACAATTATAAAAGCCTTTTCATTAATGCCGAATGCCCTTAATATTGTGTTGAATTTTGTTCAGGCCTTGTGAAGAATTTGAACACTTCCCCTTCCAATGCGATACTATATCTCTTTTTTATACCAAGAAGTGCTACGCACACAAGATATATTAACTTGAGTCGCGTAACGGTGGTATGTAACGTCATAAACGGATCGAGATAGATATTGACTTATACATATCAAAATTTTCAGGAGGAAAAAAGAAATTGATTAAACCATGTCCGTCCGTCCGTCCGTCTGAATGTTAACATGATAACTTGAGTAAATTTTGAGATATCTTAATGAAATTTGGTATGCAGGTTCCTTGGCACTCATCTCCGAGCGCTATTTAAAATGGGCGAAATCGGATGATAGCCACGCCCACTTTTTATATATAGAATGTTTTCGAAAATACAAAAAAAGTGATTATTCAGTACATAATACAACTATAAGGATAAAATGTTGTGTGTACATTAATGTTAAGGCAGAAAATACATTTTTAAACAAATTTTTGGAAACGGGCGTGGCACCGCCCACTCTTGATTAAGTCAAATTTAGAAATAATATTAATCATAAATCAAAAACCGTTCAAGATATCGAAACGAAATTTAGCATACATATTTATATTAAAAATGGGCGAAATCGGTTAGGGTCCACGCCTACTTTTATACGAAAGAAAATGATCATAGATATATTTAATAGGCAATAACTTTGCGTACAAAAGCTTAATATCATTTATATTTCACTTTCAAAGTTTCCGTGAACGAAGAAAGTCGAAAAATATAAATATATTGTGGATTATTCCACAAAACTTTTTGTTCCATACCTCCGGCAAAAATTGATCTATCGAAACGATATTTGGCTAAAATGTTGAACATATAAAGGTAAATGTTTTTTGTAAAAATGGCCACGCCCAGTTTTTTACCATATGTAGTTCTGAAAAATTTGTTTGTAAAATGTAAAACGCGATATTTTTTTAACCATGCAAGCTATATCAATAAGATCGTGCACACATAATAAGCTTTTTAAGCCAAATTCGATCAAACAAAATTTTGAGGATTTTGGGGAAGTAGGCGTGTACCATCATCAGTATCGATTTTCGTTCTGATCTGAGAATTTTTCAAGCATAAAATGTGCATGTTGGTATTTTGAAAAAATGTGGATTTTTATACAAATAAATTAATGGCGGCCGCCATGGTGTGGCGGTAGTGATGCCGGCCTACCACACCGAAGGTCCAATGTTCAAGTCCTGAGACTGGTCCCATCAAAAGTTTTTCAAAACAGGGTCGCCCTCGGCAGTGGTTTGGCGAACTCTCCGAGTGTATTTCTGTCATGGAAGGCTTCTTAGAAAAAATACATGTTCTTTGTAGATGCCGTTCGAAGTCGGCAAAATTCTGTAGGTCCCGCCAATTTGTAGGAAAAAATTCAAAACGGAAGCTCGGCTCGAAATGATATACCTGTTATATATAGCAACATGCATTTATATTTTTTTTAAATTAATTTACTCCTCAAAACTCATAACAGAAGTGTTTTTATTGAAAACAATCAGCTGGCTTATACGAAGCAAGTGGGGAAAGTTTCTGATCGCCATTCACCTGAGAATGGTTAGAGCGATTATTTTGCATGCGGTTTAAGCAGCTCACTACTTCCGTGCGCTTGCGTCCATGTATCCTCTGAGTAACCACCGAACACCCGTTTGATGGTAAGCTAAAAGTGAGAAGGCGACCACCTCGTAAGGCCATTCCGACATAATCGGTTCAAGGGCTAGCTGGGGGGATTCAAACATTCAAACTTCATGACATCAAAGTCGTGCTTGGCGACTTTAACGCCGGGGTGAGTAAGGAGGGTGTATTCGGCCCCACTGTCGGGAAGTTCAGTCTCCACGATCGAAAAACACACAAACAGATCGGCCACTTTGTGATAGAACCCAGCATAGACTCTGAACACTACCTAGTAGCAGCCAAGATTCGTACCCGCTTCTGTACTACAAAGCAGGTGCAACAATAACGCAGGGAAAGTTGTACGTCGAAAAGCTGCAGTCGCAACAGGCCGCCAATTATTTCGCAGATCGCCCCTCACACCTGCTCTCCGAGAGCACGTTTCAACCTAGTGGAATGCATCAGCATTGGGATCATGTCTCAGGACCACTCCGTACTGTAGCCGAAGAAGTAATTGGATTCCGGCAAACGCGAAGAAACAACTGGTATGATGATGGAGAGTGCCGAGCTGCAACGAAAAGAAAGGACGAAGCCTACAAGAAACTGCGGAAGAAACCAAAGTAGTTGCCGAACCCTAGCCCACAATCGAAGATGATGGAATTGACGTTCCACAACCCGAATATAATGAGGTGCGAATAGCAATATCGCAATTGAAAAACAATAAAGCAGCTGACGCTGATGGTTTTGCCTGCTGAGCTATTCAAACACGGAGGCGAGGAGCTGGTAAGGCGCATGCATCAGCTTCTATGCAGAATATGGTCGGATGAATGCATGCCTGAAGATTGGAATCTAAGTGTTCTCTGCCCAATCCACAAGAAGGGAGATCCTGCAAACTGCGCCAACTATCGCGGAATCAGCCTTTTGAATATCGCATATAAGGTCCTATCAAGCGTATTGTGCGAAAGACTGAAGCCTGATGTGAACAGACTGATTGGACGTTATCAGTGTGGCTTCAGACCTGGTAAATCTACCATCGACCAGATTTTTACAATACGCCAAATCTTAGAAAAATCCCGTGAGAAAAAAATTGACCCACACCATCTCTTTGTTAATTTTAAAGCCGCTTTCGATAGCACGAAAAAGATCTGCCTATATGCCGCTATGCCTAAATTTGGTCTCCCCGCAAAACTTATACGGCTATGCCAAATTACCTTGAGCAACACCAAATGACGAAAATGTCATTTTAACATTTTAAAATCACGGTTTATGTCTACGGTTGTGCTTGTGACGTCGCTTACTCAAAACTTGAGTTTTGCTTTTTTCGCTCGTTACTAGAGATATGCTAAGGGCTGTGAATTGAATATCTGACACAGGGTGACTTAGCAAAACATAAAAAATTTCTTAAAACCAACTTCATTTTTTTTCCTAAGGGGACCCTGTTACTTTTCATTTTAGCTAAGTTCTTTGACTATGATTGATAAACATTTTAAATGTCTTTTTATGTTAAGTAAAGAGTTTAATTAAAACGCGTGTTAAGCAACGACTATGATTATGGGCCATAATATTTAATTCAGATTCGATACAATTTGTGTATGTTGAATTTTTTTATATGAACGTTATGTGTGCCATTTGCCATAATTTATCACTTTAAGTTGGTATGTGAGGCATTTGCATTGCTTCCATTCCTTTGTTTGCTTCCATAGAAAAATTGAGGCATGATTCTGCAAAGAACTTTCGTTGGTATTTTAGGAGAAATATGAAATGTCTCCCTCATTACTCTGCTGGAAGGTTTTCAAAAATTCTCCAAAACTCCCCCTTTACTCGATTGGGATTCATAAAAAAGTAATAACTAAAACTCCATTATTGTTTTTTGGGAGTTGAAAGGGATTTTTTCTATTACTCGCCCTCCTAGGACATGCAATGTTAAAATAGAGTACACAAAATTATATGGTAATACACAGAAGTATAGGGAGTAATAGGGAGTAATCCAATACTCTCAAGGGAGTACTCCGGTATTAATAGAGTGATTAAGACGTGATTTCCTCGAAAGCAGTGCCGCTATATAGCGGCCGTCACATAGCGGTAGAGTAGGTTGTCGAAAACGTTGCGATGTAATTGTAATTATTTGTGAACGAAGAATATAGCGGCATCTCTCTTATCTCTTGTCATAGCGGTGTGAATTCCATCAAATACTTCGAATATTTTCACAAAAGCAACCATTCAAAAATGTTTTCAAAATACATAAATACTAACAAACTTAAAATTCATAAAAAAGAACAACAAAAGGCCGCGAAATAAAGCGAATGAAATCGCCACAATGTGGGAAATACAAATTTACAAAAAAGCGGTACTGCTCATGGCGGTGACAATAGCTAACGTTATTCGGCGGCCGTAATATAGCGGCACCGCTTTTCAAGGAAACCAAAGCTTTACAAAGCCTAGCTATTGCTTATTTTTAAAAATCGACTCAAAACTCATACATAGCAATTAAAAAAATTTTGTAAAAAATAAATTATGCGCTTTCCGTCCATATTGTTCACTCGTTTTTGTTCCTTTTGTCCGCACAAATCTATCTCTCTCAAGCGGTTTTCCTTCCCTCTCTCCGTATGTCTTCCTCTCTTACTCCCTGCCTACTCCCCCACTTCCTCTATATCTACGTATTTTAGTCCAACTGTACGACATGCATATAATAGAAAATAAGGAAACATCATGAGATGCTCCATCATCAAACAAGGTACCGAAAGGCCCTCAGCCACATTCACATCGTGTCCATAAGCTCCATTTTTAGCTCCAGCGTTTTAAACTTCCGATTAAAGACACAACATTTCGTTTTACAGGCCAATCCGATCTTCCTAGAAAGATGAGCTTGTTATTTTAAGCTGTTAAACTCTGATTTATGGAGACTAAACCCAGATATTATCTTTTTAACTGCTCAGTATAGTCTAAACCTATTGAAACTACCAGTTTCCTACTACTTCCATCAGAAAAGATTAGTGATTGATATGCAGATTCGACAGGTGCCACCATTAAAATTCTAAAGCTCTCTCTTTTGGAACACCCTACTAAAGATATGTACTTACATAGACACTTGTACATCTCTACACATAATAAGACTTGTTGTGGGTTGACGCCTCAAAACTACTAACTTGAAGAGACCAGAAAAGCGCGCCAAGAAACAATTCGTACAATAAACGATAAGTAAAAAAATCGCTCAAATATACTTGAGAAACAAAGCAGACATTGTGGCGAAAGAAAGCATTCTCCATCACTATTTCTTGTAAGTCATTTTAGTTACACCTGAGACTTACTTCAGCCCACGTGAGTGCAGTGCGATAAGACGCCGAACCACATGAAAATTAATTAAATTTCGAAGTCCATGAAATAAATAATAAATTTTTTTAATTGATTATTAATCAAGTAAATTTGTATTAATTAATTTTAAATATGCTTGCCACACCGGGAGCGGGAACCGCGACCAATAATAAGGATGAAGAAGTACCAGTTCCAGAATCCGATAGCTTTTTCGATTCAAAAACATTTCGTTTGATTTCCTTGGTACTTTACATGGGTGGCATTAGTGGCTTGGGCATGACATTAGCCATGTATTATTTGTTTATCTGGGATTCAAGTATGCCACCATTGCCCGAGTATAAACACGCGCATCATGCCGGATAAAAGAGAGTGAGAAAACGAAGGAGAGCGCAAGGGAGAAGATGACATTTGAGAAGTTTAATTGTTAAGCAATATCCAAACTAATAATTGTAAGTATATACTAATGTATATTTATTGGAGAGCGGCGCCAAAAAATGTTTTGATGGGGTATGTGTTCAACAAGACGTCTTGTAATTGAGTAAATTTTACCCAATATACATTTTTGTTGGAAATACATTTCAATCTCATTTGAGTTCAAATCCGTTTTCTAATTTTCAAAATTGACTTTTAGCTTAAGATCAATGGGAGAGATCATTCTCCAGCAAAAGGGGACATTTTTTATATGAAGATATTATTATTTCTTCACTTGAAAAAAAATGTTGGATTCCGACTTGAATTCCTCAATATTTTCCAACCAAAATCAAACTTCACATTTTACTTTTTTGTTAGGTACTTTAGTAGTTATTAAAATACAATGCGCGATATAATCTTACAAATCAAAATTAGTGCTTGTCTGTGTGTCTGGCGTCCAAAGTACTCAACCGATCTTTATGAAACAGTAGATTCTCGGATTCACTGGTTACATTATAGGCTATACACAATTTTGGAAAAGTGGTCGGTGCTACGCCCCCATGCTGTATAAAATTGCAATTCTTCATAACTCTGAACGTATTTGGTCAAAATTAATGATATTTGGATATGTGCGTCCTTTCATCAATATTCACACAATTTTAGAAAAGTGGTCGGTGAATATTTATGATACTTTTACAGTGGGTTTAGGGTGCCTCTGGGTGCGACGCTACATAAAGCTGGAATTCAGCATAACAACGAATTTATTTGATTCCAGATAATGATATTTTATATAAACGTTTCCTATATATCAAAAAAAAAAACTATGGAAAAAGTGAGCAGTATTAAATGTTAATTTATGTATGGGCGGTGCCACGCCCATTTCCCACAATTAAAACAATTTATTAATAAGATCATCAGGTAATTATAACAACCACATTCTAGCACTCGATCTGCGTCAGTGATGTTCTGTATTTCTACTTTAGTACAAAAGTGGGCGTGATCGTCCACCGATTTTGCTTATGTGTCGTGGGCGTTCTCTATATGTTGATAGTGAACTTCGTATCAAGTTTCGTAATTCTATCTTATACGGTTATGAAGGTTATAAGTCGAATTTGAGAATTGTTTGACTCATAAGTGGGCGGTGCCACGCTCACTTTCCAAAATTTTGCAAGAAATTTTGAATAAGAAAATTGATATAACTGCCAAATTATACCAGTCCACCTGTATCAGTCAATGAGATATGAGCAGTTCAGTATTTCTACCTCGTTTTCAAATAACTTTTATGAAAAAGTAGGCGTGGTCGAAAAGCGATTTCGCGTGGTTATGGCGCGATTTCGTCCATTTCAAATAGCAACCTACCTTGGCCAGAAGGCACCCTGTGTGTTAAATTTCATTCGAATATCTAAATTTTTACTTAAGTTATAGTGTGCACGGGCGGACGGACGGACCGACGGGCATGTCTTAATCGATCCCTCTCATTCTCCGAACTTTGATATGTGGAACTCTATATCTATCTCCATTATTTTGTACCGTTACACCACTGTTATATGGACAAAACTATAATAGCCTCTGTACTAGTACACGCTGAGTATAAAAATCCGTAATGATTAATCATCATCAGAGACTACTAGACCTAGCTAAAAGTAGTGTATGCACTGTTTATAGCAAATTTTAATAGTTTTTATATGTTATAAACAGTTTTGAAATTACCAAATTTGTTCATGAGATATACATGGTTAAGTGGAGGCATTTTTAATACCGGAAATTTCCAAATATCTCAAATGCAGTAGATGATGATGAATAAGAGGTTTTTGACCCTCGCTGTAGATAGGTATTTAGTATTACTGAAGTTAGTAATAGTGACGTTACGAAATTGTGTTAACAGGAACCGGAATCGGAGTTGTATCTTTCAAACTCGGATCGAAATTCGAAGCAGGGTGCGAAATAATACAAATAAATAGTGTCAAAAGTTCAAGGTCGGTTTTGTTATTTTCGTGAAATGATTATTTATACAATTTTATTTTAACACTAGATGCCCCCGCGATATAAGCAGCAGAAACAGGAGTCTCGATCCCGTTTTTCAGTATAGATCTAAAGCAATATACGTGTAAAGAAAGCATTATAGTAGTTGGTTAGTGATACGCATATAAGAAAAAAGGAGATAGACGAGCAAGGAATTTTGTATTCGGATTCTCTTAACTTAATATCTATTGTGGTTCCATTTTTTTGAAACAAAATAGTTTTCTGCTCTAAAAAATGCCGAAAGCCCCAAACTAGAGTTCTAACAATAATTCTATGAAAATTTAATGCAATTTCGTGTTGCAGTTTTTGAGTGATGTGCCTACAAACATTAAGACAGAGAGACAAACAGAAATTGTAAAAGCTGTTGCGTTGCCTTCTATTACACTAATAAAGACCCACGTATTGGTTTGTCTATTATATCTATAATGTACAGGTTTTGGACTGCACAAAGTTTATTACATGTAAAGCTTTTATCACTAAGTAAAAAATCGAAAACAAAAGTACCGAAGTCTAACTTTTTTTTACTGAATATGCTATATAACAATGAAAGCCAATTTACAAGGTTTTATTGAGACATTAAAAGTTTCGTTAAATAAAGCACTATAAAAGGGGCGGGTCACGCAGATTTTCCAAAATTTTTAAATTTTCACATGTGCTTGCGGTCCCTAGAAACATAAACACATAATATTTTGTATAAAGTAGATTTAGTCCTTACCCGCATTTGTGTGTTTTGGTACGGAACATTCCTTGTAATAGCGGTAATCTATGTGCCGAAGTTTGGTTTGATATCCAAACAGTTCTTGATTTGTAAAATTGACCTCATCGAAAATGGGCGGTGACACACCCATTTTCAAAACGGATTTACTTGCCTCAATTTTAACATACACACGAATTGGCCTTTATATTTGCATTATATACTGATTAATCACTTTTTTTGTATTTTCCAAAATATTCGATGTTGATCAGTGATGTCGCATATGCGAATACTCGCATGTTTTTGGACATTTCGCATTCGCAAAATGTCCGCGAATGTTTTGCGAATATGAATATCAGAAAAAAAGTAATTTGAATATAATACCAGGTTAATAAGACTTAAATCTATTTATTTTCCATGTTTCTTAATGCATGAAAAAGTAACTCAACTAATAATATATGATCAAACTAAAAATATATTCTTCAAAGATAAACTATAAATATATGTAATCTAAACAAGCAAAAAATTGTAGACGCTCTAACAATGAATTATTATACCTATTAGCGCTACGCACACAAGGTATATTAACTTTAGTCGCCTAACGGCAGTACGTAACGGCATAAACGGATCGAGATAGATATTGACTTATATGTATATATGAAAATGTTCAGGACGAAAAGAAAGTCAAATTTGATTAAGTCAAATTTAGAAATAATATTAATCATAAACCAAAAACCGTTCAAGATATCGAAACGAAATTCAGTACGCAGGTTTCCAGGTATGCAAGGAATGTTCCAGGAAAAAATGGGCGGGATCGGTTAAGGTCTACGCCCACTTCTATATGAAAGATTTTGAAGAGGATCGTAGATATTTTAAATAGGCTATAACTTTGCGTAAAATAGCTTTACATCATTTATATTTCAAGTTCCCGTAAACAAAAAAATCCAAAAACTTAAAATTTTCGAAAATGGGCGTGGCCCCGCCCCTTTTATAGTGGACTATTCCACAAAACTTTTTATGCCATAACTCCGCTAAAAATTGATTTGTCGAAACTAAATTTGGTGATAATGTTCTACATATAAAGGTAACTGGTTGCTGTAAAAATGGGCGAAATCGGTTAATGTCCACGCCCAGTTTTTTAACATAGTTCTGAAATTTTTTTTTTAATTTAAAAAGCGATATGTTTACAACTAAGCAAGTTATATCAATCAGATTTGGCAAACATAATAAGCTTTTTAAGAAAAACTCAGCCGCAACAAAATGTTGTCAATTTTAAAGAAGTAGGCAATCTCAAAGGCAATCGCTTATAATTCAATCTTGATATTTCAATGAAAATTGGTCAGCTGCTTAGTAAGTATTATACTCCTGCCAAAAATGAGCCAAATCGGGAAACACACAAGCAAAATATTCGGGCACGTAGTTAATAGCCCACTGCAATAGCGAAGTTATATATCCTTTTTGATTTTCATACATTTCATAAACATTAAATGTATGTAAGTATGAGAACAAGAAGAGAAAAGTTCACTAAAATGATCAGTACGATGAGCGGAATCGATTTAGCCATGCCCGTCTCTCCGTCTGTCTGTCTATTTGAACGCAAACTAGTCTCTCAGTTTTACAAAAGAATGCTGAAATTCGTTGTTTGCTTTCTCCATTTTATAATGTACTAGCAAACCCGGTGTACGTTATTTTGACGTTTTGATACATTGAACACATATATATATAAAATGTCATTAACTTGAATCAAATAAACTCCTAACTATAACGAACTGCAGCTTTATATAAACTAGGGCTTTTCCAAAAGCTATATGCAGACTGTGTCATGCCCAGCGAGCTCCTGAACATATCGAGCAAAACAAAATACAAAATATGTGGGCATGGCACCGCCCACTTTTGAAAAATTATATAGATATTGACTAAGTGACACATATATCCAATTTTAATTAATTTAGACCAAAAAACTTCGGAATTATAACGAATTGAAACTTTATATAGCCTGGGGGCGTGGCTCCGCCTACTTTTCCAAAACTATATATTGTCTATGCTGTATCCAGTGAACCCAAGTATATATTGTGAAAGTTTCATAAAGATCGGTTGAGTTCTTTGGCGTCTATGAAAGACACCCTTTTTTATATCTAATTTTGTTACGCACACAAGGTAAATTACTTCATTCGGCATAAATGAATCCAGATATATATTTATTAATGTATATCAAAACGTTCAGGATGAAAAGTAAAATATCCGGGCAAGTAGTTAATACCCCACCGCAAAAGCGAAGTTGTATATCTTTTTTGATTTTCATACCTTTCATGAACATGAAATGTTTGTACGTATGAGAAGAAAAAGAGATAGTCCCATCAAAAAGTATACTGAAATGATCAGGAGGATGAGCTGAGTCGATGTAGCCATGTCCGTCTCTCGATACGTCTTTCTGTTTGTCCGTCTGTCTATTTGAACGCAAATATGAACTGAAAGTATTAAAATAGACCTGCGTAGATTGGGATGACATAATAGATCACTACTAAGTATATATTGTTCGGTTCCACCCGAACTTAGACTTCCTTACTTGTTTTTTAACATATTTTTCCAGTCAATAATTACACTTCAGTAGAAGAATATTAAACTTTAAATAAATTTTAGTATTTACCAAAGTTTTTTATCCTGATGTTTTTTAATGTTTATTGCAACATGATTTTTCATGGGCTGTTTATTTTGCTTTAAGTTTCGAATGCTCAATTTAGATAAATGTGAATATTATCTTTTGGTTGTAACAGAAAATTACTTTGGAAATGTCGTTTAAAAACCAAAACTTATAGTTGTTTTTTGAAAAGGTGGGAAATTATTTTGCATTGCTATTGTTTTAATTTGATAAAAAATTTCTTAAATTGTGGACAATATTCGAACACTGCAAATGAAGTTGCATAACCAAAACAACGATAACTATAGTCACTGGTGGTAGCTCTTATTCTATGTATATCACTGTGCAGTCACAGTGACGAATCAAATCGCTGCCACTGAGAAATTATAGTCACAAGCCACACTGTTCTGCAGAAATCGCGGGATCATCTAACTCTAGTTTCAGCAGAGCGCTGTCAAGCTACACATTTTTATGCCACTTTGGCGCCACTCTTCGGAAAATTAAGGTGCTACAACTGGTTTATTTTCAATTATTTGTGAGGTTTATGTCTTCAAGTTGAATATTGCATTATTTAAATTTGTTTGTTTTAATATTGAATGCACACCACCCTGTGTTGGCAACATTTAATACTTCGACCTACAACTGCTATTTCGCTATGAAAAATGTCGAGAGAGGTAGCCAGGAGTCTTGGCAATTTGTCGATTCGCGAACAAAATAAAAACGAAACTCACGTCGATCGAACAAGACTGCATAGCCATACACAATTGGCGACAAATGACAAATTTGAACGAAAACTGAATATTCTCTCGCATTCGCGAATATTCAAAAAGTAGCATTCGATACATCACTGATGTTAATGTGCATACATAATTTCAATAAAATATCTCCATGGCTGTGCCAACCTACCACACCGAAGTTTTTCCAAAACAGGGTTGCCCCTCCTGCACCTACGGACATGGATCAATAAATGTTTCCTTTCCTTGAATCCGTAGGAGCTTAATCGGGCGAAACTGCAAACTTTTGTTTGGACTATTGTGTGTGCGTTGTTAAAATGTCAACAAATATTTATATGCATATCTATATTATTTAATAAATCTGCAAAACAACTGGATCAATAAAATGCACTAAATATAAATTTATTAGCGCTAACAATGATTCCGGCAGCTCAAGTGAGTTCTTATCATCGCGCAACCTTCTACTTATAGACGTCTGTTGAGTTTCCTTAGCTACAGAATCTTCCGTTTCTTCTTTTGCCACCATTCTAAAGGCAATACTATGCTTTTTTATTATTCGTTTATTTAATTTAACAACTTTTTATCAAAAACTATTATATTCATTCACTAATCACAAAAAGTAATGCCAAAACAAAACGTCAAATAGCGAAACAGCTGGATTCGAAAGCTCGAAATTCCTTTTCGCCAATATAAAATTCCGCAAGGAAAGAATTTCGAGCGAATATTTAGAATCGGTTTGATTATATTATTATATTATTATGCCGGGGTGCAATAAAGCCATAGGCCATAAAGTCATATGGCTTTATCTCTCAACATGTTGGGATTTTTTATTCAAAATTTTTACCTGCGGTGCTTTTTTTATATTACTTAAAAGCCAAATTAATGTGACTTTTTCGGATTTATTGTGCTATGAAATTATATGGCTATATTTCTCTAACTTCTGTGGCTTTATTTCACATTAATTATTTCACGTAGTAGAAAGAATCCAGCCTTTTTTTTATATTCAGGTAGTTTCTTAACTAATGACTAATCCCCTGATTTTGGGATTGTTAAAATCCAAAAAATGCATACCTTAAGAAGCCCCCATACAATTTTCAATTTCGCTTACAGTGCCAGTTTTAGCTTCGGTAAAACTTTCGGGTTGGGCTCGGTTTTGGTTAAGTTCCTTTTTTCACAGACACTTTTAACTTCGGTTCCAGTTTTGTTTTCGGGTCGATAGCGATTCGGTTTCGGCTCTCTTTTGGGTTTCACTATAAATTTCGCTTCCGGTTACATTTTCGTTGCGGTTAGCTTCTATTTGGTTTCGGCTCCGATTGTAATCTTGATTTCTGATCGATTTCGGGCTTATTTTCAAATTTTAATTTCGATTTCAGTTTCGTTTCTGGTTCTGCTTGGGTATCAAAATCAGTTTCCGTTTCCGTTTCGGTTTACAATTAAAATATCATGTGAAGTTCGCCTCATTCCAGTTTCACATTGCAATTTCGTTTGCGTTTACTTTCAGGCTTGGCCTTCATTTCCAGTCTCAACAGCGTTGCCGGTTCGGTGCCAATAGTAACTTTTCAGTAAGAATAAAATGTTTCGAAAAGGATACTGACCATTTGTTCGCTAACCTTTTTGTTACTTCCTTGCTTGTCAAAATAATAATATTTCTTGTACCAACATTACACTACACCTCTGGATCCCTAATACGGTGTTGCAAATGGTATAAATTGTCTTATCTCACTGCCAATATCCTATTTTTTCTTCGCGTTTAGGGTTCGGTGAACAGTCAAAATCTATTGAGAGCACAGATATAAGAACGTGAGATGAGCCGTTGAACGGCAAGGGGCAGTGACCCTCTAAATCTGCAGGGAATGTTTTTGCTGCTTGTAAATGCATTTAGCACCCTGTATTTTAAAATTGCCGCTCAAACGCTTTCTCTATTTAGACAAATTCTTTAAGCAACTGGAAGCAAAGTTCTCACATCCCTCACAATCCACCCGATATACCCATTACCGCTACTACGTGTCATCACACATTCACTCACTACCGTTAGGTGCTCTTAGTGGATTAATTAGTGCCGTTATTGCAAAACTCGCAGCTATCAAAACTAAAAGCAAATAGTTGTCAATAGAAAATGTGCCTAATCTTATTTTTCGTTTCATTAAATCCCAGGCAGTCGCACTACAATTCGCTCTAAGCAGGGCTATTCGGGCTTTTGTTACAGGCCTTACGTGTCAGTATATTCAGCCATGTAGCTCTTACTACCACTAACTTTTTGACAGCGCCATTAAATACGTGTCTCCGTATTTTTGCATATGTCAATTAATTAAGTGCAATATAAACGGGATTTTGATTTGATTTGCTTGACTCTATGTCGTTTCACTTTTAAATTTTGTTGACACGCGCTAATACTTCTAACGGTAGTGCGGGCAAAGTGACGGGAAATATGTCTGAAAATTTAGCAAAAATTCTCAATATAATCGAAACGACTGTAACGAGTCCTAATAACAATGAAGAGTGCATCGTGCCGGCAAGTGAAGCTACGACAATGCCCTCAACACCACCACCACAAGCAGCAGCAGCAGCAACCCCAGCACCAACGGCTACTCCTAAAAGAGGTTCACGCCCTACAACTATAAGGATATCCACTGGTCATTTGCCGTCCTATCGTTTGCATGAGGCTGAAGAAATTATGGCACATAAACCTACTTTTTCGGAACGTTGCATACGTTATCTAATGGTTTTAATTTATTTGTGCGGCCTGTGCAGTTTGGGTTTTGTCCTGTCGATTTATCATATTTTCTTTTGGGACTCACGTATGCCGCCAGTGCATAAGAGCATGATACAAAAGAAGCCACCTGGTTATGGTTAAATGTGATAAACGAAAAGTGAAGCAAGAAATCAAAATGCTAAAGGTATAGCTTTAACTGCAAGCAACAAAAGAGAGAATAAAAATTAACTTTAAAGCAAAAAGTTTTTTTGAAATGTTTTTAAGAACTTCGAAAAATTATGTTAGTTTCACATTAAAATTTCAACTGCACTCTTCCAAGAACATTAAATTTTTGGTAAGTAAGAGAATTTAAATTTAACCCTCCACAAAAGCTAAAACCCATTAACTCAATTAGTCTCAAGCACCTTCACATAACTTTCTAAATCAGTTCTTACTGCCACCCTTCTGTCGGCTGCCAAGCCTACGCAGCAATGTATTCACAGCGGCAGCTACTTCCCCATGAATACAGCCATGCCATGCTATGTCGTAAACATTTAGCAACAAATCACAGACATGTGATGTTATATCATTGTCACCAAATCGCTAGCCGCTGAGCCGATTTTGTTCCATTTACATGCATGCATATGTGTATATATAGAGATATATAGCAGGGAGCCAAAATAAAATTTATTTGGAGCAGCAGTTGAAAGATATCGTACACTAGAGAGGCACGAATTACTCGAGGAGGTCGTTCCCAATTCCGACGGAGCATTTGGTAGTGCTGCAAGCTTCTATCAATTTCTATGTGCGAAGAGCTGGGCCCTGTAGACAATTTTTTTTTCGGAGCGGTCAAAATTGCGCCTTCTATCAGTTCTGCTTAAGGGTGAGTCGAAAATGTGAGGAAAACTATTTAGCCGAAAATGAATAAGGTACGCTTCGGTACCAGCACCTTCTGCTAGTGCAGTCAAACCTTTTTTTGTCCTCAGCTTGCTTATCTGTTCTTCAAAGAAAAGTTTTGTAGTGAACAGTGCAATCTTACGCAATCTAATGGAAGGTTAGACTGTCATATGCATACATCAGCCATGGAACTCGTGACTAGCTTTTGGGGTATAAGAAACATGCACCTACTGCTCAACTGCTCCTCTAGTTGAAAATTGCTGACCGAAACCGCAACCAGCACCAAACCAGGAACCAAACTCCACAGAACAGTGAAACCATAGTATATGTCTACTAGTAGCGCAACTTACTCCGAATCTGCACACACACACAAACCACACAGGGTGAATTGAATGCAATAATAAAACAATGAAATTTAAATGCTGCAATATTGAACGTGAAGACTTAAAACACCCAAATTATTGAATATAAAGCAGTTATAACACCTTATCAGTTCCTGCAGAATGTAATTTCAGTTTAAATTGAAGTTTTTAGTTGTAGTTTTTACTTTAAAGCAACTCTGAACGCGATTTCCTTCATTACACTCTCTCGGAGTACATTCATCCACTGCCTTCCACTCCGATTCGCAAAAGAAGATGCCAAACTAGTACGGGTAAACAATGAGTGAAACCAACTACCATGTATTTTCTTTGTTATCATTTCAGCAAACTTCTTTTTTTCATTAATCAATCATTGAAAAAAAAAATCAATAATCACATATTTGAATAATCAATTAAGTAATCAATGACGAAAACGTCATTTTAACATTTTAAAATCACAGTATACTCGTATGTCTATGGTTGTGTTTGTAACATTGCTGACTCCAAGGCATATACCACTTGGTACTCATAGTATACCATGGTTTGTGAATAAAATAGTTGACACAGGGTGACCTTGCAAAACTTAAACAATTTCTTCATAACACCAACCATTAAATTTTATTTCATAAGGTCTCCCTGTTACATTTCATTTTAGCTAAAATCTTTGTTTAATATGACTATGATTGACCAACATATTAAATGTATTTTTAAGTTAAGTAAAGATTTTAATTAAAGCGCGTGTTAAGCATAAATCTTTGCTTGTTCCATTATCAGAGAAAACTAGCGATGTGCGATTAATCAATTAGTCAACCAAATTTGTTCAACTAATTTAATAATTAAGAGAAAATTCATAAACGATTAATCAAAACGACTTATTGTACGATTAATGACTTTTGTATCAATTGTAATCTAATTATTCTGAAAATTCAGTAATCACAAGCTGATTAATAAGAAATTTAAATATTTTCGAGTTTAACAAATTCAACAATTTCCAAATTGTATCAGTTCAAACTTCTTTTTTCACTAATCAATCATTGATAAAAAAAAGTCATTAATCACAAGTTTGAGTAATCAATTAAAACTTATATTTTGTAACATAAAGCTATGCTTGTTCGACTATCAGTCAAAACTAGGGATGTGCGATTAATCATTTAGTCAACTGAAATTTGTTTAATTAATTAATTTAATAATCAAGATAATAGTCATATACGACTTATTGTCTGATTAATAACTTTTGGAATAATTGTAATCTAATTATTCCGAAAACAAGTTCACCAATTTCCGAATTGTATCAGTTAAGCAATCGCCTGCTTGTTTTGCATTCATTTATTTACTTGTTAAACAAACTACACGAAATAAATAAATTAACATTTTTTGAGTAAGTATTAATTATTTTGTATTAATCAGAAAATATATTGAGCTCAATTCTAAGTATTCTATCGGAATAATTTGCTCTCGGATTTTCTTTTTCGCGGGGAAAAATTCCTCCAATTATGTTCTAGCAGGCAGAAGAATAATTGGGAAGAGGAACTTTCGAAATCAGCTGTTTTGGCAATTGGCATCGCATAAGCGTATTTCTAAATTTGCTAAAGAAATTTAAAAGTGTAAATATTGTGAAGAATTCCTTTTAAATTAAGATTAAAAATGTAAAACAAAGTTTAGTATTGCTTTTAACGCGTTTGTCGTGGAAATTAAAGCGAATAAGAGCCACAGGAAAATAAGCACAGAATTATGAGGAGAAGGTTGCGCGATAGTACAAATACGTTTGAGTTGTGCAGACGATATCTACAATTTTTTGTTTTTATATTTGATTTACTTTCTGTCGTTTGCAGATTTAAAAAGTATTATAGAGTAAATAAGCCCAAAACTCCTTACATCGCACACTCCGAAACTCACGTATACAATTTCATGATGGTCTTGCAAAAAGTTAACTAACAGGCCTATCTTTGGTTTATAAATTCTTTTCGATATAAAATACACATTATTGTAATGCAAAATTATTTTAGTTTAGTACATACTTACACAAATTTATATTTTTCCTATAAAAAATGCAAGGGATTTTTAATTTTATCGCGCGCTCCTTTCAGTTTAGCTTTTTTAAAAATGACAGCGGCATCTCCATTTTTCTCACATTCGTAAAAGCTACTTTTCCCCCTTAACTGGTTTCCCTTTTTTCGAACATTATTAAGAATAAGGAAGAAGGGAGAAGTGAAAAAATTCCCAAGGATTTTTTATTCAGAATAGGATAAATGGGAGAGCGAAAAAAATCCTTGCGAAATATTTATTTAATTGCACTGATTATTTGAAAACTTTTTTAGTCGATTAATAGCACATCCCTTGGCAAAGTAAATCAAAACTTAATCGCAACATTGATTATACGAAATATATGAAAAATATAAAATTTTAACTTCCCTTTTTCGACTATTTCAATAAAAGTTGCAATTATTACGGACTCTGATGTTTAGATATTGAAACGTGCTGCATTGCACCGGCAGCCTAAGTTATGATTTTGCTACGCCATTTCTTGCTCTACCTTAGCTCTCCATGTATAGCACAGCCAATGTTTTATTTTCCCCATAGTTTTGTGGTTTTGATTTGATTTGGTTTGTTTCGTGCATAACCTGCTAACACACTTTTCTTTTCCAGTGGAACGTTTCGTTCTTGTACACGAGGAAACCTTGCAACGTCAAATCGATATAGATTAAGTTGTTGTTTGCGCGAAAGAACTTTGTATGCCGACATGTTAATGTGTGTTTAGCATGTATGGATGTTCTTTGTTTACCGATGAATAGTGAAAGTGACAAATATAATTGTTCAACATTTGCTAAGAAAACGTATTTAATTTAATAAAAACTTATTTCAAAACAAATCGACGGCTGAGTGGACGATTATCCTATTTCCAAATATTTTTCAAAAACGCCCTATTTCAAAATTTAGTTTGACAACACCCTATCTCAAAAACGCCCTATCTGAACGAAAATTCAATACATTTTTAGTTGAGATAGGACGTTTTTGAATCAAATTCTCAGATAGGGCTTTGTTGGAAAAAATTCTGAGATAGGGCGTTTTTGAATCCAATTTTCAAATAAGGCATTACTGAAACCAGTTTCGATATAGGGCGTTTTTGAAAAAGATTTTAAAATAGGGTGATCTTCCACTCAGCAGCCGTAATAAGGAAGTCTAAGTTAGGGTTAAATCAATCTAAAAAAATTTCACTTTTCACGGGTCTATCTAAATAATTTTCAGGTCCCATCTTATGTTAGCTTAAAAGCTCAAGGGAAATGAGCAGCAGCACTGCGAAAAGTAATGCACCACAATCATTGAACGGGTAATAATCATAGTCTTAACTAATAAACAGGAACTTTCCCTCAGAATCGTCTTACTCTCAAATAAGGAAATAGTTGAGAAAAATATATAAGTTCCTCTTTGCAGTGGTTACTAAATACTTCACCGCCATGATATTTTGTATGTTTTTTATCCGAATATCTTGTTTATATAACTTTATATATATTAGAGATGCCACGAATAATTATTTGGCCGAATGCCGAATAGCGGCAAAAGTGGCCAAATACAGGGTGGCTGATGAATTTTGCTACATTAAGAAACTCAAATAATTTTTTTTTCAGTGTATGGAATTCATTTTTCTTTTATTCATGTTAAAGCTCATTAAATTTTATTAAATATAGCTAAATTAGTTTTAAAAATAATGGAATTTAAATGCCCCCCCTGCTCGTCGATGCATGTGCGGCATCTTACCAAAAAGTTGTTCATTACTGCTTGGAGAGTTGAGACAGGAATAGCCGCAATTGTTTCTCGAATGGATTGCCTTAGTTCATTCAAATTTGTTGGTTTTGCTTTGAAGACTTCCTGTTTGCAATAACCCCACAAGAAAAAGTCAGGTGCAGTAAGGTCAGGCGACCTGGGTGGCTAACGGAATATGGAGTTTCTGGATATCAGCTTATTGGGAAATTTTCGTCGCAATTCTGTCATAACAGGTTGGGCTATATGAGGAGCTGCACCATCTTGCTGAAACCACACAGAGTTGAAAGAAATTCTCATTCGGCGTAATTCTGGATAGAAAAACTCTCTCAACATGCTCAAGTAACGGTCTCCAGTAACCGTAACGGTGTGACCGTTTTCTTCGAAGAAGTAGGGCCCGACAATGCAGCGTGATGAAACTGCACACCACACTGTGACACGAAGTGGATGCAATTCCGTCTCATGGAGTATCTGTGGGTTGGAAGCACTCCATATTCGACAATTTTGTTTGTTTATGTTGCCGTTTAAATCGAAATGGGCCTCGTCAGACATGAAAAGACAGTTCAACATGTTTCCATCCTCTTCCACCATTTGAAGCATCTTCTGGCAAAATTCCAAGCGAATCGGCAAGTCTGCAGCGTTCAATTTGTTGGCCATTTGAATTTTATATGGGAATAAGTCCAAATCTTTGTGCATAATTGACTGTAATGACTGTCTGCTTACACCCATTTCAGCAGATAAGCTTCTTGTCGAAACACGTGGATTGTTTTGTATGGCAGCAGCTACAGCAGCGATTGTTTGCTCCGTTCGAACTGAAGGGTTTCGATGGTAAGGTCTTCTGTTGACTGTCCCATGCTCGGCAAAATTGTTTACAAGTCTTATTATGGTCCATCTGCTCGGAGGATTGCCGCCAAACGTGCGCCTATACTCTCTTTGAACCGAAACTACGGACTCCAGTGCGTGATAGCGGCGGACAATCCAAATTCTTGTTTCAGTGTCCCAGTTATCCATTTTTGTTAAATGTAAAAGTCAATCTGCAAAATAAAAAAAAAATTTACCAGATTCATTAAATAGAAAAAAAGTTATTTAATTTTTTTTGGTAGCGGCTTTCATTAGCCACCCTGTAGAAGAAATTATGAAAAAAATAACTCAAATTATTACTCACAAATGACCATATTCAAAATACAGGGTGTTTTTTTACAGGTTTGTTTTTCGAATAGAGATAAAACTGGCATTTTGTGGTCAAATCTGGCAACTCTAATGTCATTTATGTTCAGTTTGGTTTGCCATTTCATCATGAACAGGTTGACAAAAGAACAACGCTTGCAAATCGTGCAAATTTATTTCGAAAATAATGGTTCAGTTCGCGAAGTTTACCGTGAGCTCCGTCCATTTTATGGTCGACATAATCGTCCATCAGAGCAATTAATTCGGTTAACCATGGATCGTTTTCGCACTACGTTTACTCTATGTGATAATACGCATCCGCAGAGACGTCGAACAGTGCGCACCGAAGAAACAATTGCCGCTGTAGATCAAAGTGTTGAAGAGGACCCGTATGAATCGATTCGCCACCGTGCACAGCAATTGGAGCTTTGTCCATCAACTTTATGGAAGATTTTGCGCAAAGATCTTGGCTTGCGACCTTACAAGATCCAGCTTGTGCAAGAATTAAAGCCGCGAGACCATGCAATGCGTCGTGATTTTGGTGTATGGGCCGAAAATGAGATTGATTTCGATGCTGATTTTCATCGCAAAATTTTGTTCAGTGATGAGGCTCATTTTTGGTTGAATGGCTACGTCAACAAGCAAAATTGCCGCATTTGGAGTGAAGAGAATCCACATGAGACCCTTGAAACGCCATTACATCCACAAAAACTGACTGTTTGGTGTGCTCTATGGGCTGGTGGAGTCATTGGGCCATACTTCTTCCGCAATAATGCTGGAGAGGCAGCTACCGTTAATGGAGACCGGTATAGAGCCATGATAACCGACTATTTTGTTCCCGAATTGGATGGCATGAATGTGAATGAGTTGTGGTTCCAACAAGACGGCGTTACATGCCACACAGCGCACGTCACAATCGATTTATTGAAGGAAACATTCGATGAGCGCATAATTTCGCGGAATGGACCTGTCAATTGGCCACCAAGGTCGTGTGATTTGACACCATTGGATTATTTTCTTTGGGGATATGTGAAGTCGCTCGTCTACACCAACAAACCAGAAACGTTAGAGGAATTGTAAGCCAACATTCGTGGCGTTATTGCCGACATACGGCCCCATATGCTCGAAAAAGTGGTTGAAAATTGGACCTGTAGAATTGGCTTTATTCGAGCCAGCCGCGGCGGCCACATGCCCGAAATCATATTTGAACATTAATGGCATAAAATTATCCTTCCAATAAAGCCAAATTGATGGACCTTAAAACGATTTGCTTGTGTTTTATTTCAATTCAAAGTTCTATACCCCTAAAAAAACACCCTTTATTACTCACAAATCACTTTATTCGGCCGAATACCGAATAGCGAAAAAAAGTTGCCGAATAGGCCGAATAACGAATAGTTGCCGAATATTCGTGGGGTCTCCAATCTCTACAAATAATAAAATGTAAAAGGTCGATGTCTGTACATTGCAGATATTTGAGAAAACTCGATAGGAGGGACCATTATTATACTGGCTTAATCCACAGTTTTTAGAATTTTTATCTGACTGTCTGTCTCTAAGTTTGGGCGCGCATCATTCTAAAACTGCTCAATGAACTTGAATCGAACTTTTACCATTGTATTACTAGACGTTTAACTTAAAATTTAAGATATCCTTTGTTGTTTGTATACACACATTGGTCGGCATCCCCTAAAGAGCTGTTTGTGCGCCAACTGACTTTATCCTTTGCCATCTGAGGCCAATTAGAAACGCTAATGGATCGCAGATCGGCCTCCACTTGGTATTTCCAATGCAGTGAGGGCCTACCAATTCCTCTGATTTCATGGGTGGGTTTCGACAAGAATACCTTCCGGGCCGGATCATCTTCTTCTATGTGGATGTCTGCGTATAGCTCATAGAACTCATCATTAAATTTTCTTCGGTAAACACCGTCGGCTTCAAGTAGAGGAGCAATTGAATACTCAAAGGGCCGACTCATCCGCGGCTGTCATAGTCTAAACTTCTGCTTCATATTTTAGGACGATTATGATGGTAATTCTTCGCTGTATTTCTAAGCTGACGTTATTGTTGGTATTAATTCTGGTTCCCAGGTAAACAAAGTCTTCTACTATTTTGAACTTATGGCTGCCAAGAGTGGAGTGGGTACCAAAGCGCGAATACGATGATTCTTTGCATGATGACAGAAGGTACTTCGTTTTACCCTCGTTCACCTCTAAACCCACTTTTTCCTCGCTTCTTTCTCCAATTTGGAGTAGGCAGAACCTACGGCGCGGTTATATGAGCCAATGATGTCAATGTCATCGGCATACGCCAGCAATTGCACACCCTTGTAATAGATGGTTCCTGAGCGGTGAAGCTCTGCGACTTCTATTATTTGCTCCAGCATTAAATTGAAGAAATCTAAAATCTGAACCCTTGATTCTGACTTAGTTGGTGGTGTTGCTCAACGGCATTTTACTTTGCCATATTAGTGTTTCAGATGCTTTTTTCACGGGGTTTTTCGATGGTCTTAAGCCACACTGATAAGTTCGAATCAGTTTGTCTACGGTGCGTTTCAGTCTTTCGCACAATACGCTTGATAAGATGATCCCGGAATTATTGGGCAGAGAATACTAAGATTCCAATCAGAAGGCATGCATTTATCCGACCACATTCTGCATAGAAGCTGGTGCATGCACTTTACCAACTCCTGGCCGTGGTACTTGAATAGCTCAGCTGGCATTCCGTCAGCCTCGCCGCCTTTATTGTTTTATAATTGCGATTTTGCTAATCGTATCTCACTATAGTCGGGTAGGGCAGCATTAATTCTATCATCCACTATTGTGGAGTAGAGTTTTTATCTGTGTAGTTCGGTTACTCCGACAAGTAGTAGTAGATGTTAGGATCTTGAATCATGCTTGCATCTGAAAAGCTGGAAGCATGCCTTCCGTCTGTCACAAGGTGGCCGGTTTGGTGGCGTGTTTTTCCTGATAGATTTACTTGTGCATAAACCTAGTGCTGGATATGACCATGATTCGAGCACCGGCAAAGTCTCCCGCCTTTCCCGCGATCATCAAAATCTTGAGGAAGACTCATAAGGTCTCGAAAGAGGATGGAATGGTCCTTGAAGTATTCGAGAGAAAAATCCACCGGAAAGTATATGGTGCTTTCCGTTATGCTTACTTCATGTAGCGACGAAAACTTTAATGTAGGTCCCGCCATTTTGAAGGAAAAATTAGAATCAGCACACCACAAATTGGTAAAGATGCTCGACCTTAATCTATGGACATCAGTTGTCGCTAAAAAGGGATATAAGGTGTGTCATGGAACACAGCCTCAAAAATATATGAGACGATTAAGCGCCCATGCATGATGATGACGAGATGCCGAACCACATGATAAGACCTTTTTATGCAAAGGCGCGTAGGCATAACCTGAACAACATCCACTCAGAATCGGTTAACTTTTATGTCAGCTCCTGCCAAGTGAATGCCTCAAACTGGCTCAACTTCTTTCTGGATTAGGCAATAATTTGCATTCCTACCTTTACAAACCAAACCCCGACATGGTGAGTGTGTGGACAGCATTTAGCCTGTCGCGTTAATACTTCTATCAGATGTTGCAAGGGGCAGTATCTTCTAACGTCAAAATTCACTATGAGCAACCCTAGTTGCCAAAGACTTCCATTAAAAGAGAGTTAAAACTTTACATATATGCAAATGGTCAGACAGGCGGAAGAATAGACCTGGGCTCTGGAGTAGGAGCGGGCATTTTTGCCCCACTCCCGCCCATGTCTATGCGTCTCCCAGACTCAGCGAACGTTTTTCAATCCGAAATCTACGTTATTCAGGAGGCATGTAGGGCATTACTGTGTATGGACATCGCCGGTAATAGGATAGCAATTTTCTGCAGGGAGTGGACCATGAACCTGGCAAGTCGACATATCCTTTCTCTAATATGAGTGCCATGGCATCGTAACATACAGGAAAACGAGATGGCCGATGAGCTGGTACGGCGTGGCTCGGCTCTCGATGCCTCAAAGGCGAAGTAAGTTCTTGCATCCCTGGGACTTATGAAGGTTCGGATCTCTCAGCACTGGCTTAGCGAGACTCAGGATAGTTCGAAGCTTTTGCAGTCCTGCAGAGTAGCAAGGAGTCTGTGGCCCTACTACAACGAAACACGTTCTTCGACTTTCTGAGGGTGAACAGAAGGGACCTTTTCTGATTAGTGGCGGTGCTCACCCGGCATTGTACTATTGGGACGTATGCGGCACGCGTGGGTCTGGAACACAACACCTGGTGCCGCAGTTCCAACCTTCCGGGGGCGGAAGAGACGGTGGAGCACCTGCTGTGCGATTGAGATTCTAAAGTTTTTGAACTCAACGGCACGGATATTAAGGACGGGAGTCCCACCACGATCCTTCGAACCTTGCCAGCTCTCTTTTATAGTTTTTCGTTCGTTAATTCACGAGATGTGGTAGCAAAACGGCGCATTTGCGCTAATTAAAGTCATATGGGACTCGCCACTCTAACAAACCAGACCTGGCTCACTCGATCATAAGAGTTTCGATATTTGAAAGTCTACACCTATCTCGATTCGTTTAAGATGTGCACAAAAACAAAAAAGTATATTTTGTTCTATCGCGTTCCTTAAAACTGTGAATGTTTGCGTCAGAAGTCAAGTCAAAAACATTTCAAATAGTTCGGTCGAAATCGAAATGTGTAGCAGCTGTGAGAAAGATTTCATTGGCTTAACATAGTTATCTTTTCCGAAATATCTAATTTATTTGTGATAATCAGATTAAATTAAATATCACCGCCATCAGGAAAAACTTTGAAGTTTTTCGCACATACTTTAGCCCCTCGAATTAATCTAACCATCTTCTTATAAAACTGCTGAACATATCTGCCAACATAGCAAATTAAGGTGATCCAACCTTGTGTATTGGTGTGTGTGTGTGCGTGAGGAAAGTAATTCATTTATTAGTTTGCTAATTCATTCTCACCTTAATCACTTTACTTTTGCACATTTCCGTTGTGTGCAAACGCAAAACTTCCTCCGCCAGTTGCCATAGCCATACATATATACAGCTGTGTTCAAAAAAATTGTAGTAAAATAAAATTTATATCGTTCGACGAAATAAGAAGATTTGGTTTTAACAGTTTTAATTTAAAATATAGCGAATTCCATAGCAGAAACCACATAAAAAGAAATTTCAAAACTTACACAAAGTTCAGGAAAATTATTTAAACTTTAAAAATTGGCCATTAAAATCCTGAAATTTTTTGGCAGAGTTTCTAGAAAATTTTTCAGTACGCAATTTTGTAGACCAATCAATTTTAGTACCACACTGTGCAAGTAAGAACTCGCACAAAAACTTCACTGAATTATCAGCATTTTTTTCGTCAAGGGTGTTGAGTGTTTTCTTTCATACAAGGCATAAAGAAAAATTAATTTTGTATGGAAAAAAATACCCAAGATTCTTGACAATAAAAAAATTCTAAAAATTCAAGGGAAATTTTGAGGTACTTCTACACCTTTTCCAGATGTACTTCAGCACTCATCAAATATACTTCAGAATAGTCAGATGTACTTCAGAAATTGTAAAATTAATTTCAGAATAGTCAATTCTACTTCATAAACTGTAAAAAGTATTTCGGAATAGTCAATTGAACTTCAGAAACCGTAAAATATTTTTCAGAATAAAAAATTGTACTTCAGACACTGTAAATTGTACTTCAGAGACCTTAAATTGTACTTCAGAAACCGTAAATTGTACTTCAGTATAATCAATTGTTGTTCAAAATTTCGGGTTTTTAAAGTAAAACTGATTATTCTGAAGTACATTTTACAGCTTCTGAAGTACAATTTTTTATTCTGAAAACTATTTTACGGTTTCAGAAGTTTAATTGACTTTTCCGCAATACATTTTACGATTTCTGAAAAACACTTTATGCTTTCTAAAGTGCACTTGGAAAAGGTGTAGTTCTAAGTTTGAATGTTCTATAAAACTGCTTCCTCGAAAATATTGAAATTTTGATGTAAATTTTTAAAAGTTTAATTACCTTTCTTGAACTTTGTGTAAACTTTGAAATTTCTTTTTGTGTGGTTTCCATTATGGAATTCGTTATACTTTAAATGAACTTTAAACACAGCTTGTTCTTATTTCGTTGCACGATTTTTAATTTAATTTCACTAATACTATATTGTACACAACTGTGCGTACATACATACATAACTAAACTCGTAAATCAAACAAAGACCTCCATATTCCTAAACACCAACAGCCAAAGGATACGCCCTACCGATAGTCAAATGACGAAGAAAAAAAGTCGCTATTGAATCGATAACGACAACAACAATCCTCATCTACAGACGAGTGCAATAAACTTATCTATGACATTTGAACATTTTATTGGCAGCAAAAAAAAAGCAGAATAAATAAAATGCAAAGCAAGCAATGCACATGACAAAAAAGAAATAGGAAAGAAAAACTTTGTTAGCGGGGGGTAGGGCAAAATTGTGTGTTAACCTATTTTCTATTGAAACTTCAAATACAGCGAAAAGACATTTCTCATTTAAGCGGTGCAGCTCAATAAATCTTAAAGTGCAAGCAAAGCACGATCCGGTAAGCTGGAGGGCAAGCTAATACGGGTAGATGAGGGTGCAATTGGGCACATGCGATGTATGTACATTAGACTAAGCCAAACAATAATAAGTTGGCTTTTTTTTTTTAAACTGTACTGATATTATTTTCCAGAATGGCGAAAAATGTAGCTTAATTGATTTTGACCTTCCAAGCAAACCACAAGAGTCATAAATGAGTCAGAAAAAGTTCGAAACATATGAATTCTCAAAATTCCTTGCAATGGATTATACCACAAAACTTGGATTATGCCGTAGGAAAACTTGGCCATGAATACCTTAAGATTTTGCATATTTCATTGACAACGGTTAAGGTCAACTTTTTTTTAAATATATTTCTGAAAAATTTGTTGAACTGCTACAAAACTATAAATTTGTTTTCTTTAAAGCAAAAGCGAGATCAGTCCTTAAAGATCTAAATAAGCAATCAGAGGTCTCTAAAAATTAATATTGATGTCTGAAGCATTCACAGTAACTTGTTTGCTATTCTGAAATATAAATTTTTTGGCCCCGTCTAATATGCATAACTTCATGTAAGTGCTTACTCAGTAAGAGTAAATACCCTTTAATTTAACTTATTTCACTTAAAATAGTAATATAATCTTAAGTAAAATTTACTAAATAGCAACCGTGATATTTCTCACGATTTTATACATGTTTTCCTTTTCATTGTATGTCACGTGGTTACTCGACCAAATACCTCGGAATAGCTCCCAACCATGTAGAAACGTCACATATACACGTTAACCTTTTTGAAAATGTTTTCCGGGCTCTGCAAATCAGAACACTTAAGTAATCACTAGCCCGTTTCTGTAAATCCATTCCTTTGATCGCCTCGACTGATACGAGTATAGGTGATTTGACGTCATAATAACGTCGCAGACACTTTTCTTTTGCAACTTGAATCGAGAATGCTGACGATTTCTCACAGAAACGGGCTACAGTATTTCTCTCGGTGAAGGTGAGTAGTAGCAGAGGACTAAAAAGGCATGACATATTCTCAACAGCTGATTGGATTTTTTCATGTTAATTTCCTCTAAGCTGTTCTACTTGTTTTCAATCAGCTTATTTATATTTTAACATGTTCTGTGCTGTTTTGAAGTTTAAGAGAAGCGATTTCCCACATGGCCGCCGTGCTGTTACCTGTTTCACTATACCATGATTAAGTTTGTGAAAAACGCAACACTAAAGAACTATTTATGAAATATAGTGACATCAAACGTAATACGCAACAGTTTTCAGAAGAGATTATTTCATATTTACAGGCCCAGGCATAGATTGGCTTTTAGCCAATTTCTTCCGTTTCACTTAGTTTGGTACAAAAATATAACATCTCCTCTATACGGCTATAAAAGCTGCTAACTCCATTCAACTAAAATTTTTCAATGGAACGAAGAAAATCAATTGAATGCAAACTAAAATCAACTTTCAATATTTCAAAATGTATAGTAAGCACTTCACTGACCATTCAAAGTATAATATCACTAAAATATTACTTACATTGCCACTAGCATTTGAGTTTTGTGTGAAACTTCATTTTTATTTTCACTCATAATTTTATTTTAGTGCAAACACTCTTCCATTATTATTATTCAAACTTTTTAAAAACTAATTTGAAGATTCCGCTTCCTTCTGTTTACTGGGTAAACACTCATGTATGTAATTTGTGGATCGCTGAAACTGATACGAACGTAAAAGTATATAATAGAACAACGTTGATGACACGCGCACTTATTCAAATGTCCTTAAAGCATATGCGTTGATAAGAATTTGTACTTACATAATGGCTAATTCCACTGTAATGTCTCAATGTGATCTATATGTTTTTTAGCTGATTACTCAAAACCCGCTAGATAGTATTAGACTAAATTTTTACCGATGTATTGATATTTGACCATGTTAAAGTTTACATAGTTGGGACAGTAAAAGCAGGCCGATATTTGTACATAATAGATAGTACTTGGGCTACTGACCGTGGGTGAGATAAATTAATTCTTTAACATGACACGAGCTAAAAATTATTTCATTTTTTTAAATTTCAGATAGGTCTCAACTCGTTAAAACCCGCTAAGTGTACAAAATTTCATAGAAATGTGTCAAGGCGTTTTCAAGATAATAACATATGAGGTGGTAATAATACGTGGAAATATAGTTTTTTTTAATACGAGGTAAATTACCTTTCGTTTGATACCCATATTAGCATATTTCACCCAATTTTTACAAATTTCAAATACGTGGCAGCCTTGTAAAACCTTCTTGTAATACACTTTGACCGACAATATGTACACGCATATGAATAGGTTGCATGGACGCGTTATCAATGAAAGTCCTACCAACCATAAATAACGACCTCTGCCATGGGGAAACCTCTGGCTCCAGCATAATCACAAATATTAATTTTTGTGTAATTCGTATGGAAAACAACAAGTGCCTAAAAGTATGCATTCTGAAAGCCCTTACACCTAAAAGTGGACCTCTCCGAAGAAAATTGCACACTTTTGTATAGATTTTTTTGGTACGCGTGACTCACTGTGTATCCAGATATTTACCCATTGGTGTTTGGCAGGGAGTCAAGTAAGGGTTATCCTCACAACTCACAAACACGCACATACTGTAGCTTACCCATAGTTGGGCGCAGTGCACTACGACAAAAAATTTAAAAAAAACGGGTCGACAATCTCTTGCTTTATAGCTGGTGAACAATACCCCGTTTAAATTTTAAAAATCGGTTAAGTTTTGTGCCCTCTATTTGGTTTTGAACCTCACGAGACCACTGTGCATTGGTAGCCTCACTGTGGATACCGAAAGTTCTTGCCTAGCTGAACCGAAAAACAAAAATGGACCAAGCAGACCAATATATTATTAAGAAACTAAGCAAACGGGATTGGAATTGTTCTTGAAATATTTGTTTTCTGAACAGGTAAAATGAGATGAAATAAATAAAAATAAGATTAAATAAAATAAAATGAAATAAAATAATATTAAATGAAACGAAATAAAATAAAATAAAATAAAATAAAATAAAATAAAATAATATAAAATAGAATAAAATAAAGTAAAATAAAATAAAATACAACCAAACAAAACAAAATAAAATAAAACAAAACGAAATGAAATGAAACAAAATAAAATAAAATAAATTTAATTTAATTAAATGTAATTAAATTAAATTAAATAAAATAACATTAAATGAAATAAAATAAAATAAAATGAAATAAAATAAAATAAAATAAGGTAAAATAAAATAAGATAAAATAAAATAAACTAAAAAAAAAATAAAATAAAATAAAATAAAATAAAACAGAACAAAATAAAATAAAATAAAACATAACGAAATTAAATGAAATGGAATAAAATAAAATAAATTAAATTAAACTAAATTGAATTAAATTAAACTAAATTTATTTAAATTAAATTAAACTAAATTCAACTCAATTAAATTAAATTAAATCAAATAAAATAAAATAAAATAAAATGAAGGAAACATTAAATGACTTAAAATAAATAAAAATAAGATTAAATAAAATAAAATGAAATAAAATAACATTAAATGAAACGAAATAAAATAAAATAATATAAAATAAAATAAAATAAAATAAAATAGAATAAAATAAAATAAAATAAAATAAACTAAAATAAAATAAAATAAAATAAAATAAAATAAAACAAATAAAATAAAATAAAATAAAATCAAATAAAATAAAATAAAACCAAACAAAACAAAATAAAATAAAACAAAACGAAATAAATTAAAAGAAAATAAAATAAAATAAATTTAATTAAATGTAATTAAATTAAATTAAATTAAATTAAATAACATTAAATGAAATAAAATAAAATAAAATAAAATAAAATAAACTAAAAAAAATAAAATAAAATGAAACTAAATGAAATGATATAAAATAAAATAAAATGAAGGAAACATTAATTGAAATAAAACAAAATAAAATTAAAAAAAAAAAACAATAAAATAAAATTAAATAAATTTAATTAAATTAAAATAAAATAAAATAAGGAGGGAATGAAAGTAAGGGAAGGGAACTGAAAAAAATGTCAAGTAAAGGAACAACAAGGGAAATAAACAGTAAAAAGTAAAACTAAACAAAATAAAGTAATACTAAATAAATAAAAAAGAAGAAGAGAAAGAACGGAAAGGAATACTAAAGATATCTTTACGAAATTGGGTGAGCATCATAGTACTACTATGACTCATATTTCTGCCGTAAATAAAGCAAATCGGGTCAGCAACTTTAATTGAGTTCCTCGGTGTTTTAGAGCCGATTAGTTTTATGTGGAATGTTTGCTTGGTTATGAAACAAAATTTCACAACAAATGTAGGGCGAGAGCCTGAGATTATAAGGGACTAAGAATTTTTAGATGGATTCCCTACGACCTCGCACTGGGAACTAGATGGAATATTATGGTTGTTATTTTAGTAGTTTAACCGGAATTTCTATTCTGTAAATCAAGAGGTTCTAATGGAAGTTCTAACAGGCTAACAGAATCAGCCGGATTCGACCATAATGAAGTTCCACAGGAAGGGTGTATTCCATTAAACAGTTGAATAGATGGCTTGTGCGGCGTGGGGACACGCCGGACGCAGGGCATGCTTTTGGTATACAGGGCTTTGGTCCGTGTATCACTTTCTCACCTAAGTAAACTGTAACTATCTGATACTCAAACCAATTGGTTTTGTAATTTCACGGCTCTTTCCAAATTTTCTTCATCATTATGCCGAACTATGTTGCTCTCTACTTGAATATTTATGCTTTTAATGCGCGCTTACACCTTCTTACATATGTGCACAAGTGCGGATAATGATTTCAGCCACACAAGTACCTCAAAAGCCGAACTATTTGCTTTTGTAGTTCTTACGTAAAGCCAATTTACACTACCTCCGGCTGTGTTACTGACTCTTTGCCTATATGTTTTTAGAGGCCAAAATGGAGAACTCAAAGGTAATTTGCACAAAACAAATTCTGTAACGCTCAACACCTTTACTTACACCTACCCACAACATCGCAGAGGCTGAGTTTATACCTCCGAATCGAAAGCATGGCGCACATTTACAAACAAAGCCGTTGCTCTTGATATGAATTTTGAAAGTCGCCGCGTTGTGATTGAGGCTAGAATCGGCCGCCATTCCGCCGAGTTGTGTGCATATCACACTTGTTCCAAGTCAGCCCAGTGAGTGAGTGAGTATTAATGATAGAGTAGTCAGTTGGGGTGAATTAAATTTCAATGTTGTTGTTGCTTCACTAGCTTCACTGAAAGTTAACACGCCAACATACTTACCAATGCTACGCCCATTTGATTGTTGCGAATGTGGGCCAAAAGCACACAGATAGCATGTTGTTGTGTATGTGCATGTACAGTGAAACGTCTTTTATGTACCTTCAGCAAGAAGTTTGATACACAGCTTCTAAGGCAATCGAAATATTACCGACAAAGCTTTTTCAGGCTGAACACTCTTTGGCAGTTGTTTAAGAGATATCGCTTTTCCAAAAGTGGGCGTGCTTATCACCCGATTTTGCAAATTTCTACCAAACTATATGGTTTTAAAATATATAGGCTTGATTAAAATGTTTTCAAAAATTAACATTTTTTTTGCCAAAAATTGTAAAGCTGATATAAAACTCTGCCCGATTAAATGGAGAAATCGAGCAAGAGTCCAGAGAAGTCGAACCAACCCCACAATCGAAGCTGTTGGAAATCATGTTCCCCAAACCCACTTTGACGAGGTGCAAATAGCAATATCCCGATTGAAAAACAATATGGCAGCAGGAGCAGATTGATAATTGCTAGGCTGTTCAAACACGTCGGCGAGGAGCAGCTTCTATTCAGAATATGGTCGGATGAATGCAGGCCTGAAGATTGGAATCTAAGTGTTCTCTGCCCAATCCATAAGAAGGGAGATCCTGCAAACTGCGCCAACTATTGCGAGATCAGGGTTTCAAATATCGCATATAAGCTTCTATCAAGCGTATTGTGCAAAAAACTGAACCCTGACATGAACAGACAGATTGAGCCTTATCAGTGTGGCTTCAGACCAGGTGCTTCTTTTACCTGAGAACTAGCATTAACACCAACAATATTATCAGTATAGAAATCCAACGAAGAATCACTCACAAAATTTAGAAGTAAAGTCATGTCTCGAAGAACAAAAATAACGCTCTATAAGTTACTTATCGTACCCGTCCTGGTTTATTGTGCAGAAGCTTCGACACTTACAACATACGCTGAGGCGACTCTAGAAATATTCGAGAGAAAGTTTCTTCGAAAAATTTGCGGGCCCATACTCGTTGGCGACGGCGAGTACAGAAGAAGATTTAATGATGAGCTGCATATAGACAATAACATAGTCCAACGAATTAAAACCCAGCGGCTTAGTTGGCTAGGCCATGTTGCGCGAATGAATAAGGATACTCCGGCCCAGGAAGTATTCCTTCCGGCACCCGCCGTTGGTAGCAGAGGAAAGGAGTAAACTAGAATCCGATTTTCGATCCCGAGGTGTTTCGTATTGGCGCCAGTTTGCAGAAAGGAAAAATTACTGGCCAGCTATGTTGGACGGCCAAAATCGTTTAGATGGTTTAGCGCCATTTATAGAAAGAAGAAGGCTACCACCAGATTAAGCTTATTTTAAGTTGAGATGGGAGATGGGAGCTAAGAAATCAATGTATATACCAGACCCGTTAAATTTAATTAATAATAATTAATCAATTAATTAGACGGCTTTTTTGATTGGTAATGATTATTTTAATTGTTTAAAGGCAATAATTAGTTGAACAATTTTAGAAAAAATCAAAAAAAATAAATAAAATTTTTAAAAAACAATGTTTTTATTACTTTTGATTATTTTGGATTCTTGAAAATATTTTTTTTTTGATTTTTTTTTGATTATTTAAATTTTTTTTTTTTAAGTATTGTTGATGTGCATATTTATGCGCTTCTACAGCAATACTGAAAAAAATTTAAAATAATCAAAAAAATATGTCAAAACAACTATTTTTGGTTATTTTTGTTTTTTTAATAATTGTAAAAAATCATGATTTTTTTTTATAATTTTTTTTATAAATTGGAAAATAATCATTAAAAATTTCAAGTAATTCTAATCGTTAAATGGATTCTCAAAAAAATTATTAATTATTACCGGCTATCATTACCATTAGTAATCATTATTTAACAGTTCTGGTAC
This sequence comes from Merzomyia westermanni, assembly GCA_949987695.1. NCBI lineage: Eukaryota > Metazoa > Arthropoda > Insecta > Diptera > Tephritidae > Merzomyia > Merzomyia westermanni. Next base: position 72,346,040 of record OX465290.1, read on the forward strand.
ATACTTCAAAAATGTAATGAATACAATCAGTAATAAAATTCCTTTTGATATATACTAATTAGTCTATATCTGGATTGGTTTATACAAAATTAATATCCGATTTGAGCTATACTCAGCTGAGTATAAAAATGGGCATCATTCTTGAGCTAATAAAAGTTGACTGTTGAATGTTCCGCCAAAGCGGGTTTCACTGTAAATGCACAGATGTGTTTGTGTGTGTGTCTTCTTTTCCGTGTCGGTTCGCTTTGACTATGATTACTTATTCGCTAGCTTAGTTGCTTGTGTGCTTTTTGGCTGAAGTGCTTCGGCGCTTGCGGCCCGAGTATGATTCGTCGCCCCAATACCGTTGTTGTAAATCCATATATTTGCAATTGTTGCTTTTGTTGGTATTTGGGTTGTTAAATGTTAGTGTTGATATTGTTGTTGTTGTTCGAAATTGCATGTCGTCCTAGTGACCTAGTTGCAGTTTGTTAACCCGTGCCATCAATTCGATTTAAGCGAAAGTCCACACCAATACTCTCATATGATGGCCACATACACAACGAGCTAATGCGACATACCACTACGAGCTAGTACAGTTACACTCACAAGCGCATATGCATGTATGTACATAAATACCCATAAAACTTTTCTTAACAGCCCATCCATCCTCACAACACTTTTCGCCACCTTCAACGCTTAAGCGCTTTCTCTACCAATTTAAGCCACCTTCATACAACAACACTTTACGAACAGTTGTCTAAAGTAGATTACTGTGAGAATGGGACGGTCTATGGAAATATTTTTGAATTAAGAAAGTTCGCGAATTGTTTGTCAAATAAACGCATTTTTTTTAACAGTTTTAAGCATTTTATCAAATTTAAATATAATAGTAGTGGAATTCAAATGGATATCGTTCGACCAAATAGGAAGATGTGATTTTAATAATTTTCATTTAAATTATAGCGAATACCATGTTAGAAATCACATAAAAAAAATTTCAAAGTTTACACAAAGTTCAGGAAAATTAATTGAACTTTAAAAAATGGCCATAAAAATCCTAAAATTTTTTGCCAGAGTTTCTAGACAACTTTTGAGTACGCAGTTTTGTAGACGACCAATTTAGTATAACATTGTGCAAGTTAGAACTCACTCAAAAATTTCGCTGAATTTTCGGAATTTTTTTCGTCAAGGGTGTTGAGTGATTTCTTCCATACAACGCATGAAGAGAAACTAATTTTGTATGGAAAAAGTAACCAACATCCTTGACAAAAAAATTCAGGCACATTATTATTCTAAAATTTAATGTAAAGCTGCGTACTCAAAAACAATTTTACCCAAAACAATTTTAAACTTTGGTTCAAATTTCTTAAAATTAAAATACCTTTCCTGAACTTTGTGTAACATTTGAAATTTCTCTTTATGTGGTTTCTGTTATGGAATTCGATATATTTCAAATGAAAATTATTAAAATCAGTTTCTTCTTATTTCGTCGAACGTTGTTTATCTTAGTTTCACTACTATTATATTGAACACAACTGTATATACCATATTACACCCAAAACTTTGAAAAATTTTAAATATTGAAAATGGTTCAATCTTCAAAAAGTATATAGGCTTAAGCTCAAAACAAGAAAAGCTTCTAAACAAAAATCTGCCTTTGCATATGCCAGACCTCTTTCATATATGTAAGCTTGAACCAGTCCTATAATGAGTTGGAAAGAAAAGGAAAAGAAATAAAAGGAAAGAAAAAGAAAACAAAGGAAATTACTTTTCACGGGTTATAAGCAGAATCAATGAAAAGTACGAAAATGAAAGTGAAGGAAAGGATCAGTAAGAAAAGGAAACAATAACATAGAGTAGAATTAAATAGATTAAAAATAAAGAGTGTAAAAAGAAGAAGAAAGCAAAGAAAAGGAAAATATATGAACGGAATTGAACAAAAGATAAAGGAGCGGAAAGAGAGCGAATGAAAGTTTTGTGTTTGAATTTCAAACAGTGAGCCATCTCTAATTTAATTTAATTTACACAAATCTCGGAAAGTATTAAAACTGACTTGGGCTATTCTGAAAATGGTCCTATTTTGACGGACTCACTGTATATTAGAGATGCCAGGAATACTTATTTGGCCGAATGCCGAATAACGAATATTTGGCAGCACTTAATATTTTTCAGGGGTTACAAGTTACAGCTCGTCATCTCTACATATAGCAAAATCAAAAATCAAAGTCCGTACATTGCAGATATTTAAGAAAAAATTATAGGAACTCACAGTTGAGTTACTTTACGTCTAAATTAAAATTTAAGATAGGCCTATTTTCGATACGTTTTCGGAGTTATTGACCAATGTATGGACCAGGGGTGGCCCAAAATGTATTAGTACAATATTGGTAGCAAACGAAAGGTGATAATTAGTGCTGCAGCAATTGATGTGATTAATTGCAATATCTCAACTTGTTTCGAAAATATCTCCTAAAATGTGAGAGGGAGGTGGACAAGGATGGATAGGGTCGTTCAAACTTGCGCAGGTCTGCCTTTGAGCGAAATACAAAAAACAAAGCTGCTCACTCGCTTCAACAAATTGTTTCACTCAGCGGCAATAACGTTTGAAGAAATCACAAAAATAACTAGGTCGGGTATTTCTTGCATTTCTGAGGTTATTCCACATGTTTTCACGTTGCTGAAATATTTGGGAAGGACGATACAGCAAAAAGATCAGCAAACTTATTGAGAATGATATCTTCACTACGACTCGACTTCAATGATAATGATATATATCTGCTTGCCGCTTTTCTTGGCCTCCGCTTTAAAACTACTTTTCTAGGAGTAGTGAGCGGCTCTTTTTAGAAGCGTTTATAATTTATGAGGAGAAACGCAATCGTTTGCTATCAACAAATGCTAAAAAAATAGTTTTCATTCTTCATAACTTACCACTGGTAGATTTTAAATATTCGTGGCATCTCTACTGTATATCAATGTATGTATGTATGTTCATATGGAAGTGCAAACGTACATACTCAAGTTATTGTAAGCAGTGAGTGCTAAGTGGTAGTTGCTGGCAAATGGGTTGTGAGTCAATACTGGAATGCATATGTAAACCCTTGGTGGCCCAAAAGTGGAATATGCATTTGGTTGTGTTTATTTGTATTAGAGCAGCTTTGCATGTGTTAGGGCCTCATGAATGGGGCGCAGAAAACAGCTGTGACAACAGCAAAAGCCTTAACAAAGTAAAAATTGCAAAGCAATCGACTGTTTGTCTATCTTACGTTATCTATATTTGATTGCTGGTAACATACATATATACACATGTGTACATATGTACCTTTCCTCTATGCACTATCAAATCCAACCTCGATTGAGTGCTGTATAGGTTTTTGGTTGCATTGGACGTTCAAAAAGGAATTTCAGCACCAAACAAATTTTTGTTTAAAAATTTGTGTCGACAGGAGTGCATTCTTATACATGCTTAAATGAAACATAAGTATGTGCATAAATATGTATGTGAGTGTATAGGTGCAAAGGATAAATTGAGAAAACAAATGGGGCATATCTGTTGAAATTTATGTACTTCTCGATGCATGTTTATGTGGTGTAATTAAAGTTAGCAGTAATTTTGACATATTTTCATCCATACTGTTGGTGAAAGGTAGATTAAAAGTTTGGTTTCTATGTACACATATGGCACCCCTTTTTTATGTAAAGCATATAGGGATATTAAATTAATTGGATTTTGGGAATAGTAAAACCTTATACTGAAAGAAGTATTTATGAATGGTAGAAAAGGTTTCACACACTAATATTCTATTATGTTTGATATAGAATTCAGCTTATAATTATGGACGTTTGAATTTCTCAACAATTACTGCTTATAAATTTGTATAGATTTTAATGGGATCATATTTCTAGTATATTTTCAAAATTGAGATTCAAAAATATTGTAATTCTAAAAGGTAAAGCTTTTTAAAGCGTTGCATTATTGTGTCGACACCGATGTTGGCGGTACTGGTGTTAGTACTTATGGTCATAAAATAAAATAAAATAAAATGAAATAAAACAAAATAAAATTAAATTAAATTAAAAAAATAAAATAAAATAAAATAAAATAAAATAAAATAAAATAAAATAAAATATAATAAAACATGATAATACAAAATAAAGTAAAATAAAATAAAATAAATTAAAATAAAATAAAATAAAATAAAATAATATAAAATAAAATAAAATAAAATAAAGTAAAATAAAACAAAATAAAATAAAATAGAATAAAATAAAATAATATAAAATAAATAAAATAAAATAAAATAAAGTAAAATAAAATAAAATAAAACAAAATAAAATAAAAATAAATAAAATAAAATAAAATAAAATAAAATAAAATAAAATAAAATAAAATAAAATAAAATAAAATGAAATAAAATAAAATAAAATAAAAAAATTAAATAAAATAAAATAAAATCAAATAAAATAAATTAAAATAAAATAAAATAAAGTAAAATAAAGTAAAATAAAATAAAATAAAATAAAATAAAATAAAATTAAATTAAATTAAATTAAATTAAATTAAATTAAATAAAATCAAATAAAATAAAATAAATAAAATAAAATAAAATAACATAAAACAAATTAAAATAAAGTAAAATAAAATAAAATAAAATAAAGTTAAGTAAAATAAAATAAAACAAAATAAAATAAAATAAAATAAAGTAAAAGAAAATAAAGTAAAATAAAATAAAATAAAGTAAAATAAAATAAGATAAAATAAAATAAAATAAAATAAAATAAAATAAAATAAAATAAAACGAAATATTATTATTTTTGATTAGAGGAAAATTAACCAAGAATTATTATCAACTGGTCTTGATATCGTTAAACTTACAAAAATATGTAAAAATGAACAAACCATAAGACCAGTCAAATGAAATAAAATAAAACGAAAGAAAATAAAACAAAATAAAATAAAGTAAAAAAAAGTTTAAAAAATGAAATAACATGGAATAAAATAAAATAAAGTAAAAAAATAAAATGAAATAAAATAAAATGAAATTAAATGAAATAAAATAAAGTTGAATAAAAATTTAGAAAAAAACAAGCAAGGAAAGGCCTGTCTTCGATTGTGCCGAAGACTTTATACCTTTCATGAATACGCATTGCGGTTTTAAGTATTTAAGTTGCTAACAATTAGCACAAACTCTGCAAAACTGTTAATTTAAAGATACATAGCCCAAAACGTATTTATCGAAACTATCGATTAGATAGGAGCTATATGTTATTTTGGTATGATCTTGGTGATTTTCACCCAGCAAATTTTATCGAGATATCTCAAAAACTAAGGGACTAGTTAGCGTTCACACAGCCAGACGGACGGACGGACAGACGGACATGGCTAAATTGGCTTAGCTCATCGCCCTGATCATTTCGGTATGCTTACTGGTGGGCCTATCTCTTCTTCTCATACTTACAATCATCGGACCAAAGTTACAATACCATTTCATGTCCATGAAAGTTATAATAAATTTAAAAAAAAATAAAAGAAAAAATCAAGTAAAATAAAAAAAAATATAAAAACAAAATAAAATAAAATGAAATTAAATGAAATAAAATTAACTAAAATAAAGTAAAGTTAAATTAAATTAAATAAATCAAGCCAGCTAGCAAAACTGATTAAATAAAAATAAATAAAATAAAATAAAATAACATAAAATAAATTAATCAACAAAAATTGTTGGTATAAAAAAGGAATAAAATAAAAATAAAATAAAAAAATGAAATGAAATGAAATGGAATGAAATGAAATGAAATGAAATAAAATATAATAAAATATAGTCAATTAAAAATAAAATAATAAAAAAAATAAATAAAATAAAATTTAATAAAATAGAAAAAAAATTAGAAAAAAATAAAATAAAAAACAGGAAAAAAATAATATAAAAAAATTAAGTAAAATAAAATAAAATAACTGTATTTTTGGAGGTCTACCATGAGATATAGGACACATGAACTCATACTTCCTTAAGTAGAATAATGGAGCAATATTCCATATATTTTTTTTTAAATGGGAGTGGTCGTCTACCGATTTGGTTTTAAATGATATCAATTAATGAACATTTACAAATTTACTTCCGCTTTATTGCCAAATTTAAACACGCAATCAAAATAAAATACATAAAACGAAATAAAAAGCAAAGTAATCAAGTTCTCACAAAAGTTGGAAAATGCTAAATTTGCAATCTAATTTCTTTTTCCCGGTTTTCGCAATTTTTGACTTTATTGCACAATGATTTTTGTTTGTTTGTTTGTAGCGCTTTCATTGCATTCCAATGAAATGTGTAAATCAAATTATTAACGCACCATCGAGTTGTTTATGTGTGTTTTATTTTTAGCGTAAATATCGCACCGGACAGTCGGAATATGTGAAGTATCCGATATGTGCAAAAACCGTGTAAGCTTGCACGATTGGCACAGTTCAAATATAGATAAAAACTAAAAATAAAAAAAAACAGCGGAAACATTTCATTGCATTGTCCGGCGTGGTCAAATCATTCAAACAAATTTGTTGTTTCATTCAACTACATATATTTACAGCCCAGATATGACTGCAGTAATTGGATGAAAATGTTGCAGGTGTGCGAATGATGTATCATCTTCATAAAACAAAAGTAATAAAACTCAATCACTCCAATATGAATGTAAATAATATAAGGTGAAATGCAGGGTGTATCCCGGGCGTAAAAAAATCCGAGTCACTTTTGGCCATTGCTTTTCACGCTAAAATTTATTGATTTATCTATTTAAAATAAAAATTTTAAAAACTTAATATCCGCATGATAACTACACCTTTTCCACATGGAAATCAGAAAACGACAATTGAATATCAGAATGGGCAATTCGTCTTCAGAGAACTGAAATTGGATTTCAGAGTTTGTTTGGATTTAAGAATAGTTATCTGGATTTCGGATGATGTTCATGGGATTTCAGAATAGGGTTGGAATTCAGAATGTGTGAATTGGATTTCAGAAATAAACAATTTCATTCGAACTGAACTGCATACAATTTACGAATTGATTTATTTCATGGCAAATAATTTTTGCATATTACATGGCCTTTATACATAACCAAGTACTTACATGGCAAAAACATAATTAATTTTCTGAAAGTCACTTGACGGTTTCTGAGTTTCAATTCACACATTCTGAGTTCCAATTGAATATCCAATCTAAGCACAAAATAATCTATAATATAGAGGCGAAATTTGCCAAGTGAGAGCGGTTCTCACTGAGAGCACGAATAGTTGCTTCCTTGGAAACATTAAGCCAGCAATGTAAAACATGAGCAAATATGTAAACTTCACTAATGATACAACTACATCTTTTCCAGATTGAAATCAGAAAGCTCCAATTGTATTTCAGAAAATGTTAATTGAATTTCAGAATACTCAGTTGGAATTCAGAATGTGTGAATTCCAATTCAGATACCTTTGCGGCTGCTTTTGCCATGCTAAAATTTGGTTATGTATACAGGCCATAGAATATGCAAAAACTATTTGGTATGGAGTATATTACTTCCTATATTTTATGCTGTTCGAATCGAATTGTCTATTTTTGAAATCCAATTCACACTTTCTGAATTCCAATTCCCTATTCTGAAATCCCATGAACATCATCTGAAATCCAGATAACTATTCTTAAATCTAAATGACAAATTCTGAAATCCAATTACCTATTCTGAAATTCAGTTGACGTTTTCTGATTTCAATAAGGAAACGGTGTAGTGTTTACAAAAACAAAATAATAATGTTGAATATATTGGAACTAAGAATATTCAACACACGAGTTGGTTTTAGAATTAAATAAATACAATAGTAAGAAAATAACAAAAAAGGAAACAAAAGGCTACAAGCAACACAAAGAAGAGTACAATAATATATAGAAAAAAAGGAGAGTACGGTCAAGGCCCAATACTCGTATAAGTAGATAATTATATGAAAACATAGAACAGTAAAGGGATGCAACATAAAAACAGGATACGGAAATGGAAGTGGACGAAAAAAACACCAAGGAAAGGAAAAAATAAGATAGGACACAATAAATTGAAATTAAAAAAACTAAAGGTACAAACTAAATAGCAGGGGCCGTAACTCTTATAACTTTATTATAAAACTTGCTATTTGATCATAATTTCCGGTTTTTTTTTTTAATAAAAAATCTACAATAATAGGCATCTTCAAGTTTCATTTTTTTGATTAAGGATAAAGTTTATTTTTTGAGTTTTATTTTTTTTGATCGAAAATAAAACTCATGTTTGAGTTTCATTTTTTTGACAAAAATAATACTTATTCCTTGAGCGATATTTTATCCTCCAAGAATAAAAATGAAATTTTAAGTTTTAACTTTTTTTTTACAAATCGAAAAACTCAAAAAGCCGTTGCGCCTTTTTGGCAAGTAATTGATCATAAATATTGGTTGATATAATCGCGTCAACATATGTACTCAATAATTAAAATATATTTATAGACACATACATATGTATATGTACATAGGTTGGCATGCAAAAAGGCTTTTTGAGTTTTTCGAAGTGTGAAAAAAATTAAAACTTAAAATTTAATTTTTATTCTTAAAGGATAAAATACCGCTCAAGGAATAAGTTTTAATTTCATCAAAAAAAAATAAAACCCAGAAAATGATGATTATTTCTGATCAAAAAAATTTAACTCAAAAAAGATTGATTATATTTATTTTCTTCAATCAATACAGATTTCCGTTGAACATGATGAGACATGCACATTGATATACTTTAAATTGTCCTCCGATACTGGGAAGCTTTTGATTTTTTTCATTAAAAATATAAAGCAAAAAAAGGGACATCGACTAATTAAAATAAAAGAAAGTTTTGTGGTTAAGTTTCAACTACTGTGTGAACTCTAGTATAAATATAATTTCGAAACGATTTTCTTTTTTTTTTTTTTGACCCAGTCTACCCACCGTACATAAACTATACTTTGTATCTGTGAGGGAATCGGGATAACAAACTTTTTAGTGCAAATAGCACTGTGTAATCAAACAAAATGTCTCCCCTGCTTTCACATTTCTTAGATTGCACTGCAAAAGCAGCTTAATCTTAAAAAATTACTCTGCTTACCCTAAAACTTTTCTGTTGTCAATAAGTCAATTTCTTTAAGCGTTTCTTTTTTTTACTATCGACTTTTATGCAATATTCTTAAGTGTTGTTTAAGCTGCCCATAACTTTTCCAATTAAAAATTTCCGGAATATTTCCGAAATGATTGTATAACACACTTCACTTATATAAGTACTACAATGCTACGGTGCACTTGAACAATAAAAAATGTGCATTCTCCTCATCGTGCGCTGAGAAAGTAAATTCCGTTTCTCATTTTAAATTTCCTTTTTTGCATTGCTCGCTCCACTACACAGATCGAACGTTTGCCATGCACTTTCCATTTCCAATCAATTTCTACATATACATACTTATTTACAGACAACATACATACTTACATATATGCAAACAGATACTACTTCATATTTACTGAATGGAGTTCATTCGTTCAACTGCTTTGTTGCAAGTTTGTTTTGGTTGTTTATCCGCCCAAGTCAAGTGGGATCGACCGAGCGCCGCAAATAACAGAAAAGATGTTGGTAATATAACGGAAGCCACAGTCTAGATGCATGCCAGAGAGAAGTGCGAAAAGGAGTAGCGTTAAGGAATTATAGCAGGAACAAAGTGCAGTGACGATTGAAGCAATTTTTTACTTTGTTTTTTCAATGTAAACGAGGATGAGCAAGGAAGGAGCGCAGTGGCGACTTTAACAGTTGGTTTGACCCACACAACGCCCACTATTTCGCTTGCATAGCAGAGCTAAATACGTATGCAGCAAACGTAAAGCAATAAACAAAAATAACAAAAACCAAAAAAATAACGATGTCCAAACGCCTTCGGCCGAATTGCAACAGTACGCCATGGTAGTATAGTAAGCGCTCATATAAGGAAACGAACACCTCCTTCGTAAGGCGAAACAGCATATGCCATTGAATATGGTGTGGGGTGGTAGATTCATCGTGGCGAGCAGACGGAGGATTCAGTAAAGTTTGATTCTGTTCGGTTGAGTTGAGTTTAGTTGTAGTTTGTTGTCGCGCCGGAGAGCACATACTAAAATAAATCGGCAACTAAACACGGTTTGAATACTTTGAAATATTTTCGGATAAATTTTATTACGCTAAAAGAAAAAAAACAACCAAAATAAAAGAAACAAAAATGGCAGTGTGATTGAAAACATTGTTTAAAAAATACTATGCAGTTAAACTACAAATAAACGAACTACGACATGCACATCGAAATGTAGCACAAACATACGTACTTACATACATTCATACATAGTAAATATTCTGCAAAAAATTAAGCGCATCAAATGGCACGCACACGACTACAATAATAAATTTTAAGTAATAAAAGTGAAAATTTCTAAATGCACAAAATAAAATACTCAAATGCATTAAACAAGCTGGCAGCACAACAACAATAAACACCGAAATATAGCGACAATAAATATTAATTTCTATGCGAAAAATACACAAATAAAACAGCTGCTTCAAATAAGAGTTAAAACTAAGGTACAACGGTCGAATTATTTTTAATGAAATATCAATTGAAATTGCAGTAAATATAAAATGTATGGAAATAAAATTTCGTGCGTAAATATCAATTTTGTACAGTGATAAAAATAAATACCAAACTTAATAAATCTTATAATACACAGTCGAAGCTCGCATATTAAAAGTATATTTAATTTTTGTTTCAGATGAAAAAAATTAATATGTAACTGACCATGTGTGAAATAATTAAATAAAAAAAAACTACTTTGTATTTTTCTTTTTTTTAAATTTACTTCATGTTATTTATAACTGACCATATGTGAAGGATTAAATAAAAAAAATAGTTCTGTTAAATTTTTTTTTAATAAACTGGAATTAATTAATTTTTTAATTTTTTTTAATTTACTTAATTTTTTATACATATAATTGACCACATGTCAAGGAATTAAATAAAAAATAAAAAAATAAGTTCTTTTTATTTTTTTTTTTTTAATTTACTTAATTTTATTTATATAACTGGAATTAAATAAAATATAAAAAAAATAATTTTTTTTTAATTTTTTTTTTAATTTACTTAATTTTTTATATATATGATTGACCATATATCAAGGAATTAAATAAAAAATTAAAAAATAAGTTCTTTCTATTTTTTTTTTAATTTACTTAATTTTATTTATATAACTGGAATTAAATAAAAAAAAAATAATTTGTTTTAAATTTTTTTTTTTTATATGTATATAATTGACCAAATGTCGAGGAATTAAATAAAAAAATTTTAAAAAAATCTTTTTTTTTTAATTTACTTCATTTATTTTTGGTTTTTATAACTAGAATTTTCAGTATTTACAATAAACTTGAACACAATTTGTTAATTTATGAGCGTCGACTGTAATAACAAGTACATCGGTAACAGTATATTTTTGGCAGTATTTAAGTAATTGCAAAACGGTGGCAATCTTATACAAAGCTAAGCAGCCAGCTAATCAAAACTATACAAGCCGACTCCATTAGCTGCTATAAAACATTCATTTCTCGTAGCTTTTCCTTTCTCGAGTTCATTTTAAAGATTTGAATGTCATAAACAACCATGGTGAAATTGTAACATGTAATCAGTAACTTTTATTTAGACCTTTCAAATTACTTGGAAATTCTCTTAATGTTACTCATACGCCATGTCCTGCCTTGTCAAGTACTATTTAATTTAATTTTACATCGCGCGTAATATTTGGTTCAAAATTGCTTTGCAAGTTCTGAACATGAAATAATTTGGCAAATATCCGAAGATTTACTTTCATATTTTTGTCTGCGGAGTTAGATATGTATATAGCAAGTCTGCAGTTCCGATCCCATCTAACACCATTTGAATGCTAAATAATTTAGCTTGACTTCTTTCCGTGCATTTATTTTAGCTGGATTCATAGGTAATATTGGTCTTTTGCTTAGTCAGAGGCAATATTTTGTGAAACGAATGACGGCTAAGAACCCCCAACGGAGCTAGATTACTTCCAAAAAAAGAAAACTTCATCAGTGTTCCAATATTAGTAAAGAAGAATGAAATTGATGGTTTAAAGTCATCTGCTAATTTATGGAGCCTTCTTTGAAAATGAGAGCTCCAAAAAAAATGTAATCATTTAAAACTTCGCAAACATTTTAGAGGCGATTACAGTTTACCATATTATAGCACACTAAATATCAAATCATAAAAATGAAAGTTTTTATAATTGAAAAATGGAAGTTCTTTTTACAAAATGGTTTCTTTCTCGTGCTTGTTATGTTATCTGAAAAATATAGCTAAAACGTCTTCGTTAAGAAATATTTAAATTTTGTGAGCGGTATCACTGCATACTCCAAATTATGGAGAACGTGAAGTGAATGTCATGGATAAATTTGGATTAATTTTATTAAAATAAAGTACCATGACTATAACTGAAGAATAATAATTATTCTTTTTTATGAAAATTATTATTAAACAATAAAAACATTTTTATTTTTTAGTAATTTTTTTTTTAATTAATTATTTAAAGTTTTTATTAGAATAGAGTAGGAAAATTTTTTGAGACAACCGCCAAAGCTTTTCTTATAGATCCATTTCGGAAGATGGTGGATTTCTTCTTTAGAGAAATTTTTTCACCCTCTGCTAACCATTAAGCTAACAGACCGCTGGTTTTTGTGTCAGCTGAAATTCTGGTTCTATTCACATTTATCATAACAATGGGCATGCACCGCCACCTGGCGGCTTAAATCACTACTAATGATGCATTTTTTTTTTATTATCAAAATATTTCATGATTTTTGGATTTGTTTGACATTTCAATTTCTTAATGTCCTACCCCACAAACATTCTAGGAGTGCTCATAATTTAGAAGCCCGATATGATTCCAACATATGGTAAAAATATGCCCCTGAGAAGTATGATTATAAATGAGTCTTTCATGACTCTTTCTTTTTCAGGTTTTATTTTAAACACAGGGGAAAAATAGAAAGTTGAACCTTCAAGGGTTTCTTCCAAATATTTTTTAACAAAATTTTGGTAAACATAGCCTTGAACATCATTTGACTCATTTGAGACTCATAGCTCATAAACAACTCATATAACTGTTATGCGTTTTCGGATTTGTAAACTCTCAAAGTATTGTACTCATCACGAGTTCAGACCAGGTTAAAATCAGACCTGTTTATTTTGATTAGTAATTAGAAATCAATTAATTAGACGGTTTTTTTAATTCGTAATGATTATTTTAATTGGTTTTCAAGAAATGGCAAATATTAATTGATTACGATTAGAAAAAATCAAAAAAATCAAAAGCAAGGTTTTTGATTATTTTTGATTTTTTTTTAATAATTGTAAAAAATCATGATTTTTTTGATAATTTTTTTAATTACTGCTTTTTTATACCAACAATTTTTGTTGATTTACGGCCTGTACATTTTCAAGTATTCATGAAACGAGCTTTCAATTAATTGGAAAATCATTATTAAAACTTGAAATTAATGGTAATCAATCATTAAATGGATTCTGAAGAAAATAATTAGTCAAACCGGTAAACATTACGATTAGCGATCATTATTTAACAGGCCTGGTTAGAATATGCCACGTAGTTCCTATTAGTAATATAGAGTCTGCACAAAAAACTTTTATACGTTTTGCCTTGCATTCGATGAAATTTATCGATGCCAATTCATTCTATAGCTCTCGTTGCCTAATTATAAATCGCATGCCCTTAGAGTTCTGTCGCATTCTGTTGTCGATGTGCTTTACCTTCCATTTATGTGCGGCTTCGATTGATTGTCTGTACCTGCTCATTAAAATGCATCTCCATTTTCCATCTAGCATTCTCCGGTTAAATGAATTGTTTTATGGGGTCATTGCTAGAGCCATTTATGGAATGATGCTCCTTTAAGAAGATTTATTCTTGAAGAAGTTTTTTTCCAACTCCAAGTCTTTTCTAAAAACCTACTCATCACAAAATCTTGTTTGTAAATATTTTTTTATAAAATCTGTAAGCATATGTTTGTAGAAAAATAAATAAATAATTTTTGGTACAGATATTAGAGACTGTCAAAAAACGCTATATGTATGTATTTTTGGACGCGCATCACTCAAAAACTGCTGCATAGAATTGCATTGCTAGACGTCTAACTTAAATTTTAAGATATTCCTTATTACGACAATTTTACCGGCGAACCTTTAGTAAGCTGAGTATTTCTTTGTAGCTCGGAGGCTAAAACTGAAGTAATAGTTGAAACATCACAAGCAGCGTGGGACAAGATATTCTATATATAACTATTCTAACGTCTGTCTATTTAGGAATCCGATATGAGTCGAAAATATGTGAAAGGTGTGAACCTCAGAAAAACGATCATATAGAAGTCTCTTATGATCCCGATGTAATGAAAATGATGAGCTTTATAGGGAGAGTGTTCATTTAATAGAGCAACTTTGGAGCATATATTCATAGCGTTTGTTTTTGAAAAAAAAAAATTATTTTCCATAAAAAAAATTTTTTTATACATGTCTTTTGCTGTTCCTGACATATGTATATACATTTTCGTGGACGCCATCTCAAGTCATCTGCAACGGGAAAGTGTATTCCATAAAATTGTGACTGTATCGATATACCGTACCAATACATTGGTGGTTTTCAGTGTAGTTTCTTTTTTTTTTTTTTTTTGAAACACGTGGGAATATACACACAAGGCTTTTCTCCCAAATATATTTTTAAAAATTATTTAAACATAACCTCGGACAGCATTTACCAATCCACATGCCTGAATTTTCATTCCAAAAGTTATCTTTTAAGGGTCCAAAATAAGCAGATTGTAAGGGACATGCATCACTCCGAAAAGCTTGGTATAGGAGTTGTTTGGGAGTCTAATATGTATCGAATGTGAGACAAAAAGGTGTTATTTATGACTCATATTCAAGCTCACATTATAAATGAAAATCGGTTCCTATCGGAAGATCATCGCAAGAAGGGAAATACCCTCCTTTCGAACTCATAAATGAGCTCATAAAGAGCTTAAACGATCCAATTTACGACTCTTTTTTGACTTATTTATGACTCCTATGGTTTGCGAATCCGTTCACAACCACGCTCCCTTTTTTATAAAATATATTCTCAACTTGATTTTTTTTTTTTTGTAGTTTACTTTGCTTCCAATTTTAAGTATAGAAGAATACAAATTCTGTCTTGATCATAATTTCCTGCAACATGTATAATTTTATATACTTAACAAGTTGGACCCGTTCACAATTTGCCCACAAAAAAATACAAAACATGTCTAGAGATTACGTCAAAACAAATATACAGAAAATAAATTATAAAAGATCACGGAATAGTGGCCAAATAGTCCATACCATTACTGTACCAATATCATCACTTTCTCATAATTTAGGGCTTGTTTACATGATTGAAGTATTGAATTGAAGTTTGTCGTGACATAAGCGAAGGAGTTGAGAAGAGAGGGGCTGAGTACAAGTACCTTTGTACCGTCAAGTCGCTGCAAGTTTTTCTCTCTATCAATTTTTCTCTCCCTTGTATGCCGTCGGTGCATTGTATCACATTTGCTTTCAAGAAAAATTGACACTTGTAAAAGCGAATAAAAAACACAAAAGAATATGCAAGCAGAACTGAATTCAACAATTTTCTCGTGTAAAATTTCTCTTGGGGAATGGTATCGGTCTAGCAATGCTGAATTCATGCCATGTTCTAGCTATAAGAATTAAATAGTATAGAGCTGTAATTTGCGGCCTAGTTTTAAGCGCCAAATTCCTTACTTCACAGCTGTGCGCGTAGAGCTAATCTACCTACCTTTAAAACAATATCTCATTTATAATTATATGTTCCAAACAAGAGCGAACACAAAAGTACCAATCAGAAATAATATATGAGATATGTTACACTGGTGCTATTAGTAACTTTTACAATATCAGAGAGGAAGTAGTGGTACATCTTCATCAAAGTCTCAATTTCAGATATCAGCACAGGACAATAAATGGAATTCTTGAGAAAGGCATCGTCCAAAACCTAAAGCTGTTAAAATAATATTGCGCTGTCTCACCACATAATGACACTTGACGGCTTAACGAAATTACCCAGGGACGACAAAATCTATAGAAACAATATAACATAATTGCTCTGTTACTGTTGTAACAGTATCTCACTCTGCATAGACCGACGCTACCACTCATGGATACCTGATTAATAGCTCTCTTTTTATTTGATATAATTTATGATCTTGTAATTCCAACAAAACATTTTATCCATCGCTCCTTGCATAGCAATTAAGTGCAAGTCAGAATCTTAAATCATTCCTTTGTCATGTGTCTTGCTCCTGCTTTTGTGTTTATTTATTCAGATTACGCCTTTCTTTTAATTCATAGCATCCCAAATTAAAACATTTGCAGTTTAGTCAAACCAACTTCCCTTTCTCACTTTCTTAATCGCATAACAACTTTGCTCTCAATGAATATAAATGGACGCTAGCAAATTTATGCGTATATTCTAGGGATGCCAATCCCGGATTCGCGTGCTTATTTAACACGTGATTTCGTTTTCTACAATCCCATGATTTCATGGTTTACAATAAGGTACTGAAAACTGTTTTTTTTTTGGTGATGTGTGATATTTTAGAAAATTTTAATATATCGATAGTTTATCAGTTATATATTTACCACTATATTCATAAAAAATAGAAAAGGTTTATAAAGCTATTATAATTCAAAGCTTGTACGGAAATACCATTTTAAAAAGCTTTATAAACCAATTTTATTTCTTACATGGAGGGAAATATTTCATTTTTCTTTTATTGAATATAAAATTTTTATAAAAAATATGAAACACTGAGTTTGAAACATCACTTTTAAAATTTTATTATTTTTTTCCAAAAAAAAGTTATAAGTTACAACAATTCAAAAACTTTGCTTCAAAAATTCAAAAGTTTGAAAAGAAAAAATTGTATACCCATTTGATTTTCTTTTGTTATTAATCAATCGAGCTAAATAAAAAGTCATATCCAAAATCCAATTATTTGTGATATATTTTAAAGTTAGGTAGTTGCTGAAAAAATTTCTTCACTTTCCTAAAGCTAAACTATTGGAGAGTAATAAATACCCAAATCCCTTAACGAATCCGGGATTGCAAATTCAGATCCCGAAAATCCTGGGATTGTAATAATCGAATAAATTTATACATATATATTTAGTGGTTAATTTTGTTATTTAGGTGCATTTATTTTTGTTTATAAAGAAAGTTTACAAAGAGTAAGTATATGTCTTACTCGTTTGTAAATACGAAAAGTAGCACGGGGGCGTATGAGTAACTTTTGAACAATCAATTCTCGGAGTGCTCATAATTCAAGAGTCCGGTATAAATTCAAATACGTGAAAAATAGGAGCCTCAGAGATATGGTCATAAAGGCGTATTTTATGACTCCGAAAGTGTTCATATAACAGAGCAGCTGAAAAAAACATGTCATTTTCTATGAAAAAATGTTTATAACCTGCCTTGCTGTTCCTAACATACATACATACATTTTCATGGCTACTGTCAGGTACCGATAAGCCTTACCAAAAGTTTGGTGTTTCTTAGTATTATTTCGGGGACATGGGAAATATAGACAGATAAGTATTTTTAGGGCTTTTCTTCCAAATATCTGTCTTTTAATGGTCCAAAAGGGGAAAGCTGTCTACAGGAGTCATTTTGGAGTCCAATAAGTGACGATTATGAGACCAAAAGGTGTCCTATATGACTCCTATTGAAGATAATGTGATATATGACACTCGGCTCATATAGGACGACCGTTGCAAGCAGGGAAATAGCCTCATTTTGGTCTCATAAACGAGCTCATAAAGAAAGTAAACGCTTCTATTTAGGGCTCATTTCTGGCTTATTTATTATAAGAATGGTTGGCCGGGTAGCTTAATGAACTTTCAATGTATTGTTTCCGAATACGTTCTCTGGCTAAAGGAGCCGACTTTAAATATCAATGCAATGTAGGACATTTTTTGGGTAGATGACAGTGCAGAAAAAATCTCACATAGACGCGACGAGTTGTGTTACCGTATTCGGCATTGGCCTCAGTAGAGTTTTTTTTTCAGAACTAAACAACATGGGCCGACAATACTTTTTCGTATTTCTTCAAATCTATTGTAAATCTTCCCGATTTACAAAAGAAGATAATACAATTCTGGGTGTCAGAGAGCTGAGGCGTTTGTCTCCTAACTAGCACTTTCAACAGGGTTGCGCTAGAGCGTTCGTAGAGTATTAGGTTCTACTGAACCGTTAAAGAGATGTTTGGAATGAACGGAATACCATATGCAAGGCACGTTGTTTTTACGGTGGGATTAAGTCTAGATACGTAAAAATTCAAGTGTTGCAATATCCAGGTCGAAGCTGAGCAGGAGTGACTCTAGCTTTGGTTGGAAGTTAATAATGGGGCTCACAGACCGAGATTACACTTGTGCCAACGGTTTTTCCAATCTTCGAAGCACTTCAAAAAATCATTTTTTTGTATCTTGTTCAGCTCCTCCTTCGATGCCGTCTTTATCTCGTCAAGAGAAGCGTAACGTCGTCCTTTCATGGGCCTCTTCAGTTTAGGGAACAAGAAAAAGTCACAGGGGGCCAGATCTGGGGAATACGGTGGCTGCGGCATCATTAGTGTGTTGTTTTTGGCCAAAAAGTCGCGCACAAGCAACGATGCGTAAGCAGGGGCGTTATCGTGGTGCAAAAGCCAATTTTTGGTCTTCCACAAATCCGGGCGTTTCTGGCGGATTGCTTCGCGCAAATTGCGCATAACTTGCAGGTAATATTCCTTATTGACCGTTCTTCCCTGTGGCAAGAACTCATGATGCACCACGCCCCTGCAATCGAAGAAAACTGTCAGCAAAACTTTCACATTCGACCGAACTTGGCGCGCTTTTTTCGGTCTTGGTTCGTGCGCCAGCTTCCATTGAGATGATTGAGCTTTGGTTTCCACGTCATAACCATAAACCCACGATTAGTCACCAGTTATGACCCTCTGGAGCAAATTTGGGTCGTCGCGGACAGAGTTTAACATCTCATTAGCAATGTTCATGCGATGCTGTTTTTGGTCACAATTGAGCAATTTTGGTACGAATTTCGCGTAAAAATCGAAGACGATCCAAAACACGTGCAAGCAAAGCAGCTGTCAACAATTAACTGAACATTCAAAATGGCCGAGCTTGTCGGCATAAGTGAGAGACATGAGTACCAACATAACGCCACAAAAAATTCGAAATTCGAATATACGTAACCAGCGAAAATTCGAAATTCGCGATACTTTTTGAACACACCTCGTATCTACCGTCTTAGTGAGAAGGTTTAGATCCAGCCTGTGTAAGCACAAGTGTGTAAAAAAAAAACAGGAGATTTCTGTCCCATTATGCTCAACGCAAATTGGTTGATGGGGCTGTAATTTAACCTGTCAGAGTTATGTACTTATGCCATGTAAGGGGCCTCGTCAGCAACTCATTGTCTGCAGTCCCATCTGCTCAGTAAGATACTAAACAAACTTAGATAAGTGAATTAAGAAGTGAGTTCTAGAATTTTTTGGTAGCCCCGGAATTGAACTTTTAAAGGCCAAGCCTGCCAAAGGGTTAGTCGTTTTATTCTCATGAAATCTATGTAATTACATCACGATCTCTCAGGATATACTATGCAAAATATTCAAATAGTTTCTCAGCGTGTTTCCATAACCCATAGTTCCTGACGTAGGACTGCATGCTCCTAGCCAACCTTGGTTGAGAGGCATCATAATCGTAGATCGACCATCAAGTTACGCTTCATTACCCTTCGTTTCTTTTATTTGCCTTTTACGAACGGCATGCCTTACCGTGGGTATAGATCTAGTCTATTATCCGTTTGATGCAGATTGGCTGTCACAGCGATACGTCTACCTCTAAGTACTTGGTTTAACGTTTTTGATTCATAGCCGATACGAGTAAGGCCGTGGTATAGTGATTATAGCTCCCGGGTTCGTTAGCGGGAAAAGTAACATTAAAGAAACAATTATTTCAAAAAAAAAACGACACCCGAGGTTGCCAACTCTCCGAAATACCTTAAAAAATGGTAAAAAATAACTCTGCCTTAATTTCAAAGGAGGTATAACGCGCCAACTAATTATCTTCATTCATTACTCTACATTTTTTTGGTTTGGTAAAATGTAAAAAAAATTAAGCTTTTAGTTTGTTTTGCAAATAATTTTTTCCCCAAAAATCATCAATTTTCAGCATCGGTCGGCTTAAATGGAATGACCAAACATGCAATGGGAGTGAATAAATCCCTATAGCTCCATAAAATAAACATGAAATTACTCAACAGAATATCAATAATATGTTACATTACCCAGAATAAATAAATAAAAATCGTAGAAGTAAAACCGATCCTGATCATTGCAGAATAAGCCGCATCGTATATCTCAACAAAAAAAAACTGAACAATCGACATAATTGCATTTCAACGAGACTTTTAACATATCAACGCCAGCAAAAGTAGAAAATCAAAAGCACAAAAGCATATTCAACGGCCACATAATAGAGAACAAACAACAAATTAATTGCAGCAATTTAACACATAAGGACACTTTACAACAACATTAGCACA
This sequence comes from Merzomyia westermanni, assembly GCA_949987695.1. Lineage (NCBI taxonomy): Eukaryota > Metazoa > Arthropoda > Insecta > Diptera > Tephritidae > Merzomyia > Merzomyia westermanni. The sequence goes on from OX465290.1 coordinate 72,366,748, forward strand.
ACGTGTACTAATAACAGCGCAAAACTTTGAAGAGTAAGAAAAAAGCAACAAAGACCAAACAAATCTAAAAATAATAGCATCATGGTACTACAACAGCAATAATAACAACAAAAATAGTTATAATTATAGTAACAGCTATTCGAAATCAAACAACGACGACTTTAAATCTATTCAAAGACACACACACATACAGCAAACTAGCACACATACAAGCATACGCACTTAACCGTCAACCACACACACACACACTCACACATACGCCAACACAGCAAGCAAGCAAACCAGCTGTGTGCAAGTACATTTTAATAACAACATCAACAACAACAAAAACTTATTTGTTAACTCGCCAAGTAGCGCTCGCGTAGCGCAAGAAAAAAGCCGCAAAACTGGAGGAGACCGCCGGAAGTGCGATGAGTTCGAAAGTCAGTTCGTTGGAGGAGAAAGTGAAATTACCGCCAACGGAGACGATAAGTCGTTGTTATCAGCCGCCTGGCAAGAATCGCAAAGTCATACGCATATTAACCGTAGCTGTGTATGTGTTATGTGTCTCATTGGCGGCGATTATGTTGTCGCTGTACTACATCTTCATTTGGGATCCAACGATTAGACCCTTTGTCACGAAGGGCAACCAATGTGGTAAGCCAGTGGAAATTTATTACACAAAATTCGTCCACAGACACTTTTGTAACTTAAGTTTTGAATGTAAATTTCTTCTTCTTTTTAAGCGAGGCGAATGCTTGAATGGAGCGTGTACGTGTGTGAGAGTGGGGGTGTGTGTATATGTGTGTGTGTGTGTGTGGGTTGGTTATGCGTGTATGCACTTTGGTTAGAGCTTGATTTCCTAACAAAGGATTTAATTTACGCTTCCAAAATGTGTAAATAATGAATAAGTCGGTCGCACTGTGGGACAAAATGGAAAAAAATTTGTTAAGGACTTACACAACGTTAAGTATTGTATTATACCAAGTTGTGCTAAGCTTACAAGCTTCAGCGTTTTTGTACTCAGCTGTGCTAATAGAGTATATTAATTCTGGTCGCATATTTACAGATATTCGCTGTTTAAAGGAATCGAGCTAGATCCCGGGCTAGATTTTCTATTTTAAAATGGAGGCCCTGTCAAGGAAAGCATTCACAGGCCCTAACCAGTTTTTAATGCGTTTTAAGATAGGGCCTCTGTAGTAGTTGCCTATATAGGCCTTAGCTGATTTTTCCTAGGCAATGCCAACTCAAATAAGTAAGGAAGTCTAAGTTCGGGTGGAACCGAACATTACATACTTAGTAGTGATTTAGTAGGGCATACCAATTTACGCAGGTCTATTTTAATACATTTCAGTTCGTATTATAAAGCCAACTGATTGTTTTCAATAAAATCACTTCTGTTATGAGTTTTGAGGGGTAAATTAATTTTTATGTATATAAATAGCTTCCCTATCAACCGTTGCTTGCGACATTTTTTCAAAATTCCAATACATACACATTTTATGTTTGAAATATTTGCTTTCAAATAGACACACGGACGGACAAACAGACGGACGGAGAGACGGACATGTATAAATTGACTCAGCTCATCGTCCTGATTATTTCAGTGTACTTATTGATGGGCCCATCTCTGCTTCTTCTCATACTTACAAAAATTTCATGTTCATGAAAGACCCAAAAATCAAAAAAAATATATAAGTTCCCTATTGCAGTGGGGTATTAATTACCTACTCGGATATTTTGCTTGCGTGTTATCCGATTTGCCTAATTTTTGGTAAGAGTATACTATATACTATTGAGAAGCAGCTGACCGCACTGTACTGAACAATCACTTTTTTTGTATTTTCGAAAATTTTCTATGTATAAAAATGGGCGTGGCTATCTTCCGATTTATCCCATTCTAAATAGCGCTAGGAGATGAGTGCCAAGGAACACGCATACCAAATTTCATTAAGATATCTCAAAATTTACTCTAGTTATCGTGTTCACAGACTGACGGACGGACGGACATGGCTTAATCAATTTCTCTTTTCCTCCTAAACATTTTGATATATATAACTCAATATCCATCTCCTTCCGTTCATGCCGTTACATACTACCGTTAGGCGAATGAAGTTAATATACCTTATGTGCCTAGCACTACTAGGTATAAAAAGGGACGAAATCGGTCGAACACCACGCCCCCTTTTATATAAAAGATGTTTAAAAATATTAGAAAAGAATATAATCGGCCATATCTCTAAAATTTAAATTTTATATCAATGCAATTTCATTTCCATAGCGTCGTTGTAAGAATAAATGCGAGAATATATAAATTTTTAAAAATGGGAGTGGCACTCCCCTTTTTTTTAACCCTTCCTATTTCAACGTTTCAATAGTCACAACTCGAACAGAACAAATTTTGGAGCACATATTGCCAATGAACTAAATCTGTTGATGACCACGCCCACATATATAATGATGTGTGGTGAATGGCACCTAAATAAGTAATAATGCCAACTTTGTTGCCAAACTTCGGGTTTTGGCTCTTATTCGCTTTTTGTGTTAGGAATACCTTAATACGGGTTTATTTCATTTTGTTGCTTTTAATGCAAATGAATGGATCGAATGAGATACAGAAAGCACGGTCCTCGTGGCATTCGACTTACGACACGGATAATAGTGAATGAAGTGTCTTTACGAACCCACCTTGGAGGGGCTATTCAACTACCTTACAGGCCTTTGTCAGTAAAACCCGGAATGATTCCGATACGTAGAACTGAGTCTCCACTACGTATAGCTCGCACTGCAATTTGTACCTCAAAAGCTTTACTCTCGTTCCTATGTGGTCACAAAATTTACAAACAGAAGGATAAGTCGTGGTTGTACACAAAGTTTTACTGTAATTTCCAATCTTTTTATTTCTCTTTTTCTCAATTTTTCTGTGTTTATGTAAAGGATTTCACTTTCTATTGTCTTTTTTAATCAATCAATTGTCTGCTTCCGACCCCTGTGCAAATTAGTTGTTACGTACGTTAGTAAGTCAGTTGATTGCCTAACCACTCGTCCCCAAAAAGGGCATAGCAAACAAAATAAAAAAAGTAAAACAACAAAACTAAAGGGTTTGCACATTAGTACGTGCAGTAAAAAGTAAAAGAAAGAATGAGTTGCATGCAACACAAAGACGGGGCAGAAAAACACAAAAACTTTTTTAATGAAAGTAGAATAAGAGCACACAAAGAAGCTAAGCGGGAGGAAGACGTGAAGAGTGTGCGATTAATGAAAAACGTAGTTTTTGTTATTGCTGCTTCTTCTTCTTCTTTTATTGTACATATTATTATGAATTGAAATGCCTCCACTTGTGGCAGCTGTTGAAATTCTAGGCCGCAAGGCATCCTCCCGCCAAACATTTCACTGAATAAACCAACCATTCATGCATGACAACAAACGGCGGCGGGCATGGTCGTGAAGTGAAAACGTAAAAAAGATAGAATACCGAATGAGCGATAGAAAGTACACAAATAGAAACGTTTGTGGTTGCAAGGATATCTAGTTGAATAGAGTGAAGAGTGAAGAGAGTAAAAGGCTGCTGTAATAGCTGCGAATAGCTAACAAGTGCAACGCCTAGTTTACGCGATTATTATGGTTCTTGTGATTGTTATTATTGTTGTTGTCATTGTTCGTAAATGCTAGCAATATTGTTATTATTGCCTTTGTATATATGTATATGCACTCAGTTGCAATTTGTTATTGTTATGTTCGTTTTGTTGTGGTTGCAGCGCTGCAAATTCGTTTTGCACCAAAAATTAGGTCAATGGGGTGGCAATTTACTATGTGTGTAAAGTAGGTTGCTCAAGTACGAAATCGTGTGCGATGGGGTGGTAGTGATAAACAGGCGTTGCTGTACCAACACATCATATATTATATGAGCAGGTATACGTACACAAATAAATCTGTATGTATGGATTCGCTTGGAGGCCGGTGGATTTGCATATGGCAATTAGGGATGACAGTCGTTTGGATTTCAACATTTCCGGGATCCAGGGATTAGTCGCGGGATTTAGGTAAACTTTAATCTCCAACAGTTTAGATTGGAGAAAGTATATAAAATACAACAAATAATTGAATTTTGTATTTGCTTTAAAACCTGGTAATACTAATAATATGAGGTATACTCGTATATATTAGTTTCAAACGACTAACGGCAGTACGTAGGCATAAACGAATCGAGCTAGAAATTTACTTATATACATCAATGTTTTCAGTTTCAGTTGTTTAAACCACGTCCGTCCGTCAGTTGATTCGCCTGTGAACACGATAACTTGAGCAAATCATTTGGCATGCAGTTTCCTTGCCATTCATCTCACATCGCCATATAAAATTCGAAATGATAGCCACGCTAAATTCCTTATGTATCCAATATTTTGGAAAAAGCGATTATACAGTGCGTAATACACCTAGAAGGACCAAATTTGTGTTTATAAAAAGTAGGGCACACTTAACTAAACTTGAGTAGTAATTACTAATCAATTAATTCGACAGCTTTTTTAATTGTTAGTGATTATTTTAATTGTTTTTCAAAAAAAGGCTATTAATTATTAATTGATTACGATTAGAAAAAATCAAAAAAAAAAAAGTAAGAAAAAACTAAATAAATCAAAAAAAATCCAAAATAATCAAAAAAAAGTTGTTTTGAATACTTTTGATTGATTTTGATAGTTTTTGATTATTTTTGATTTTTCAATAATCGTAAAAAATAATCATTAAGAATTTAAGATAATTGGTAAACAATCATTAAATGGATTTTCAAGAAAGTAATTAGTCAAACCGGTTATCATTATAATTAGTAATCATTATTTAACAAGTCTGCACGCTGAGAAAAATTTCTTTAATTTTTACTACGCCAGCACTTTAAAGTTGGTCCAACTCCAAAGTTTAATAATTTTTGTAATTCCATTTTATATTTTTTCAAGTATGACATAGTAGAAGATTGCTATGCAAATTATTCTAAGTTTTAAAGAAGATTTTTTTTAAAGTATTCATGAAACGAGCTCAAGGCCAAGAATAATAATTTTTCACTTTTTGAATTTTTTATGAAAATTATTATTGTTTTTATTTATTAATAATCATTTTAATTAATTATTTAAAGTTTTTAAAGTAAACAAAAATTAGTAAGTAATTAGTAGTTGGTGAATGAAAAGTATTAGAATATATCAAATTTTAATATTTTGGTGTATTAAAAATTAAAGACTATAAAATTTCCTATGAAACGTTCAAAACTGTATAGTATATATTTACAGTAATGTTTATTATAATTTAATACTTTTTCGAATATGTCTATAAAATTTCATAGCTTTTCTTTAATTTTTAATATATTCTTGCTGATATTTCTCTCCGTGTGCGCACACAGTTGATTTTTTTGAAATTTTGGAAAATGGGCATGGCACTTTTTAACAGGTTAAGTTAATAAATATTATTAATCAAAAACTGTTGCAGATATCAGTACAAAATTCGATACAAACTTTATCCTTTTTATAGGGAATGTCCTTCAGAAGAACGAACTAAATCGGCTTAGGACAAATCCCACTTTTATAAGGTTTATTAGATTTTCAAAAATATCATTGACTAATATAATAGGCAAAAGCTCTACAAAAAAATAATAATTAATTCTATTTCACTTTCAAAATATTCGTGCACGCGAAATATTAAGTTCGGAAAATTGGTGAAAATATTGACTTTATAAAGGTAACTGTTTGCTCTGAAAGTGGGGCAAATTGGTGCAGGGTCACGCCCGCCTTTTTAATGTAGTACTAAGCAATTTCTAACATTTTCATTTGAAAATTTTTCTAACGCTATTTCGATAATAAAGAATCTAGGTGAAGTATTGCATTGAATCAAAAATTATGCCAAGAACAAAAAAAAAACAGAAGTTTTCCCCCATATTGGGAGTGTCGAACAAGAATAGATAATCGACTCGTAAGCGATTAGAAATTTTGCAGTCGTTGGCGTGTCGATTGATTTGAAAATTGCTAATAAATTGGTTTAAAAGTAAGTTATTGAAAAAGAAATAGAAAAAAAATAAAAAATGTGTAGTTTTTGTTTGATCAAGTTACGCAATACCAAGGTAATATACAATCGACTCAAGGTTGCAACTTTAATAGTGAATAACTTTTGAATGAGTTACACTTCTAGAGCAATTTGTTGCTAGTTTTTTCTCTATTAATTTGTTTGTTGCAATGTTCAGAGCTTGATTATTTATGAACGGAACACCTGCATTTAGAACTTTTTTTTGGGCTAGTTTTTGCTTCGCTGGTTTGAAAGTTTTAAAGCAACAGTGAGATAGCTTCTCTACAATCTAAAGTAGCAAGTATAATTAGTCTTTAATAAAATTCTAGAAAAGTTGAATATTTCTTTAAAAAAATTATTAAATGTGACGTAGGGAATGTTTTAGAGTTCATCTTAACCACTTTCCGAATTTATGTCTGTCTGTTTTTCTGTTTGAACTCAAGGATCTCGGAAACTAATGAGACTTTCACTGCTGGATAGATTGTAATTTACAAAATTTTAAAACTTTGTTTTTATCAAAATTGCATGATTAACAAAATATATCTACTTATTTAAAGTGAGGTACCTATAGGAAAAAGTTCCTTTGAAATAGGTTTATATGAGTATGAAGCAAGATGCACTTAGATTCTCAAATAAATATCAAAAAGTGCCTCTGTAAAATTTTTTAATTTCAGCCAAATTTAAAACTAATTTCGAGCAAAGGTACAGTGGCGTACCAAAAAATTTACGAATTTCCATTTTTCAATCTATCTACCATGCATATCCTTAATAAATTCTAGAAAAGTTATTTCCGCACATTGAAATTTTATTGAAAAATGACCAAAGGTATGTAGATTCCCTATAGACTTCAGCTGAACTACCTTTAGAATTTTGGTCTGTCTTTTTACCTTCAAGGATAAGTATCAAGGCAGAGATGGGAATCGATTTGTAGATTAAGAGAAAGATGCGGTATTGAGATTGATGCGATGAAGAGGGAGTATTTCGGAAAAACTCTACTGGAAATGCCGATGGAAATGGAGACTAGAACTAAACTTATGTGATGGAAACGGATAGGCCATAGAAACAGTAGCTGATGAAAAGAGGTTGACGAGAAGGAATATGAAAATGAGGCTGGACGCGAGAATATAAATAGGGAAGGTGATATAAACGGGTATGCTTATGATTGACCAGTGCAATAAGGCTTAATTCAATCTAGAAAATTGACAAATTGATATGTTTCGTGATGAGTTTTAATAGCATAACTGCGTAATAAGTTGGCCAAGCATATTTTTTGAAAGAGCGATAGAAGTCTTGCAAAATGATACGATTTTGATATGATTTTCTTCAATTTTCTTGAGTAGACTTAATCGCTTATTGCCAAACGGCAAAGGTTTTAGGTCACGCAGGAAGAATTGAAAAATTATTTGTCAAAACTTATCATAACAAAAATTTAGGTGAAGATAAAAATGGAGGTTAAGATAGAGGGAAGTATAGAGATGAACATGAGATGAAGTAGGAGGGTGAACGGAGATGATTGAGATGGAGTTGGAGATGCGTGGAAAATGGGTGAGGGAGATATATAGGCAGACTAAGGTATAGAGGATGCGTGTGATCCAGATATAGAGGCAGAGTGTGCGGAGTGAGATTAGGAAAATTTGATGTTGTTTTCATGATTTAGTTTAACAGGAATGTATAAACTATTCAAAACCCGAGCGACACCGGGTACTCTGCTAGTGTATATCGAAAGCTTTCATTTATTATTTTTTTCCGGATAAACTTTTTATATAAATATTAGCTAATTATATAGAAAATGCGATTATGGATGCTAGAGCTGACTTTCTCATGGAACGTCCCATATGTATGTTCGTTTGTACATAAATACTTGTGACATAAGTACACTTACAATGTATCTGATATAATATGAGTGCCAAAGGCGTATTTACTTGTCTGTTTGCTCGTCTACTCGTACCATATCAGTTACAAGTATTTGAAAGGCCATTTGATAGGTCAAAATCCGAATAAACGCTCACTCACAAATTGACACCCCATACATACAAGCAAACACAAATAATTTGGTGCTGCCTTTTGCCTTTTAGTAAACATACACCCCCTATTACTACCTGTAACACAAACATGCATACACACATATCAACCAACTTGAGTTATTGCCATCCACCTCCATTCATTAACTGACAGCTCAGACACCCCAGGCACTCATGCCCTCCCCCTTTTTCATGTTGTGTTGTATTTGTGTTTTAATTGCAAATTTGCGTTGCTGTAATATGTTTTAAGTGACTTACAGCAACAACAACAATATCAAATAGTGAAAATCAAGCTTTAGTTTAATCTAGAAATAGCTACTTCATGTAAATAAATAGAATGTAGAGCAACCAACGGTAGGCAAACATAAATGGGGAGCAAAACTAACTTGTAATTTGGCATAATTTGTACTTGACATTTTCAAGGTGGCAAACACGACAGCAGCAACAACAACAACACTTGAAATATTGTCGACATAATGGAAGCCACCAACTATTGCCGGCGACAAGGTTATGACCATGTACAGACGAATTCACAAAAAACAAAAGTAAGCATACAAACAAAATAAGGAAAGACATGGCATACATACATAAATAAGTAAGAGAAGAGCAAGAAGATTAATGCGCTGCCCTTAAAGGATAACAAATGCAATTTAGACTGTATAAGAGCATATGAAATAGGCTTCAAATACTTATATCCAGCTGTGGTACAATCCAGGATATCAAAGCTTTATTCACATAAAATTGGTTTCCAATAGCCTAAAGGGATCGGGATAGATATAGAGCTCAATGTATCAAAGTTTTTATGACAACCTAGAAAATCCAGCTACATTTGATTTGACTCATAATTTTTCCGCAACGAGTTTAGATATTTAACCTTTTGCAACACTCATTAGCATCTTTCGTGATACCCATATTGTACTAACACATTTTGAGTCACCCTGGTGCACATATCGGTCGATATCGGTACAAATAACATGTAAAGTTTTAAGTTAAACGTCTAGTAATGCAATGGTAATAGTTCCATTCAGCAGTTTTTGAGTGATGCGCGAACAAACATACAGACACACGAAAATTCTAAAAACTATTGCTTTGGACTCTATTTGCTCAATAATGATCCCTCCTATCAATTTTTCTTGAATATCTGCAACGTACAGACATCGACCTGCTATTTACAATTTTATTATCGATCTAGTTCGTATACGCCATCTTCGAAGCAGTGGTGAGTTACTAAAAAGGGATGACTGAGTGTGTTTAGCTACAAGGCGGCCAAAATCGGCTTAGGGGTTAATGCATGATGGTTGAAATTTGTCTCCTTTTTCAAATCTTAAAACTGATGTCTTCATGGCCTGTGGAGACCCACTGCTGGCTGCTTCCAAAATTGAATAAACACCAAAACTTAGCTTAATTGAATGATATGGAACTGTTGCGCGAGCGGTTGCGCGATCGGTTTATTCTCTATTAGTTAAACAATGATATACATATATATTAGCAATTTGTACATATAAGCGAATTAATGATGGTTACAAACTTACTTGATATTGGACTATACAGTTTCACTGCCAGCAAAGATCTCAATTTTAGTTAACAATTAACAAGCAAATATAAGATGTAGAAAATTACAGAAAATTTAACCGTTGCGGACAGTGTTGCTGTGTATTAAATGCACTAATACATAAAACAAAAAGGTACTAAACAATTGAGATGCCACTGTGTACACGACATCCCCGGCCCCATGAATTGACTCAGGGGAGATTCATCAAAGAGTATCCACAACGTCCAGCAGCGCAAGTTTAGAAACGGGGCGTTTGAGTACGGTTGTTGACGTCTGAACGTCTGCTGATCGTGCGACGCCATCGGATCCGTAATGCAGCTTCGATATACGTCCTCTTTTCCATTGCGACCTCGGAAGTTCCGTTTCGCATATGAGCACTTGAGCGCCAACGCTGATAGTCCTTGACGGCTGACACCATTTGCTGCGGCGGGTGAGTTCTGGCAAATATTCTCGCATCCACCGTTTCCAAAAGCCATTCTTTAAAGTTTGTGCAATTCGCCACTGTTTTCTTAAGCAGAGCAACTTTTTATCCACAGGCATTGGAGTTTGTGTCGAATTAACGGAATTGAGCAAGAAATGATTCGGGGTTAATGGCTCTGGATCGTCTGCTGTAACCGGCAAGTGGGTGAGAGGTCTAGAGTTGACTATGTTTTCGGCTTCTATTAATAAGCTGTTTAATGTGTCAACTTGTGGTGCACATTCCTTCAACATTATAAGCAGCGCCCTTTTAACTGACTGCACTAGCCTCTCCCATACACCACCTTCGCTTGGGTTCGACGGACAGTTAAACTTCCAGCGGATGCCCAATGGAGTTAAGGACTCCGAAATCGCTCTGTGGTCTATAAAGTCTTCTACACCACGAAGTTCCTTAGTCAGGCCAACGAAGTTAGTGCCATTGTCACTACGTATCTGAATCGGTACGCCCCTCCTATTTACAAAGTTACGTATACACAGCAACAAGGCATCTGACGAAAGATTTGTGGCCAGCTCCAAATGGATGGCCCGGGTGACGAGGCAGGTAAACAGTGCCACCCATCGTTTTTCCTTTTGCCGGCGAATGGTGACCAGTAACGGTCCGAAGAAATCGACCCCACTATACGTAAACGGACGAACGTAGGCAGTCAATCTATCAACTGGTAGTGGTGCCATCATAGGTTGCACCGGCATGGCCTTGCGTATGCGACAAAGATTACATTCAGATCCTATACTTTTGACAAGTACCCGTAGTGACGGTATCCAAAACCTTTGTCTAATTTCATTTACTATTAGGTTTACATTAATGTGACGCCATTTGTTATGGTACCACTTTACAACTAGTCTCGTGAAGGCATGATTTTTCGGCAAAATTATAAGCCGTTTCGCAGAAATTGGTATAAATGGAGCGTTTTCTATGCGTCCACTTAGTCGTAGAATTCCATCTTCGTCTATATATGGATTTAATGTCACTAACGAGCTGCTCTTACTTATAGGTTTTTTGTTTCGAAGCTGGTGGAATTCGACTGCATACACCTCCTGTTGTACTATGCGACAAAGGACTATTTCGGCAGCCACTTCTTCATCGGCAAGAAGTCCACCCTTTGCTATCGCAACCTTCAAGCGTGCATTTGAACAGTTTTTTATGAATCGCAGAACCCAGGCCGTACATCTCTTTAATCTGGAAAAGTTCGAAAATCGTTTAAAGTCTATTGTATTTAACCTTACGCTGACCGTTGTAAGTATCCGATGTTCTGCTTTTAGTTCAAGTACGCTTTCTACAGTATGTGAATTGTTCGGAAGCTGTTGTGGCCAATGGCTTTGTTCTTTCATCAGAAAGGTTGGCCCAGTAAGCCACCTGCTGTTCGGATTGTACATTGTCGAAAACTTCGCTCGAGTTCCATCATCGGCAACATTTTCTTCCGAAGGCAACCACCTCCACTGATTTACGTCACTGGCCTCCAAAATCTCTGAAATTCTGTTGGCAACAAACTGCTTATAGCGACGCGCACTGGACCGTATCCAGGCGATCACCGTGGTTGAGTCACTCCAAAAATAAACACTGTCGGGCTTCACTGTATGCTCGTTGAGTATGGTTTCTTTTAGGCGAGCTGCCATAACTGCGGCTTGCAATTCCAGACGCGGGATCGACTGGAATTTAATTGGCGCGCATTTTGCCTTTCCGGCAATAAATCGAACAGAAGTGTCATTATCTTGTATACGCCAGTATGCAACAACTGCGAGAGCACTTTCGCTGGCATCTGCAAACACGTGCAGCTCAACTTTCGAGCACGTAAATTTTTCATAATAGCAACGCGGTATTCTAACTTCCTTGACTTTTGGCATCTCTTCCAACCATGCAGACCATTTGCTATAAATATCATCAGGAATATTCTCATCCCATTGAACACCGCTAGTCCAAAGCTGCTGCAGGAGCAGTTTTGCTGATATAACAAAATTTGCCAAGATGCCGAAAGGGTCAAACATCGACATAACTAGGCTAAGAACTTCTCTTTTTGTGGGCTTACGGCGTTGGTTTAATATATCCGAGTCTATGCGCTGAAACTTTAGAACGAACATAAACTCGTCTGTGTTTGTTGACCAATACATTCCTAATATGCGTTCAATACCGTCTCTACTTACGTCGACCATACTTGCATCTCCAACGTCTTCATTTGCAGTGTTGATTTCTCGCGCCACTTTGATCGAGTTTGATACCAAGTTCTTTAATTCGAATCCGCCGCCCTTATGTATTTTTACGATGTCTCTTACCACCTCAATGGCCTCGCTCTCGTTCTCAAAACAGTCCACATAATCGTCAACGTAGTGACGCTCTATTATACCTTCGACGGCGCGCGGAGATTCGTCTTTAAACTGGGATGCATTCATATTCTTGACGTATTGCGCCAAAGTGGGAGAGCATGTAGCTCCAAACAACATTCGAGTCATTACGTATATATCTATCGGCTTTGACTTATCCCCATATCGCCATAAAAATTTCTGGGCTTGCTGGTCGTCTTCGCGCACAATAACTTGCAAAAACATTTCTCGAATATCGCCACAGACTGCGATTGGAGATTGCCTAAACTTGAAAAGTATCGACAGTAGAGGTTGATTTAAATCTGGTCCACTAAGGAGAGCTTTGTTCAGCGACATAGCATCCACTTCGGCTGCCGCATCGAAAACAATTCGTATCCCTTTCTTATTGGCATTCCGTACGGCAAAATGTGGAAGATAAAAGGTTTTCTCAGAGTTAAAAGCAATTTCATATTCGCTTAATTTTCTCACATACCCTTTTTTAACGTAGCTATCTATCTTCTCATTATACTGTCTAGCAAATTCCATATCTCTGTACATTTTCCTCTCTATACCTTCCAATCTTTTCTTAGCTATTTCGAAGCTATCCGGAAATGAGACTGAATCAAAGGCCCATAGCAAACCAACCTCAAATCTGTCTTCCTTGCGCATGACTGTTCTTTCCATTATGGCTACCGCGCGCTGATCTTCCTCGGACAGTAGTGGGACACACTTTGAGGATATACCAAAACTCTCGTTAGCAAAATAGTCCTTTAGCAAGTGCTCTAGCTCCTCCAATTTGTTGCTCTTTCTTGCTAGAAGTAGGTGACTTTTGGTAGAAACTGCCCTTTCGCCATAGTTACCATACACCACCCACCCCAATGGAGTTTTCATAGCTATGAGGCCATTATTGGCCAGTTGTAGTGGACGCACTAAAGCTCTAAATAAGTTGGCATGGTCAAGGCCAACTAGAAGACGTGGTTGTGCATTGACATAACTTAAATTCTGAAGTTCTTTTGGCAGACCCTTGTCCCCATACTTATTAAAATTGAACGACTGTATCGGCAAATTCATATTTTGTACCGTATAAACATTTGCCATTTTAAACGACTTATACTGTTCACCTACACCGCTGATGTTCAAGGTGACCCGCTTTGTGTCATTACTAGTTTTAACGTTTCCTAGCCAATGTAAATTAAGAATATCTGAAGGCCCGGTTATCTCCAATTCTTCTGCTAAATCCCATTCTACCATAGAGTGAGATGCCCCTTGATCGATGAACCCAAACGTGTTAACTGTTTTAGTGGCAGATGATACTTTTATTGGCACAATTTGGAAAAGCACTTCTGAGCTTTCGGTCGCTGCGTCTATTCTAAGATTTCGTACTACTTGGTTCGACTGAACTGCTTGAAAATCTGCACTATGGTTCGCTACCTTGTTGCTAGTGTCGATGTGCAAAAGACTGTTGTGGGTTTTATCACAGCCGTTTACCATACATTTCTTCTTAAAAGAACATTTCGCAATTGAATGCCCTTTACCAAAACACGAAAAACAGACTCGAAGCGCTTTAACCTTTAACCATCGATCGTTTGGCAACATATTCTTAAATATGGGACAGTTTGATAATTTACCGCAGTTATCATTGCAAACTAAACAGCTGCCTTGGGCACTTGCTAACAGAACTCTCTTGTTTACGGCCTTTGCTGCGCTAATTTCTGATATTTTATTACGTGAAACAGAAGGAACTGCATGCATACCTACTCGTGGCAGTGAATCTACTAAAATGTTCGCTCTCTTTGCTAAAATGCTCAAAAAATCGCTAAAATTATCGATATTGGCATAACCCGGCAACTTCTCCTTATATTCTGCCCACTTCATTTGCTCTTCCATTGGAATTTTAGAAACCAATTCCCCTAACAACGTAACATCGCAAAGCCTCTGCTCTGCCTTTGCATAACGTACGAACGCCGTCATATTTTTCACTTTATTTGAAAATGGTATTATTAGACTTATATTACCTGCTGGTATCGGAGCGATCTTTCGTATTTCCATAACCTGGCTGTTAATAATTTGATCCGGCCTTCCGAAATTTTCCCGTAAAGTATTCATAATGTCCGGTACACTCTCTGGATACGGCAACAAGGCGGCAACAGCAACTTTAGCTTCACCATGCAAGGCTTCACGAAGTCGTATTATATTGCGCGTATTACTGTAACTAAATTCTTGGGTAGTATCTATAAATGACCTTTCAAACATAGGCCAATCCAATGGATCACCTTTAAATGGAGGCAAATTCACTATTTTCGCATAAACTATACGCTGACTGTTGACACTAAAATCACTTTCTATTGGCTGAGGCACGTTGGGCAAGTGCAAGGGTTCTAAGGTGGCCGCTGCATTTTGCGTACTAACTACCGGCGTATCTGCATATTGTCTAGGCACCATTCTCACCACTTCCTCTTGTAACGCTTGCACCGACGACTGTAATTTTTTGCTATTATCTGCAAACATTTTACCCAACTCATGCATTTGCCTTTGAAATTCATTTTGCATATTGGCCATCTTTCTATTGAATTCCAATGTTACTTGCTCTATCCCGTTACCTATGGCATGATTGCCCTCTATAATACCTGTTGTTGCTCTGCTTTCGCGCTCTGCTACGACTCCTGTTATTGCTTCTGCGCTGCCTTTAGCGGCGGCAGCGCTGCTGGCTGCAGCGTTTACCGCACTTTCTGTTGGCGTACCATACCTCGTTCTTTGCTCCATGGACATATCTCCATCTACTGATGCCTCGGTGGGTGTGCGAGACAAAGGCATATCTTCGTCGTTAAAACCCAAACGTCGCGGTGGAACTCCTTTGTTGTTTCTTCTGCTAGTCCTGGCCGGACGTTCACTTTCAGACATTCGCAACACTATACTTATACGAAGCACTCTATTTTCCACCGTACAATGAATAAAACTCAACTCACCCGCCGCAGGAAGAGATTAATCCATCGAAGTATAAGAAATCCGTCAAAGAATAAAGTAATGTGGAGACCCACTGCTGGCTGCTTCCAAAATTGAATAAACACCAAAACTTAGCTTAATTGAATGATATGGAACTGTTGCGCGAGCGGTTGCGCGATCGGTTTATTCTCTATTAGTTAAACAATGATATACATATATATTAGCAATTTGTACATATAAGCGAATTAATGATGGTTACAAACTTACTTGATATTGGACTATACAGTTTCACTGCCAGCAAAGATCTCAATTTTAGTTAACAATTAACAAGCAAATATAAGATGTAGAAAATTACAGAAAATTTAACCGTTGCGGACAGTGTTGCTGTGTATTAAATGCACTAATACATAAAGCAAAAAGGTACTAAACAATTGAGATGCCACTGTGTACACGACATGGCCTTAAAAAAATATGTAAAAAAACGTTAAACATTCGCCATTTTTTGTATTTTAATTCTCTCCAATAGCGACAGACCTCTTATATTTGACAGTTTGGCTGTTAGTATAAATTCCATTTACTAATACATGAAGATTTTAGTTATTTAGACATTACATTTTCCATATTTTCTTATTTTTTTCCAGACAAAATTGTGATACCCGAAAAAATCGCCATACGTCTACTCAATTCATCGGAAGTCACCGCCGAACAGTTCTACAAGCACATACTTGAACAGTATCGCATACTCAATCAGTTGCAACAACAGCGACAACAATATCTACAAAAGCAACATTTTCATCTACAACAACTTGCAGCTGGGAATAAATTTCAAGAAATCTTTGCCACAGCGACAATAATACAAGCTAATCCAAATGATCAGATACGTAAAGCGATTACACCAACAAACGGTACTTACCTCTTTGATCCATCGCGCCCCATAGTCGACAACATTGAACCACGCATACCCATATTGGATACTGCGCAAGCGCCTATACCCGTATTAGCACCCGTATCAGCATTGGGCACATCATCAGCATCAGCGACAGCAATGGCAACAGCCAACATCAATAATGGGCATAGCAAACGTAAAACGCATCGTAAACACTACAACAACAACAATCATCATAGGCATACATCACGCAAAAATCATCGAAAGAATGCTTCCGTCATGCTGGAAAATAGCAATATAGATAACACCAATAACAACGATTATGAACCTGAACCATTTGTGGTAGAAACACCGCCCATGAATCCACCAATACTATCCGTCGTGCAAGAACCCTATACCCAACTACCAATACCATTAGTGCTAAACTCGCGCGAAGACAAGCGTCCAGTGTATTATACACATAACGATAGGAGGGGTGGTGGCAATGGCGGAGCACGAAAGCGCGCCGGGTACGATACGCAAATATATATGAATCCGCTACTGACCGGCGAACTTATTTTCGAAAAATAAATGTTCATACATTGAAAAGGAGGAAAGGATTTCATGAAAAAGATAGAAATAAAAAACGAGCAGCTCGATTGGTAAGAAAAATTGACAGAGGAATTGTAGCAAAGTAAACCAAAACAATTTACTTTAAAGGGAGTGCAGGGTTAGTTACAACAATAAGTTCACATTAAATATACGGTCTGTAATGAAGGGCGTTGTTTCATATTACCGCAAGTGGATTTATGTATATAAACGGGCGATTGTATAACAGAGATGATGAACCTTAACAAATACTGCCAGTATTGCCGCCCCATAAACTGCACTGCGCATTGTAGAGGCAGCGCTTTACAATTGCAAACAAATAACTATGGTAAACCAGAAAACAATAAGCAAATCAATGAGGAAACAAACAATAGTTCATACAATATATAGCAACTTTTTTGAATGTGTAGCAAATATAATTAGTGTTAGTGTAACAAGAACAAAAACAAGAATTGTATTACCTAAAAAATGAGGAAAAAACACAAAAACTTATATATCCGTATACCCAACAACCAACAACACTTGTAATCGTCTACTATATATATACATATATGTACTATTTATACTCGTATTGAATGTTTATATATGTATAATCGGAATAAACCTTCCCGCCTATACACCTATTTATATAACTACCATCCATGGCATTTAGTCCATTTGGAGCAGCATTAAAAAGCATACAAACTGGAAGAAATTTCTCGACTAGAAAACAGATTTCAGTCGTTTCAGTATTTCTATGGCAACGTATTCGTAATTTTTTTGCACAATATGTTTGGGGCTTCTAAAGGGCTAAAGCTTCGAAAGCCACAGTTCCATTACAAGTAAATATCCATTAAATAAAACATTGAGTGCTGAATGAAATGAAATTCACCAAAAAAAAAATAAAGCCGTGGTTTCCTCGAAAAGCGGTGGCGCTATATTACGTTACATATTTCCCAAATTCTGGCGATTTTATGTCCTATATTTGGAGGTCTTTGGTTTTTTTTTGTGAATTTATAATGTGAAAACAATTATTTTTAAAACATTTAAATGTCCGAATTGTTGCTTTTGTAAAAATATTTCAAGTATTTGATTGAATTCAAACCGTTATGACAATGACGGTGAGAAAACACCTTGTAGAACTAGTTTTCACTGTCATGAGGGCCGTAATATATTATGCTTTCCGCTATATTACGTTAAGGTAAACTTTACCGTACTTTTAAATTGCAATGTTTTTGACAACCTACTCTACCGCTATGTGACGGCCGCTTTCGAGGCAACCACACCTTAAGCGATAAGAAAAAATAATTTTTTGTTCTGATCTAAAAAATCAAGAATTCGCAAACTTCTGTGATAGTTTTTTTTTTTTGGTTATTATACAGAACTAATGCTTTTTTCTTTTTTACTATCACGAAAACTTTCACTGTAGCGTTATCACCCTTCATTATTCAAAACTGATTTTGAGTGGGAATCTCACTTTAATTATCACTTCATTTCCATTATTACTCAGACTTATAGTTATTGGAGACTTGTATGCATAAACATTAATACAAACATTGACACTTAATTTTAATACTTCAAAATCAGAAATCTTTTCAAACCGGTCTGAATTAAAATGTGTGTAAGTTTCCATTAATTTTAGTGCAGTCAAATCTTAATAAAATATTAATCTAAGTGGTAATGGAGATCTATTAAAAATAAATTTAATGATAGAGTAAGTGAATCTCTACTCACAATAATCATTTGAGTGATAATGAAAGGCAGTTTCACTAAAATAAAACTTTGAGTTATTAATCAAATTAAGTTTCAATCAAAAATCAAATGTTAGTGGTAATTAAAATGGAATTTCACTAACCGCAAATTTGGTGCAGTATTTACTGCATTCAAATTTTATTGCTCTGTTCGATATGCTCTCAAACCGTTCTCCTGTTTTCAAACGAGTTCATCCCTCGGCAAAG
This sequence comes from Merzomyia westermanni, assembly GCA_949987695.1. NCBI lineage: Eukaryota > Metazoa > Arthropoda > Insecta > Diptera > Tephritidae > Merzomyia > Merzomyia westermanni. Next base: position 72,385,471 of record OX465290.1, read on the forward strand.
GTCGGCAACCCTCCGAGTGGTTTTCTAAAAAAATAATTCTCAGCAAAAGTTTATCTATCTAAGCAGATGCTGTTCGGACACGTTATAAAAACGTGTAGGTCCGGCCAATTTGTAGGATGAAATTAGAAACAGAACACCAAAAGCTACAAGAAAAACTCAGCCTCATCAATCGATTGTTTCACAAATTTGGCGCAGCTCAAGAAGGAGATGTTTAACGCCTCATTTCTTAAATATTATTTGCGACTGGTATTGCTAATGTAATGCAGCCCAAAACCCGATTTTTGCTCTGGTTCAGTCATGGACATATTTCATTAGATATCTCTAACCTTCGCCCACTAAATATGCAGAACATTAAAACTGACATTCGCATTATAACGAGACTGTAGGTAGTAATGTTTCGCCAGGTTACGGGGCAAAGTTTGTAAGGTATTCAGATTCAGCAATTAGAGCTCTTGACGGGTTGAATCAGTTAGTTTACAAATTCAAACTTCTATGGCAATAAGAGCACCAACGGTCTCTGGACTAATTAATCACGTCAGGCCCAATATCAACCAGGTATTGCGATGGCTTGACAGCGCTTGCTTTGTAATGAACCGACGGTAGTTTTGAGAAATTGTTTTCCCTGTAAACAGGCAAGTCGAACGTCACTTAAATATCTAGATTGTTAAAACGTTCGTTCCAAGCAGCAATGCCAAGTAATAATACTCATTGTCTGGATATACCTCCGAGGAGATTAAGGCCGTATTTCTCTTGCAATTTTGTATGATGCTGTTTCTAATTTTTACCTAAGCTCTGTAGGTCCTATATGTTTTATGCTGACTTCGAACAGCACCTGCAAAAGCGGAAATAAACTCGGAGGGTTGCCGACCACTGCCGAGGAGCGAACTCGTTTTAAAGAAATCTATTTCTAAATACCGCCATACCTAGACGTGCGCCGAAGTAGTCAGTTTGAAAAATCGGTAGGTATGAGAGCAGCGGCGTACTTTCAACGAAGGAGCTTAGACTAACAAACAAATCGTTCAAGCGCCAGGCAGAAGAAGGATGTAGGCGGCCCTTTACTCGATACCCTATGAACGTAGTGCTCTGAAATTATTGTTTCGCCCTAACAAAACGACCAAGGGCGTGTCTTTCATTTAGAAATCCAACCATCAATGCATGGGACACGCAAGATCAAAAAACTGTTTATGATCGTTTATTTGAAAGAAATTCATGCTTTTATAAGTGAAAACTCCTTCTCAAAGAATTTTTTCCAGAATTACGTTTTCTTTGGTATTATTTCCACTTGAAAAATTCACTATGACCGAAATCTGATGGCCAGTTGAGGCAATTTCTTTCCCAAATGCATGAAACGCATAGGAAGGCATGGAATCGCATTTATAAAACACCAACACCACTCGCTGTCACGTTGTTCACTCAATTCGCCTTCACTCACGCCAAAAGTCACTCACTTACTAACTCACTCACTAGCTCACTTACTCACTCTTTCAAGACTCACACGCGCGCGCATTCACTAGAGAAGAATTTAATTACCAAATCAAATCAAGTACACCACCAACAACAACAAAAAAATAATGGAAAAAAAATTGAAGTAAACAAAAAGCAAGGCAAAATCAAATAAAATAGTTCTTAAATATATCTATGTATACCATATACCCCCGTATGTATGTATTGTTGTAATAGTAATGGCCTTAAACGTAGGCAAAACGCCAAAGTGGTCGAAGGAAGAAGAAATGGAAACTTAACAAAATTAATTGATAGCTTGAAAAACATTGTTGGAGTGGAAGAAAAGCAGAATAAAGAAATGAAAAAAAATTTGCTAATTAACAAACAATAAGAATGTTCATATATACAGATGTATGTATTTGTACTTAAAAATTAATGTGATGAATATGAAGTACTGAAAATAGAAGCCTTTACAATAACAACATAAATGTATGTAACTTGCAGCTATAAATTACAAAAACCAAAACAAGATAAAACATGTCTATTGTAATTGCAACAAGTGCATACCAACAAAAAGGTTTGAAGCAAATTAGTACACGAGAACGACGTGAATATAACTAAAACAAAACAATACAAATAAATCGACGAAATATGTAAGAAAAATGTAAAACAGACAAAGAAATTTGTATCAGTGTTTTATCTTGAAAATAAAAGGATGTTAGTATATGAGGGTAAGTAATAGTTCCATGTGGGGGACAACAATTTCTGGTTCAGAACTACAGATAAAGTAGCTAATAAGAACCAGTTTAATAGCAAGTAGATTTTCAGGTGTTGCTGTTGTTGTTATAGTAGTAACGGAATTTCTCCCAGTTTATGTCCAGTGGATTTTTCGTGGTCAGCCTAATGTCTACTGATGGATGCTAACTAAACAGGGTTTTATCGATTTAAAGTCAGTTGGTCGGGTAAAACCAGACCTGTTAAATTTGATTAGTAATCTATATATATAAAATTCAAGGTATGTATGTATGTATCTATAGACCGACTTGTGTCCTAAACGTATACGACGTGTGTTCAAAACGTATCGCGAATTTTGAATTTTCGCTAGTTACGTGTATTCGAATTTCGAATTTTTTGTGGTGTTATGTTGGTACTCATGTCTCTCACTTATGCCGACAAGCTCGGCCATTTTGAATGTTCAGTTAATTGTTGACAGCTGCTTTGCTTGCACGTGTTTTGGATCGTCTTCGATTTTTACCTATTCAAAAAAATGGATCAAAGAACCTGTATCAAATTTTGTGTGAAAAACGAAATTAAGTGCGCGGATGCATTCCGAATGTTGACTGTGGCATACGGAGAAGCTACCTTGGACCGAAGCAACGTTTATCGGTGGTACAAAATGTTCTCAGAAGGCCGAGAAGATGTGCAAAGAAGAACAAAAATTTACTTTTGCACCACGATAACGCCCCTGCTCACGCATCGTTGCTTGTGCGCGACTTTTTGGCCAAAAACAACACACTAATGATGCCGCAGCCACCGTATTCCCCAGATCTGGCCCCCTGTGACTTTTTCTTGTTCCCTAAACTGAAGAGGCCCATGAAAGGACGACGTTACGCTTCTCTTGACGAGATAAAGACGGCATCGAAGGAGGAGCTGAACAAGATACAAAAAAAATGATTTTTTGAAGTGCTTCGAAGATTGGAAAAACCGTTGGCACAAGTGTATAATATCTCATGGGGATTACTTTGAAGGGGACAAAATAGATATTCATGAATAAATAAATAATTTTTGAAAAAACACAAAAGTCGCGATACTTTTTGAACACGCCTCGTATAGATAGAAATGTGGGGTGAAGCCCACGGGTATAAGCTAGTTAGTAATAAATTAATTAGAGGGCTTTTTTAATTTATAGTGATTATTTTAACCTAGATATGCCTAGCGTACTATACAAAGTGCAGTTTGAATTTTTTTTTATTTCAAATGTCAATGCCAATATATCAACTGAGATTTAATTGAACTCATTTTGCAGTTTAAGTTTATAGCGTAGTCAGTGTGAGATTTAAAAATTGTGCAAAACTCAAAAATGAGTTCTTCCGATATCAGATTTGTCCGGTTAGTAAATTTAACGCATTTACAACACTTTTTTTGTTCCTATCAACATAATATAAGTGCGTTAAGGATTGAATTTTATGAAAGTTAATAGAGTTTTGGGATAACTTTGGTTTTAGTGCGACTTTTATGGTCATATTCAGAGGTGTACTATACATAGTACGCCAGGAAAATGCGCAACCATTTATTTTATTACTTATAACCTGGTTGTAAGCAGTGCCCACTTGTTATTATTATTTAATTTTATCAGATATACTACCTAGAAGTTTTTTAAGTGTGTAGTTTATATTTAAAGGCAAATTTGAGCCATTCATATTTGTCTGCAAAAAATCCAAAGATGTATAGCTGGAAGAAAGAGGACTCATCTTCACTGACTATTTTCTATTTAGCTGCTGAACCGTGTGATCTAACGGGGAATGAAATCACGATAAGTCCAGTGGAGTATTTCGAGGATTTTTTTCATGATGAGATCATAAGTGCTATAGCTGAGGAAACAAATAGGTATGCTGGGCAAAAAAATCGGTGGCAAACAGTAGCACCGCGCGAAATAAAAGCATTTTTGGGGGTGATGATTCTTAGCGGGTATGTTTGCGTCACTAGTATCTGCTCCTTATATCACACTGCATCGACTTGGCAGTACAAAACGCATGTCATCTTCATCGAAAGTATGGGAGGACTCTTGATATGTTGAAGTTTAGAAGAAGGATTGAAACTGTTCTGCTGATGCAAAATAAGAAGCCTCCATCAACATCTAGAGGACGACCTTCGGCATCTGCAAATATTGACCATTTGATTATTATGCAACCAAAACAAGCAATATGCGGCGAATGTCATGATCGAGCAACTTCAAGATGCCAAAAGTGCGATATTGTACTCCATTCAAAGTGTTTTGTAGCATATCATACTAAGTAATATTAAATACCTATATGTGCCTAGTGTACCATACATAGTACACCTGTTTTCTACTAAAACTAAAATAAAAAAAATAAAAATTTTATTGAAAATGATTTGCTTAACAATAAAGAGAGAACAATGAATAAATTTTAAAGTTTTTTTTTTACTACGCTGGCTTTAGGCATATCTGGGTTAATTGTTTTTCAAGAAGGGGTAATTATAATTTGATAAGATTAGAAAAAACCAAAAAAAAAATCGAAAATAATCAAAGAAAAATGGTTTTGATTACTTTAGATTTTTTTGGATTTTAGTGATTTTTTTTCTTATTATTTTTTATATTTTTTTTTTTTCATTTTTTGATGTAATCTAAAAAATCCAAAGTAATCAAAACTACTTTTTTGATTTTTTTTTAATACTCTAAAAAATCATAATTTTTTATGACTTTTTTTATTAATTAATTGGAAAATAATCATAAAATAATCATTAAAAATTTAAAGTAATTGGTAACCAATCATCAAATGGATTCTCAAGAAAAGAATTAATTAAACATGTAATCAATACGAAAAGAAAGGACGAAGCCTACAAGGCAACGCTGAGATCGAATGCAACGAGGAGTGTGTGTGAACACTACCGCGAGTTGAAGAGGGAAGCGAGGCGGCTTTTCCGGGCGAAAAAAAGAGAGGCAGAAAAGCGTGAAATAAAGGAGCTTGAGATGCTGGCCAAAGGGAATAATGCCCGAAAATTCTATCAAAAAATTCGGCGAATGACAGAAGGTTTTAAGCCCGGGGCAAACTCCTGTAAGAATGAGAACGGCGACCTGGTGGCCGATGTTGAGAGAGCACTCAGAATATGGAGGGATCACTTCTCTGCCCTTTTAAATGGAGAAACCGAGCAAGAAACCAGAGAAGATGCCGAACCCGAGCCCACAATCGAAGATGGAGGAATTGACGTTCCACAACCCGACTACAATGAGGTGCGAATAGCAATATCCCGATTGAAAAACAATAAAGCAGCTGGCGCTGATGGTTGGCCTGCTGAGCTATTCAAACACGGAGGCGAGGAGCTGGTAAGGCACATGCATCAGCTTCTATGCAGAATATGGTCGGATGAATGCATGCCTGAAGATTGGAATCTAAGTGTTCTCTGCCAATCCACAAGAAGGGCGATCCTGCAAACTGCGCCAACTATCGCGGAATCAGCCTTTTGAATATCGCATATAAGGTCCTATCAAGCGTATTGTGCGAAAGACTGAAGCCTGATGTGAACAGACTGATTGGACCTTATCAGTGTGGCTTCAGACCTGGTAAATCTACCATCGACCAAATTTTTACAATACGCCAAATCTTGGAAAAACCCCTTGAAAAGAGAACCGACACACATCATCTCATTGTTGATAGCACGAAAAGGAGCTGCCTATATGCCGCTATGTCTGAATTTGGTTTCCCCGCAAAACTTATACGGCTATGCAAAATGACCTTGAGCAACACCGCCAGCTCGGTCAGTATTGGGAAGTACCTCTCCGAGCCGTTCGAAACTAAACGAGGTTTCAGACAGGGTGACCCCCTATCGTGCGATTTCTTTAATTTAATGCTGGAGAAAATAATACAAGCTGCAGAACTTAACCGCGCTGGAACAATATTTTATAAAAGCGTCCAACTGTTGGCATATGCTGACGATATTGATATCATTGGCCTTAACAACCGCGCCGTAACTTCTGCTTACTCCAAATTAGAAAAAGAAGCGGAGAAAATGGGATTGGTGGTGAACGAGGGCAAAACGAAGTACCTTCTGTCATCATGCAAAAAGTCAGCGCATTCGCGCCTTGGCAACCAAGCCACTGTTGGCAGCAATAATTTCGAAATAGTAAAGGACTTCGTTTACCTGGGAACCAGCATTAATACCAACAATAATGTTAGCCTAGAAATCCGACGAATCCGACTCTTGCAAACAAATGCTACTTCGGACTGAGTAGGCAATTGAAAAGTAAAGTCCTCTTTCGACGAACGAAAATAACACTCTACAAGTCACTCATCGCACCCGTCCTGCTATATGGTGCAGAAGCGTGGACACTAACAACATCTGATGAGGCGGCTATGGGAGTATTCGAGAGAAAGGTTCTTCGAAAGATTTGTGGACCTCTACGCATTGGCGACGGCGAGTACCGAAGAAGATTTAATGATGAGCTGTATGAACTTTACGCAGACGCCGACATAGTTCAGCGAATTAAAACACAGCGGCTTCGCTGGCTAGGCCACGTAGTGCGAATGAGCGAAGATGATCCAGCCCAGAAGGTATTCTTATCGGCACCGGTGGAAGCAGAGGAAGAGGGTGACCACCACTCCGATGGAAGGACCAAGTGGAGACCGATTTGCGATCCCGCGGTGTTTCCAATTGGCGCCAGTTGGCGCAACGAAGAAACGACTGGCGAGCTATGTTGGACGGTCAAAATCGCCCAGGCGGTTAGATGACCATTTAAAGAAGAAGAAGAATCAATACGATAAGTAGTCATTATTTAACAGGTCTGGGTAAAACCCGAGTCATTTCAGTATGTAGAAAGAATTTTCACATCTTCCAAAAAAAGTTTGTTCTTACCTTTAATAAAAAATATATTCTACTTCAAATTCGACTGCTGAGTGGAAGATCATTTCAAAATATTTTTCAAAAACGCCCTATCTCAGAATTTCTTTGAAAAACGCCCTACCTCAAAATTGTTTTCAACAACGCCCTATTTCAAAATTTGGTTTAAAAACTCCCTATCTCAGATTGAGTTTCAAAAACGCCCTATCTGAACGAAAATTCAATACATTTTTAGCTGAGACGAATCAAATTCTCAGATAGGGCGTTGTTGAAAAAAATTCTGAGATAGGGCATTATAAAATTCTGAAATAGAGTGTTATTCAAACAAATTCTGATGTAGGGCGTTTTTGAAAAATATTTGGAAATAGGGTGCTCTTCCACACAGCAGTCGAATTGATATTGTTAATTTTATATTTTACAAAAACGACCCAATTCCAGTATGGTTAACACCTTCCTTTAATCGGCAAAAAATTCATTTGACAGGTTTTCCTTTTGGTATTCTGCCGACAAAAATTTTAACCGTTCTCTGCTCGGTCTAAACTATTGGAAAAAGGAGTCGCAATTTAGTAGTTTCAATGTATACATTTATGTAGTGGTTTAGAGCTTTCGCAAGAGATTTAGTAATATTATTCCCCTGCAAAAAATTCGATTAGACTGGGATGAAACCGGGATGAGTGCCAAAGGAGCATGCGACCAATGGCAGCTTTGATCCCTTTGTATGGTTTGAAGTGATCCCTTTTGTACCTAAAAGGGTAGTGTCGGACAGATCCCCTTTGTTCCCCTACGGGGACGGTCTGACAAGTTTACTTCAAGACCTAAAAGTGGGCTACAAAAATTAAAATCGACTTATACCTATAACCGAATAGTTGGGATCAATTGTAGCCCACTGTAGACGAAAGGTATTGGGCGCGGATCACTTTCTTTAGAGATCACTCGATTGATTTTTTGCCGGGAACTGTAGACGAAAGGTATTGATCCCGGATAAGAGATCAGTCGCACGATGTTTTGCAGGGTCGAAACTATAGAAGAGTTAATGCAGCAGTGACTATTTCCAATGCGTAGGACACCGTCATGTTAAAATCGCCATTGATTGCATGTAAAAGAGGTAAAGAACGAACTAGTAGTGCGTCCAAATGTACTGGAAGTGATTAGCAGATCCAGCAGACGCTGTCCAGACCGCAACGTTTTCTCTTTTATACGTCGCTGATAGCTGAAAAGGGATCACTGAATGATGATTATGAGTTTGATACCTCCCACTCACATTCCTCGTGGGACGTTATCCATGTTTTACTTACCCCCTCTGACTGCATTGCACACACTTTGTTTTATCTATTGACAAAACACAATTCAAATATTATTTCTAAACCGTACTCATTAGGTATTGTGAAGCTATTAATAGTCATTACGTTTGTACCGCAGTTGTTCAAATAATACGAATAAATATAAATATGAAACCAAAACTAAGCTCCGGTAACTCTGTAGTTTTTTTGGACAAAAATATTTGAGCTACTAAGGAGCAGTTTGTGAACATTTGGAATACTTTAGAAAACATTTTGGCGTATTTTGGATCTCTCGGAAAATTGTCGAGAAAACTATGAGTGATTTCTTCATATTGACTTCAATATAGTTCTAGGATAAGTTCAGTATGTTGACTGAATTATATCCGTGCTGTATCGTGACCAATTCAGAGACTTTTCGAGACGACTGCGGGAGGGTTTTGAGAATAGTTTTCGGAACTTTACCGAATAATTTAGATATTATTTTCTTCAGAAGTTTTTAATTCACCCAGGTAGATGAACTCGGGGTCAATCAAAATTTCTTACCATAGCTTCTTGGGAGCAGTCTGGCATCGTTTCGAAATCTTGTTTTCGAAATCATACATAAAATATAATAGTAGAAGATGTAAGTCACAAATCCTGAGGGCTCTTCAGGCGTTGCACGATTTCCCTATTTTTAATTTAGTTGTAGTTCTCTTCCATTCCATCTGCCAACACTGGTTTTGAAAAAACTTTTTCAACCCAATCTTGCTAACTCTTACTACAGGCGTGTTTCTTTTTAGCGAGCGTGAAGAAAACATTCAACTCGGCCAAAAATTTCCCTGTGTGTATTCAACAACATTGGACACATTTTAACCGTCAAAGTCATCTGTTGTTCACATTTTGTTTATCATCGCACAAAATTGAAAACATTTTATTTGTTTTGCAATTTTTTGTTTACCTTATCTTTTTCCGCAACAAAATGTATAGGGAAGATAAAGAAAATAATTCCTTTCACTAAATTTATCAATTTTAATTGTTATTTAAAGGTGTTTGATTGGCCAAAGGCTTCCCACGCAGAAAGCTGTTTTGTCTAAAACCGCATATTCTCAAGTAAATTTTGCAATTTTCCCCACGATCATTACGAAAATCGTCGGGAAGTCCAAGGAAGCAAGGTTGGCCCAAAAGAAATTGCTTTTTACTTACTGGTTTGTCTCCATTTATTTGCTTAGCTCAGTTCGAGTAAAGTTAGTTGCGATCATGATCAAATTATTTATATGGTCGTTTCACATGACATGGCGTCTTCTTCTTCCTCATCCACACCTTATGTCAAACTAACATATCTTTGTTTTTTTGTTCCCTCTCACATGTGCATTTTGACATAAGAATTCACCGACGTCAAACGGTAATTTCGTGTTGTTGGCCGATTGCGGCGACCATATAGATTATTGGATCATGGTTGCGATAATTTAAACAGTCAAAAGATTTCCATGGTATATTTTAAGAGCTCATTCACAATAGAGCTCTTTTTTCACCGTCCAACACTATAGTTGCGTACCAATCAGCTATCCAGATCAGTATACCGATCAGGATTGCACGGAAACGATACGGATTAGTTGTACGCGAGATGTTTGTGCATAGATGTGTGTTTGTTTATATATATATGTCTGTGCTACCAAGCAAATAAGGGTTGGCTGTCAAAAAATCTGCTACAAAAAACTAAACGAACAGAACTTCTATACGGATCCGAAATTGATCCACTTAAATATCAAGATCACAACGTTGTTGCATTTACATGCAAATTTCTATCTGGATCTGGATCACTCCTGATTGGAAAACGCGTTATGTTATGTTGAATAGCAGACTTCATTAGCGAGTGAATAAAATAACCGAGTTGCATTGTTGCTTTGAAGGTAATTCGATGAATAAGCGAGTATTCTTGCTTCGATTAGAATAAACCTTATGTAAGTTAAATCCTTTTTTAAAAATGTTTTCCCCTTTTTCGCATCGGCCAAGGACTGTCAACATGAACATAACTCTATTTGGTCCGTCGCGTCCTATTCCATGAATGGATACACAGACCAAGCAGGGCGAACAACACGTTTATTTTACATCATTTATTTATTTAGAGTAGCATTTGCCTCTAGAAAAAATAGTCATTTGTTAATGTCCAGTACATACTGATAAGACTGAAACTGTTCAGATAGTTTCGTGGAGAACTAAAGTCTGACTTGCGTAGTAGAATTGGGCGATTTTGTTCAATTGAATGATCGAACAAACTAGTTCATTTTTCAAATGTGAACTTGGTCCTTCACTTCGTGCAGTCGTTCGACTGTTCAATACATATTTATACCTTTCATGAACATGAAATGGTATTATAGCTTTGGTCCGATGTTTGTAAGTATAAGAAGAAGAAGAGAAATGATCTGGACGATGAGCTGAGTTGATTTAGCCATGTCCGTCTGTCCGTTCGTCCATCCATCTGTCTGTTTGAACGCAAACTAGACCCTCAGTTTTTGATATATCTCGCTGAAATTTGCCAAGGGGCTGCCATTTTGTAAAACATAATTCATTTGTCGGAACCAGCAACATCGGAGCAATACAACGCATAGCTCTCATACAATCGATTGCTCCGATAAACAGGTTGTGGCCTACAACTGCTGCAATTAAAAAGCTAGCAATGTAAAATTTTGCAGTTTTGGTACATATTATATAAGTAATGTGTGTAGTGAAAATCACCCAGATCGGACCAACATAACATATAGCTCCCATACAATCGATTTTTCCGATAAATGGGGTTTGGGCTATGTATCTTTAAATTATCAGTTTTGCAGAGTTTGAACTAATTGTGAGTAAGGATCGGACACTTAAAACCGTGATGCATATTCATGAAAGGTATAAAATCGGCGGCACAGTCGAAGACAGTCCTTTCCTTACTTGTTTTATTTTGAATCAGTTTGTGTATCCATGAACAAAGGAAACAAAAGAAAAAGGAGAACTCGGCTGGCATTGTAAGTAAAACATTATTGTGGTAATAGAGTTTGGTTTCTGTATCAAATTTTAGCTCGCTTTTGGTTGTTATTTCTTGTTGCCACAAAAGCACTGGAACTATTTACGTACGAGGTTAAAAACAGTCATTCGCGATGGTGGTACACTAGCTACATCCACATCGGATGAGCAGTTTACGAGATAATCATACCTATTACGGTATCCAGTGTCGATTCGCAGCAAAGTAGTTTCGAATTTAATCTTTAAAGCTTGAATATAGACATTATATAGATATTTTGTTATATTTCCGGTATTGATTAGGCTAGTAAATTTAAAGGAAATCGATAAAATTTATTTGTCTCAGTTTTCAAACACAAATCCGCAACTGTTTTTTTCATGAATAAATTCGCACTCCCCGCGGATGGCATCCGTCGGATATCGGAAAAGGCATGAATATTGGTTGTAGAAATATGTAAATGCTTAAAACTGAAATATACAAAACTCCATACGTAAATCTCGACATTCAGCTATTGTTGCCTATAATAATAGTAATAATAATAATAATTTCCAACGGATAGCCCACCATCACACCCAATTGACCGAGAGAACATTGCCGAGGCGTTGAAAGGCAGGGGTTTGTTAAGTGGCGAAATCTAAAACTGCTCAGCTACAGAGAAAATACTTATCAGCTGAGTAACACAAGATATTAAAACATATTAATAATGTATTGAGAGAAAAAAAAATCAATTCGATTGTAAAAATTATATTCGTAAAGTAACTATTGATTAAGCGAGAATAGTATCAAAGTTTTAATGCTAAAAAGCGAGTCAGAAATATCAAATTTGCTGGATTGAGTGTTAAAGTTTTCGGAAACTCTCATTTAGTTCAAAATTAGTGCTGCACTGTTTCAGAAAAGAGGTTTAAAATGTCTCGATGTCCGAAAAGGAATGTTAGTGCTTACTTCTCCCAACAAAAATGGGCTAGAGACCAATCCGTTTAATTATTCAATCATAAATATTGTTCCGAGCATTTTTCTACGAGCAAGGGTAGGAAGATTAATAAGTTTGAAGCGATTGGTATGGGAAGGAAAATTATACAAGGAATCCCATGAAAAATCTCTTGAAGAGAAAAGTAAGAATTGTTTTTGAGCCGACTCTATTCGATCTGTGGACCTGGTACCTCAGATTAAAAATAATTGAACCATATTCTAATATTGGTCTTACTAATGTTGTAAAAGTACGGATCACTACCATCGTTGAACGAATGATAAAACACTTCTAGATTTATTGACAGTTGCATTAATATGAAGATTGAAGCGAAGTTTACAATCCATCGTAATTCCCAAGTACACAAAATCATTATATTTAATACATATGGAATCTAAGCCAACACTTCCTTCCATACCCTGTTCCGCGTACGTCTCTGATTTTATTTCGGAAGCATTACTTTAAACGTATTTGGTGGCTTAACTCTTGAAAACAACACAAATAACATACCATGCATGAACATCGATAAATTTAGCTCCACTCCGACAAACTCAAGAGTTTGTCCCTGAGCTTTATGTGCATTCATGGCAAATGTTGGCCTTACTGGAAATTGATGGCGTTGCATGGTACACCCTAGCGTCCCTTTGGATGAGTGCGATTCTTGGTATATGTACTTCTTTGTCGGATTTTAGTGGCAAAAGTGGCAACCCTACTTATTTATTTTTTTTTATACCTTTCGTTTGATACCCCTATGGCATATTTCATTACATTTGAAAAAAAAATTAGATAGTTGGAAACTCCGTAAAAACATCCTATGTGGCAACACCTAGACAAAAATTCTTAGAATATGGTACCCTATATACATCCTAAATTTCATCCAAATCGGTTGAGCGGTTTTCGAGATAGTCTAGGATATACAAATATACAAATGTACAAATATACAAGAACAGCTTGTTTAAAGTAATAAGATATTTATTTTTTCTATTTGTTATGTTTGAACGTTTCCTATATGTGACCTGGTCTACGGAAAGGGGGCTTAGGTGTCAAAAAATCAATTTTCACTTTTTAGTTGATTCGGATGAAAGATGAGATGGTAGAATCCAAAAAGTCAAAACTTGTTTGAAAGTTCCCTAAAAATGTAGAGAAAGAAGAGTAAAAATACGAAAAAATATAATTTTTTTGTAATGAACAAAATACATTGAATTATAAGCTATAAAGACATGATTATACACTAGAAAAACGTACAAGGTGGCGCAAAAGTAAGCTTCCGATGTTCAGAATATCGGTTGTGGCACGTGCAGTGTGTGCTGTTGCACCGTCTTGTTGGAACCACATGTTTTCCAATCCCAATTCATCAAGTTGCGGCAAAAAGAACTCATTGATCATTGCTCTGTAGCACTCACCATTCACAGAAACCGTTTGGCCCCGACCGATTATTGGTCAAATAAATAGTCAGCAATATTCCGCATTCTGGAGCAATGTAGCGTAACATTGTTTATTAACGTGTATTTCGCATGTGTTTACTACACAAATGTCAAAACAGAACTGACTTTAGGGGCCAATCGCAAAATTTATAGCATTTTCTGATAGGAGGATTACTTTTGCGCAGTAACCGTTTTTCACCGACCGATTATTGGTCAAATAAATAGTCAGCAATATTCCGCGTTCTGGAGCAGTGTAGCGTAACATTGTTTATTAACGTGTATTTCGCATGTGTTTACTACACAAATGTCAAAACAGAACTGACTTTAGGGGCCAATCGCAAAATTTATAGCATTTTCTGATAGGAGGACTACTTTTGCGCCACCTTGTATTATGGGCCAAAAATAATAATGCTGAGTAGTTTATGTATTTTTCTTTGTTGTCGTTTTCCTTGAGATCTTTTCACGTGTTGATCCTGAGGAAGATGGACCTGGTTCCTCGTCTGGTTTGAGAACATCTTCACTAGTTTTATGGTAGGGTATGTATTTGGACCATATCCGTCGAAAACTGCGATTACTCATCACTGAGTGAAGAAATGTATTTTCGGAAAATTGAGGACTTCGTCTCGCTGGATGGCAGTTTCATTATCCGAAAATCCTTAAATTTTGGGAGTCGTCCGGGCAGTGGAACAGCCATTAAATCGGCTATAGACTCGATGAATTTAACAGCTTTTTCGATGTCAGCCGGTTTAAATGACTTTGGATGTGTACTCGGTTTATTTGCCAGTCCGTGTTGGCGCACTGTTACACCCTGTGCGGCAAAATGACGTACTAAATGTTCGTAACGCTTCTTCCCACACGCATGTACAAAAAGGAAAAACGAACGACAAACAGGTACTCTGTAGAAGGTAAATGTAATTTTATGCCTCATAACTTCTGTATCCTGTCTCTGTCCATATTTCTTCCGCCCAGCAAGCTTTGCGTATACACTTTCTAGCTTTTCGTTACTCATAATTCCAGCTTCGATGTGACTTAGTATCACTAAATCAAGTTCATTTTTCGACATCTCTAAACAATTGTTCCGCGTACGCTCGATCATTTCCCGTGGTATCAGTGTATGGCATTTATTATTACAACAATCTTTTGACAGAAATTTTGTTACCAGCTCCTCCTCCTTTACTTCAACAACAGACAGGTCAATCTTAAAAAAAGTTTGTTCGGTATCATCTTCTGCCTGAGATACACATACTTTAACTTCATCATAATCGCTCTCTTCATTGTTTTCATCATCCTTTTCATGGAAATATTGTCCGTATACGGCACTGAACTCCTCATCAACACTTATGTTTCATTTCATGCGAAATGCGAAGACGATAATCAACAGAAACACTTACACAAATGTGATAACAGAACATCCGGAAAGAGAGACGAATGAAAACAAGACAACAGCAGCTGCGCAGTATTAGAGTAAACGTCACTTCTTCAGTGTTACTTTTTTAAATGTTCCTCACTAGCAACTTACACGATGAGCTATAATCATGATCCAATAATTTATATGGGCGCTTCAAATGACATAGCGTCTTCTTCTTCCTCATCCACACCTTATGTCAAACTATCATATCTTTGTTTTTTGCTTACATTCTTTGTTTACAGTTCTTGGAAAAGCTATTGAGTTCGTTTCGTGTTTTATTTATTTTTAATAAAAAATCGCTGTGAATTGATATTTAACGAGTGCTTTGTGATAACATTTTAAGAAAATGTGTGATTTATGTGTGTGTTATACGTGAAAAGCTTAGAAAATAGGCGAATCGTTTTTGCGCATTCCCTCTCACATGTGCATTTTGACATAAGAATTCACCGACGTCAAACGGTAATTTCGTGTTGTTGGCGGTTCGCGTCAACCATATAAATCATTAAATCATGACTATAATAATATTCCGACCAAAAACAACACTTACTGGACGTCCTTGAAGCCTCTGGAAAGGAGAACAATTAATGAGATAACGAGAAACTGACGAAACGAGTTGTTTATTTTTAACAGCTGTTTCCCAGAAAACTAGTTTTCGCACATATACAAGTATTATGTTGTATACTCCTAATTCGATATTTAATTTTAGCACTTTTGTCAAATTCAATTGACTTTGTTAAAGTAAATGTTTTTTACAAACGTTGGGTAATAATGATTGTACTAAGAAATGCCGCAATTATGCCTTATTGTGCTAATTAAATAATTGTGATAAATGAAATTGATTAAACATAGGCCACGCTCACTTAAAATTTAGTTTCAGGCTTAACGCTTTTTCAAATTTACTGACTTACCTTTTCGACACTATTATCAAATGTGGGCATGGTTATCAATCGATTTGGCTCATTTTCACCAAAATTATAGAATTTTGTTTATTTTTTTATATTTCCTCTTATGACGATAACTTGGAAGTGGCATATAATTGATATACAGTTTTTTCGGAGGGATATTTTCAACTATATTAATCTATGATCCTTTTAAAAAGTTGTTATGCAAAAGTGTGCTGGCCATTTTGTTTATTTTTAATTTTTTCGGAACATTCCTTGTATTGCGGATAATCTGTGTTCAGAATTTTGTAATGATTTCATTAATTCTATTTTTTCTTCTTTCTTCCAGAATTTTTTGATACACTTAGTCTATATCTATCTCGATACCGTTAGGCGAATAAAATAAATATATTCTCCTGCAATATTCATACAGCTTTCGAAATGTGGAACTAGTAAGTAATGTAAGCCTAACAAAAAATTGTAGTAACCCACCGACTATCGACCGACGAATGAGCCCCGTGTCTGTAAATAACCAATAATAAAAAATTAGTTACATTTGTTTTGCAACCAATTAGCGATAGTGTTGTTCAAACGTTTTCGCCTCTACAAAGCGCGCCAATCGCTACTTCGCTTTGCTAACGGTCGCGAATGGGACACACCAAACAATGTCAAGTCGGTCTTTGGCCCTTCCCACACGCAGAGGGGTGTTTATGATCCTCTGCTTCTAGGGGTGTGGGTGGATATGAATACGATCTCGATCAAAGCATCTTTAGTTGTTAGCACAAAATTACCTAGGGTATCCGTCAACGATACCTGCCTAAAGTATTCAACTTTCTTGAATGCTGTTTTCGTTCGTCGAGATATAGCTTTACTTCTCAATTACCTACTCAGTCTGAAATATCATATGTAGAGCTAATTTTGCTTTATATATATAGACTGATATTGTGTCATAATTTCCAAGTCCCAAATACTCTGCTACTTTGCCTGATAATTGCCTGATAATGCCAGTTACTTCGTTTTTCTAACGTGCACCACCAAAACCATTTTCCTTACTCCAATCCACAACCGAAAGACGAGCTAGTTCCGAAGCAGGAAGGAAACGCGTGTGCGGTAAAAGTGCATACATAAATATATTTTAATTGTACATTACAGACACTTTATTTTGACACTATTTCAAAACCAAGACTAAACTCTTGCGACGAAACCACTCGCCTAAGGTTTTGGGGAGTGTTTTCGAAGTTACAGTCCTTTGCCGGATATGAACCCAGTACACTCCGCTACTCCCTTGCGGTACATGCCCGACTGTCGCGGGAGCGATTTGGTATGGTCAGTGCAACCTTCTAGGTCATGTCATGCCTCCTTCCGTGAGAAAGGAAGAGATGGGTAATGAGTGATTAGATGTGTAAATGAAGTCAAGCCTCTTCAATCCCGCACAAATATACTTTTATAATATTTTTTTATGATTAATTTTTCCTATTCGGGGTCCAAATAGCTTAATTCAAATAACTTTTTTTTTTAGGAAATACCAAAATAACCATTTTTTTTTGTTTTCGACTAGAGTGTTCATAGTCTCATATTACCTGCTTGTAAAATATTGACAAGTTAACGCGTAAATTTTTTGTTTTGTCTGCAAACGAAAATACCACTTTCAGCAATGACAATACATTAAGGTTGTCGGTAATTTTCATAGCGATGAATCAGATCTGTGCCGGATTTTATTTAGTTTTGATCGGTATGTGATATATCACTGACCAGTATTTTGCAGGAGGCATTTAATTTGGATTTCTTGTCAAATAAAAATTCGTTTTGAATGAACAAACAGAAAAAGTTAGCTTTTTTATACATATGTATCCTTAACTTATTCTAATAATTTACATACGTTAATAAATATTTTTAATTATTTAAAAAGGCATGTATTCACAATGGCTGATCAAAATGATAACAAGTACAAAATTAATACCTTTTAATTGTGAAAGGGGACTGTGAACTCCCTAAATATAATTATTTAAATTAATATATGCTATGGTAAATCAGAGTTTTTTTATTTAAAAAAAATAAATAAATATAAAATCAAGTAAAAAATATATACAAGGTGGCGCAAAAGTAATCCTCCTATCAGAAAATGCTATAAATTTTGCGATTGGCCCCTAAAGTCAGTTCTGTTTTGACATTTGTGTAGTAAACACATGCGAAATACACGTTAATAAACAATGTTACGCTACACTGCTCCAGAACGCGGAATATTGCTGACTATTTATTTGACCAATAATCGGTCGGGGCCAAACGGTTACTGTGAATGGTGAGCGCTACAGAGCAATGATCAACGAGTTCTTTTTGCCGCAACTTGATGAATTGGGATTGGAAAACATGTGGTTCCAACAAGACGGTGCAACAGCACACACTGCACGTGCCACAACCGATATGCTGAACATCGGAAGCTTACTTTTGCGCCACCTTGTATATAAAATAGAGCTAACCACATTTACCTAAAATAACAATACATGCATATATTTTTCTGGAATATTGATTCTTAAGAAAATTAGGACAACTTCAAATAAGGCAGGCCATGATGACCGCACCAATGAAAATTAACAAACAAGAAGAAATGTTTTTTGTTGCCTCCACTGCAAATATCAGAACACACCGCAGCAGTTTTTCCACCACGTATCGAGTTACAGCATCATACAACAGAGCCGTTTCTTTCCTACCCGTAGGCCCTCAACAACATCCTCACAGAACTGGCAAGCTTCTTTCCCAACTTCTGTCTAGTAAACGCCCTCATATGTATATAAAGAAAATTATTAACTGTAGATGCAGAACAACATGATATTAATATGAATACGAGCTGATTTAACAAGCTTGGATAAATGTTTAAATGATGTGTGATGTCGTGCTTGCAGCGATGTTTTCTTATTTGCCGACTGGCTCCGATTTTAATCATTATATGTACAGCTGTGTTCGATATAATAGTAGTGAAATTAAAATGGATATCGTTCGACGAAATAAGAAGAAGCTGTTATTTTAAGAATTTTCAATTGAAATATAGCGAATTCCATAACAGAAACCACATAAAAAGCAATTTCAGAGTTTGAACAAAGTTCAGAAAATTTAATTAAACTTTAAAAATGGCCATCAAAATCTTCAAATTTTTTGGTAGAATTTCTCGAAAATTTTTGAGTACTCGGTTTTGTAGACCAATCAATTTTGGTATAACATTGTGCAAATTTTCCTTGTTTCGAATTGTTTTCCTCAAGGGTCTTAAGTGAGTTTTCCATAAAACGCATGGAGTTTTATATGGAAAAATATACCCAACATCCTCGACAAAAAAAATTCCCGGGAAATTTTGAGGTACTTCTAACTTGCACACTAAAATTTAATGGGCTCTAAAACTTCTTTCCAAAAAATATCAAAATTTTGATGCAAATTTTAAAAAGTTTATTTAATTTTCCTGAACTTTGTGTAAACTTTGAAATTTCTTTTTATGTGGTTTCTGTTATGGAATTCGCTATATTTTAAATTAAAATTATTTAAAAAAGCAGCTTAGTTTTATTTCGTGGAACGATATCCAGTTTAATTTCACTACTAATATATTGAACACAACTGTATTTCCGAACCCAGTTGAGATACGAAATTTTATCACATCGCTAATCGCGGCACTCAATAGCACCTTTTGTTTGATACCCATATTGTACTAACACACTTTGGGTCACCTTGGTCCACATACTGGTAGATAACTCCGAAACCGGTGGAGCTCTCAAATAAACGATACATTTTAAGTGAGACGCCTTGTGATGCCACGGTAAAAAACTGATTCCATTTCATTTAGCATTTTTCGAGGGATGCGCCCAAACATACAGACAGACAGACAAAAATTCAAAAACTGTTGATTTGGCTTTTATTGGCTCAATTATGATCCCTCCTATAAATTTTTCTTGAGACATCGATCTTTTACAATTTTATTATATGTATGTAGAGAAAAGAGAAATAACGTCCACTGCAAAAGGAAATCAAATAAATACACCACCATAAATATCAATCTTTGAATTGTATAGATAGAACACTCTTTTCCCATACGAGATGCCTTTTGGAACAAACTTTTATGGTATCTTCAAATTTATATTATGGTATCTTAAATTTTTGTTTTTATTTGGTTTTGTAATATTTTTTCCAAAACCTCAGGAAATAGGCGAATTTAGAATTATATTTATAAAATTTGCATGTTTTGTTGCCCCAGTATATTTTTAAGCTTACCCAACTCAGTTTCATTTTCTTCTATATAGGCTGGATTATCCATTTTTTACTACTGTTTAGGCACAATGAACTCCAGAATCGGTTTTAATTAATAAAAGTTGTGCACGCCTCTTTCTGACAGTATATAAATATTCCAAATGATATGAGTATTTGCAAATATAACAACTGTGTAAACTTATTACACTAGTATGAGTTACTTTATATCACAATCTCATAACTCGTCACTTCCTAACACTTTTTAAATTGCCGTTAAATAAAGAAAAATTAAATACTGAGTAATAGTTATGAGTACTGAGCATATCATAAAACAAAGTTGATAATGTTCACAGGGGAATTCAACAATAATCTTGTGAGTATTTCAAAAAATTAGATTTAAATTTGTTCGGCACCCTATTAAAAACTTTTAAATTTTTTATCACTGTCCGTTTTTAATTTGATTTTTATGACTGATATATATTTGTAAAGATATAAATTAAAAGAAAAATTTTTTTAAATTATTTAAAAAAAAGTGAGCCCAAATAAAAATTATACACATACCCCCATATTTATAAAAAAAAATGGTTTGCAAAGCTTTTTAAAATTATATTTCCATACAAATTTTAAATTATAAGAGCTTTATAAACTTTTTTTATTTTTTATTTTTTTATGAATATAGGGTATAATTTTTAACAAAAATACGAATTTCATCACGACCATTACAACCATAAATCAAAAATATATGAACCAAGAGCGAAATTATGTAGGGTTTTGATGTTTTTCTAGGTGTTCAAAGCATTAAATTCTCACAAGGAAAGTGTTAAATACCCGAGTGGGAACATTTCCTCTATAAATTGTAATACGCTCTAATACACACAACCGTTCTCTATTTATACTGTTGGTTTCTAAGAACTAATGATCAGTTTTATAAAATAGTTTACTATGTAAATATGTCTATATTTAAACCGCCAAATGCTCCGTTCTTAATTCGTTTGTCAACTGAAGTCGTCTAACTCCTGACATTCCGTTTTAATGTCGAAATGCAAGCAGATCAAAAAGTTTGTGAAAGGAATACAAATAAATAGTTCCTAAGAAAACAGTTGAAAAATATTAAATATGTACATTAGACTGGGTGGAAAAAAATTGCTGCAGTTCACACTTACGAGGGGCTCTGCAAAATTTCTTGGAAATGTAAAGAAAAACACATATTACGTTATGTGAATCGCTTTTTTGATTTTTGAAATATTCTCATTTAAGATCTATTTACATTCGTGTTTGTGTCGTCCAAGGGAAAGGTTATGCGGAGCTATCTAGCAACTTAGCCAACTTATGAATAGGCTTGTGTTTGGATAAGATGCAAGTAATAGGCTCCAAGGATAGCTCCTTCACACCTTTCCAAAATTAGTGGAGTTGGGATTTGCGAAACCTTCTTAAGCTTGACTTAAAGATGGTTTTCTCAATCTCAACCAAAGAATTAATAATAACGAAACATTAAAAATGTTAAACTATCACAAACTTGATGTACATAATCATTAATTAAACCAAATTTGATGGAAAATTCTTCTTCTTTAAATGGTCATCTAACCGCCTGGGCGATTTTGACCGTCCAACATAGCTCGCCAGTCGTTTCTTCGTTGCGCCAACTGGCGCCAATTGGAAACACCGCGGGATCGCAAATCGGTCTCCACTTGGTCCTTCCATCGGAGTGGTGGTCTCCCTCTTCCTCTGCTTCCACCGGCGGGTGCCGATAAGAATACCTTCTGGGCTGGATCATCTTCGCTCATTCGCACTACGTGGCCTAGCCAGCGAAGCCGCTGTGTTTTAATTCGCTGAACTATGTCGGCGTCTGCGTAAAGTTCATACAGCTCATCATTAAATCTTCTTCGGTACTCGCCGTCGCCAACGCGTAGAGGTCCACAAATCTTTTTCGAATACTCCCAAAACCGCCTCATCAGATGTTGTTAGTGTCCACGCTTCTGCACCATATAGCAGGACGGGTGCGATGAGTGACTTGTATAGTGTTATTTTCGTTCGTCGAGAGAGGACTTTACTTTTCAATTGCCTACTCAGTCCGAAGTAGCATTTCATGGAAAATAAGAAGATAATTATAACGAAAGAAAACTGAATTGATAAATATTGGCAACACTAAAAATATATTAGAATAAAGCACATATGGTGCGTAATTGGTGATGGCGCTATAATATTTTGATTGGCTCAAATAATTATCTCATATCCTTTTATATGAGTCCTCTCCAACCTACAACAATTTTAGCAATCTGAGCAGAGTACTTTCAAAATAAGTGATTTAAATGTTTCAACTGCCTCTTCAGGCGATGAAAAAAGCTCCCCATGCATTTAATTTTTGATATTTCGATATAGGAAGAAGTAATTAGGCGGTGAATCAGGCGAACATGGGCTATGAGTCATTAAATGGATGTTGAAAAATGATTCGCCGGTTTATGTTGTTCCTTTTGATTTCAGCGATAACTTCCAGCAAACAAATTGTAGTATACCAGTCATCATTAACTGTCCTTTGCTCCTCTAATTCGTCAGTTGCAACATGACCCATTTATCCGAGCAAACAAGCAATCATTCTTTTCGAAACGCTTCGTGTACGCACCACTTTTGTGGGTTTATATATGAATATATCCAAGGTCGGACACTGTTGCGATGTTATATACAGGATTTGAAAGAGACCCTTCGAAAGTCTTTAGCAATTCCTTAAACCACTTGACTTATAAATTGTGTGGGATCCAACGACTTCAAAGCTACCTGAGATGCAAATGATGGCGCAAAATCGTATGCATTTGTTTCGCCGCAATGCCTAAGGTACCTCTTTCTCACTATCTTTCTTCCGATCTGACAAAATGATTTCACTCATAGTATCAATATTTTTCGAGACAAAAGAGAGTGCATGGATCGTTAGTCTTCCACGCTTAAATTCTCGGAACCATTTGTAAACCATAGTTTTGGATGCTGCTTTATCGCCAAATAATGAACTAAGTTTTTTTT
Source organism: Merzomyia westermanni (assembly GCA_949987695.1). NCBI lineage: Eukaryota > Metazoa > Arthropoda > Insecta > Diptera > Tephritidae > Merzomyia > Merzomyia westermanni. The sequence continues at coordinate 72,408,673 of OX465290.1, forward strand.
TACACATTTCTGCGGTCTTAAGCCGTATCGCAAATCATAAAAGTTTATACTCGAAAATCATGATTCGAAATTTCCATTTTTAACACAATTTTTACTCTTATTAAATTATTTTGAAACGAAACCGAGCAGTTTTAAACCAAAAAGTACTTTAGTTATCGAGGAAAGACTTCTCTTGATTGCGAAATATGCGAGTGAGATGCCGAGCTTGATAACACCGTCCCTAATTAGGACAGTTAGTAAAAAGCATGTATCAACGCTGGGCATGCCTTCAGTTTGGAATTTAAGTATTTCCTCATACATTGTTACTTTGTAAACTTTTCTTCGTTAGTTTCAATGGTTAAACAATTTTTTTTTTTTAATTTTTTCCACACCAGAGGTTAACGTGTACCAAAGAAGACCGGAGTAGTTCTGTGGGTCAACAAGGTTAAAGCAATAGTTTTTTTTTTGTTCACTAAGGCCCGGTTTTTCAGTCATTGGTTAAGCTCAGTTTAAACTAAGTTTGCTTAAACTCGGCACAAATTTAAACTCCAGTTAAACTGCAGAGCGGTTTTTCAGTGAGAGTTTAAGGCCGCTTTTAAGATTTGCTTTTTATACGGCAACATTGGTTTTTTCTTTATCTAGATACGGCAACAGATAATATTTGTTTACATATTCAACGCCATTGCTTCTCCTCAGTATTGCAATAGTTAGGATTTCGCTAATTTCTGCATCACTATAATCACTTTCGTCAGATGATATATCCAGTATTTAATTAAATATAAAAATATCGCCCTTTTTTAATTGCGTTCAGTTTATTGTTTCACAACCAAAACCATCAAATATGCAAACAGCTGACAGGTTAACTAGAGTTTAACCCTGCCAAATTGGCCCCTTAAACTACATTTAAACTTGGTTTAAAGTTGACTGAAAAACTGCGTAACAAGTTTAAGCTTAGTTTAACTGACAAACTGAGTTGAACTTGCACTGAAAAACCGGGCCTAAGTGTCATTCACATCGATTACCTTTAAAAGAATAAAACGATTACTTATTTATTTATTTACTGTAATTTGGGCAATGACAAATTACAAAAGTAGTCTAGAGGGGATCGGTTCTGAAAAGTTCAATGAGCGCAGAGCAAAGCGAGCCTTTTGATATGGCAGTCATGATATGGCCTCCAAATGAAGCATGCATATTCCAGCTTGGAGCGAACAAGTGAATTGTACAATAGCTTAAGAGTATAGGGATCCTTGAAGTATGAACTAAAATGTCGGATAAAAGCTAAAGCAGAGTAAGACTTTGCAATGGTAGAGTTTAAGTGAGTCACGAATGAAAGTAGAGTAGAGAGACGAGAGCCGTCAATGGCATAAGAAGTGGGAATGGAAAATCGCGACCGGGAAAAGGTTACATAAAAGCATTTACCAACGTTAAGCGGCAAATTATTTGTGTTACACCAGACATTAACATTGTTCAGGTCACACTGAATTTTATCAGCGTCAGAAGTATTAGAGATGGTAGAAGAACTTGAAAACGACTGTTGAAAGCTGATAGGCAGAATTCAGAGAAAATCGACGAGTTAGTCACGGTGGATCTGCCAGACATAAAACCATGCTGATTCTCTATGATTAGGCGTCTAAATGCAAAATACATTTTCGATTTAACAATATACTCGAATAGTTTAGAAATAGTAGGCAGCTTGACAATTGGCCTATAGTTGGCAACATTGTTTTTGTTACCACTTTTGAAACTATGGCTAGTAAAAGACATCTTCCATGCAGCTAAAAACTCACCACTCGCGAGAGATTTGTTGAAAATTAGAAGGAGTGGATGCCTCAAAAAGAGTAGAGGCAGGCTCCATATTGGAAAACACAGACGAAGGAATAGTCGAGCATAGTTTTTAGCTTTCACATAGTTCCAGAATGCCTTTGGAATTTTTTTTATTTCAAATTTAAAATTTCTAACAAAGGACCTCTAGAGCCTGTTGCCTAACGAAGGTACTTTAATTTATGTACCATGGACTTCGTTAACTTGAATTTTTTAAAATGTTTGTTCTTCAAATTCCTTAGCCGCTTTAGTTTCTTAGTATACCAAGGTATTTTATAACACCTCTTTTTTTCGCGGCGTGTGATTAATACAAATTTGGTTACGGTACGATTACCGGCAAATATTATTCATAACTTTCGATCTAACTCGCAACCCATATACAATTGTAGCACTTTTGATTTTGTTTTGCCCTGAAATCAGACTTGTTAAATTTGATTATTTATTAGTAATCAATTAATTAGACGGCGTTTTAATTTGTAATGAATATTTTAATTGTTTTTCAAGAAAAGGCAATTATTTATTGATTACGATTAGGAAAAATAAAAAAAAATCAAAAGTAATCAAAACTTTTTTTGATTATTTTGGATTATTTTTGAATTTGTTTAATGATCGTAAAAAGTCATCGTAACAGATTTCTTACTAATCGTAATGATTGCCGGTTTGATTAATTATTTTCTGGAGAATCAATTTAATAATTGAGCAAAAATTACTTTCAACTTTTATTGATTATTTTCCAATTAATTAAAAAAATGATCAAAAAAACCCATAATTTTTTTAGTATTCTTGTAGAAGCACATAAATATACACATCAGCAATACTGAAAAACTCAAAAATAATCAAAAAAAAATCAAAAGTAATAATTATTTTTGATTTTTTCTTATCGCAATCAATTAATAATTGCCTCTTCTTAAAAAACAATTAAAATAATCATTACCAATTAAAAAAGCCGTCTAATTAATTGATTACTAATTACTAATCCAATTTAACAGGTCTGATATGAAAGTAAATAAGCTTGATTTAAAAGGAACCGAAAATTCGAACCTACTTTTAGAAATAGTTCATTTCGCAGTACAATTTTGACACTAAGCTCACGAATTACAACAACAAAATACATGGAAAATGTATGTGAGTCGCCATACGTCCACCTTATTGGTTGTGTCATTGATTCACGTCAATTTTATAACTTAAGATTATTCAGCCAACAATATCGAAACTCAAAGAATATTAAATGAAGAAAATAGTTCCTGATAGACAGAAATAAGGAAATTTTTTAAGTCACAAATAACTTTCAACAAACAGGAACTTTTAAAAAGCGGCAGACTTTTACAACTGTTGCTTTTTCGTAGGAATAATGGCCCAGTCTAACGTACACACACAGATTGCTGTTTGTTCAACTGCCGTAAATTTGAAACAAATATTTGTGTGTGTGTATTAGCATTTAATACATAGAAGTATATCGGTCACCGTTAGATGGACAAAATTATAATGCTCTGCGTACTAGTAGAGCTGAGTATAAAAATACTATGTAGAATAAAATAAATCAGACAACGGTCACTACGTTTTTTTATATACAGGGTGGCTGATGAACTTTGCTACATTAAGAAACTCAAATAATTTTTTTTTCAGTGTATGGAATTCATTTTTCTTTTATTCATGTTAAAGCTCATTAAATTTTATTAAATATAGCTTAATTAGTTTTAAAAATAGTGGAATTTAAATGCCCCCCCTGCTCTTCGATGCATGTGCGGCATCTTACCAAAAAGTTGTTCATTACTGCTTGGAGAGTTGAGACAGGAATAGCCGCAATTGTTTCTCGAATGGATTGCCTTAGTTCATTCAAATTTGTTGGTTTTGCTTTGAAGACTTCCTGTTTGCAATAACCCCACAAGAAAAAGTCAGGTGCAGTAAGATCAGGCGAGCTGGGTGGCCAACGGAATGTGGAGTTTCTGGATATAAGCTTATTGGAAACTTTTCGTCGCAATTCTGTCATAACAGGTTGGGCTATATGAGGAGCTGCACCATCTTGCTGAAACCACACAGAGTTGAAAGAAATTCTCATTCGGCGTAATTCTGGATAGAAAAACTCTCTCAACATGCTCAAGTAACGGTCTCCAGTAACCGTAACGGTGCGACCGTTTTCTTCGAAGAAGTAGGGCCCGACAATGCAGCGTGATGAAACTGCACACCACACTGTGACACGAAGTGGATGCAATTCCGTCTCATGGAGTATCTGTGGGTTGGAAGCACTCCATATTCGACAATTTTGTTTGTTTATGTTGCCGTTTAAATCGAAATGGGCCTCGTCAGACATGAAAAGACAGTTCAACATGTTTCCATCCTCTTCCACCATTTGAAGCATCTTCTGGCAAAATTCCAAGCGAATCGGCAAGTCTGCAGCGTTCAGTTTGTTGGCCATTTGAATTTTATATGGGAATAAGTCCAAATCTTTGTGCATAATTGACTGTAATGACTGTCTGCTTACACCCATTTGAGCAGATAAGCTTCTTGTCGAAACACGTGGATTGTTTTGTATGGCAGCAGCTACAGCAGCGATTGTTTCCTCCGTTCGAACTGAAGGGTTTCGATGGTAAGGCCTTCTGTTGACTGTCCCATGCTCGGCATAATTGTTTACAAGTCTTATTATGGTCCATCTGCTCGGAGGATTGCCGCCAAACGTGCGCCTATACTCTCTTTGAAGCGAAACTACGGACTCCAGTGCGTGAAAGCGGCGGACAATCCAAATTCTTGTTTCAGTGTCCCAGTTATCCATTTTTGTTAAATGTAAAAGTCAATCTGCAAAATAAAAAAAAAAATTTACCAGATTCATTAAATAGAAAAAAAGTTATTTAATTTTTTTTTGGTAGCGGCTTTCATTAGCCACCCTGTATTTAATTGGTGGTCTCCCTGTGCTTCCGGAGGAGCATCTTGATTCATTCGCATAGCATGCTCTAACCAAAGGATCGACTTGGTTTTAATTCATTGAACTATGTCGATGTCTGTGTATAGGTCATCATTAATTCTTCTGCGTCCAGAGATTTATAAATCTTTCGATGTCCTTTCCCTCCCAAAGCCATCTGTTGTTGTTGTTGTTGTAACGACAAAAACGCTCTCTGGAAGTTTTAGGGAGTGCTATCGAACTGACAGTCCTTGGCCGGATATGAATCCGGTACCCTCCGGTACTGCCCGACTGTCGTGGTAGCGATTTGGTATGACCAGTGGAGCCTTCTAGGTTATGTCACTTCCGTAAGGAAGGAGAGATGCGTAATGAGAGGCATCATATCCGTAGATCAACCATCGAGTTGCACGTCATTTTTTATCGCAGAGAGAGAACTTTTGTTGTTGTTGTTGATGCTAGTTTATAGTTAAAGGAAGTCCTCGTTTGGTTTCGAAAACCTCAGATAGTTCCTTCCCGATACTGACTGAGCGGCGATAATGTTACTCAACGTAATTTTGCACAGCCTTATAAGTTTTGGGGAGAAACCAAATCCAGACATAGCGGCATATAGGAAGCTCGTGCTATAGAAGGCGTTTTAAAAAGTTACAAAGATGTGATCTGTGTCAATAATTTTTATAAAGCGTGTTTCCAAAATTTGGCTAATTGCAAATAATTGCTCGATGGTAGATTTACAAGGTCTGACGCATTGTTAACATAAAATCTGCTTGTGGACAGCGGTTTTCATTTTCTCGTAAAATAAGCTTGATAGAAGGCTTTAGTCGATATTCAGAGCTACAAAACCAAAGAGAGTATATTAATAAGAGGCACCAGTTCGTTTCTCTGAGCAGAATTCCTCGTTCACACAAACTCGCTAGACTTGCTGTCCAGCCCCAGGGGTTCTGGCAATCTTCTTAGCATCTACTTTCGCAATTAAGTTGCAGCGCATTTTGACTTTCCACTCAAGTTTGACGTCTGCAAAGACATCAAGCTCAATATTTTTGTTCTGCTTCATTTGAGTCGAAATAATGACAGATTTTGCACAAAAGGAACTCGCGTGTACAAAAAGAATGTGCATAATATGTTTTGTACACAATTTATGTGGTTTATGCAGCTTTACAAAAATTAATATATTCTAATATATATAATAAAATACATATTAATATATATAATAAAATATATACATATATTGTCCGGCAGCCATTGCCAGCATACAAATATACACCATATATATGTGCGTAAAATTATACACATGTCATACAAATCTACACCATATATATGTGCGTAAAATTATACACATGTCATACAAATCTACACCATATATATGTGCGTAAAATTATACACATGTCATACAAATCTACACCATATATATGTGCGTAAAATTATACACATGTCATACAAATCTACACCATATATATGTGCGTAAAATTATACACATGTCATACAAATCTACACCATATATATGTGCGTAAAATTATTCGGTAGCAATCGGTGGTCCAAGTGTTGCCCTACACAGCATTCAGACACTTCCGAACAAAAATTGTGTAGTATCGGGGAACAATTTTGTAGTAGGAAAATTTACGAAATTCTTGAATTTTCATGCATAAAGCTATCTACATTGGTCAAACTATTTCCATTACATCGAGTAATTGTCAATCCAGCGAGTAAAAATATTCATACTTAACAGTGAGAGGACTGGTGCCTCTTATTAATATACTCTCTTTGCTTTCGATACATCGAATACTTTAGTTAGCACTATCGAAACTATCGAATGTTTTATATAAATCTAAACAGGCCTCACTATCGAATAGTTCTTACCCACTATCTATAGTTCGCAAATACTATTCCGAAACTTTATTTTAAATTGGAAATGTATTTCGACTAGGAAATAAAATTTGCTGTTGACGGTGCTGTGATGGATGGAATAGTGTTAATATCGGAATAGTTGGAACAGCCCATACAGGATGATAGAGAGAATTTTAATTACAAAGGATGCTATTTCCTTGGTACTTCTGAATACACCAAAAGCCCCACCTCTGTTGACATTAGATGATTTTGACATATTCAGCGACCTTAGCGAAATCCTTTCACATATTGGCATAGCGAATGTATTAGTATCATAAAGCTTTTCGGTAACGATTTCATGAGTAATTGCCCTAATTTTCGGTATCTTATAGTCTATAAAACTATAAAAGTAAACTTAAAACTTAAGAACCATTAAATGCTTGCACCTTCATGATTAAAGATTGTGAACGAGATTCAAGAAGGACGATTTCCGCTTTGTCTCAAGCAGATATAGGCGCCAAACTTTTAGAAAACGAAATTCTTGCATCGCTAAAGCAGACTAAAAATTACGCGACAACTCAAATCTTTAGTTTTGGGGAATATGTCTTATAGTACATACCTGATTTTCTTCGTGCATTTTATGTTAAAAAAGTATTTTCCGATAATATCGAGCCATCGAAATTATTGAATGGTATCGCGCGAAGTATCGAAAACATCGAATAGGGGAACCATCGATAGTTGTGCAGCTCTACTACACGGTTAAAAATTCGCTCCTCAATTTGAAACTTTTTTTACTTCAAATTTGATTTAATATTTAATATATTGGAGTTTTCAAGAAAATGTGCGTGGCGAAAAGGGGTTTAATTTTAAAAAGCTTGCAGGAAAAAGTGCATTCTGGCCGCTCTGAAGTATGCTTAAACGTTTTGGTTTAGTTTTAAAACTATTTTAAGAATTGAGAATTTTTGTTTAGTAACGTCTTAAATCTAAATCGAAAGAAATTAAAAGTCTGACTGGGTAATTGAAAGGTTTGGAATTGACCACAAAAAATTTAAAAAAAAAATTGCTTAAAGCGATGAAAGATTGCCAAGTATTCCAAAATTTCCCTTCTTATGACTGGGCAAAGAAAACCTATATTCCAGCTTTAGCCATGCACTTGTCCGATCATATTTTGCATAGATGCTGATGCATTGGCTTCGCCAAATTCTCTCAGCCGTACATGAATAGCTCAGTTCTATGCAGCATTAATCAATTTTTTTTATATGACGCGCCATCTATCAATTTCCATTCTTAAAACAAAAATATCCCTCTCAGAGTGAAGTTGCTTACCCTGAAGCGCATGCTAGACACAGGGTGACGCAACCTCTACCAAGAGTAGGGATGGCAAAATTACTCAAATGAGTAACGTTAATCGAGTAAATTTCCTCAAAAAACGATTAAATTAAATGAATAATAGGCGCGTTCCAATCAGAAGTAATCCAGATCCAGATAGAAATTTTGCATGTAAATGCAACAACAACCATAGCATATCTCTACTAGTAGCGCAACTTACTCCGAATCTGCACAAACACACAAACGACACAGGGTGCGTTGTATGCAGTAATAAAACAATCAAATTTTAATACTGCAATATTCAACATGAAGTCTTGAAACTCCCAAATTATTGAATATAAAGCAGTTATAACACCTTATCAGTTCCTGCAGAATGTAAATTTCAGTTTAAATTGAAGTTTTTAGTTGCAGTTTTTACTTTAAACCAACTCTGATCGCGATTTCCTTCATAACACTCTCTCGGAGTACCTTCATCCACTACCTTCCACTCCGATTCGCAAAAGAACATGCCAAACTAGCACGGGTAAACAATGACAACAACGTTGTGATCCTGATATTTTTTTGGATCAATTTCGGATCCGTATAGAACGTGATCAAACAGGTCGTAGCAGCTCGACAAACATACAAACACACAAAATTTTTCCATGTTTTTGTTTTTGTAATTTGTGAGTTTAACGTCAACATCGTAAATGAGTGTAATGTCAAAATTCGAGGCAAAAGTAAAAATCAGCTGGTCTATTAACACGACCTGTATAATTGGATCATGGTATAGAAGTTCTGTTCGTTTAGTTTTTTGTAGCAGATTTTTTGACAGCCAACCCTTATTTGCTTGGTAGCACAGACATTAGAGCACCCACAAAGGCAAAGTTTTAATTTTCTTCGCTCCACCAGCAATTTCTGAGAGAATGGGTAAAAAAAACATTATCGGTAAACAAATCTGGACATCCGTAGTGAAAAAATTCCATGCGCATTTGGCCCAAAGCCTGAAAATGCTTCAAAGAACGATGAATGTATTAAATGTCTTATATCTCCGGAACAACTGATTTAGGAACAAATAATGATATGGAGACTTTTATGTAGAATGAAATCAGGAATAAATCCTCCATATAAATTTTTTACCTACAAATGTCCTTTCAAGGACTTTTAATAAGTGAGCGTAAATTTTTGTGTTTCTTTTTTTTTCAGCGGTCAAAACAAATACTGGCAAATAATGAATTAGGTAAGCTATACTACATTTAATAAGGTATTAACCAAAGTTTCATTGTGCCATTGAATTTTTAGTTCATATGTATTTTTGCAAGGGTAGGACGACCTAAAACTGAAAAAAAAATTTTCTAATTTTTTTCTCAGTAAACTAGGAACGTTTTTTATCTAAAATTTGGTCCAATGTTATTTCATCTTATAAATATTTGACCCATAAGCTTCTGCACAAAAATTTGTAAGTGGTCAACTTAAAATTTTATTTTTATATACCTCAAATATTTTTCTGTAATAAAAGTCATTTAATTTTGTATGTAAAGCTTTGTATTTTATTTAAAATTGCAATACATGAAAGGCAATAACATGGAACATTAAACGTGCTAGAAATGAAAAAGATACTTCAATACTTGTTTAACTCAACGTCAGTGACATAGCACTATTTTCTTAAATACTCTATGAATTTTTGTTTTGACGGGTTACGTGAGGGCACATTTTTATAATGTTGCTCCACTGCATGCCATAAAAATTGCTTTTGTTCTTCTTGATGAGTTAAGGCTGCATTAAAACGTGAGTAGCCTCAAATCATTAGCCGGTGCTTTTGGTGCTACTTGACACATAAACCAATACTTTATGTACACGCGTAATATAAATATATTAAGCCTGCGTATATTGTTCAACAGTTTAGCTGAAAGATATAATGAAAAAATATGTAAATACCTCGATCCTAAAAACTAGTTATTAAATTGCAGTGGATCATTTTTACTTACATGAAATTGCGAATTGTTTTCTAAAAAGAAAAATTTTCAGGCAGTAGATGATTTTTGCCATCCATCTAGCTTGGCTGACTGCACCGGGTCGAGGAATTTCAAAGCCTGGTATTTGTTGTCCGATGAACAGCGAACTTAATTTTAGCATTTCTATATAGTCATGCCTAGTGCTATCACTCTGTTCTCAATTTGGTCATTGTTAAAAATTATTAGATCGCTTTTTATATCATTTGGAAAGAATTCCGCAACGTCTGAGTCTTCAACACCATATTCGTAATCGTCCTGTCGCATTTGTGGCCACGCTTTTCGAAATTTTAGGAATAATACAATTTGCGACTTTCTCTACTGAGGTTTTAAAGGCTGCTCCAGCCAACAACTCGGATATATGGTGTCTGCATGCTAGATATAAGAGCTGCCTTCCAAGTGATTGTTCAATTGTAGCGCATGCTCCAATAGAAGTGCTGGTGTTGCTTGCTGTGGTGTCAAAGCACAAAGCTCTGTACGTTCCAATCGACTAGTGCGGAATATACAGCAGCACCTTCAATAGCACCGGTTTGCCGGCTTATTTTTGGTATTCCAAGCACTTTCGAATTGCCTTGGGCCGACAAAATAACGGCTAATCTATTACAAAGTATCTGGTCCGAGCTTGTACAATCCTCGAGCACTTTACCATCCCAGTGAACCGTAAATGTTACATTTGCAGAGAATTCGTCTCTAATTTTCTTATAGATTAGCTTTCTGTTCTTAATGCGCTGCTTACGTATATGTTATGCTGAAACATATAATGAGTCTACGTCGTGACCTAAATTATATGCCGTTTGACATATAATTGCTGCAGCCCTAACATTGCTTACTTTATACCTATCTAGCACTTGTGTTAATGCGCCGTTTACTACGTTTTTAACAGAGCTGGCCAAGTTATTTTTTTGCCCTTCGGAGTAGAATATGGTTCATTGTTAACAAATGGTAGTTCCAAAATGGCCTCATCTTCATCTGAATCCGGAATAGCGCTATTCTGGTCTTCAAAAGATTCTACCACAACACACTTTTGAGGAGCAATGTCACTGGATTCATTGCCAGGACCCAAGGCAAGCTTTAATTGCGCTGCTGCAATTGATTCGCGATGCTCCGTCAAACAGTCTATTGCCTATTGATTTTTTTCTTTTTTTTAAATTTGTATAGCGTTGGCGTGCAATATATCAAAAAGCTCTTCCAAGAAGCTGCTAAATCGTTTAGTAACTGAGTTTTTTCTGTATTTTTTACCTTTTTAATACTTATTATAAACTCTGAGGATCTGCCTTTTAACAACATCACGTCTTCTTACCGGAATTTCGAATTTTTTGTAAACATCTATTAAATATTCCGTCAGAATGGTCGCACTTTCTGTGGCACTTTTTCTTTCTTCGTGTAACGAATAAAAAAGGACACTCAAAACATCTTTGCGACTCGGAAGTGTGTCGCCATTAAATTCTTTTTTTTCCATCCTACGTAAAACAACACTGTGATTATTGTAATTTTTGTATTTAAACTCACTTATTAATAAGTATTTACCAATTAAAGAAACACTTCTTAATTTGTCATTGTAGTGCCTTTATTAGAATTATTTTGTAATAGATAAATAAATTAAACGACTTTATGTGACAAAGTATTTTATTTAACTGCGGAATTCAAATTACAAAATTATAATTGTCAAATGTACAAAACATGGATAACTAGAAATGTCAATTATTATTATTATTATTGCGTAGTTTGACCGTTGACAAAAAAAAGAAACACATAAATTTACGCTCACTTATTAAAAGTCCTTGAAAGGACATTTGTAAGTAAAAAATTTATATGGAGGATTTATTCCTGATTTCATTCTACATAAAAGTCTCCATATCATTATTTCTTCCTGAATCACTTGTTCCGGAGATATAAGCCATTTAATACATTCACCATTTTTTGATGCATTTTCAGGCTTTAGGTCAAATGCGCATGGAATTTTTTCACTACGGATGTCCAGATTTTTTTGCAGATATTGTTTTTTTATCCATTCTCTCAGAATTTCCTAGTGGACCGAAAAAATTTTATACTTTTGCAAATCCCATACATTCTGTGGGTGTTCTAACAGACATACATATATAAACACACGATATACACAAACAACTCTCATACAACTGATTCGTATCGTTCCCGTGAGATCTTGATCGTGATACGGATCTGGATATCTGATTGGAACGCATTGCCAATATGTTCTGATTAATCGAGGTAATAATCTATTACTTAATTGTCTTGTCTCAGCTTTATATTTCCTTGCCCTTGTTGGCACTTGACAAATTACATTCACTTTAGTCCATAACAATCCGGGTAATGTTACATGTCCTTAAGCCAAACCAATTTTTTTTTTAATTGCGAAGCTCAAAGCCTGCCGGTGCAACTTTGTATCAAACAACTATGTGTCTTTATGTTTTGCGTAGGAGGCAAGAATTGCCTGTTCAACATATCATTAGTTGTGTTCGGTGAGGATAAAATTTTTAAAAATTGTATAATATTTTTACTGGAAAGTGTTCGGTGACACAAAACATTTGCAGCGAGAGAGCACATTTTGACATTCCATCATTGTTTACGTCTACTAGTTTGGCATCTTCTTTTGCGAATCGGAGTGGAAGGCAGTGGATGAATGTACTCCGAGAGAGTGGAATGAAGGAAATCGCGTTCAGAGTTGTTTTAAAGTAAAAACTACAACTAAAAGTTTCAATTTAAACTGAAACTTACATTCTGTAGGAACTGATAAGGTGTTATAAGTGCTTTATATTCAATAATTTGGGTGTTTTAAGTCTTCACATTCAATATTGCAGTATTTAAATTTGATTGTTTTATTATTGCATACAACGCACCCTGTGTGGTTTGTGTGTGTGTGCAGATTCGGAGTAAGTTGCGCTACTGGAAGACATATACTATGCATTCCATTGAGAGAGAGAGAGTTTCAACCATTGTTTACCCCTACTAGTTTCAAGTCTTCATGTTCAATATTGCAGTACTTAAATTCAATTGTTTTATTATTGTATTCAACGCACCCTGTGTGGTTTGTGTGTGTGTGCCGATTCAGAGTAAGTTGCGCTACTAGTAGACATATACTATGGTTTCAAGTTTCTGCCACATATATGCCACATTCATCCACTGCCTTCCACTCCGATTCGCAAAAGAAGATGCCAAACTAGTACGGGTAAACAATGATATCTACTAGTAGCGCAACTTACTCCGAATCTGCACACACACACAAACCACACAGGGTGCGTTGTATGCAATAATATAACAATCATATTTAAATACTGCAATATTGAAGGTGAAGACATAAAACACCCTAATTATTGAATATAAAGTACTTATAACACCTTATCAGTTCCTACATAATGTAAGTTTCAGTTTAAATTGGAATTTTTAGTTGCAGTTTTTAATTTAAAGCAACTCTGATAGCGATTTCCTTCATTACACTTTCTCGGAGTACCTTCATCCACTACCTTCCACTCCGATTCGCAAAAGAAGATGCCAAACTAGTATGGTTAAACAATGGTTTCTGCTGAGGGAATTTCACTCAGTAAAACTAAAACAGTTGATCGTGACATAGGAAAGCAACAACAAAAGTTTTTAAATTTGAACTATTAACCAGTCAAAAAAGCAACAGCTGTTTTGTTTGCAAGTTTTTACTGACTCCTGTTCGGTCAAAACTTTTTAATTTTGGCGTTTCGAGAGAGTTTTACGTCATTCCCACTTTACTAACAGTTTTTTGCAAGTGTTTGCAAGTTTTGTCACCGAACACAGCTATTATGTTGGGCATTGTTTACCCCTACTAGTTTGGCATCTTCTTTTGCGAATCGGAGTGGAAGGCAGTGGATGAATGTACTCCGAGAGAGTGTAATGAGGAAAATCGCGTTCAGAGTTGTTTTAAAGTAAAAACTGCAACTAAAAACTTCAATTTAAACTGAAGTATACATTCTATAGTAACTGATAACGTGTTATAACTGCTTTATATTCAATAATTTGGGAGTTTCAAGTCTTCATGCTCAATATTGCAGTATTTAAATTTGATTGTTTTATTACTGCATACAACACACCCTGTGTGGTTTGTGTGTGTGTGCAGATTCGGAGTAAGTTGCGCTACTAGTAGACATATACTATGATGTTGGGCGAGCATAAAAATCGTTAAAAGCAACAACAACCACAGCATAAAATTTCCTGAATAGCATCATAGTATATGTCTACTATTAGCGCAACTTACTCCGAATCTGCACATACACACAAACCACACAGGGTGTGTTGTATTCAATAATAAAACAATCAAATTTAAATACTGCAATATTCAACGTGAAGACATAAAACACCCCATTCCCACAACAGCCGGTTCTATCGCACCGGAATGACCTGGGTTTTTTCACCCGGCCAAGGGCTGTTATTTCAGTGTAACCCTGTCCAATCTGGGGCAGGGCGAAGCACTGTTAACAACAACAACATAAAACACCCACATTATTCAATATAAAGTAAGTCTAACACGTTATCAGTTACTATAGAATGTATATTTCAGTTTAAATTGAAGTTTTTAGTTGCAGTTTTTACTTTAAAACAACTCTGAACTCGATTTCCTTCATTACACTCTCTCGGATTACATTCATCCACTGCCTTCCACTCCGGTTCGCAAAAGAAGATGCCAAACTAGTACGGGTAAACAATGGCCAACACCCCACACAGCAGCTCACAGCTACTTCCTGCGTTGCTCCTCTCTCTTAAATGCTGAGCGACATCCCTTCTCCCTCCCACTCACAACCTCCCCTTCTTCTTCCAGCACTAGCACTTATGTAAGTCAAAGCCACCAGGTCCTGGTCCCTTCACCATGTACACTGTTTGTTGGTCATCATTCAAATGCAACTCTTGTCATAGCCTATGGCACCTGCTTATATGTTCTCAACTTGGTAATAGGAATTTATGGACTGATACGTACGTTGCGCCATGTTGTCGAGCTACGCAACCCACATCGTCGCCCGATTCGCCTCCCTCGGAGGGTCCGGATCCCTCGTCTTCTAGATTTCGGCGTAGTGCGCAACCCAGCCTGCTTCCCAGTGTGAGTATTTCTCCCCCTTCGCAGTTTCGTGTCCTACAGGTGAACTGCGACGGCCCAACCGGCAAGGTTAGTGCAATAGTGAACTTCATGAAGCGGCAAAATATCAAGATTGCTGTGATTCAAAAAACAAAGCTAGGTGCCCGATCAGATCTTCAGACCTGTGACGTTACAACATCCATCGGCGTGGCCGTGCGAGAGGACTTGGGGCGGACTTGCTTTCATCAAGCAATACCGTCTATTTGAGCCTGATGTCGACCCGAGGGACAACACCCCCCATCGCCCCACCTTTATCCGCTACTGAACCTATGTAGCCCAAGCAACATTTCATGACAGTACATTTTTGCATTAAGGGTACCTGAGTACATATTTTCAATTTAATTACGATAAGCTCGCTCAAATAAACCCAACATGTCATTATAATGCACAGTAAGTGCAACTGCATATACATATGTACATACACACAAATATTTATTTTTATATTTTAAATAGATTTACAATTTCATTTAAAATCAAATGGCGGAGCATCACGGCACGTATACGGTCCCATTGGCGCTATAATCACTTGTATTGACAAATTGTTGCGCTCAGCGCCTATTAAATGTGGGCTCAATTTAATGGAAGATAACGCCAACTCATCATAGGGTATAAGATTATCCACATTCAAAACGCGCACTTTATTTGAAAAATATTCGGTGCGCTCATGCACGGTAAGAATATGATCAATTTTATTTTGCACACCAGTGATCAATACAGCAACCTAATAGGAGATGGAAAAGTACAAAAAATATTTGTTAATAACAATATCAACTGTATATAAATGGTATAAGTTTTACCTTAAAGCGTTCCTCGTCAAGTTGGGGATATTTGCATGTAACACGCAGGCGTACAGTTTTCAATGAAAATTCTGGCACATCTTCTCCCCAAATTATTTTCGCTTTATTATATTTGACACCACGCGGAAAGAATTCAATTTCCCATGTAATAGTGTGATCTAGAAAGCGGATGAAAATGGAATACTTTAGATTTCATTCTTTCTTTCGTTTTTTTTTTTTTTTTTGTTATTGAAACGATTTAAAGGAGTTGCATGCAGTACTAAATGTGTATTCGTATGTATTCGATAAAGATCAGAAATAATTCAACTTTTAGATGGTTAAAAATGCAGCACTTAAAACTTACCATCTTCAGTTTCGGCGATGTTACGCTGTGAGAAGAAGCAAGTAACATAATTTGTATATTTCTCGATTTGATCAAACTCTTTTACATGTATGCTAACACTCCACGTGTCATTGGAATAAAGGCGTGGTGTAAATTGAGACTTGCCGTCAGGTGAATAGCGTACCTCATGCACACGATCATCTTGTCCAGACTGATAGCTCATGCCTATAAATAGAGAGTGAAGTGTGTTTATAAATAAATATGTATACCCATATATAATCAAACTTGCCTATTGCCATGCGTTGTACGATATATTCCTTATGGTACTCTAAAAGTGGGAAGAGTAACAAGTGTGCCAATTCACGAGGAGTCATCATTGCGAATCTTATATGATCGACAGTTTGCTCAACCAATTGGAGAAACGATGTATTCTTTTCTTCCACTGTAAGCGTATCATCACTATCGTATACTTCCTTGCGATGCAAAAGCCAACGTTGCAGTATGCCAAAAAGTTGATACTCACTGGTTACAACGATATCATTTTGTTGTAGCAATAACACCATAATTGCTGTATCTAGTTCAACAAAATCTTTCGATTCACTAACCATTTCCAAATTCCATTTTAGAAAACGTTTTAATGTTTCGGTGAGTTCTGTATGATAAGGACTAAAAGCGATTGTATACTGCAGCCAAGAAACAAGATAACCTTGTGTTGCCGCCTTCGCAATATGCTTCATCATATAATCAACGCACAACTCGACTAGATCCTGCATACAAATTAATCAAAGTTATATAACAATCTAATCTAGGTTTTGTTTGAATTTAATATTAACCTTAACATTGTATTTGTCAGCCAGCGCCAACATCGGCATCACCGTTTGCAACGATATTTTAATTTGACCGACATATAAATATTTGAGAAACTGCGGAAACACCGCTGTACAACAGGGTTCCTCCACCAGCTCAATAACATGCTTACGGCACTCATTCCACTCTGGATTCATGAGCATCACTTGAAACACCTCGCTACTGGCACAAAGTATTACACGATGTGCGGGATATTGTTCATTACCTACCACCAAAATAATATCGGACATCAGTTGTTCTGCATAAAGATTTGCAATCTTTTCAAGTACACTCTGCGAGTTGTTCATCTGTACGGAGATAAATAAGCGAAAAATTTATTTAAAATTATAAATATCATAAAAAATATATCAATTTAACATACCACACTAGAATCTTGACTATGATCCTCGCATTCCTCCATTTTAATAGCTGTATTGCTTCTCTTAACGTCTTTGCTATTTTTATCTCCGTCTCCACCAAAATTTATAGAATCCTCCATCGCGTCGGTTGCGATTTTACAACGTAATGTTCTGTCTGCCACATTTGATATACGAACACTGGTTTTGTGAATTCACAATTGCCCCTTAGACCGAGCGTTTTTACTAAATTTTTTCTTGAAAACCTATATTTATGTATATATTTGTTAATTTTGTTGCATTCAACTAATTTTATAGCAAATCTTCCTCCTGTCGGTCAATACACAATAGAAAATATGAAAGAAAGATCAAACAAAAATAAGAAAACACAATTAATAACAGTGCTGCCAGCGTTAACTTTATCCGCATGTGTTGCTTAATCACAACATTCACGAAATTTTTAAATTTTTGACGGCTGATATTCTTTTGCGAACCCCATCCTGCATCGACTGCGGAAACGCTTCGAAAAATCTGCGGACTTACGGCTTTAAGTTGCAGTTAAACTTCCTTATCCATAAATCCATAGTCATAACCATACCATATCCTTAAGGTTATCTATTTTTATCACTTATAGGTGGTTTAACCTAAAAAAGTTAGTAATTTCGGTAATTCTATACGACAGCACGTAACTGCTAATATAGGTCCAAAAATATCGGGAAATGTATGAAACGACGGGTTTTGACCTCTGCAACAATAATCCGGAAGCGGATTTTCCAGTTTTTGTTTCAGTGAGGAGATATTTGCAACCAAAGTTGAAAATTTTCTGTCATTTTTATGTGGTTGTTGTAATCACAGATTAGGGTGTACCGAAAAGTGCAAAAAGTGTGTTCTGCGCAGAAATACTGTGGACCGCGTAGCCGGTGTTGGACCGGCTAAGGGTTATTTTTTTGAAGCGCAGCCGAAGGCCGCCTACGCAGAAAGGTATATACCTTGGATCAAGCCCCCTATTTGGGATCGGACCTAGGCCATTTTTGGGTTTTTTGCTAATAACTTTTCACTGAAAGAAATTATTTAATTTCCGCTTTCCGATTATTGATACAGAGATCAAAACGCTAATTAAATATCTCTGAACAGACATAAAATATCGAATTTCCGCTTTCGGATTATTGATACGGAGATTAAACCCCGTCGTTTGATACATTTCCCGAGATTTTTGGACGTATATTAGCAGTTACGTGCTGTCGTATAGAATTACCAGATTTGCATGTGCACGTATCTGCTGCAGAATTTTCTGGTAACCCAAAGATGTGGAAGTGAGCTTATATTGGGTTGGCATTACACATACTGGTTAGTTGTTTCTAAATGTATGTGCATGTGTATGGATATGTTGCAGCTTCTATCGTATGAGATCAAGGACAAATAATACAATGCGGCCTTAAAGCAGGAAACGGTAATGGTTTCCTTTAGGAGGCAGCTGCTAAAACACGTCCAAAAATGTCGTGAGAGGTATCAAACGACGCGTCTTGACCTCGGTATCAACAATCCGAACCATTCGTTCGAGAACGAAGAAAGACACTGAAGATGGCACAACGCCGAAACTGGTTTGTCTCCAAACCAAAATTGGCAAGGGATGACGGAAAATCGTTCCAGAAAAATTCATACTTCTACCCTGTCGGAAACAGCAATAATAACAAAAAGGAAGATTGTAAGAACAAGTAAGGAAGTCTAAGTTCGGGTGGAACCGAACATTAAATACCCAGTTTGTAAAAGTGGTCCTGCTAAATTGTTATGGAGTTATGACCTGTAGAGGGTTTAAACTTTTTCTACTACCATGTGGGCAATCCCAGGTTCATTCTGTTTAGCTAAATTTCAATCTTATAAATAAAAATGAACGTGTGTCTGGAGTCCAAAGTACTCAACCGATCTTTATGGAATTTTCACAGATTTTCGGGTTCACTGGTTACAATATAGGCTATATATAATTTTAGAAAAGTGAGCTGTGGATCCTTATGATAATTTTACAGTGGATTAAGGGGGCCTCTGGGTGCGACGCTATATAAAGTTGGAATCGGGCATAACTACGAATCTATTTTATTCCAGATAATGATACTGGATATAAACGTGTCCTGTATATAAAAAAAAAGGTTTGGGGGAAGTGATCGGTACTAAATGTTCATTTATATGTGGGCGGTGCCCGACTCTCTTCCCAAAATTAAAAAAAATAATAATAAGATTATCAGGTAATTGTAACTACGAAATTCTAGCATTTTATCTGCATCAGTGTAGTAGATTTGGCATGTTTCGGTTTCCAACCTCTCTTTTAGAAACCTTTAGCAAAAAGTGGTCGTGACCGTTCAATGATTTTATTTATTTTCCGTGGGCGTGCTCTACATAGGATACCTCGTACCAAAGAAAAAAACCTGTGTGCTTAGTTTCATTCTATTAGTTTAGCTCATGGATATCATGATTGCAGTAGCTTTATTAATTTTTCAATTGTAGTTATTTCGCTACTTATACATACAAAAAATAATAATAATGAACAAGTAAACCACCAAGGAGGTTTAGACCGAGCTTCACTATCAGTTTTTGATTTGCTCCTTGAAGTTTTTATGTCATTTACTTAGGCAGACGAGACGCTTTTTTATGGCAGGAATACACTCGAAGGGTTGGCGACCTCCGATGTGGTAGGCCAGCAAGACTGCTATCACACCACATCTCAGTTTATGTCGGCTCTCTCTAATATTAAAAACCAAAACCTCTTAAACGAATCGAGACGCTGTAAATAAGCAGAAAAACAAAAACGAAGTGATAGTTTTCGTCAATCACAAAACGAAAGTGCAATTTTTCTTTAGTAAAAAGTCGAAAGGGCTAGTTTTCGTCAGCCAAAAGTCGAAAGTGTTAAGCCCGGCGGCAACGCGCAACATATGCTTGCGTGTACCCATAGAAACGGTGGTTGTGCGAGTGTGAGGTGATTGTCGCTTGACCTGCAACGCACAATCAAAAAGAGTCAATCCTTCTATAATAAGATATATAAATACATTTTCATATCACTAAACATTTACAAAATATAATTTTACTCCATTTGCCACAAATTGAAAATTATTCCTTTGCTCGTTGATCTGAAAATATAAAATTTTTGGTGCACAAATACATGTATGAACCAGGACTTGACTTGTAATAACAATAATTATCACTATATACAAGGTGGCGCAAAAGTAAGCTTCCGATGTTCAGCATATCGGTTGTGGCACGTGCAGTGTGTGCTGTTGCACCGTCTTGTTGGAACCACATGTTTTCCAATCCCAATTCATCAAGTTGCGGCAAAAAGAACTCGTTGATCATTGCTCTGTAGCGCTCACCATTCACAGTAACCGTTTGGCCCCGACCGATTATTGGTCAAATAAATAGTCAGCAATATTCCGCGTTCTGGAGCAGTGTAGCGTAACATTGTTTATTAACGTGTATTTCGCATGTGTTTACTACACAAATGTCAAAACAGAACTGACTTTAGGGGCCAATCGCAAAATTTATAGCATTTTCTGATAGGAGGATTACTTTGGCGCCACCTTGTACTTGCCTTACCTGGGCATATTTGTTGCAATTTCACTCCTTGTTAAACATTTTATAATTTTTTTAAAGACGCACTAACACATACAAAAAGAAGAAAAACTTGACAGAAGTGTGCGTTAGTAATTTACCCTGCAAAAATCGAATGACTGAAACTCAAATTGGCATTTATTTCGGTAAAATATCCCTTAATTTTACGTGTTATATACGAGTCAAATGACTAGTAGCTGTGAGCTGTGACACCGGTGTGAGAAATAAAGCTATATGTTTATCTTAGGTCCAAAAATAAATGAGAAAGAGCTAGATGTAAAACCGCACACATAGGAACGCGCGGAAAGAAATAGTCAAAAAGTCTACCGATGCTCTTAAAACGTGATGGGAGAAATACGGAACTTTCGGTATGCCCCTGGGTAAATTGACTAATCATTTTACCCGTATCGTTTTTGCTTATACGTTTGAGTTGCCGCAAACGTTATCTACAATTTTTGTTTGTATATTTAATTTGCTTTCTGCTGTTTGCAGATTTAAAAAGTATTATAGACCCTACAAACCAGATACCGGTTAGCAATGTAGCTAAATACTTGGTTTCATTCATTTCTCGAGTGGTGTAAAAAGTAGCTAATTTTGTTCGGGCCGTTATTTGAAATTGTTTGTTTCGGCTAAACTGCCCTACAAACCAGATACCGGTTAGCAATGTAGCTAAATACTTGATTTCATTCATTTCTCGAATGGTGTAAAAAGTAGCTAATTTTGTTCGGGCCGTGTGAAGATTTTAACCACATGTGTTTTCCAAATTTCCAGCCTTCAAAAATTTCCCTTAAAAAAACTGGCTAATGTTTTGGCTACCATGTAGTTGTAAATATGATTTGAAATGGTTTATGTTTCGCCTAAACTGTGGTGAAAAATATTCGTTCAGTTGGTTATTGTTTTGGCGAACAAGTGGTGAAAATTATTTGTTGAATTGGTTACCGAAGTGGCTAACATATGGTTAATTTTATTAGCTGAATTGGTTAATGAAATACCAGTAGTACTGGTTATTGTCAAATGGACGATACCTACCAATTTTTCCAAATGAATAGAATAGTTTTATAAGTTTTATTTTATATTTAGACATACAAAAAACTAAATACAACGTAAAGTCAAGTAGTCTCAACGGAAAATAAGGAAACATCTTAAGGTCTACATACTAGGTGATTTATGAATGTAGGCCCTTAACAGCAACTTCAACACTTCGTTAACACCATCACAATCACTACCTGCAGGAAGCAGACTCCTCCAACAGCAAACTTGAGACCTCCGGATTTCGGTAAAAAACGAAGTACTGCAACAACATTAGAAAAAGTATAATCCGGGTGTTATAATATGGTTAATGAACTCTTACCTATCTTTAAATATTGCTCTTCTCCAGCTGCATGTGGTTTTCTTGTTGAAACCAATGATTATCTGCAAAATAAGATACAGATTCTATAAAATCAAAAAAGTTTTTAAAAATTCTGTTTTTATCATTTTAATTGTTTCAAAGCAGTTTGACAAATAAAAATGAATTTTTAAAGTTGATTTGGTTTTGTGTTTTTCCGACAGGGTGGATACTGGATTTATATTGGAACGAATTTTCGTCATCCCTTGTCAATTTTGGTTTTGTAACAAACCGGTTTCGGCGATCCGCCATCTTCAGTGATTGATTTCGTTCTGATCTGTGTCTATCCGTTGTCATGTACTTATAGTCTGGATGCTGTATCAGGTAGTGTTAGTAATCGTGTATATGAGTCGTGTCTTACGAACCTATCCGAACGGGTACCTGCAATGAGGGTTGTTTTTAACGCTCGTTTATTAGTTGTGGTGTTATCTCACATAATTAGTTTGAGGATGTTAGGTCAGGTAATGTTAAGTGTATACTTAAGGGTGGGTTTTGACGCTCGTTAGTCATGTAGAAGTCATTAGTTGTGGTTTTAGAACAGGTAATTAGTTTGAGGATGTTAGGTTAGGTAATGTTAATGTATGTTTAAGGGTGGGTTTTGACGCTCGTTAGTCATGTAGAAGTCAGTGATTTTTGTTTTCTGATTTGTTTTGTGTGTGTGCTCGTTTATTATTACTCGTTTTGTTATTGTACCTGCGGTGTTGTTTGGTCCTCTGTAAATTAGTTTTAGCGGTTCAAATATTGCGTCAGAAATGGTGTTTGTTTGTTCGTTAATTACTCTCCCGTCAAATGTCTTAAGTTTGTATATTTGCATGTTTTCTAGCACATTTAAGCGCCGCCCTTTTCTTTGTACGTGAAGTATTCTGGCTGTGTTTTTGATGTTGGTCGGGGTGCATTTGTTTTTGAACATGTGATTTGCATAGTTTGACTCTGTTGTGATAGTGGGTTTCCGTGTTTTTCTGTTGTAGTCTCTGATGTGCTCCCGGAATCGTGTACTTATTTTTTTCGTCCTGTTTGACATATATAGCTGTGCTGACATTCGCAGGTAAGCTTGTAAAGGGTGTTTTTTTTAGGGGTATAGAACTTCGAATTGAAATAAAACACAAGAAAATCGTTTTAAGGTCCATCAATTTGGCTTTATTGGAAGGATAATTTTATGCCATTAATGTTTAAATATGATTTCGGGCATGTGGCCGCCGCGGCTGGCTCGAATAAAGCCAATTCTACAGGTCCAATTTTCAACCACTTTTTCGAGCATATGGGGCCGTATGTCGGCAATAACGCCACGAATGTTGGCTTCCAATTCCCCTAACGTTACTGGTTTGTTGGTGTAGACGAGCGACTTCACATATCCCCAAAGAAAATAATCCAATGGTGTCAAATCACACGACCTTGGTGGCCAATTGACAGGTCCATTCCGCGAAATTATGCGCTCATCGAATGTTTCCTTCAATAAATCGATTGTGACGTGCGCTGTGTGGCATGTAGCGCCGTCTTGTTGGAACCACAACTCATCCACATTCATGCCATCCAATTCGGGAACAAAATAGTCGGTTATCATGGCTCTATACCGGTCTCCATTAACGGTAGCTGCCTCTCCAGCATTATTGCGGAAGAAGTATGGCCCAATGACTCCACCAGCCCATAGAGCACACCAAACAGTCAGTTTTTGTGGATGTAATGGCGTTTCAAGGGTCTCATGTGGATTCTCTTCACTCCAAATGCGGCAATTTTGCTTGTTGACGTAGCCATTCAACCAAAAATGAGCCTCATCACTGAACAAAATTTTGCGATGAAAATCAGCATCGAAATCAATCTCATTTTCGGCCCATACACCAAAATCACGACGCATTGCATGGTCTCGCGGCTTTAATTCTTGCACAAGCTGGATCTTGTAAGGTCGCAAGCCAAGATCTTTGCGCAAAATCTTCCATAAAGTTGATGGACAAAGCTCCAATTGCTGTGCACGGTGGCGAATCGATTCATTCGGGTCCTCTTCAACACTTTGCTCTACAGCGGCAATTGTTTCTTCGGTGCGCACTGTTCGACGTCTCTGCGGATGCGTATTATCACATAGAGTAAACGTAGTGCGAAAACGATCCATGGTTAACCGAATTAATTGCTCTGATGGACGATTATGTCGACCATAAAATGGACGGAGCTCACGGTAAACTTCGCGAACTGTACCATTATTTTCGAAATAAATTTGCACGATTTGCAAGCGTTGTTCTTTTGTCAACCTGTTCATGATGAAATGGCAAACCAAACTGAACATAAATGACGTTAGAGTTGCCAGATTTGACCACAAAATGCCAGTTTTATCTCTATTCTAAAAACAAACCTGTAAAAAAAACACCCTGTATATTCGATTTTTGTTGGAACGATTTTCCGTCATCCCTTGTCAAGTTTGGTTTTGTGACAAACCGGTTTCGGCGTTCTGCCATTTTCAATGCCTAGTTTCGTTCTGGTCTGTGTCTATCCGCTGCGTTGTTTTTATAGTCCGTGGGTGCTGTGGCAGGTAATGTCAATCTATGTGTTCGTGGTAGGTAACGTTAATATGCGTGTGTGTGTGCGCGGTATTGATACGTCCCAATGGTTATCTGTCCCAAGGGTTGTTTTTGTAGGTATGTAGACATACCGCTTGTTAGCTAAGCGGTAGGTTGATTGAGGCACTTAGTGGATAGGCTTCAGAGAACGCCGCTCATACAGGAAGCATACTGGAGAGAGCTTAATACAATATATAACATAGCGGCAAATAATGGATACAAGAAAGCACTTGTGGATAAACTCAGAAGTAGCCATGGAACACAAAAAAGAGTAAACGTAGAGGAAAATCCAATGGTTTGGACGGCAATGACATACACTGGAAAAGCGACGTACAAATTAGCAAAGTTCTTTAAAAGATATAACATCAACACAGCATTCAGAACATCTAACAACGTCGGACAAAAACTAAGAGCCGACACTAATTCTGATGACCCATTCAACAGACACGGAGTGTATAGGCTTACTTATGAATGTCAATACAGCTACATAGGACAAACAGGAAGAAAAATAAGCACAAGATTCCGAGAGCATATCAGGGACTACAACAAAAAAACACGAAAACCCACCATAATACCAGAATCTAATTTCGCGAACCACATGTTTGAGAACAACTGCACCCCATCTAACATAAAAACAACGGCTCGAATACTTCACGTACAAGGAAAAGGCCGGCGGCTTAATGTACTTGAGAACATGGAGATATACAAGTTAAAAACATTTGACGGCAGGATCATAAACGAACAAACCAACACTATCTCTGACGAAATATTTGAACCCTTAAAACTAGTTTACAAAAAACAGCACAAGCCAGCAGGTACAGCAACCAAACACGTAACAATGAACAAGCAAAAACGAAATATGAACCAAACTGCAAAAATCACCGATTTCTACCTACATCAACCTACCGCTTAGCTAACAAGCGGTATGTCTACATACCTACAAAAACAACCCTTGGGACAGATAACCATTGGGACGTATCAATACCGCGCACACACACACGCATATTAACGTTACCTACCACGAACACATAGATTGACATTACCTGCCACAGCACCCACGGACTATAAAAACAACGCAGCGGATAGACACAGACCAGAACGAAACTAGGCATTGAAAATGGCAGAACGCCGAAACCGGTTTGTCACAAAACCAAACTTGACAAGGGATGACGGAAAATCGTTCCAACAAAAATCAGCTTACTACCCTGTCGGAAGATCAACACAACAAAATAAATCGCTTGTATATTCCTTGTTTCCTGAATGGTTCTTCCGAGTTAGTGTTGGTTCTTAGTTTTTGTCCTAAGTTGTTCGATGTTCTGAACGCTGTGTTGATATCGTGTTTCTTGAAGAAATTTGCCAATTTGTGTGTCGTTTTTCCAGTGTATGTCATTGTAGTCCAGATCTTGGATTTTTCTTCTGCGTTGTGTCTTTTTTGTGATCCATGGTTCCTTCGGAGTTTGTCTATTAGGCATTTTTTGTATCCGTTGCTCGTGGCTATGTTGTACGAGGTGTGTTCAAAACGTATCGCGAATTTTGAATTTTCGCTGGTTACGTATATTCGAATTTCGAATTTTTTGTGGCGTTATGTTGGTACTCATGTCTCTCACTTCTGCCGACAAGCTCGGCCATTTTGAATGTTCAGTTAATTGTTGACAGCTGCTTTGCTTGCACGTGTTTTGGATCGTCTTCGATTTTTACCTATTCAAAAAAATGGATCAAAGAACCTGTATCAAATTTTGTGTGAAAAATGAAATTAAGTGCGCGGATGCATTCCGAATGTTGACTGTGGCATACGGAGAAGCTACCTTGGACCGAAGCAACGTTTATCGGTGGTACAAAATGTTCTCAGAAGGCCGAGAAGATGTGCAAAGAAGAACAAAAATTGGCTTTTGCACCACGATAACGACCCTGCTCACGCATCGTTGCTTGTGCGCGACTTTTTGGCCAAAAACAACACACTAATGATGCCGCAGCCACCGTATTCCCCAGATCTGTCCCCCTGTGACTTTTTCTTGTTCCCTAAACTGAAGAGGCCCATGAAAGGACGACGTTACGCTTCTCTTGACGAGATAAAGACGGCATCGAAGGAGGAGCTGAACAAGATACAAAAAAATGATTTTTTGAAGTGCTTCGAAGATTGGAAAAACCGTTGGCACAAGTGTATAATATCTCATGGGGATTTCTTTGAAGGGGACAAAATAGATATTCATGAATAAATAAATAATTTTTGAAAAAACACAAAATTCGCGATACTTTTTGAACACACCTCGTATATGGTGGTTAGTTCTTTCTTTTATGATTCATAAGTGAGGGGTGTTCTTTGAAGTCTGTCCACTAGGTGCCTTAATGCCGCATTCTTGTGCTATTGAGGATGGTTTGACGTAGAATGAATTATGGTGTCTGTAGTTGTTGGTTTCCTGTAGATGTCGTATTTAAACTTGTTTGCAATTCTGTCAATTCTTATTGTTTGGTCCAGGTAGTTCAGTTCTCCTTCTTTCTCGGTCTCCATAGTAAATTTTATGTTTTCATGTTGTCTGTTTAGGAATTCTAGTATTCGTTCTTCATTGTTATTGTTCAGTATGCAGATGATATCGTCGACGTACCTTGCGTAAAATGTCACTCCTAGTTCGTTTTTTAGTTCTTGCATATATTTTGTTTCCAAGTTCTGTATGAATGCCTCCATGAGAATTGATGACGTTGGGTTTCCCATTCCTAGTCCATTTGTTTGCCTATATATTTTATTGTTGAACTTGTAGTAGTTTTGCTGTAAAGTTGTTCTTAGTGTGTTTGTGATTTGTGCTGTTCTGATCATATCTTTGGTTTTGTCTCGTAGTGTTTTGTTTACTATGTCTAATGTCTCTGGAAGCGGTATGGAGGGATATAAGTCTTTTATGTCAAATGAGACGATTGTGCTGTTCTCTGTGAGTTTGACGGGTTCAAGTCTTTCTATTAGTTCGTTTGTATTCTTTATTGTATGTTCATGGTCGAGTTCAAGCGTGTCATTCAGTATCGTCTTTATATGTTTTGAAAGTTTATAACCCGGCGCTGATTTGAAATTTATTATTGGTCGCATTGGCGTGTCCTGCTTATGAATTTTTGGTAGCGCTATTAGTGGGGAAGCTGACGGGTTCATTTGTGTCAGAGTATGTCCCGTCCTATCGTCTATTATTTTTGTGGCATTCTTAATGGCCTTTTTGATTTCCATCTGGTATTTGTCGGTGGGATCCTCGCTGATTATGCGGCATTTCATTTCGTTAATTAAGTTTTCGGTTTTCGTTATGTATTCGTCCTTGTCCATGAGTACTGTTGTGTTTCCTTTGTCGGCCTTTGTTGTCACCACGTTGTTCCTTTTTAGTTTTTGTTGAAGCCCCTTCATTATAATCTCCTCTTTATTCGTGTTTCGATGTTCCTGCTGTTTTATGTCCTTATTGATGATCTCCCTACACATGTGTCTTGCGTGTTCTTGTTCTTCGTAGGGGAGGAGCGATATTGCAACCTCTGCATCCACTATCGCTTGCTCCGTTTTTCTAGCCTTGTTGTTGTCTACTATGTTGTGTTTTAATCCCTTCTCCAGAAGCTTCGTTTCTTCGCTGTTGATGTCCACTGTGGTCAGGTTCACGAACCTATCGTGAAATGTATGCGTTTGTTGGCCGTTATGCTCGTATCTTCCTGATAGTTTGTCTAATTTCTTGTTCAATGTCGTGTATTTTTTGTTGGTGCTCGTTCTTTACTTCAGCTTCTATCCGGTCCAAGCAGTCCATCAATATAGTTGTTGGTATTAACTCAGCTAGTTGTAAGTGGATTGCCAATATTTCCGCATTTGTCTTGTCCTTCTTAGCATATAGGTTACGTATTTCATTCCGTAGAAAGTCCTTTTCCGCTCTCTTAACCGTTCTCGAATTTTTAAAGCTGCTATTCTATTTCCAATATTTGGGAAATTTTTCAAACAAACAATGTGCATGTGTTTGTATTTTTGGGAAATGTGGTTAGCAGTGGTTGGTAGGGGAATAAACAAGGCCGGAAATCTTTACATCGCACGCTCAGCAACTCAAAAATACAATTTCATGAGGGCCTTGCATCAAGTTTAAAAACAGCCATATCTGTTGAACATTTGTACTTTTCGATTTAAAATACATCGTATTCTAATATAACATTATATTAGTTTAGTATATACTTACACAAGTTAATAGTTTTCAAATACAAGAAACATTTAATTTTATCCCGTGCTTTCAGTTTAGCTGGTGAAAAAATTCCTTAAAAATGACAGCGAAATCTCCCTTTTTCGAACATTATTCAGAATAAGAGGAAAGGGAAGAATGAAAAAACTCCCAAGGATTTTTTATTCAGAATACGAGGAATGGGAAAGGGGAAAAAATCCGTGCGGAATTTTCATTTAGAAAAGATCGTAATACGTCACATTTCCCCAAGCAAATCGCATTCACAAAATCACGCATTCAAAGCAATTAAAGTTGCAAATTTTCTGGCATTTTCATGTGGTTGTTGTAATTACAAATACAGAAATACTGTGGACCGCGTAGCCGTTGTTGGACCGGCTAAGGGTTATCTTTTTTTTAAGCGCGGCCGAAGGTCACCTATACAGAAAGGTGTTCTGCACATAAATATCTTGGATCACGTCCCCTATTTGGGATCGGACCTGGGTAATATTTTGGTTTTTTTGCCAATAACTTTTTACTGAAAAAAAATTTCTTTTCCGCTTTCGGATTATTGATACTGAGGTCAAAACGCGTGGATACCTTTCCCGATATTTTTGAACGAATAGCAGTTACGTACGGTCGTATAGAATTACCAAAGAAACGAACGCACCCAAATCCAATATAAACATTCGAATTTTTGGTCTATAAATGGGTTATTAAAGAAAACAATTACCAAGAAACCGAAGAAAACATGTGCTAGGTCTTTCAAAAAGAGAGCTACCCTAATAGTGAACCAACATGCAACGCTGTAATTTATGGTACATACAGCCCGTAACAAGAATGTCATAACAATGTAATTAAACATTTATAAAAAATTTCTCAAAATCAGTTTTGTTTTTCATATGATGGTTGGTAAACTAGAATGGAAATTGGAAATAACCAAATAAATAAAGACGGAGGCACATTAAACAGCCGCAGTGACAACGGGTATTCCAGCATTTAAATACTTATAAAACATTTTGCCGGCTTATCAGTGTTCTCAAAACTCAATACACAACGTGTCTGCATATATATGAACATACAACATCGCTTCCCGGTGCATTAAAATGAGTACAACAGGTTCGCCTAGAAAACCAAAACTTCAGTTAGAAGATCCCAGATTTCGCATACGGCCACTACAGCAGGTGGCATCAGCTTGTACCGGCGCACTTATAACAGCATGTTTTAGTAAGTTTCCATTGCAGTCTAATATCGAATTCTTAAACCTAGGCTATTATTATTCTCCTGCAGTGACTCCTTTGGATGTTGTGAAAACGCGTCTTCAAGCTCAACAAACTACATCAAACAAATGTTTCCTTTATTGCAATGGCCTTATGGATCATTTGTGCCCTTGTGATCCAAATATGCCTCAACTAAAGCCTGAAAAGCGTTTAAATGGCACAATTGTATGTATTTCACAATATTTTTGTTTGTACGCATTTACATACTTCCATCTTTAGTACATATGTATGCATGTGT
Source organism: Merzomyia westermanni (assembly GCA_949987695.1). Taxonomy (NCBI): domain Eukaryota; kingdom Metazoa; phylum Arthropoda; class Insecta; order Diptera; family Tephritidae; genus Merzomyia; species Merzomyia westermanni. The sequence continues at coordinate 72,439,143 of OX465290.1, forward strand.
ACAGAATTAACATCAATTAATATTTAAATTTCTTTTTTGTAAATAGGATGCTTTTGTGAAAATCGCACGTAACGAGGGCGTAGGTTCATTGTGGTCTGGTTTAAGTCCAACCCTTGTGTCAGCGCTTCCATCGACTATCGTTTATTTTGTCGCCTATGAACAGTTCAAAATGCATGCACTCGAATTCCACTACAAGTATTTGGCGGAAGTGAAGGGTTCACCACGCGGCCGTGAGATACCCTTGCACATACCACTGCTTAGTGGAGTATCAGCGCGCGTTTGTGCAGTCACCTTTGTCAGTCCGATTGAGTTGATACGCACAAAAATGCAATCACAAAAGATGAGCTACGATGAAATGATATCCACTATACGCGCGGTTTTGAAAAAGCAGGGTTTCTTCGGTTTGTTTCGTGGCCTACCACCAACCATTCTGCGTGATGTGCCCTTCTCCGGCATATACTGGACTTGCTATGAAAATATAAAAAGCTGGTTTGGTGTAGTGGAACCAACGTTTGGATTCAGCTTCATGGCAGGTGGAATATCTGGTTCGGTAAGCTATAAATTCAGATTTTAAACTTCAAATTTTTTTTAAACTAAACGAGAATGTGAAACATGTCTCATCTAGTCGATGAAACTATCCTTAAACATATGTGTATGTACAAAACGGAGAAAAAAATCCACAGAAAATATAATTAGATAAACAATTATGTATATTTCTGTATCGCTCATATCCTCTTTTAATTGGATGATTTATCAGCTTGATTTACCCAGTAAACATCAGCAAAAAAAAATTGGTAATAAAATGACACAAAAATCCGTACACGTTACCATGCTTTGCTAGTGGAACTCTTTTTTTTTTTGGTCAATTTTCGGATCTTTGAAATTTTGATGCAGACCCTAAACCACAGTCGTCTGTGCCAGTGCCTGTTGTTGTTGTTGTTGTTAACAGTGCTTCGCCCTGCCCAATGGGCTCGATCACTCTAAATTGTCATCAGGCTCTTCTAACGGAAGTCCGAGGAAATGCGCAGTTTCCACAGGGTTGGACCAGAGTGATGTGGGTGTTAGAAGAGTGGGTTCAACTGAACAGGAAAAGAGATGTATGGTATCATGAGGGGTCATACCACATGCAGGGCATGTATTTGGTATGTTGGGGTTCAGTCTGCATAAGTAAGAGTTTAACCTATTACAATATCCAGAGCGAAGTTGTGCTAGTATGACTCTAGTCTCCCTCGGAAGTACACGCTCCTCTTCAGCCAATTCAGGTGGTTGAGTATTAATAACGGGATTCACAGGCCGAGATCTGAGGGATCTGTCTACCGACTCAGTGTGGAGGTCATTTAGAGCCCGTCTATGGTTCCGCAGATCAAACGGCAAAGAGATATGATGCCGGATCTCATCGTAATGCTTACGGAGATGCCTCCTTATGTCTCTGGGGGGCGGTGCTACATCCAAAAGATGTCGGTTTGGATGACTAGGTTTGTGACAGTTCAGAAGGAACTGTCTACTCAAGAGTTCCGCGTGCTCTTGAACATTGAGCAATTTCGCCTCTTGATGGAGGTGAGACTCAGATGACATAAGCAGGCATCCCGTAGCAGTTCTGATGGCGGTGTTTTGGCAGACTTGCAATTTCCTCCAATTGGTGTCAGAAAGGTTGGGCGACCATATAGGCGCAGCATAGTCAATAACCGGCCGGCCAATAGCCTTATATGTAGCAAGCAATGTTTCTTTGTCTTTTCCCCAAGTACTGCCGGCCAGTGACTTGAGGATCTTATTGCGGCTCTGTACCTTTGAGGCTATTGCGGTGGCATGACCAGCGAAGGTGAGGCCGTTGTCAAATGTCACGCCCAAGATTTTTGGGTGGTTGACAGTAGGTAGAGGTACTCCATCTACGTGGACATTTAACTCTTGCCCCATCTGCGCATTCCATGTGGTAAACAGGGTCGCCGTAGATTTAGTCGGAGACAGGGTCAGATTACGCTCGGTGAAGAAGCTGGATAGGTCATGGAGGTAACTGTTGATTCTTATACAGAGTTCATCAATGGAGGGACCCTTGCCCGAGGCCATTATCGTGCAGTCGTCAGCGTAGGAAACAATGGAGACTCCCTCTGGTGGGGGGGAAGTCTCGAAATATAGAAATTAAACAAGAGGGGAGAGAGAACACCACCTTGCGGCACCCCTTGTTTTATTCTTCGTGGTCTAGATTTCTTGTTCCTAAATTTGACTGTTGCCTGTCGACCATTGAGGTAATTAGCGGTCCACCTCTTAAGGCCGGCAGGGAGCGGTGTCTCATCCAGGTCTCGGAGGAGAGTGGCGTGATTGACCGTGTCGAATGCATTTGACAGATCAAGTGCCACGAGAACCGTCCTATGGTTTGGTGGATTTTGATTCAAACCGTTGTTAATCTGCGTTGTAATGGCGTTCAAAGCGGATGTCGTGCTGTGATTTTTGCGAAAACCATGTTGATGATCGGCCAATTTTAGATTTGTAACGAAGTAAGGAAGCAGAATGGACTCTAGCAATTTCGCTACCGGCGAAAGGAGGGATATCGGACGAAAGGACTCTCCTAGGTTCGCCGGCTTCCCTGGTTTTAATAGGGGAACTACAATCGCTTGTTTCCATATCTCAGGTATAACGAAGGTAGTTAGAGAGAGATTGAAGAGAGCCGCTAAATAATTCTGTCCTTCATGGCCAAGGTGTTTGATCATCTTCATTCCCACAACAGCCGGTTCTACGTACCGGAATGACTCGGATTTTTACATCCGACCAAGGGCTGTTATTTCGACTCTACCCTGTCTAACCTGTCACCTTTTTCACTAATATTGTCATCCTCCGAGCAGCTCCTTGCAGCAGGGCTGCTCAAAACCCTCCTTATCCGGGCTGGGGTCGAATCCAACCCGGGTCCAGGAGAATGGATCTGCTGCGTCTGCTGGAAGAAAATCTACGTTAAGCGTTCACACTCCGTCCAATGCAATTCTTGCAAAAGATGGTTGCACAAAACCAGGTGCTCCGGGCTAAATCCCTCCACACATAGGCCCCCTAGTTTCTACAAAACTTTCGTGGCCCCTTGCTGTTCACGCCCTCGGACGTCCCGTGGCCAACGACGATCTAGTATCGCACCGTCACAAGCTTCTGTAACAGTCTGCACGACTAATAGCACAAACAACGCCCAGCAAGTAGTGTGTAACACCCGCTGCCGCTCACGCCCACAGGCGCCAACACCTCACACAGCCGCTCACAGCTACTTTCTACGTAGCACCTCTGTTTCAGAAGTGAGCAATGCCGAGCGACAGCCTACCCCCCGCCCACTTTCAACTTCCCCTTCTTCTTCCAGCACTAGTACAAATGTAAGTCAAAGCCACCAGCTCCTGGTCCCTTACACCATGTGCTCTGTTTGTCGGTTGAGATTATATACACCTGCGACATCAGTCAAATGCAACTCTTGCCTTGGCCTGTGTCACCTGCTTATATGTTCTCAACTTGGAAACAGGAACCTATGGACTGATACGTACGTTGCACCATGTTGTCGAGCTACGCAACCTACAACGTCAACTGATTCGCCACCTTCTGGTGCTTCGGATCCCTCGACTTCTAGAGTGCGACGTAGTGTGCGACCCAGCCTGCTTCCACCAAGGCATACGCACCAGTCCCTGACTCCCAGCGTGAATATTTCTCCCCCTTCGCACTTTCGCATCCTACAACTAAACTGCAACGGCCTAACTGGGAAAGTGAGTGAAATAGTGAACTTCATGAAGCGTCAGAACATCAAGATCGCTGCCATTCAGGAGACGAAGTTAAACGCCCGATCAAGTCTTCGGACTTGTGACGGCTATAACATCCACCGACGTGACCGAGAGAGGGGACTTGGGGGCGGACTCGCCTTCATCACCCACCAATCCGTGCAATATCGTACATTTGAGCCTGACGTCGACCCGAGGGACAACCTCCTGGAACGCCAAGGAATGGTTGTCCGGACAGGAGACGTCGACCTTGAAATTATAAACATTTATATACCTCCTGCCACCTGCTGTCCGAGAGATTACCACCCTGACATCAGTGCGTTACTCAGGGGCGATAACCGTGTAATTATCGGAGACTTCAACGCACACCACGATCTGTGGCACTCAAGCCTACAAGCCGATGGTAGGGGACAGGAATTGGCTGAACAAATAGACGATTCGACGTTTTGCACTGTGAACGGGGACGCCCCCACGAGAGTTGCGGCAAATTGTTCCAGTTCGCCAGACCTCACAATTGTCAGCGCAGGTCTCATAAACTGCGTTGAATGGCGACCAATGCTCACTCTTGCATCTGACCATCTGCCGATAGTCCTCTCAATCGATCGCCCCAATGACTTCGTCACTTCTGAGAAGCGCACCTTCACTAACTTCAACAAAGCTGACTGGGTTGGTTTTCTTGGTTTCACTGAGAGCACCTTCGCTGCTCTTCCCATCCCGTCTGATGTACGAGAAGGGGAAAAAGCGTTTCGCATGGTCATAGCTTCAGCCTCCAATCAATACATTCCGTCAGGCAGAATTAAGGAGATACGTCCGTACTTCCCCGCAGAGGCAGCGGCCCTGGCTAATGAACGTGACCACGTGCGACGCTTGAACCCTACGGATCCCCAAATTCAAGATCTCAATGCGGAGATCAGACGGCTAGTCGATCAACACAAACGCGCCAAATGGGAGGAGCACCTAAGGTCCTGCAACCTCTCTACTGGTGTTGGCAAATTATGGTCCACTGTCAAATCCTTGTCTAATCCGACCAAACCTAACGACAAAATATCCATCACCTTTGGTGATAAGGTACAGTCGAAACCAAAGAGATGCGCGAGCGCTTTCTGCCGGCAATTCGTATTGCATCCTCCGGTTGACAAGGAAATCAGGCGCGCCATCAGGGAAGCGCACAAACGCAAAAACAACCAAGCGCCCATTGTCATCACCACCACAGAGGTTCGGGAGGCCATACGGAGGTCCAAAAATTCTAAATCCATTGGGCCAGACGGTATATCCATGCTGATGCTAAAACATCTCGGCGATGAGGGAGTAAGGTACCTGACAACCGTCTTCAATCTGTCCATGACCACCTTTGTCATTCCAGAAAGATGGAAACAGGCAAAGGTGGTGCCACTACTAAAGCCCGGCAAGCCGGCTAACGTGGGGGAGTCATATCGACCGATATCACTCCTCTCGCCAGTAGTGAAGACCTTGGAGGCGGTCTTGCTCCCTTATTATACCGCTAACCTGCGATTAGCCGAACATCAGCATGGTTTCCGCAAAATGCATAGCACTACCACCGCGCTAAACGCCATCACCACACAGATAGGTGACGGTCTCAACCAATCTCGCCCAAATGACAGGACCGTGCTAGTTGCGCTTGATCTGTCGAAAGCTTTCGACACTGTTAATCACGCACAACTCATTAACGACCTGGAAGATTCAAACCTTCCCCCCTGTCTAAAGCGTTGGACCGCCAACTATCTGAGTGGCCGGCAGTCATCGGTTGAATTTAGAGGCGAAAGATCAAAACCACGTATAATTAAGCAGGGGGTGCCACAGGGTGGTGTCCTATCCCCGCTTCTGTTTAATTACTACATATCGAGGCTCCCTTCCCCACCAGAAGGCGTCTCGATCGTCTCCTACGCCGATGACTGCACGATCCTGGCGACTGGACCCTCCGTTGATGAGCTCTGCTCGAGACTAAATTCATACCTTCCAACCCTTTCCAGTTTCTTCGCTGCACGGAACCTGACATTGTCACCGACCAAATCCTCGGCCACCCTATTTACGACGTGGACAGCGCAGGCGAACATGGAATTAAACGTCTACGTCGACGGCATCAAGCTTCCGACTGTCACACACCCCAAAATCTTAGGGGTCACGTTTGATAACATGTTCAAATACGGTGCTCATGTAGCCGCGATTGCCACCAAAGTACAAAGCCGTAACAAAATCCTCAAGTCACTAGCTGGCAGTACTTGGGGGAAAGACAAAGAAACGTTACTGGCAACGTACAAGGCAATCGGCCAGCCGGTTCTGAGCTACGCGACGCCAATATGGTCGCCGGGGTTAGCAGACACACATTGGAGGAGGTTGCAGGCCTGCCAAAACACCGCACTCAGAACCGCCACGGGGTGCCTCCTTATGTCTCCTGAGCATCACCTTCATAATGAGGCAAAAATGCTCAATGTCAAAGAGCATTGCGAGATGTTGTCCAGACAATTCCTGTTCAACTGCCATAATCAGCAGCATCCGAACAGGAACCTGCTCAACGAAAATCCGCCTCCCAGGAGAATAAGGAGTCACCTCCGTAAGCACTATGATGAGATCCGGCATCACATCTCCTCGCCGTTTGATCCAGAGGTGCACCGACGGGCCCTCAACCTCATCCACACGGAGTCGGTAAACTCCTTTGTCAGGTCTCGTCCAATGACTGTGGTCCTACAGGCACAAGCTCCACCTGTTGCCGTCGAGGAACGCGAACTGCCTAGGGAGACAAGAGTCACGCTGGCTCAACTTCGTTCTGGATATTGTAACAGACTAAACTCTTACTTATCCAGACTGAACCCCGACATGCCAAATGTCTGCCCGGCATGCAGTGCTTCGCCCTGCCCAATGGGCTCGATCACTCTAAATTGTCATCAGGCTCTTCTAACGGAAGTCCGAGGAAATGCGCAGTTTCCACAGGGTTGGACCAGAGTGATGTGGGTGTTAGAAGAGTGGGTTCAACTGAACAGGAAAAGAGATGTATGGTATCATGAGGGGTCATACCACATGCAGGGCATGTATTTGGTATGTTGGGGTTCAGTCTGCATAATAAGAGTTTAAGAGCGGCGTGTCTCCCCACGATACTAACCATCTGTTCCTCTGCTCAACCGAGCCCACTCTTCTAACTCCAATCTCACTCTGGTCCACCCCTGTTGAAGCCGCGAGGTTTCTTGGACTTCCGTTAGAAGAGCCTGATGACAATGTTGGTTGGGGGTGACACCCTGGACAGGTTAAGTAGTCGCTACAACAACAACAACATCATCTTCATGGCAATTCCGTCGGGTCCGATGGATTTTGAGGGTTTGGCCTTCATTATGACTTCCTTAACCTCTGCGGCTGAGACGGCAATGGGCGCAGTAGAGTGTTTGTGTTTGCGCGCACGTCGGAAGGCTCTTCTCTTAGTCCTATCCGCAGGTGGATGCATTATAAACAGCCGGCAAAAGGAGCTCGCGCATTTCCTGGCGTCCGATTTGACACTGTCGCCGAAAGCAATGGCGACCTTGTCTTTGTGTTTGGTCGGATTGGATAGGGCCTTGACAGTCGACCATAGTTTGCCGACTCCGCCGGAGAGGTTGCATGTCTCAAGGTGTTGTTTCCACTTGGTCAGCTTGTGTTCGTTGACAATCCTACGGATTTCAGCATTGAGATCTTTTATTCTGGGATCTGCGGGATTGATAAAGTCTCACTTGGTCACGTTCTCTTGCCATCGCCGCAGCTTCTGCCGGGAAATTCGGACGAATTTCTGGTATTCTGCCAGCAGGAATAAAGCGGCATGAGGCTGAATCGATGATCTTGCGAAACTCTCGTTCGCCTTTGCGTACGTCCGTTGGAGTGGGTAAGGCAGCGAAGGAGCGCTCTGTATATTCAGTAAAGCGGTCCCAGTCCGCTTTGGTGAAGTTGATGTATGTTATTTTATCAGTCGTTATGAAGTCGGTCGGTCGTTCAACAGAGAGTAAGATGGGTAGGTGGTCTGAAGCTAATGTAAGCATCGGTCGCCAGATGACAAAGTTAATAAGGCCCGCGCTCGTTATGGAGATGTCTGGCGAGCTGTGACGGTTACCTGCCACCCTGGTGGGGGCATCTCCATTGACTGTACAGAATGCTGAGTTATCTATTTGGTCTGCAATTGCCTGCCCTCTACTGTCTGCTGGCAAGTTGGAGTGCCAGAGATCGTGATGTGCGTTGAAGTCGCCTAGGATTAGGCGGTTATCGCCCCTTAGCAACGCACTAATGTCGGGATGATAATCTCTAGGACAACACGTGACAGGAGGAATATAGATGTTTATGATTTGCAGGTCGGCGTCTCCTGACCGGACTGCTATGCCTTGGCATTCTAAGGTAGAGTCCCTGGGGTCGACGTCAGGGGAAAATAGATTGTATTGTACAGAGTGATGTGTAATGAACGCAAGGCCACCCCCAAGACCGCTGGGACGGTCTTTACGATGTACATTATACCCATCACAAGTTCGTAAGTCCGATCTCGTGTTCAGTTTTGTCTCTTGTATCGCGGCGATTTTGATGTTGTGCGTCTTCATAAAGTCAGTTATCTCCGCGATCTTTCCAGCTAATCCGTTACAGTTCAGCTGCAGAATTTTGAAGTGTGTAGGAGGGGAGGCGGGGGACATACTAGGCGTGAGGGACGGATGCGTTTGCCTAGGTGGAGGTAGGATAAGGCCTAAACTATGTCGCAGTCTAGAGTTGACAGCGCCATGGCCGATGTTGTCTGGCGTGGAGGGCGGCTGTGTACTGCAACAGGGGGCTATGAACGAATCCGTCCAAAGGTTGCCGTTTGCGAGCCCAGAGCACATAAGGGTGTGACACAGGCCAAGGCAACTGTTGCACTTGACCGATGTCGCAGGCGTATACAATCTTTGCCGACAAACGGTGCACGTAGTGAAAGGTACTAGGAGGTGGTGTTCCTGACCCACGTGCGGGGGGCATTAGGGGCAGAGACAGAGGGGACTGACGCTCGGCGATGCTCATATCTGACCTATTCCGGGGGGAGTAGGAGTGTTGAGCGGCCGTGTGAGATGGAGACGCTGGCGTGCGTGAGCGAAAGTCGGGAGTGGGTGAGGCAAGGATGGCAGCGGTGCTGCCAGTCGTGTAGACTGAGCCACTATTGTGACTATTGGAAGTAGTTAGAGGCGGTAAGGGAGTGCCAGAGCGGCGGCTACCGCGGGACGTCCTAGGACGTGTACAGCAAGGTGCCTCAAAAGTACTAAAGAAAGTACGGGGTCTGTGGATGGCAGGGTTAAGCCCTGAACATCCAGATTTATGTAACCATCTCTTACACTTGGCGCATTGTACCGAATACGACCGTTTAATATAAATTTTCTTCCAGCAAACGCAGCAGATCCAGTCTCTTGGTCCAGGGTTGGGTTCGACCCCAGCCCGTAACAAGAGACAATGGAGCAACCCAGATACCCGTGATGGGGCTTTAATCTCCCAAGGAGGTATACATAGCGCCAATTATTTATCTGTCAAGGGACTGTCACTTAACCCTGTTTGGTCCTTCACGTAACATTCCATGAATGGATGCGCGGACTGAGCAGGGCGTAGTACTGCTACAATAATATTAATATACACCACCAACAACAGCATCTACCCAGGGAGACCCCAGATACTCTGGCACAACGTCAGTATTGTTAACAACTCTTACCTATCCAGACTAAATCAAGGGATACCATATCTTAATGTGTTCAATGAGAGCAACTAATCTAACACCAATTAGATGGTTTATAACAACGGGCGTGGCGGTTACGTATTAGAAGCAAGTCTAACCTACTAGGTTATGTTGTTGTTTGTAACAATGGTTATGTCGTTAAGGCGACTTAAGCGAGTATTGCTTGCCTTCAAAAAAATAATATTCAGTAGATAAAAATAGTAAAGTAGATAGTAATATATTTGATATTTACTGGCAAGACATAAGTACAAGAATATCTGGGATATATCTTATCAGTTTTATATAAAGTAAACAGGTGCATATGCTTACTAGATGTAAAATTATCATTTATTTCATATAACAGTTGGCGGCCACAATAACGACTCCATTTGACGTAGTTAAAACACACGAACAAATTGAATTTGGTGAAAAAGTGCTTTTCACAGGTAAGCATACTGTGTTTCTTAACTATTATACTGGCCTCTACACAACTTTGTATATTTGACAGATAAACCTGCCGCTAATGTTGGTCATTTAAATATACGTAAGCGCCTCTGGTCAATATATCGCATTAATGGAATACGTGGTTTATTTGCCGGTTTAGGTCCTCGATTATTAAAAGTAGCTCCTGCTTGCGCAATTATGATTGCTACATTTGAATATAGTAAAGCTTTCTTTTATCACTACAATGTGGAGCAACACAATGAGACGTTACTAATAGCAAATACAAAAAAGAGTGCGGTTAAAATACATAACTACTTTAATCGTGATAAATAAGCTAAGTTATTGTATACCCAAATATATTCCAAAGAAGAAAATAACTGCTTTTGAAGAGGATGGAAAAATTCAAAGCTTCTATAAAAGCTAAAACAAATGTTCAGGCGGGTAATTGAAACTTGTTTGATACAACACATGCAGCTGTATGTACACTACTATCATCCCTTTGTTTAGCTTGAATACTTTAGTTTTGGCTTTTGTTAGCCCAATATATTTAATTAATATATTATTAATTGGTCTAATTTCTGCGTTAACCTCGTATCTACAATTGACTGGAAATTATGCTACGAGGAAAATGATGAAACCAAAATAATTAACATTAACAAACTGTTTATTGCCTCGAAATTACTGATGTTTTATGTGTATTTCCAGATAGAACACGAACTTTTCAAAAAAGTGTAGTTACGTGATTAAGGCAGAAATTTGACGAATTTCCATAAATGTCCTATTGGAGTGTAGATATTTATGTTACAAATATAAATTATATGTATGTAGTAGTAGTTAAAAAAGAAACAGACGTATTTTTATAAAACAAATTAAAAAAACCTTGTACCTTATAAATGCAAAAAATAAAATACTTATTTGTTACAGCGCTATTCTGTTACGGTAACGGAACTTTTTAAAAAACGAAATGTGTATATTTATCGATTCAAACGAGGATAATACTTTACATCCAACGTCAACTGTAAAAACTGCACTAAAAATGTCGATATTGGCACCCAGAGACGCGTTTCGGTCCCAGGAACCCTAATCCGGTGGGGAAACCCAATATTTTTAGTAGTTTGCAAGATATTTGCAAGCAAAATTAAAAATTGTCTGTCATTTTCATGTGGCTGTTGTAGACAAAAATATAGGGTGTTCTCAAAAGTGCAAAAGTGTGTTCTGCGCAGGGTTATTTTTTTGAAGCGCAGCCGAAGGCCGACAACGCAGAAAGGTGTTCTGCCCATAAATACTATGGAACAGGCCCCGCCCTTTGAGATCGAATCTAGGTAATTTTTTGTTTTTTTGCCAATAACTTTTAAATTACTCAAAATAATGGGTTTCCCCCACAGGATTAGGGTTTCTGGGACCGAAACGCGTTTTTGGGTACCAATATCGACATACTTAGTGCAATTTTTACAGTTGACGTTGAATGTAAAGTATTACCAAAATATCTTGCAAACTTTTAAAAATAATTGTTCTTCGGATACGGATTATGATTCTCTTGAAAACTATGCAGCGAATATAAAGTAATTGAGAATAGCGACAAGAAAAATCGCGCACCATGGTGCAATAACAAGGTAAAGTCAACTCTACAGCAACAATATACTGGCGAAAAATTGTTGTTGTTGTGGTAACGACAAAAACACTCCCCGAAGGTTTTAGGGAGTGTTGTCGAATTAACAGTCACTGACCGGATTTCAACCTGGTACTCCCTTGCGGTACTGCCCGACTGCAGTGGTAGCGATTTATGACCAGTGAAACCTAGGTCATGTCACCCCTTCTTCCGTAAGGAAGGATAAGATGTGTAATGAGAGGTGAGAGGCATCATATCCCTAGATCAACCATCGAGTTGCACGTCATTACCTTTGTGCATATTAGTCGCCTCTTACGACCGGTATGCCTACCTCGAGCATATTCTAAACCCCCAACCGGCAGGATGTCTGGTGTTAGCGAATGAAGGGAAGAGAAACAAGAAATTTTCATTTGTGAGAAATTATGTCGTGCAAGCACGGTTGAAAAGTGATTATTATTGAATAATATAAATATATTTGCAATTGCGGGCGGCCGCCGTGGTGTGAAGGTAGTGTTGCCGGCCTACCACACCGAAGGTCCATGGTTCGAGCCCTGGTACAGGTAACATCAAAAGTGATTTGAAAAAAGGTTTTTCAAAACGGGGTCGCCCCTCGGCAGTGGTTTGGCAAACTCTCCGAGTGTATTTCTGCCATGACAGGCTTCTCAGCAAAAATTCGTCTCCTTTGTAGATGCCGTTCGGAGTCGGCAAAAAACTGTAGGTCCCACCAATTTGTAGGGAAAAATTCAAATCGGCACACCACAAATTGGAAGAGAAGCTTGGCGCAAAAAATCTCTTAGGAGGTTTATGATGATATACCTGTTGTATATCGCGCCATAGAGAGAATAGAGAGAATTTGCAATTGTTTTTAGTACAGGGTGTTTTTTTTACAGGTTTGTTTTTTGAATAGAGATAAAACTGGCATTTTGTGGTCAAATCTGGCAACTCTAATGTCATTTATGTTAAGTTTGGTTTGCCATTTCATCATGAACAGGTTGACAAAAGAACAACGCTTGCAAATCGTGCAAATTTATTTCGAAAATAATGGTTCAGTTCGCGAAGTTTACCGTGAGCTCCGTCCATTTTATGGTCGACATAATCGTCCATCAGAGCAATTAATTCGGTTAACCATGGATCGTTTTTGCACTACGTTTACTCTATGTGATAATACGCATCCGCAGAGACGTCGAACAGTGCGCACCGAAGAAACAATTGCCGCTGTAGAGCAAAGTGTTGAAGAGGACCCGAATGAATCGATTCGCCCCCGTGCACAGCAATTGGAGCTTTGTCCATCAACTTTATGGAAGAGTTTGCGCAAAGATCTTGGCTTGCGACCTTACAAGATCCAGCTTGTGCAAGAATTAAAGCCGCGAGACCATGCAATGCGTCGTGATTTTGGTGTATGGGCCGAAAATGAGATTGATTTCGATGCTGATTTTCATCGCAAAATTTTGTTCAGTGATGAGGCTCATTTTTGGTTGAATGGCTACGTCAACAAGCAAAACTGCCGCATTTGGAGTGAAGAGAATCCACATGAGACCCTTGAAACGCCATTACATCCACAAAAACTGACTGTTTGGTGTGCTCTATGGGCTGGTGGAGTCATTGGGCTATACTTCTTCCGCAATAATGCTGGAGAGGCAGCTACCGTTAATGGAGACCGGTATAGAGCCATGATAACCGACTATTTTGTTCCCGAATTGGATGGCATGAATGTGGATGAGTTGTGGTTCCAACAAGACGGCGCTACATGCCACACAGCGCACGTCACAATCGATTTATTGAAGGAAACATTCGATGAGCGCATAATTTCGCGGAATGGACCTGTCAATTGGGCACCAAGGTCGTGTGATTTGACACCATTGGATTATTTTCTTTGGGGATATGTGAAGTCGCTCGTCTACACCAACAAACCAGAAACGTTAGGGGAATTGGAAGCCAACATTCGTGGCGTTATTGCCGACATACGGCCCCATATGCTCGAAAAAGTGGTTGAAAATTGGACCTGTAGAATTGGCTTTATTCGAGCCAGCCGCGGCGGCCACATGCCCTAAAATCATATTTAAACATTAATGGCATAAAATTATCCTTCCAATAAAGCTAAATTGAGGAACCTTAAAACGATTTTCTTGTGTTTTATTTCAATTCGAAGTTCTATACCTCTAAAAAAAACACCCTTTATAAGCGTAAGCAAAACCACAAAATTGCAAATGCAAATTCCGCTTGTTTACATTTTGCTGATTTAGATTCAAAAAAATTCTATCAGCTGATGAAATGACACAACCTTATTATTGAATGCGTCGCACCTTCCTCAACCAATTGCCTTGACAGCAACGTGTTGCCGGCAACTAGTATCTGGATTTGAAGACGGACCTTTGCATGAAAATACAAAATGCAACCTTGAGGCTTTTACCGGCATAATCTTTTGAGCGAATTTGTGTTGATAAAGGAACATTACTTACGTTTGTGGATGGTAATGAAATGCCAGCTGCCACTTTGAACAAAATAGCCAACACGTGAGAAACAAATATATATTTCTCGGGTGCTACAAATTTGTAAATGAATTAACAAGCAGCTGTGATGTCTGAAAATAAAGAAGAGTTATGTGTAGACGAAGTAACACAAATCACAGCGTCAGCTACAGAAAATAAAATAAGCGAGGAATACTGCGAACCAATTACTACAATGAAAACGACGAATGGTACAAAGAAAGTGGATCCCAAAAAGAAACCAGCTCAGGGCAAACCCATTCGCGGATTACCAAAATCTGGCCGTCCATGGAAAACACCAAAAAAGAAGTAAGTTACAGAGAATATTCAGGAATCTTGCACACGATCTGTTGATAGTTACGAGTTGGGTCTGGTCAGGAACAAAAAATGGTAATTCTATACGACCGTGCGTAACTGCTAATACACGTCCAGGTAATTGTTTCCTTTAGGAGACAACTGCTAAAACACGTCCGAAATTATCGGGAAAGGTATCAAAAGACACGTTTTGACCTCGGTATTAATAATCCGGAAGCGAATTTTTTTTTTTTTTGAGGTTTGATTTCTATGGCTGGGATTAGCTTCTCATATGCCAGGTTATATTCCAATGTAGATATGAATTTAGCATTAAGATCAGTACCAAAAGTTTATTTAGCTCACCAGTACACAATGATAATACCGAAAGGCCAGAATCATGTGTAGCAGCTTCAGCTTCTTTTTTCAATTATTACATTAAACGTGTGTACGAGGTGTGTTCAAAAAGTATCGCGAATTTTGTGTTTTTTCAAAAATTATTTATTTATTCATGAATATCTATTTTGTCCCCTTCAAAGTAATCCCCATGAGATATTATACACTTGTGCCAACGGTTTTTCCAATCTTCGAAGCACTTAAAAAAATCATTTTTTTGTATCTTGTTCAGCTCCTCCTTCGATGCCGTCTTTATCTCGTCAAGAGAAGCGTAACGTCGTCCTTTCATGGGCCTCTTCAGTTTAGGGAACAAGAAAAAGTCACAAGGGGCCAGATCTGGGGAATACGGTGGCTGCGGCATCATTAGTGTGTTGTTTTTGGCCAAAAAGTCGCGCACAAGCAACGATGCGTGAGCAGGGGCGTTATCGTGGTGCAAAAGCCAATTTTTGTTCTTCCACAAATCCGGGCGTTTCTGGCGGATTGCTTCGCGCAAATTGCGCATAACTTGCAGGTAATATTCCTTATTGAGCGTTCTTCCCTGTGGCAAGAACTCATGATGCACCACGCCCCTGCAATCGAAGAAAACTGTCAGCAAAACTTTCACATTCGACCGAACTTGGCGCGCTTTTTTCGGTCTTGGTTCGTGCGGCAGCTTCCATTTAGATGATTGAGCTTTGGTTTCCACGTCATAACCATAAACCCACGATTCGTCTCCAGTTATGACCCTCTGGAGCAAATTTGGGTCGTCGCGGACAGAGTTTAACATCTCATTAGCAATGTTCATGCGATGCTGTTTTTGGTCACAGTTGAGCAATTTTGGTACGAATTTCGCGTAAAAATCGAAGACGATCCAAAACACGTGCAAGCAAAGCAGCTGTCAACAATTAACTGAACATTCAAAATGGCCGAGCTTGTCGGCATAAGTGAGAGACATGAGTACCAACATAACGCCACAAAAAATTCGAAATTCGAATATACGTAACCAGCGAAAATTCAAAATTCGCGATACTTTTTGAACACATCTCGTATACATCAATTCATTTTAATTAAATTGTTCATAAAGGAAAAAACTTCCTTCTTTATTATAAAACGACACCAAAAACTTGGTTACACTTAATCACGTGTTCATGGAGACGACATCCCCAATTGTTAAAAGTTCCGTTTGTTAAGTCAGATCCGTTATATATATATATATTATTCACCGGTTTACAGTATTTTCATTTTCCACGAGTTTTTCACATTAATTATTATTATTCAGTTCAAACATTATTTAAATTAATATGCTTAGTACATTTATAAGTTTAACGATAAAACTATTTTAGAGATTCTATTCTGCAATTAAGCCACATCAATAAATATCCCTAGGGCCCAATAATTTCAACTCAACCAAAAGTAGTATGTTTTTCTAATTTGGTTGAGTTATAGGGATATTTTGATGACTCTACGCGACGACGTCCAAAAGCGAAGTGGGGAAGCGAATTTTCGAGTTTTTGTTTCAGTGAAGAGATATTTGCCATCAAAGTTGAAAATTTTCTGTAATTTTCATGTGGTTGTTGTAATCACAAATTAGGGTGTACCGAAAAGTGCAAAAAGTGTGTTCTGCGCAGAAATACTGTGGGCCGCGAAATACTGTGATACCTTTCCCGATAATTTCGGACGTGTTTTAGCAGTTGTCTTCTAAAGGAAACAATTACCCACGTCCAATAGTACCGGGAAAGGTATCAAACGACGCGTTCTGACCTCTGTGTCAATAATATGAAAGCGGAGATTCGATGGTAATTCTATACGATAGCACGAAACTGCTAATATACGTCCAAAAATATCGGGAAGGTACAAACGACGGGTTTTGACCTCTGCAACAATAATCCGGTAGCGGATTTTCCAGTTTTTGTTTCAGTGAGGAGATATTTGCAACCAAAGTTGAAAATTTTCTGTCATTTTCATGTGGTTGTTGTAATCACAGACAAGGGTGTACCGAAAAGTGCAAAAAGTGTGTTCTGTGCAGAAATACTGTGGGTCGCGTAGCCGGTGTTAGACCGGCTAAGGGTTATTTTTTTGAAGCGCGGCCAAAGGCCGCCTACGCAGAAAGGTGTTCTGCACATAAATACCTTGGATCAAGCCCCCTATTTGGGATCGGACCTGGGTCATTTTTGGGTTTTTTGCGAATAACTTTTCACTGAAACAAAAAATTAAAAATCTGCTTCCGGATTATTGTTACCGAGGTTACCGGTATCGGATTGATACCGAGGTTAAAACCCGTCGTTTGATACCTTTCCCGATATTTTTGGACGTATATTAGCAGTTGCGTACAGTCGTATAGAATTACCCAAAAAATAAATGAATTCAATCTTCCTTAACCTATATATATGTACGATGGCCACATATCATTTCTAACTTCAGCTTAATTCAAGAATACTTAGCTGCTGTTGTTGTAAACAAAACTTCGCCCTGCCTAATGGGCACGATCACTCGAAAAGTTTAGGCAGGGTAGTAGTAGCATGGATTCCGTAAAATGCATAGCACTACCACCGCGCTAAACGCCATCACCACACAGATAGGTGTCGGTCTCAACCAACCTCGTCCACCCCTGCGGGTTAGGGGCTTAGAATATGCCCGAGGTAGGCATACCGGTCGTAAGAGGCGACTAATATGCACAAAGGTAATGACGTGCAACTCGATGGTTGATCTACGGATATGATGCCTCTCACCTCTCATTACCCATCTCTCTTTCCTTACGGAAGGAGGGGTGACATGACCTAGAAGGTTCCACTGGTCATAAATCGCTACCACGACAGTCGGGCAGTACCGCAAGGGAGTACCGGAGCGTACCGGATTCATATCCGGCCAAGGACTGTCAGTTCGACAGCACTCCCCAAAACCTTCGGGGAGTGTTTTTGTCGTTACAACAACAACAACAACAACCAACCTCGTCCAAATGACAGGTCCGTGCTAGTTGCTTTTGATCTGTCGAAAGCTTTCGACCCTCAATCATGCGCAACTCATAACCGACCTGGAGGTTTCAAATCTTCCCCCCTGTCTAAAGCGGTTGACCGCCAACTATCTGAGTGGTCGGCAGCCATCGGTTGAATTTAGAGGCGAAAGATCAAAAGGACGTATAATTACGCAAGGGGTGCCACAGGGTGGTGTCCTATCCCCGCTTTTGTTAAATTATTACATATCGAGGCTCCCTTCCCCACCAGAAGGTGTCTCGATCGTCTCCTACGCCGATGACTGCACGAACCTGGCTACTGGCCCCTCCGTTGACGAGCTCTGCTCAAGAATTAATTCTTACCTTCCATCCCTATCCATTTTTTTCGCTGCACGAGATCTGACATTGTCACCGACCAAATACTCGGCCACCTTATTTACGACGTGGACAGCGCAGGCGAACATGGAATTAGACGTCTACGTCGACGGCATTAAGCTTCCGACTGTCACGCACCCCAAAATCTTAGGGATCACGTTTGATAACATGTTCAAATATGGTGCTCATGTAGCCGCGATTGCCACCAAAGTACAAAGTCGTAACAAAATCCATAAGTCACTAGCTGGCAGTAATTGGGGGAAAGACAAAGAAACGTTACTGGCAACGTACAGGGCAATCGGCCAGCTGGTTCTGAGAAACGCGACGCCTATATGGTTGCAGGGGTTAGCAGATACACACTGGAGGAGGTTGCAGGCTTGCCAAAACACCGCACTCAGAACAGCCACGGGTTGCCTCCTTATGTCTCATGAGCACCATCTTCATAGTGAGGCAAAAATGCTCGATGTTAAAGAGCATTGCGAGATGTTGACCAGGCAATTCCGGTTCAACTGCTATAAACCGCAGCATCCGAGCAGAAGCCTGCTCAACGAAAATCCGCCTCCCAGGAGAATAAGGAGTCACCTCCGTAAGCAATATGACGAGATCCAGCATCACATTTTCTCGCCGTTTGATCCAATGGTGCACCGGCAGGCCCTCAGCCTCATCCACACGGAGTCGGTAAACTGCTTTGTCAGGTCTCGTCCAGTGAATGCAGTCCTACAGGCACAAGCTCCACCTGTTGCCGACGAGGAACGCGAACTATCTAGGGAGACAAGAGTCACGCTGGCTCAACTTCGTTCTGGATATTGTAACAGACTAAACTCTTACCTATCCAGACTGAACCCTGACATGCCAAATGTCTGCCCGGCATGCAGCGTGTCTCCCCACGATACTAACCATCTGTTCATATGCTCAACTGAGCCTACTTTTCTAACACCAATTTCACTCTGGTCCACCCTTATTGAAGCCGCGAGGTTTCTTGGACTTCCGTTAGAAGAGCCTGATGACAATGTTGGATGAGGGGTGACACTTTAGGTAGGTTAAGTAGTCGCTACAACAACAACAACAACACTCGAGAAGCGTCATCAAGCTCTTCTAAACGCGCAGTTTCACAGGGTTGGACCAGAGTGATATTACTGTTAGAAGAGTAGGTTCAATTGAACAGGAAAAGGGATGTTTAGTATCACGAGGGGGCATACCACGTGCAGGGCAACTATTTGGTATGGTATCGTTCAGTCTGGATAAGTAAGATTTTAACCTGTTACAATACCCCGAACGAAGTTGTGCTAGCATGACTAGCCTCCCTCGGATGAACGCGATCCTCTTAACCTATTTCAGGTTGTTGGACATGAATTACGTGGTTCGCAGGCCAAGGTCTGAGGGATCTGCCTACCTACTCGGTGTGGAGGTTCTTAGAGCCCGTGGTGCCAGATCTCATTATAGTGCTTACGGTGGTGTTGTCTCTTTAACCATAGTTAAGTAGCCACTGTGAAAATATACTTTAAATAAGTTTGATAAATGGGGAGTAGATTTTGTACATTGATTTGGTGGCGCGATGTGTGAACATGCTCTGGTCAAGTAAAAGTTAAACTTTAAGAATATATTGCAAGAATAAGAATATATTGATGGCAATTTAGAGTGATCGAGCCCATTGGGCAGGGCGAAGCACTGTTAACAACAACAACAACAACAATATATTGCAAGGCCCGAAGATTCAACGGGGTAACAAATAGCTAAGCGGCAGTTTAATGTTGAATGTTTATTAATTGGCACAAGCCGCCAGAAAATAATTTTCGTGTGCAAAGTTCTTGATTAAACTTAAATTGTGAAAAAATTATAAAATTTCTCTACTTGCAATAGATTCTCCACCATCAAAAAGTCAACATATCGGCCAAGTTTTGAAAAGAAAATGGAGCTGCGGAATGAACTTAAACACATTAAAGAAGTATCACGCGAAATCAAGGATAAACATAAAGAAGCAGCTGTGCTAAAGCACAAAAGGCGAGTGGAAAATGCTGAACGGCGTTTGGCCAATGAGCGACGATCTGAAATCGTGCAGGTTATTAAGAACCCTGCGAAACTTAAACGTATGAAGAAGAAGCAGATGCGCATGATTGAAAAACGAGACATTAGTCAAGTGAAAGTGGTATAACTGGGTACATGCGTGTCGACTACTAAAATAGTTTATATGGTGCAGATTATAGCGGGGCTAGTTTTTAAGTTTTGTAATTAGAACAATTTGTTTTTATCAAAAAGTCAAATATTCTATAAGCAATAAAGGACTATTTTCGGAGTATATTGAAAAATTTTAAATTTCATACTTCTAGGCTATATAGATTCTTGTACATGGCGTTAAAATCGGTATGTTTTTCGCTCAGGGCAATTCTTATAAAGCTGCTTATTACTTTAGAAGTTATGTATTATTATTTGGTGGCAGCAATCTGAAAATAAGTGAATTAAACTTTGCTTCCTGAGAGAGTTTGGCTTGGAAGAGGTGTTGTGAATGGAATAAGAGCACAATAGACTTCGGTCGCTAACAATATCTATCTCTCTAATATAATAAACGGGTCAGCTCGCCACATCATTCGTTTAGCAGCACAGGCCTCTCTGTTGATTGGCGAATGATGCTTATTTATCTCCCTATTGCGATAGTCATCTGCCTAAAAATTAAACAGTGAATCACTCTTGCAAACAATTGCTACTTTTGACACTCTTCTAACACCTACATCACTCTGGTCCAACCCTGTGGAAACTGCGCGTTTCCTCGGACTTCCGTTAGAAGAGCCTGATGACAATTTAGAGTGATCGAGCCCATTGGGCAGGGCGAAGCACTGTTAACAACAACAACAACAACACCATATCCACATCCAATAGTGTAACCTTCTAGATCATGTCACCTCTCTTTCTGTAAAAAAATGGCAGACTTGCAACTTCCTTCAGTTGGTGTCGGCAAGGTTGGGCGACCATATATGTAGCAAGCAACGTTTCTTTATCTTATCCCCAAGTACTGCCGGACAGCGACTTGAGGATCTTGTTGCGGCTCTGTACCTTTGAGGCTATTGCGGTGGGATGACTAGCGAATGAAAGGCCGTTAGCACCCCTTGTTTGATTCTTCGCAGTCTAGTTTTTTTGTTCCTAAACTTGACGGAGGCCTGCCGACCATGGAGGTCGTCAGCGGTCCACCTTTTTAGGCCGGCTAGGAACGGTGTCCTTTCCGGGTCTCTTAGGAGTGTGGCGAAGGAGCGCTCGGTATAGTCCGTAAAACTGCCCCCGTCCGCTATGAAGCCAGTAGGTTGCTCGATTGAGAGGAGTATGTTGTAGTTGTTGAGTCCTGCGCTGTCGATGGAGATATCTGGCGAACCGTGTCATCTATTTGCTCTGCAAGTGCATGCCCTCTGCTATCTGCTGTCAAGTTAGAGTGCCAGAGATCGTGGTGTGTGTTGAAGTCGCCGAGGATTAAACGGTTATCACCTCTTAGCAACACACTGATGTCGGGGTGATAGTCCCTCGAGTAACACGTAACAGGGAGTATGTAGATGTTAATAATTTGCAGATCGACATCGATTAAGCTGTACAATATTGAAGTGCGCCGGAAGCGAGGTGGAGGTCATACTAGGCATGAGGCACTGGTGCGTCTGCCTTGGTGCTCATATGCTGAGGCCTAAGCTGTGTCGCAGTCTAGAAGGTAATGAACCTCGAACATTTAATGCCAGATTATCTAAACTATAAACGTATCCGTCCAAAGGTTTCTGTTCGCGAGCTCAGAACATATACCGCAGGCGTATATAATCTTCTCCGACAGATAGTGCACGTTGTGGAAGGCACAAGGAGATGGGGGTACTGACCAGCCCATAACAAGAAAAAAATGGAGCAACTCCGCTGCAAGGGTTTCCTCCGCGGGTGACAATTTGAGGATGGGACGTGACAAATTACGGGGTTACACTGAAATAACAGCCCTTGGTCAGGTAAAAAAATCATATTGATTCCGGTACGATAGAACCGGCTGTTGTAGGAATGCTACAAATAGAACCTTCGAAGAGTGTTTTTGTCACAACTCAAACATGCAAACTGCATTATTTCCCTAAAACGACTGATGTCCTATCATCCGATACACAGGATATCGCATTTATGCTTTTCAATAAATGCCATCCCACATTAACGCTCGATGTCGCGGTATTTGCCTACAAAATAATCCTGACCACCAGACGCGTACAGAAAACGATACGTGTCGCATCACCTAGTGCTATCACATCGACTACTGATGTCAAGTCAAGGATCCACATATCATTAATGCTTGATGTGATCTTGCGGTATTTGTCTACAAATTAATTCTGTGGTAGAATTCACTAACTTATAACGATGCGATTTTTCGAGGTTTTTATTAACGATTTTGTCGACTGCAGTATCGACTGTGCTATTAACTAACTTAGCTATAACGATTCGGGGTTAAGATTCCTCATCCTGCTATAAAACGTACCCTAAGTACTCAAATGCCATTTTTTTGTTAATAATATTGATATAATAGTAATATTATTTTAATTTTCGCTAAAAACTTGAAATTATGTGTTGTTTATTTAACGACACAGATAACAACCCCAAATTGTGTGTTGTTTACTTAACGACACAGCTGATCGCGAATAAACGATTATCGATAAAAAATGGTTAGTGAATACCAATATCGTTATAAATATCGTTATGACAAAATGTTGATTGCGAATGTCGTTATAGAAGTTAGTGAATTCCACTACTGATTACCAGCCAGGCTGACATGGAAAACGATAGGTGTCGCATCTACTGCTGTTGTCATACAAACAACCCATGCAGCATTTACAATTGTTGTTTCATTGTCCGTGTTCAAACAGAGAAACTCGGAGTTGCTTTTATCGGTAATTCTCTTTTGGTGTTGCTCAAGTGTTTCCGATGTTGTTCAAACACGGGAACGAATTGCTTTGGTTGATTATGTTTTGTACTGACATTCTCGCAATACATACATATGTACTAAGAATTTTTGTACTGCGTTGTATGAATATTTTGAATGAAAAAATGTGTTTTCGCTCAAATTAATATAATTGTATTATTTTCTTGGAAATAAACTTTGAAAATCTGTTGATACAATTACTTTTATGTCGTTTATTAATATGTGTGCATGCGAATGTAAAAAAAGGTATGAAGGAAAATGTCAATATTAATCTGCGGCCAACATAACATAATTGAGACGAACGGCAACACAAAGCGTGTTTCGCGAGCACAGGCAACTCGGTACCCGTCCCCTTCCATCGTCGCTCTCTCTCCCACAAAAAGCAAAAAAGCAACTCCTTGACGTCAATTTGTATCTGTGTTTGAACACGGACATTAACGACTGATTATTCATACTAGAGATTGCACAGTGGTTGAAATTCCACCAAAAAAACTTTTTTTTTATTTAATTATTTGCAGTTACTTTCTTTCTCTTCATTTCTTCGCTGTTGATTTCTTTGAATGTATTTTCTTTTCCGTTGCTTATTTTCTTTCCTTTCAATACAAAAACAAAACTAACTCCTGTGTTACATATTCTCAGCTCAAATATACCCATGATCCAAATACAACAGGTCGTAGCAGCTTGACAAACATACATACGAGGTGTGTTCAAAACGTATCGCGAATTTTGAATTTTCGCTGGTTACGTATATTCGAATTTCGAATTTTTTGTGGCGTTATGTTGGTACTCATGTCTCTCACTTATGCCGACAAGCTCGGCCATTTTGAATGTTCAGTTAATTGTCGACAGCTGCTTTGCTTGCACGTGTTTTGGATCGTCTTCGATTTTTACCTATTCAAAAAAATGGATCAAAGAACCTGTATCAAATTTTGTGTGAAAAACGAAATTAAGTGCGCGGATGCATTCCGAATATTGACTGTGGCATACGGAGAAACTACCTAGGACCGAAGCAACGTTTATCGGTGGTACAAAATGTTCTCAGAAGGCCGAGAAGATGTGCAAAGAAGAACAAAAATTGGCTTTTGCACCACGATAACGCCCCTGCTCACGCATCGGTGCTTGTGCGCGACTTTTTGGCCAAAAACAACACACTAATGATGCCGCAGCGACCGTATTCCCCAGATCTGGCCCCCTGTGACTTTTTCTTGTTCCCTAAACTGAAGAGGCCCATGAAAGGACGACGTTACGCTTCTCTTGACGAGATAAAGACGGCATCAAAGGAGGAGCTGAACAAGATACAAACAAATTATTTTTTGAAGTGCTTCGAAGATTGGAAAAACCGTTGGCACAAGTCTATAATGTCTCATGGGGATTACTTTGAAGGGGACAAAATAGATATTCATGAATAAATAAATAATTTTTGAAAAAACACAAAATTCGCGATACTTTTTGAACACACCTCGTACACACAAACATTTTCCATGTATTTTGTTTTTGTAATTTGTGAGTTTAACGTCAAAATCGTACTGAGAAATGAGTCTAATGTCAAAATTCGAGACAAAAGTAAAAATCAGCTGGTCTATTAACACGACCTGTATTATTGGATCATGAATATACCTATCCTACATGAATAATCAATTATTTTGTTTTTGTAAACATTGTTTAACTTATTTTTCAATATATCCAGCTGTAGATAGGGCACAAAGTATTATAACAGTGGTCACATAGTAAGGGGTCTGCAACGGCTTAAAGGTATCGTCATATTGAGTTCCATATATCAAAGTTCCCAAAATGTGTTCCAATATTCCTGATCTGTTGAGGTCATACTTACACTTTTCTCTTCCAAAAACCTACATATACAGTTTTCAAATTCTTTATTTTTTGTTCAAATTAGAGGACAAAAATACACATAAAACTAAATAAAATTGTTCAAACGTTTCTTAATTACTTTGGTAAAGTGTAGGCTGCTTTGCGTTCAATGAACACGCATAGTTTAGTTATTTAGTTTGTTGTGGTTGCAAATGTCTTCGATTTAGGTATATTTGCATAATCTTATGTAAATGTTTAATTTTTGTAAATTTCAGTTAACATACAATTTTTTGCTGTTGTTCTTATTTATTGTTAAAAGCTGTGTACTAAATGCGTATGTATAAAGCACTTTTATCGTGTAAACTTCGATTTTAGGTCCTTAGAACTAGAGATAAATGCAGGACTTAACATTGCTTTAAGGGCCACTTTGTTCGTCTTAGCTACAGATCTCATTCCTTTTCTCTATAGTGTTCACTTACCCTTCTTTATAAAAAAAATGTTTGTTACTTTTTGGACGCAAATTTTTTAGGGGCTTGGCAAAACTACATACCCCGTCCATCTTGAAATAGTACCCTACTCATCTCTAGTTGGAATCAGTTAATTTTTGGGCTTATCATGAATTTCATGTGATCAAAGTGTTCCCAAAATTTATAAAGTAAAACAAAAACAAAGTGTGAAAAGTGGTTTCTGTTTGGCTTTAACAATTTTTGGGAATTTTGTTCACATGAAATTCATGAAAAGGCCCATTATAATTGTTTTGTGCTTAAACAAAAGGCCGTATTCCCATTTTTAAAAATTATTCAGAAATCCAAAAATTAGTGAAAAATTCAAATAGTGTTATTACAAAAATAGAACCGCTACTTTAAACTGACACCATTATTATTTTTAATTTTTTTATCTCTTATACCTATACAGTGTACGACAAAACTAAAGCACGAAAAGCCCCTCTGCTAAACATGATTAATTAAAATACTATGTGCAGGTTTTACATTTTTTTTTCTTTTTTTTTTTTTGTTGAAGGCCACATATTAGTTATTTGAAATATGAAACAATTGCACTTTCCAGGTTAACCAAAAATTTTGTGCCACACAACTTAAGCACCAAATCAAGGTAGGTCTTGTTTTCCTTAAATGTGTTGTAAAAACCATAAAATCGCGCCAAACCTGAACTACAATAACCACGCCGATATATTTAAAAAAACATTTCAAACAACGGTTCTCTTCTTTTATTTGGCCGTTCAACGAGGTTGGATGATTTGTGGCAGAACTGCTGGAAATATTTATTTCGTGGTACTTCGGGAAACAATTTTACTCAAATTCATTCAAACGAAATCAGGAAATACTATTTCAAAATGTTTCAACAGTTTTAATGGACTTATTTAGTGCACTAAAAACGTTAGTACTGTACATGGAGGTTCTAGTACACGAAAAACAGCGAATAGTAACGATGCGGCAATTGTTTGCTTCTTCTTGCTTCCACAAGAAGTTTTATGAAAGAAGTTGTGATATCCACCCCACGTAGGACCATTTAAAGACGTGCTCTTTAAGACTTATTACTTCACTTTGGAGCTTTGAAGCCTATTTGATTTCAGATAGAAGAGAAATAAGGGTTTTCAAGATTCCACCTAAATTGGAGTATTACAATGCGAGGAGGAATCTTATTTTCTGAAATATAAAGATGCTCTGAAGCTTGTTCCCAGGCCTAAAGAACAACGCTTACTCACTTTTACTATAAGTTTTGATCGGTGAAACACGGTTGAGGCTGTGTAGGGGTTTGTAGACGTTACTCCGGCTATGAAGTTGGTCCAATTCATACGACTGAGCTGGTATTAGATCATTTCATGTACAAAGATATTCATAAAATCTTCATCCTACTTCTTGGGGGGGGAGGGGGGGGGGAAGAAATGCCTTTACGTCGGATCTATCAGGATGATATTCTGCTGACACGTATAGCGATTTGCTTCAAAAAATAATTAAGGGCTAATAATGTTGACGTATTGTAGTGGTCCGTGATATTAAACAAACAGAGAATCTGTGGAAAATTATGGATCCTAAAAATCTGGAGGAAAACTGCAGCAACAAAGACTTTCTATTCGGACAAGTTGAGCAGGCGTGCAAAATTATTTCCTAAGATTTTTTACTTAAATAATTAACTCAATGCCAAAACGATGTGGACCTGCCATAAAGAGGTTTGTCCTATTGATATTTTATGGTGCTTTAGTTTTGTCGCTCCATTTTTTGAGTTCGTCGGATTTTTTGTACAAAATTTTTTTGCTGAGCTGGTAAACTATTTTTATTTATTAAAATTTATAATAGCTTATACGTATTTTTCCTGAATAAAAAAAACTAAATATTAGAGAACTTGTACTTACGATTTTTTGAGTAAATTTCGGTACTTAAGTTTTGTCGCACACTGTATTTATATCAATGTATATAAAAATTCTTTCGTGCTATGGACAGCGCCGCCGAGAGGAAATCCGGGCCCTGGGGTAAAAAGGTGGGGCCCCCTTTCTACATAAAAGTTTCGAATACTGCATCAATTTCATCAACTATCTTTCTATTTACTACTTCAATGTTTTTAAAGAATAAGTCAAATACGACGTTTTTTGCTCTCATCAGTTCATCTCATGTTGGGTGAAACAAATTTTTTTATACGATTTCGAAAATCAATAGAGTGTCGAATCAGTTCATATATATAGACTTTTGGTCAGAAATATTTATTCAGATTATATCGGAATATACGAATATAGGGATAGCAGGACTTGACAGTTAATAAGAAGACAGAAACATCTTGGTCAAATATTTATTTATCGATCTGATTAATTAAAAAACAGTTTTTTCGAAGTCTGTTGACTATCATGATTAAGTTTTAGAACATGCAGTTTAAAATCCTCCAATCTTCAATTATTTGGAACTTAGAAGTGAGCTTTTCGAGCTTTGGCGGCAGTGAATACGTCGATAATAATCTGGAAATCCAACTTCTTGGCTAATTCTGCCTCTAGCAATAGTGTAGCTAGGCCTGAAATCCTGCCCTGCGACGAGCATGATCGATGGAAATGTTTGATCCTTGCTAAAGCACGCAAGAACGGGCTTTATCGGTAATCACAATTTTCAAATGAATGTTTGAATTAATCGATTATAAAAAGCATTATAATTTAACTATTGACTCGATTTTTTGAAAAGTGGGGCCCATACTTTCGAGAACTCCTCCCCCTCTCGTCGGGCCTGGCTATGGATGTCTAACGGCTAAACCGATTTCTATTCTGCAAAAGGTACTTTCTTGGACATTCTCTGTGGAAGATTTTTCAATAAAAAAAATTTCAAAACTTTCCGTTGTTGCTGCGGAAAAATGAAGCCAGCTGAGACGCAAAGTACTGTCTGAGAGGGCACAAAACCATAAAAATCGTTGTAGCAGATGACAACTTGTTGGTACGTTTCTTACAAAGAGCTCTTTAAAAAAAATTGCCAAAAATACCATTTATTATATCTTATCTTAACAAAGCGCCTTTTAAGAAATATTAAGTTACCTGTTTGAGACGAAAATTCGTTGCCGAAAATCTCAGAAATGCTTGAGTTTTCAAAAGTATAATTAAAAAGTATGTGAAAGTTTTTTCCTTTTATTCTTTTAAATAAAAAATCGGTCTTTTTCTTTAAAATAAAAGTAAAAAATCTGCTGTTTTATAGCGCGTTTTCGAAAAAAAAACTATTTTTTAACTGTATTTTAACAAAAAAAAATATTCAGTTATTACAGCTACGACAGTATTCTCCATCAATTTAATGCTAAAAATGCTGTAAAACCCCGTCAAATTTATTACTGTGTAGTTCTGTGTTATAGTCCAATTACCCACCGACGCACGTACGTAGTACGTGTCAGCTGACACGACCTGCCTTATAAGAGTGCCATGTAAACGAACACTCACCGACGTTCAATTTTTCCGTATACGTAGAACGTTCCGTAGAAATCAAAGAAATTTTGATTTTTTCCGTAAGAACGTGTCAGCTGATTGCTCTCTCATATGACAGTGTTGCCTATTCACACGTGTGTATGCTGGTTATGGTTCGTTTGCAGTTGCTTTACAAAAATACCTCAAAATACCTTTTAAATTTTCGTAATAATGTTGAAATAACCTGAAATTACGACATTAACTTGTTGCTTTTTAATAAATTGACTGGCTATAATAATTTAATATTTTCGGACACTCATAAAATGAAAAATGATTGTTTCAAAAGTACACGTTTGAGTTAGCATGCATGAAAACTGATCAATGGCAACATTGTATTGAATGTAAACAACAGAAAATGGCTGATTTCTCCGTTGGCGCCACGGGCATAAGATTCCCTCAAACGTACGTACGTACGGGATATGTAAAAGTACGTTACACACGTCGGTGGGTAATTGGACTATAAGATTCCCTCAAACGTACGTACGTACGGGATACGTAAACGTACGTTAACACGTCGGTGGGTAATTGGACTATTAGTCACGCGTCAAATAGTAAAAAATCTAAAGTTAATATAGCATTTGTTGTCAACATTAATATGTTTTAATTATAAAAAATTTAATTTTATTCGATATTTGGATTTTTTTAAATTAAATTCTGAAAGAGAGTATTATTTAAGCAAATTTTGGTATACATTGAAATAGTGTGATCTTCCACACAGCCGGCGCTACAAGATTATAAGAATAAGAGTCGGGATAGCAAAATAATGATCGTCATATGAGTTGCTCAGCTCAAATATTTTACACTTCTTTGCCATTTTCGGGAGTAGAACACAAATTCCACATCCAGCAACGCTTTCGGAAAGTCTCTAATATAATTTTGTTTAATTACAAAAAGCATTAATCAGACAGCTAGTCGATCACATGGTATGATGAAATCGAATATTAGCTATTCCAATTTCAAACAGTGTAAGAGTTGGCATCTGACTAATCGATTAGCAGGATAATCGATTGCAACCAAGAGTTCTATATAATACGAAATGAAATACAACACAAATCGTTTGGTGATCTGTCAAATTATGTATCGCTTCAGGTTAACCCGAGAAAGGTAAGAACCACTAACTGAAATAAATACAAACAAAAGTAAAATTAGGTATTAAAAACAAAGTAAAATAAAACAAAATAAAAAGTTTAGTTTTTCATGTGTAGTTTAATATCAATTTAAATACATACAAAAAAAGTTTTGGTTTGTCACTTCATAATTTATTTTTTTTTTTCAACAGTTGGTTTGGTTTAATACATTATGTTCCACATTACCATTTGTTTCATTTTTTTTTTGGGAATTCCAACATACATACTCATACTTGAGTAGAATGTAATGGGTAGAACAAATTTAAAACAACGTAAAAATTAGCAAAAAATTAAATCAATTTATAAGGAAAATTAATTTATAAATAAAATGTTTAAATAGTTAAAAATTAATAAAGTCCGAATGACATTTGTTGCCAAACTTAAATATATTTCTAGCGCTGCTGCTCAAAGTACATCTAAACAACTGTCATCCGCTTTTTGTTTTTGTTGTCTGTAGTCGTTGTTAAAAATTGTTCTTCTTAATTGCTTGTTTGCGGCAGTTGTTGCTAAAAAATGTTGTTGTTTCATATTAAATAATTTACTTATGTGCAATGGGAATCATGGTTTCGCCAGCTGTAATTGCGGGCAGTGGCGCCTCAACTGTTAAAACGCCATCCTTACTGAGTGATGAGCGGATGGATTCCGGATTAACGCCCTTTGGCAAGAGGAACTCACGGTTATATTCCCTGTAGACGCTCTTTGTGTCGGATTTTTCCTCATGCTTGGCGTGCACCTGTACAATAAAGAATAACAAAATAAAAGAAAGAATTATTTAGTGAAAGTTTGAACAGTCGAAGAGTAGAAATTGGTACAATGGTTTGAGATTCAGTCACGTTTGTCTAATGATACTTTTTTCCATTTCAATGGTTGAGTGGGAGATCAACCTATTTCAAAACAAATTTCAAAAACGCCCCATCTCGGAATTTGTTTGAAGAACGCCACATATCCCAATTTTTTAGTAACATTCTATTTAAGAATTTGGTTCAGGAACGCTCTATCTCAACGAAAATTTCAATACATTGCCAGCTGAGATAGGGCGTAGTTGAAAAAAATACGAGGTAGGGTGTTCTTTACCTAAATGATGATATATGGCGTTTTCCAAAAATATTTTTTAAAAGCGTGACCATACACTTAGTCATCGATTTGTAGGGAGGATTTTTATACCCAGCTGAACTAGTGCACAGTAACTTTGTCATATAACTGAGGTCTGTTACAGCATAAATGAATTGAGAAAGACATAGGCCCGGTTTCACCAACTCTACTTAACTTAGTTAAGTAGCGATTTTCACTTTTTCAGTTTCACCACCTAACTTAGCTAAGTCACAACTTAGTCAACTTGCCAGCTGGCTTATTCTCGACTAAGCAGTGTTGCTGTGCTTCAAAACCTAAATGTCAGTAATGTTGCTAATTTGTTTTGTACAATGTCCCAGCCGGAAAATTCGTCAAGCATGACTTTAACGGCGTATGCGTAGATGCATGTCAACGCTTGTTTTCTAGCATGCAACCATTACGAAACTATCGTTTTCAATTAAGCGCTAATTTTAGTACCTTCCAACTAAAGAGAAATGGGTGTAAGATCAATACACTCCTTCTTGTATGGCCATACATGCCCTTTTCGCACAGGGGTATTGGGATGTGCAGAGTTGTCTGGTATGAAAAAATACTACTATGCATAAAACAGCTGATCGGGTTGTTGTGCTCAAAATTATTTAAGTCGCTCAGTTGGTGAAACCCAAAATTAAGTTAGTCTCGAATCTGTGCTAACTTAAGTTACGACTGTGCTAACTTAAGTTATGGGCCGGTTTCACCAACGCGACTAAGGGCCACTTTCATAAAGGCCGGTTAAGCCTAATCGGCGATTAATTTGACAGCCAACCGTACAAAATATCAATTTAACTCCGGTTAGCAGTTACCGGCTTTTATGAAAGGGGGCTAAGACTAAAACTAAGTCGTGACTAAGTTAGCACAGATTCGAGACTAACTTATTATTGGGTTTCACCAACTGAGCGGCTTAAACAATTTTGAACACAACAACCCGATCAGCTGTTTTATGCATAGTAGTATTTTTTCATATTAGACAACTCTGCGCATCCCAATACCCCAGTGCGAAACGGGCATGTATGGCCATACACGAAGGAATGTATTGATCTTACACCCATTTCTCTTGACTAATGTGTGACTTAGCTTAGTTATGTGGTAAAACCGTCCCATAGAGCTTCATATGTTAAAGATTCGTAAATGTATGTAAATATTTGAGCCTTGTGGTAAGCTAATTGAAGTAAATATAAAATAGAATTTACCAGGTGCTCAGAAATAAAAAAAAAATCTACGACGAAAGAAAACCTGATACAAGTCACCTAAACGTATACAAATAATACAGGGGCCGAATTACGACATACGTTCCGTGATCATAATCCATTTTTTAAGTCAACAATAACTTTGAAATTGTCCAACTTTTTAAAGGAGTAATAATGCATAATTGAACCGACCGGTACTTCCAGCCAATTCCTCACGTATGCCGTCATTCCGCATTATGGGCTTAGAGCTATTGTGATTTAAAAATTCGCTTTCGATCACGGAACGTATAACGTAATTCGACCCCAGATCTGATGAGTAGAGAAATCGATTGAGTATGTTGGTTCGCTATTCCATCTCTACGTCCATGCATAGAGGTTACTTTCCGGCCAAGGTTGCTATTAGGCGAAATCGGAGGATAATCGTTCCATTACTTTAGAAAAAATTTCTAATTTTGTAAGATGGGTTTGACACGGCCCACGTATGAAGAACCAATTTAAAAGTTGAGGTTTTTAGTAACTTCAGAACCGTTTACCATAGAATAAAGAAGCTCGGTAAAAGGTATATCACGGTTACGGCAAGAATAGCCAGTGAAATGAGCTTCACATCCTTGGGTACTTTAATACATTTTAAACCGGGATATTGCGATTCTCACTTTTTTATAGACGGGTGGTGAAACGTAGCTCCATCATCGGGTTCATCATCTTCCTCACTATTTAGCACTGAAAATAAATTTTCCGCACATGAGTATGCTCTGTACTTCGATTGCCATGTGGTTATACCGAAGGAACTAGTACGCCGCGTTCTGGAAGCTACGCACACTTACTCTTCTTGGTCTTACTCGACTTGCCTTCGTATACCCTATAGGTTTGCAGAAGCTTCGGAACATACTTTGCCCCTAGTTTGTCTTTAGAGCTCTGTGGAATTATATAAAAACTCGACACCGGGTTGGACTGATCAAGAAATTTAGTTCTCTGATCGTTTTCAGCGCTTGGTCGAAGATTGCGCTTAGAGTACAGACGTCACAGGAGTATTCGAGGAAAGAGTCGTCGGTTGGCTCAAAAATTTGAACGGAAAGTACCAATATCAGTTAACTCAATGGAGGAACTTAGAAAATATTGAATTATGGGAGCAATATTTATGCGCATCTCTGAATAGGAATCATACTGAAAAGCCTAACATATGCCGAGCAGAAATGGAAATAGAAATTTACCTGACAATCAAAACAGAACCTTAGCGAATGGCTATAAACCATATGGGATTTTCAAATATGCAAAAGCAGATTTCGTGAAACAAAAGGTGCCTATGATACAAATGTAATCTCGAGAACGTAACCCAATAATCATTTTTGGAAATATTCCCTACAATAATTTAAAGTAAACTTGCTATAATAAGCCAGCCAGCAAAATGTCTGTAAACGTGTCCGGGAATGGAAGAAAATGCTGCCAAATTTTTTTTTGTTATTCGTTTTCATATTCTGCGAACGAAACATATTTGTGTAAAAGTACAAAAACACATTTTCCTATACGTTTAATATATATTTTTGGCACATTTTAGTATGCGTTTCAGAGATACCGTTTAGATCGGTTTCCCGATGCAAATCGGCACATATTTTCGGATCCATCGGCCAATGCTTTCTGAATGCATTTTGAAGCAGTTTGGTTACCAAATTTGTTTGTTTTTGTTTTATGCGTATATATTTAAGACATATATTTGAATATTTTACATTAAAAGAGATGAACTTATTATAAATTGATGATCAAACCTCATGAGGATCATTTATATGGACGATGTACCTACCGGCTGATCAATGCGTTCGTCAGAGCAAATAATGAAACAACCTTTCTAAAAGAGAGAAACGCCACGATCGGCATCTTGTGCAAAATTTCAAAAGAAAAATATATACAGACCTGTTAAATAATGATTACTAATCGTAATGATTATCGATTTGACTAATTATTTTCTTGAGAATCCATTTAATGATTGATTACCATTACTTTCAAATTTTAATGATTATTTTTCAATTAATTAAAAAAATAATCAAAAAAATCATGATTTTTTAAGATAACTAAAAAAAATCAAAAAAAGTCGTTTTAATTACTTTTAAATACTTAAATTATTTTTGATTTTTTATTCTTTTTTTTTAATTTAAATTTTCTTTTAATATTTTTTTTTTCAGTATTGCTGTAGAAGCACATAAATATACACATTAACAATACTGAAAAAAATCAAAAATAATCAAAAAATAATCAAAAGTAATTAAAACCACATT
This sequence comes from Merzomyia westermanni, assembly GCA_949987695.1. Lineage (NCBI taxonomy): Eukaryota > Metazoa > Arthropoda > Insecta > Diptera > Tephritidae > Merzomyia > Merzomyia westermanni. The sequence goes on from OX465290.1 coordinate 72,473,466, forward strand.
TTTGATTATTTTTGGTTTTTTATATTATTTTTGATAAAAAAAAAATTTTTTTTATCGTAATCGATTAATAACTGTCTCTTCTTGAAAAAACAATTAAAATAATCATTACCAATAAAAAATCCCTCTAATTGATTACTAATTAAATCTGATAGGTCTGAACATATATAATATGTTTTCCAGAGCTATACCAATCGTTCATCACTCACAATTAACAGCCGCTTAGTCCCTGGTGAAATTAATAGAATGGGACATGACTTTATTTGTTTATTAATTTATTTTTCAAAATTAAAAAAAATTAGACTTTTCTTTTATCATAAAAAAAATTGTTCCCAGATTTTAGTTGCTTAGGTCAAAACAAACGTTTTTCGGATCTGAAAAACGACGAAAAAATGTGCTGAGTGTAAAAAGTACGTATCTCTGCTGGCTAGGAAGCTATACATAAGCGTGTTCAGTATTAAATTTATTTGAAGTTTCAAAGCAAATGCAAATGTTTGCAAAAAATCCAAAACTATTTGTGTTACCTTGTTTATACCTATAAAGAAACGGTTCTGAAGAAAAGAGCATTTAGAGAACACATATTTATCAAGTGTTTATACGAACACACCTAAATCGATACAAAAGAAACCATGATCCGCCATGAAAGAAACCGTCTTGAACTGACAGTTTGAAACAGCTGTGAATTTCGTGAAAAAAGTGTATAGAAAACACTTGAATTATTTTGCAAAATTATAAAAACAAAATTAATATATTTAAATACATAAAATATGTATAAAAAAAAAATTAAAAAAACCACAAACCGCGTGCTCTCAGTCAGCTGTTTTTCAATTCGCTTGAAATATGAGCGGTGTTTATACGTACAGAGGTTTAACTTAGTAAGATTGCAATCAACGTGTCATTTCTATTATATAATGATTACTTTTAAGAGTTTTGTAAAAGAAAAACCAGAGTTTTGTAAGCTTGATATTTATTTCAGAGAGCTTTTGATGAATGTAAGTCTACTTTGCTTGCTGGACAATCAAACACATATCTGTGTTGTTTACCATTATGGCGGAATGCCAAAAAATATTCTAACAAAAAAATACTAATACTTTTAAAACATAATTGTTTAGAATAAATGCCAACAAATTCAGTAATGAAGTATCCTGCCGCTGAGAGATTCACGTACATACATGCAGGCATTGGTATTTTTAATACACAAGTTTTAAAATATTAAGAAAAAACTTGAAAAATAGCAAAGTTGTAGCTATTTGATTCTGTAGATTGTTTGGTTTATTTGAAAAATAATTTTTTGTGTGTATTTTGCCTTCGACACAACGGCGACGATCATGAGTCATTTTTCAAAAATACCTTTACTCAAGCATATGTAGTACGCAAGTAGAATGTATCTACAACAAGCGTAATCTTTTGTTATCGTGCTAAAAAAAATCTACATATTTCCAAAAGGCCCACAACTTACGGGCGAGATATGCGGTTGTAGGAAAAAATCGGGCACCCTCTGTTGGCGAATAATTCAGGGTTTGAGTAAACTGTTATGCGCTGTTGGTAAATATAAGGAATTCGGAATGTGCGATTCCATGAGCTGTAATTAATATTTTTTTTATTGAACAAATTAGTTGAAATTTGGGTAGATTTCTTAATTTCTTTTGCATTATGAAACCAACAGATGTTTGCTTAACTGATGATGCGGTTAATCACTACTCAGTTTTCTAAAAAATTAAGTTATTTAGATAACTGTCTACACGGTTAAAAATTTAAGTTTAAATTTTAAACCATACGTCGGTTTAAGCGATTTTTTAAACTTTTTTGTAATAAATTCCAAACCTTTCAATTGCCTACACCAATTTTAAATTTCTTGCGGTTTAAAAAAACGTCTAACATTTTTTTAACTTTTCTTTCATTTATTTCTGAAATTTTTTTCAAGTCAATGAATTTTTCTCATTAACATTTTATGTAGCTCAGTGGGTAGAGCAGACGACTCTGGTGCGGGGAGCGTCGGTTCGAGTCCTGACAACTGATATAAATGTTTTTTATCTTTTTTTAATTGCTAAGACATTTTTGGTTTAAAATTTTAACTCTTTTCTTCACTCTCATTTTCGAGAAAACTAACATAATTTAAATTTTAAACCAAATTTGGTTTGGACATACATGTAGCCTAAAAAAGTTTAAATCTAGTCTTAAATGTTTAGCCGTGTAGACTAATGACATTTTAATTAATCGATAATGATTATTATCTGATCCTTATTAGAGATGGTATATGAATATTTTATAAGAAACTCCGCTTTTTGTTTTTTCGAACTCGTTTGCAAAAGATTTAAGCTAATGATCCTATATCTGCATAAGCAAACGAACCATTGAAAAATTTAGTTTGGCGCATGAAAAACAGCACTTGAAATTTGTTCCAAACAACATGTTATCTAAATAAAGAATATAACGCAAATAACTTTAACGAACTGTCAGTGTTGAGATAACTAATGCGCATGTAATATATATTGCGGTATGGTGTGCTCTAAGTCCATACCAACGGTCCTAAGTTCGATGCCGGCCAAGTGCCGTCAACAATGAAAATACCCACTAAAAATAAAATACAGCGAGCAATGAGTGTAATACGAGAATCCTTCAAGCCACCTCGTTGTCCACTGATCAATGATAATATCGCCTCGGACATCTTTTGGCAGTCAAGATACTCATACTCTTCTCTACAGCAAAGAAAGGGACAGTAACGCAAAGAAAGCTTATCGTCCTCGAACCTGCTCTCTGAGAGCCATCTTTGACCTAATGATGTAATCCAACAGTGGAAGGACATTTCCCACTCACTACGTACGCCCGCTTAGTGCGCCATAAGGCTTTAGAGAACGGAAAGTAAAGACGCTATAGTGCCAAGATGCAAATGGGTGTAACCCGACGTTTAAGAGAGTACCAGAAGCTTATGACGACACGAAAAGAAGTTTCACTCTATGCTGCCATGCTTGAATTGGACTACCCTGCAAAATTTATACGGCTATACCAAATGACGTTGAGCTACACCAACAGCTCCATCAAGATTCATAAAGACTACTCCGAGCCATTTGAAACGACTAACAATCGTGCGATTTCTTTAACATGGTCTTAACAAACGCGCCGTTAGTTCTGCCTCCTCTGGCCTGGATAAACAAGCGAAGAGAGTGTGTATTAGGTGAACGAGGACAAGGCGACGTGTTTGCTTACTTAGAACTGTGAGGAAGATCCTCTATTCGGATACCAGCGTTAAATAATGTCAGTCGAGAAAATCAACGGAAAATCACTATTGCCAACAAGTGCTATTTTGGACTTCGTAGGCAACTGAGCAGAAAATTCCTCCTTCCACTAACGAAGATAGAGCGATATATCATCATGTATGTCCCGATGTACGATTCAGACATTGACCGTGTCGAAAGAAGATGCGATAGCTCTTGGAGTATTCGAGAGACAAGTTCCTTCTAAGAGTTATGCTCCTCCCACGATGACAACAGAAAGTATCGGTGAAAATTTATATTTCTGCAGCAAATTAAAGCACAAAAATTTCGCTGGGTTGGTCATGTTTTGCGAATGAACAAATAGGGTCCGGCCCAGAAGGTTTTCCTATCGACACCCGAATTTGGTAGCAGAACAAGGAGGAGGCCCTCACTTGGATGAAAAAAAAAACAGATGAGGGATCTTTGATGGCCCTCAGTGTTTCGTCATTGATGTCAGTTATCGCTAAAAAGGGATGACTAGCGTGCTTTGATATGCAACGGCAAAAATCGCCTAGGCGGTTCAGCGCCAATTAATGGTGATGATGAAAGAATTTGCAGTCTTAGACTGCGACACGCTTAGGCCACATACTAAAATACACATTACGATAGCTTCACTTTCAAATTCCCTTTTCGATCTAGCCAAAGAAAGCCTAATTCAAATCGAAAATTATTCCGGCTCTTTGTAACCCTAGAAAGCTAACCTTCGCTCACTCCCTATAAAAGCTAATCATTCGTCGATTCGACGAACATTCTTTAAAATACGTATTTCTAATATAGTTATTTAATTTTTGGTTTGCTTTATTGTACGCATTGTACATTTTTTTTTATTATTTTGGTACAATTCAGATATATTTTTTTTAGTCTTTTAGAAAGGCAGTCTTAAAAAGAGACAGAAAATTTTCAATAGCGTATTCGTCGAATCGACGAAGGTTACGTGTCTAGGTTTGAGAATGCTATTCTGTGCGGTCGAATAATAATAAAGATTTTGCATAGCCAGCGAAGATCGAAAAGCGAATGAAACTCACAACATGGATCAATTTTGAAAGCTTATTACCTTTGTAAGCAAATATACAATTGATTTACCCCCAAAGCTCATAAAAAATAAAAAGGCTTTATAAATCATAAACATACTGATTTTCAAATTTAAACCAATTTAATTTTTATGAATTCGGGGTAAACTATGTAGAATTATGAAATACAAATACTTTTTCAAGGAACACATGTTGTTGATGATTTGTTAGTTTGTTTTATTTATAAACTTTGCTCATGAAGAGATAATATCTGTATTTATTCATGCTGTTTACAACTTTTAGCACGTACTGTCTCTGTGCTTATGTGGTTGTTTTGTTTATTTGGAGGTAGATATTCTTATATTTTCGATTATTATCACTTACCATCAATTTCTGATCCACAGTCTTGACAACAATTTCTTCGGGGGCGTATTGGCTTACATCGAAACGTAATTTCAGCATTTTGCTATCGCCATCTTCCTACAGAAAAAAAAAACAAAATCATTTCGTTCTATTAGTAGATATAGGAATATGTACATATTAGATTGTTAAATGATTTGTTTTCTATATTTCGCTTAAAATTTAAGCTTATTATGAGCACACACACAGCATGAGTAGGAGTAAAAACTTGTGGTAAAAAAAAAATGGATCGCGTCATTTTTACGACAGATTATACTTAAAAAGTCATGCAAATATTTTTTATTTCATTATTTAGTTTCATGTGGGTTATTTCTTTTTACAAGGCGTAATTTTTAATATTTCTATTTGTGCAAAAATAAATTATGACCTCAAAATGATTCGATTCAAGAATGATATATATGATGTAACTCTTTAAAAAAAATTGTCTAACTCATTCATCCCAGTTAGCAAGATAATTTATTATACAATGTTTTCTAAACTACGAAACACAAAAGTAGTTTAAATAAATGTTAGTGTTCTTTAAGAAGAGAAAGAAAACTTTTATTCAAAGATGTTTTCCAAACATCATTTGCAATTGTTAATTTTGTTGTATTTGATTTTCTGTCTTTTTTTCGACATCGTATTCCTACTCTTACATATGTATGTGTAATCAACTAAAGTTTTATTTAAGTTTGCCGATTACTAAGTATTTTGAAACTTTAAAAAAATACTTCACACTCTCTCACTCGGAAAACGAATAAAAAAATTTTAATTGAACTTGTAACAAAAAGTGCTGAAAAATATCTTAATATGAAGCAGTGTCTTCAATATCTATAGCTTCGCATATTTCAGCGAGCTGTAAAAACTCGAAACAACAAATGCAATAGGAAAATGTATAACATTATTAATATATATATTCAATTACCGCACTTAATCGTCTTCCAAGTACATAATATTGTTTAGTTAGAAAATCCTTTTAAGGTTGGCATTTTAATTAAAAGGAAAAAAATAAACATTTAGTGTCTTATTTATCTAAAATACGAAACAGTGACTTGTAATGAAAAGAAAATCTATACTATAATAAGACTCTAGAAAAGTCGTGTCTGTACATTGAATATTTCTTTGAAAAAATGACTGAAGACGTAGGGAATGTTGTAAAGTTAATCTTAATCACTTTTATAATTTTTGTTTGTCTGTTTATCTCTTTGTTTGTTTGAACTCAAGGATCTCGAAAACCAAGAAATTAATTTTTATGATTTTCAGATGAGTTGTCACTGATCAACCCGATGTCTGGATGTGTTGGTGCGCATCAGATTTGTCGGGTAGGGTTATTGCAATAAAAACTGTAAACTTCCAAAAAAAACAAAAAGGATTGTCTCCCACAGAATGTGTGTGCGTTGTTGATCCTACAATAATAAAAAAGTTAATAAAACAACTTACCTGTATAAGTGGTGAACTGATGTCAGAGATGTAATTCTGTCTGGGTGCTGGACGGGAAAGCGAGTTTGGTGCGCTAAAATAGAAAGAAATTGAAATAAATTATTAGTGATTTTCATTGAAATTTCATAAGGAACACACATACAATGGAAGAAGACATGAAAAACACAAATTAATATTAATCACGACGGTGAAATTAAGGAAATATATAATGCAGCTTTTAAATGAATAAGGGTACTCATAACACGAGATAAACTTATAAATTTATTTATCTAACAAGAATATGAATAAAAATAATTTTTTTGAAAACCATAATCCTTCCAAAAAAAAGAAATATTTTATGAAAAATCTTAACATTTGTAGGATGCAGTGTTCAAGCTCACTGACTTCTAGTCTAGAAATGTGCAAGTTGTATTGGCTGAAAGGGGAAAGAGAACTTTATCAACTTTCATACATTTCTCATTGTCAAAGTTTCGAACAAATATCTTTAACCATCAAATTCAATCTTCGGTGATCAGATTTTAAAAGGAGATAACGGATAAAAATAAGAAAAAATCTTAGTTTTAGGGGATTTTCGAAGAGTTCTTTTATGGATAGTGCATTTAATCAATTTTTAATGATACTCAATTTGTGAATGAGAACACAATATAGTCCCTTTTAATACCAGACTTTAGTGTGCGGAATGACCTAGTATCCCTTTCTTCTAAAACGAAATGGGAAAAGGCAACTAGAAAATTGCGCGCACCTAGTATTTATTTAATTTTTTTATATTTTTTATTAAAAAAATACTCAAAATCAAAAACCATTTGTTCAAAGAAAAGTGAAAGAATCTAAGATAAAATAACGAAGTTTGGTATAAGGTATATCATGGTTTGCTATTTTTGTTACTACCGAAACGTAATTTTATTTTATATTCAACAAAAAGAATTTTTAAAAGCAATCAAAGTTAAACTAAATAAAATACAAAGCAAAAAAAGGTGTTTTTTCGGTTGCTAAAATAATCGTTTCCGGGAACGTGTTAGATAAATAAATGTGTAAAATATAAAGAAATTGTTTTCAAACAAAACACTCTTTCTTATAATATTAAAGTGTTGTTTATAAGCCCGAGAATTTTTTGTTAATCAAGCTTATGAGATTAGATGAGCACCCTTAACATCTGAAACACACTTATAACAACAAATGCTTAGTTAAACAAATTGGATTTTATAACATCAATATTTCAAAATTAAATTAAAACTTATTTGTGCACAGAAAGGCGTGAGTAAATAATAAAAAAACACATTTTCTTTTTCTACACTAAATATTTTTGTATTAATCAATTGTTATAATGTTTACCTGTTGGAAAGTGTACGTGTATGTGTTTCATAGGTGCGCGTGTAGGAATGCATTGCGAATCACAAATATAAATTATTTCAATATTTTGATGAAACAATTATTAACACATTAAAACACTACACTAAATACAATTTATGTAATTAGTAGGTATGTAGATAGTTTTAACAATGTATACAAATTCCAATCACACTAACGCGTGGCATTTATTATTTGATACTAACATCGAGTCGGCTTACTCCACAAACCTTTATAGTGCTCATTTGCTGCTTTAGTTTTAATTATTCTTCTACAGATAAAGCTAAAAATAAAATCAAAGAAAACACCCCCAAATGTGTTGACTTTTTGACGACTGTCGTTGGTAGATAAATATGTAAATACTTCCGTTTCCGGCAGCACGTACAAAGTGCTCTGTATTATTTTCTATTTCATTCTATGCCAAGTAACGTTTTACGATGCAGCTAAAGTTCAATGCGCCAGGTTTTCTGTAGCGTAAATTGATGAAAAACACATGTTGTCAAACATTAACAGCAATGCATAGCGAAAAACAACAAAATTAACGTAGTGCGATCAAAATTAATATCCTACAGGAAATACCAGAGCCAAAGGATTGACAAATAATAGCAATGTCATGGAAGATTTAGTTTTGAAAAACATGCCACTGATTTATTCGCTCTAAACATGTATAAAACCAATTATGCTCAAAATGATCAATTATTAGAATGTTATCTATATCTATATATACGAGGTGTGTTCAAAACGTATCGCGAATTTTGAATTTTCGCTGGTTACGTATATTCGAATTTTTTGTGGCGTTATGTTGGTACTCATGTCTCTCACTTATGCCGACAAGCTCGGCCATTTTGAATGTTCAGTTAATTGTTGACAGCTGCTTGCACGTGTTTTGGATCGTCTTCGATTTCTACCTATTCAAAAAAATGGATCAAAGAACCTGTATCAAATTTTGTGTGAAAACGAAATTAAGTGCGCGGATGCATTCCGAATGTTGACTGTGGCATACGGAGAAGCTACCTTGGACCGAAGCAACGTTTATCGGTGGTACAAAATGTTCTCAGAAGGCCGAGAAGATGTGCAAAGAAGAACAAAAATTGGCTTTTGCACCACGATAACGCCCCTGCTCAGGCATCGTTGCTTGTGCGCGACTTTTTGGCCAAAAACAACACACTAATGATGCCGCAACCACCGTATTCCCCAGATCTGGCCCCCTGTGACTTTTTCTTGTTACCTAAACTGAAGAGGCCCATGAAAGGACGACGTTACGCTTCTCTTGACGAGATAAAGACGGCATCGAAGGAGGAGCTGAACAAGATACAAAAAAATGATTTTTTGAAGTGCTTCGAAGATTGGAAAAACCGTTGGCATAAGTGTATAATATCTCATGGGGATTACTTTGAAGAGGACAAAATAGATATTCATGAATAAATAAATAATTTTTGAAAAAACACAAAATTCGCGATACATTTTGAACACACCTCGTATATATAAAAATGAATTGCGGTTCGGTAGTCTTGCTAAAACTCGAGAACGGCTGGACCGATTTGGCTAATTTTGGTCTTGAATTATTTGTGGAGGTAAAGAGAAGGTTTAAAAGGGGAATAAATATCAAAGTTGTATAGGAAAAGGGATGGGGATATGGATAGACAATATTTCTAGATCCATGCAGGTAAATTTCTGGACAGAACAAAGTCTGACGGCCTTCTAGTCTCAAATAAATCTGTATTTTAGCCTTTGTGCGCATCTCTAAAAAGTTAACATTTTGAGAGTGATATAGTTATGAAACGCGTTATACATTTTAAGAGGAATCCATTCGTATGCTTTTTAATCTTTTCTGAATGTTAGTTTGCTATTTGGTAAGCAATTTTATTTGGTGGAAATATTAGTCTACGGATTTATGGCTTTTTTATCTACATAAAAAATTGCGGGTTAACCTGGAAGCGCTTTATAAATATAAAGGTCCCGGTGTCATGCTGACACGTGCGTTGTAGATTTTCTCTTGTGTGATCTAGCTCATATATGCGGCTTAAATGAGTCTGGTATATGTAACATTTCCTGTAGGGTATTCATAATGTTAAGCATTTATGCGTGTTAAACAACTCCCGCGGGAGTTTGGTCTCGATACGCAGCTTACAGAGATAATACATTGTTCGTCGCTCTGTTGACATATCAATTTGTTTACCTTCAGATTTTCAGGACATACAGTGGGGTAGATGAGAATTTCGTGTGTTTTTTTTTTACTAACAGCAGCATAATATTTGTTGCATCCACATTGCACATAAGTATTTATATACATAGCAGCGTGCCATGTACCAGAAGCCAAAAATAGCTTGGCAAGACCCCCAGCGGCTTTGGCGCTAAGCGATATACATAAACCGACAACAGAAAAAAAATTTGTCTTGGGGATGAGCGTCGATGTGGATTATGCATTACCTAGACGTAAGCATTATATACATATGTAGATATGTAAACATACATACATATATGTATAAATATGATACATGCATTTTTTAAATACTTTTTTTTCTTAAATTTTTTTTCTGGTATGATCTTTATATTTATGCTTGTTTCTGTACAGAATCCGTTGCCAAGCATTTCTTTTTTCGAATTAAGTGAAATGTGAAAAAATATTTGTCTGTTACTATTTTAAAAATAAATTAATGGATTTTTGTTGCACATGCATACAGCACTGAAATTAAATTGGATATCGAAGTCACTCAAAAATTTTCCTGAATTTCTAAAATTTTTATCGTACAGGGAACAAGCTAGAAAACTTGCATATTATTTTACTTAAATTCATTGAAAAACTGCATACTCAAAAATTTTATAAAAACTCTGCCAAAAAATTTGCATATTTTATGCCCATTTTTTAAAGTTTAATTACTTTCCTAAACTTTGTGTAAACTTTGAAACTTTTTATATGGACTCTGTTAAAGAATTCGCTAGGTACTTATTTCGTCGAATGATATCCAATTTAATTTCACTATTACATTGAACACAGCTGTACATAGATGCATATGTAAGGAATTGGATGACAAAATTTTGTTGTCATACCTAGGTAGAAAAAAATTTTTAAGAATGCAATTAATGATGTGCGACTGAGAATTTGGGTATGAAAAACGAAATGTGAAAATGTTTGCAGAAAGGGGGTCAAAGGCGTTTAATTTTAACGTTCTGTAATTGCAATAAATATTTTTTTTAATATAATGCTTTATTTTACACGGCTTTTTTTTTTTGGAGGCGGTGAGCATGCAATAAATTAATTTGATCTTTGTGCAAATTACTGCTGAGCTTAGTGTAAAAAATTAAGAAAGAATCATTTTAGCTTTGCACTCAACTATGTACAAACTACTACTACCCAAGATAAGACATTTTCAGAGTTCATTACATAACTTCGATATGTTACCGGAAGGACACTTTTGTTTATTGAATGATAATCTCTTATATAATTTTGTAACGACTTTTTTTGGGAACAGGTATATGGACACCAGTGTCTTAAAGTATCCTTCTCTAATTTTCTCTTATCTTTAAAATTATCTATTTGCCAAATTTTTGCAAAATATATGCTCTTTATAATGGTCCTTTTGCCAAATAAAAAAAAAAAAGCCTAAGGACCCTGCAGAAAATCACAATCCCAGTATTTTAAGATCTGTTGTTTTGCTGTTAATAAAATTGGTTTTGAAGCTTGTACTATGAAGGTTCCAAAAAATAATTAAAGATTCGTGATACTTTATTTTAGACTGGTGAAGTGTACCTCAACTGTAATAAATAATTGTCTGGCCTACCACATCGGAGGTTCCAGGTTCAAGTGACGGCACAGGTAACATGCAAAATGTTTAGGAAAAGTTTCTTCAAAAACCAAACGCCCCTCGGCAGTGTTCGGCAACCCTCCGGGTGTATTTCTGTTATGAAAAAGCTTCTCAAATAAAATTCATTTGCCTTGGCAGATGTCGTTCGGAATTGGCTTAAAATATATTGGTGGAGAAGCTCTGCCTTAATCTCATCGGAGGTATATCGCGCCAAATTATTATTATCATAATACGTTGTATATGAGTACTTGTCAGGTTTTTATTTTAAATGGCAATAATTATCCGGCCAAAATTAGCACTGCATCTTCTTATTGTTCTTGCTCTGTATTCGAAATATTTATTAATTATCGCTAAGATGTTTAATCTTTTTTAGTTTTAACAATTTTCTTTTATTTTAATTTTAATTTAGTTTCTTAACGGCTGGCAAGAAGCAATGTGGCAAAATGGAATTTGGCAACTGTGCCAAATTCTTACTCATAGTTCAATTACCAAAACACAAAGTGTTCTTGATTGTTTATCATAAATGCGAAAAAATATATGAATGCGTTGTTTTTTCGTTGATGGAAATTTACATATTTTAAAAATACAAAATATTCTAGAACATACGAGTAAGAAATGAAAAATTAGTGGTGTGTATAAAAAGTAAAAGTATATTTAAACTTAGTAATTTTGTTGTTGGCACCATGTTTTAAAACGCCTAATGGAAATGAAGAATAAAATGATTTAAAAGAATGTTAATTAAAACTTAGCATTATGAAAAAGAAAAAACAAAAACTGGATCCAAAAAATGTACGTATAAGTTTATTGGAATGCTCAAAATGAAAATATGTGTATATCATTGAAAGGTAATTGACATCAAAGAATTCATTATACCGTAATATCTCGATTTTGCCGCCGTTGTCCTAAAGTACACCGTAAAATTATTTGTTATCCAATCCACGCGTTTTGCATAACCAATTCGATTTAAGCCTGAAAACTCGGCCAATGACGTTTTCGAAAGCGTTGAAAATGTAAATCAACAGATTACGGTACTTACAGTGTCGTACAATACCAAAGCAACGCGGCTGCTTTCAAAACATTTCATTAAATGAAACTCCAAAGTTTAATTTCAGATGGTCTGATGACTGGTGTAAATTATCTTTTATAAAAATTTTTACTTTTTAAATATTGGAGAGCACAACACTGTGCAAGTAAACTAACTGTGACACCAAAAATACGTTTCAATTTGCTTTCTGTGAAATTAATCCAAAAAATTTCGTACTGAAAGATCTACCTATTTATCAAATAGCTTAATTTCCTCAGAATGACGCAGTTCTAGGTTTTGAAAAATGTCTTTGTATACGACACATTCGAATATCGCTTCAAATTATACTACTATGGCCAAAGAAACAGCCAAAAAATTTAAATCCATTGATTTCAGGCCTAGACACTAGCTCAGAACTTCGGAATAGTTAACACAAATTCTCCATCGCTTTGTAGTAGTCAAATTATTGTGTCAACTTATCTCTTATATTAAATACAGCATACAAACTTTTGCTGCTTAAGTTTTATCCGACACTGTACATACTTCATACACACATAACCAGAACCTTATTGAGATTGTCAGTTAATCAATTGACAACTGGCTAATGGGGTTGACGTGCAAGAATGCTATACTTTTGTGCATGCAAATTTGGGTGCAGGTTAAAAATCAAACATCACATAAATCATGCTAAAAATTATGTAGTATAAAGTAAATTATTTATGTAGGATAATAAACTTTTATTTATAAAATCCGAAATTTTTATTTTATTTGTACCTGCTGCTGCTGCTTGTGGTTGTTGTCTTTTTAGTAGAACTTTTTTTTTAATTTTTTTCATATTTTGTTGGAAATTAGCAAGCGTTAATAAGCAGTATTACGTAAATATTGTTTTGTTAAATTTTTTAAACGTATATTACATATTTTTTTGTCAGGTACGTAGTAGTTCCATTAATATTAATTTTGTAAGCATGTAAAAAGAGTAGAAAGAAAATAGTTAGTTATTTTGTTATCAAATATGTTAAAGATTTAAAGAAATTGTGATAGAAAGTATTCAGAACACTTTTGTAAAAAATTGCTTAAAGCAAGATTGAGTAGAAATGATTTTAGTTTTAACATAATCTTATACATATGAGCGCAGTATCTCATCTCATTTAAAAATTACGATCGACCCAGGCTTAGGGAGCTTGCATAAACGTCGGTTAACGTTAATCCGTGGTTAATTTGACAGCTTACCGAATGATTTACGTCAATTGAAGCCCGGTTAGCGCTAACCAGAAATGGTGAAAACGGCCCTTGATATTATATATACGTGTATAATGTCATTATTTCAAGTGCTGCCCCCAAAAAACTTCCAAAGTCGTTAAATTTATTGCTAAATTAATTGCATACAAGTCCCTAAACTTGAACTATTTTTGTAGGTAGCGATAAAATGTCAGCGGAAATAATTTCAATTGATTTTATTGCGCATCATAAATGGAAATAACGTCAATTTACGTTGTGCAATTGCGCGATTTTTAATTCCAAATTTTCATTTTATAATATGATATGAATTTAAGATATTCAATAGTATGATTTTATATTACAAAATATACATCTAAAATTAAAACTCGCGTGATTTTTAGTCGACAACTAGGCAGTGTTTTCATTGAAATTAGGAAGTAACGTCAATTTCAAAATTTTTGTTAACTTTATATCTCTTTTGGAAAGAGAAATAACGTACTTGATCTTACTTCCATTTGCGATGCGAAATAAAGTCAATTAACACTATTATCGTTGACCTTGTTACCTGTCACCATAAAAAATAACACTTGTCGACATTTTTCGGACCTTGAAATCAGCTAATTCTTTTCTAAGTACTGATAAACTATGTTAATATGCCTATGCCTATATATTTTTATTAATGCCACAAAGACTTTTTTACATTACTACCGTTTCTTTTTGAGCTAGAAGGCATGGCTTATAATTTGTGCACCTTAAGGGGCACTGCTAAGGGCCATAATATTTGTCAGGAACTCGCAACTTCTTTCAAAGCAATATACTTCGGAGTTTGGACCTCCATTTGTAGCTTGCATTTGGATGCGGTTTTGGTTAATATCTTCTTAATGGAAGATTCGAAAAAAATATGAATATTTAAGAATTGTCTCAACGCCTTTAAGTTCGTGCATAAAGTTGTCTTAACACTGATAGAATCTCTTTCGACTGCTTTGCTGTTTGGACATTTTCTTAGATATGTTCTCATTGAGCTTTATCCACTCAATCATCACAACAACCTAGTCACGGGTTGTCCCACGCCTTCTATAACAAATTTATATTTAACGCATATATTTTTATTTCCTGATATACTCGTATATCACCATAATTCATTTTCGATTACGGTTATGGGAATGCAGTGAATCTACCAACTGGCTTATCCACACATTTTTATTAGCGAACTGCTTTGCCGATCGGTTATGAGAATACCAAATATTCTCAATTCAATTTGCATTCCTTTGGGAAGACATTCGTCGGACATAGGCACGAATTTCTTTATCATCATTCGGTATTTGTAGTATTCATTATGGCCGTTTTCTATTCGTCACCAGCAATCGTCAAGGTGCCATTCGGATTTCAAAGGTTATTTACAATTTGAAAATACAAAAAAATATGGTCGTTGTATAATTTTTATGTTGCTAAAGGCTTTTGAATAAAAAATCGGCTAAGACATCAATATTTTAGTCTCAAGTAGAAAACTCTAATTATATAGACATGCCCAAAAATATAAAAAGCGACTCCTAGGTTGACCAGAGCAAAAAAAAATGTTTGCTTCCAAACCGGGTTAAAAAAGTTGTTCATTCAAGTTGCGCAATCCCTAATTCAGACCAAAACCTAACCTACAATTGTTGATATTCATAAACTAAAAACGCTCTGTCATGCATATTTGTTGCTTTGGCAACTGTTCTGCATCATGTAAGCAAACATTATTTCGCTTGGGGTTTTTGTGGTTAGGATTTCATATTAAAAGAAACATTTTAAGAGTTGAAAAGAGCCTACCAAGAGACTTTTTTTAACCGCAAAGAAATTGCATCAAATTGTAGACTTCCTGCTAATCAATGAATTTAGGTCTTCTGTAATAGCAGAGTGGTTAAATGCGTGCCAAAAAAGTCTGAAAGAAAACAACTTTGTAATTTTGTAGACTAAAAAAGTAAAGTGAAATCAGTGGCGTATCCAAGAGGGACAAGAGTGCATGATAAATGTTAAAATATTTTCAGCAAATTGTTTGAGGTCTAAGTCTTTCATTTACCCAAATGATCCTTTGTAAAAAATATTTCTCACCTCTTTTTTTTTTTAATGAAGAAGTCAACTTATGTAGCAGGTTTTGTAATATAGCATTTTCAAGTCAAATCAAACCTTTATAAAATAAAATGAAACTTTTTTCAAGCCAAATGCAGCCATTTGTAGATCATAATATATCGCTTTTTCTAGTGTCTTGGAACTTTATTAAATTAATGGGCACACTATTTATTATATAGTTTAATACTTTTATACTTATATATCTATTTTTGAGTCGCTAAAAATGAAAACCGCCTAAGTCCACAGATGAAATCTTCTTACTTAAGTCTTAATTAACAATGATTTTTTTTATTTATCATTTCGATGGTGGATAAATTTTTTCTGTTGGGATTTGGTTGCTAACTTGCAAGCGATAAGTTCACATTTGATTTGCAAAGCAAATTTTAAATTTTGAAAAAAAAAGCATTATTCATTGCAGACCTGTTAAATTTGATTTGTAATTAGTAATCAATTAATTAGACGGCATTTTTAATTGGTAATGATTGATTAATTTTTTTTTTACAAAAAAAGGCAAAAAATAATCAAAAAAAAAATTAAATAAAAATCAAAAATAATCAAAAGTAGGTAATCAAAACAACTTTTTTTGATTATTTTTGAATTTTTTTTCAATAATCGTAAGACATCAAATTAATTGATAATCAATCATTAATTGGATTCTCAAAAAAGTAATTAATCAAACCGATAATCATTACGATTAGTAATCATTTGTTAACAGATTTGATTCATTGTATGTATTAAGAACTCCGATTGATAAAATGATCCAATTTTTTGTGTGGAAAATGGGGAAACATTCATAAGGAGAACTTTTACTATTTTGTATATACAACAATGGATTGAGGTGATTATTCCGTTTTCATTGTTATTATTATATATATGAAAAATTTTGGCGATTAACTGTTTTACATAGAGCCCGCCCCCGCTCCGCTAAAGGTTTCAATACTCCACTGCTGTATGCATAAACTTAACCTGTTTCTTGTTTTTAATAACTTCCGTTGTAGTTACTTCAACAAACAAATTTTAATTGCAAATCTTCATAAAAAAAATTTAGAGGAAAAAGCAATTGAAATATCATTGTTACACTTTAATTCACTCAACTCGCAATGCAATAAAAAAAATAGCTCCAAACCAGCCGCCAGTCGCCAACCATACAATCTTCTTTTGTAGTATGAAATTGGCGTAGGAGTGCAGACAAGCATTCCTTTCTAAATTACCAAAGATGCAACAGTTGTGCAAAAATGTAAGCTGAAAGAAAGTACCAATAACGGTGAATGTTGAATAACTAAAGATGTATTTGATGAAAGCGAGCGATGGTAATGTCAGTGACATACTTCTATGAATTTATTTTGCTTTTGTAGACCGGCCTGGCATAGTTGCTTTTTATCGTTCTCTTATAATTTTGGACTGTCACGAAGTGAATTGGAGAAATTTGGTTTCCTGTTAGTTTAGTGATGAGACATTCACTTGGATTTTTGTTTTTTTTTCTAGGTACCTAAATATTTGGGTATGCATCTGAAGCATTTGGGAAAGGCACTATAAACGCGTGTCGCTCCAACAATTGCTTAGACCGACTTCAAAAGCTGATATTCAACGTTAGAAAGTTATGTATATCCCCTGCAAGGTGCATTGATATCTGACACCACTCAGAGGGGGTGATGCACAGAAAATATGTGTTTTTGCTTACTCTCTCTCATTGCTCTTGCATTTTCAGCAACAGACTCGGAAAGGCAACTAGCCTAGCTTGGTGGTATCCTATTAGTACGCGAATTACAGACGATAAATATAGTTCGAGAACATTTTCTGTGCTAACCAAAGAGTTTGATGATCCTTGCTGTCTAAATGGAAAAGTTATGCTAAAAGCATCTTTGTGAACAATTGGAGGTATATGCTATAGTGTAGGTTGTGACAAATTAATTATTAATTGACATAGTATTTCAAAAATTTAGGGACAAGTTTGCGTTCAAATAGGAAGGCAGACTCACATGGGTTGGAGTGTTAGAATATGACCAAGGTATATATGCTTGTCGTAAGAGGTGACTGAAGTACTATCGACCCCGAAGGACTTTTGCCCCTGGGCAAACTTTTACTGGATTCATATCTAGAAAAGGACTGACATTATCAGTATAAGCCTGTTTGGGTCGTCACGGCACATCCCATACTGCTACAACAACAACATAATTTTGGTAATAAAACCCGGAAAGTATCAAAATGTCTGAACAAATAAGGACACCGTTCTATTTAACTCCAATTACTACATAAAAATCACTTTTATAACACTTCAGCGCGTACCCCACGTGAAAATACCTGACTCCCAATTTATAACTAGACATATGCATATGTGTGTATATACATTTAGTAAAATGTGTGTGGATGTATTTACTTATTAAACAACTCCAATAATTCTTGTTAGCCAACTCATTTCAAAAAGGCGCACTGTGCGTTGGTGATGATTTGAAGCAGAGACCGCAAATTACGGTTATCGTAATTTTTTATATGTAGAAAGATGTTGAATTGTAGCTTATGAAAATAGACGACACTTTTGCTGAAAGAATTCAAACAGGAAACGCTGCCATATGATTTATTTTTTCAGTAAAAAAAAGGAAGATGGTAATCACACTAGAATTATGGCGTTATTGTAAAGTAAAATATAAACTAGGTATAACAATATCAAATTGAAAGGACATTATAAAAACAAAACATTTTTTTTTATCAAATACTATCCAAATCCCTTATAATGGTTAAAAGGCCACACATTTGAGCCTAAGTTTTAAACCATTCGTCGGTTTACGAAATTTTTAAAAATTTTAATAATAAACTCCAAACTTTTCAATTACCTACACCAAATCTTTGATTTGAAACCTAACTCATAGTGTAATAAACAAGGTGAAGTAAATAAAGAGAGACAGGAAACGTACGCTATCTGAAATGGTACGGCTGTATTTTCCAGGTACGCAGCAGGGTAAAACCTCAAAGAATTTTTGCCCGTTTTTGTAAAAAAGGAGTAAAAAATAAATTACTTTCTAACATTAACAATAGCAGAAATTTTGTTTTTGCATTTTAATCTAACGTGAAGAATAGACAGGTGATCAATAGCGAAAGGTGAAAGGGGTCACATCCCATGGATAAGCCATTGACTGGTACTTTACAACTTTTCAGGACTCTTGAATGGTTTCCACCCTTTCACTATGGTATGAAAAATTTCACAATTAAAATATGTAAAGGGTGTTTTTTAGGGGTATAGAACTTCGAATTGAAATAAAACACAAGAAAATCGTTTTAAGGTCCATTAATTTGGCTTTATTGGAAGGATAATTTTATGCCATTAATGTTTAAATATGATTTCGAGCATGTGGCCGCCGCGGCTGGCTCGAATAAAGCCAATTCTACAGGTCTAATTTTCAACCACTTTTTCGAGCATATGGGGCCGTATGTCGGCAATAACGCCACGAATGTTGGCTTCCAATTCCCCTAACGTTTCTGGTTTGTTGGTGTAGACGAGCGACTTCACATATCCCCAAAGAAAATAATCCAATGGTGTCAAATCACACGACCTTGGTGGCCAATTGACAGGTCCATTCCGCGAAATTATGCGCTCATCGAATGTTTCCTTCAATAAATCGATTGTGACGTGCGCTGTGTGGCATGTAGCGCCGTCTTGTTGGAACCACAACTCATCCACATTCATGCCATCCAATTCGGGAACAAAATAGTCGGTTATCATGGCTCTATACCGGTCTCCATTAACGGTAGCTGCCTCTCCAGCATTATTGCGGAAGAAGTATGGCCCAATGACTCCACCAGCCCATAGAGCACACCAAACAGTCAGTTTTTGTGGATGTAATGGCGTTTCAAGGGTCTCATGTGGATTCTCTTCACTCCAAATGCGGCAATTTTGCTTGTTGACGTAGCCATTCAACCAAAAATGAGCCTCATCACTGAACAAAATTTTGCGATGAAAATCAGCATCGAAATCAATCTCATTTTCGGCCCATACACCAAAATCACGACGCATTGCATGGTCTCGCGGCTTTAATTCTTGCACAAGCTGGATCTTGTAAGGTCGCAAGCCAAGATCTTTGCGCAAAATCTTCCATAAAGTTGATGGACAAAGCTCCAATTGCTGTGCACGGTGGCGAATCGATTCATTCGGGTCCTCTTCAACACTTTGCTCTACAGCGGCAATTGTTTCTTCGGTGCGCACTGTTCGACGTCTCTGCGGATGCGTATTATCACATAGAGTAAACGTAGTGCGAAAACGATCCATGGTTAACCGAATTAATTGCTCTGATGGACGATTATGTCGACCATAAAATGGACGGAGCTCACGGTAAACTTCGCGAACTGAACCATTATTTTCGAAATAAATTTGCACGATTTGCAAGCGTTGTTCTTTTGTCAACCTGTTCACGATGAAATGGCAAACCAAACTGAACATAAGTGACATTAGAGTTGCCAGATTTGACCACAAAATGCCAGTTTTATCTCTATTCGAAAAACAAACCTGTAAAAAAAACACCCTGTAGCTTTACAGAGGCTTCTCGGCTTCTCTTACTAAAACAATTTCAAGAAAGGTCTGCGGAGATGGTAGATCTTGTTCTGAGTCGATAATAAACTGTATTTAGCTCCAATATTTAGGAGAAACTAAAGAACATACCATCGCAAATTGAATAAGAAGCTTCTCCATAAAAGTTGTCACACTTGCCTTATGAAACTATTACTTTTTTTGTTTTATAATTATTTGGTAGAATATATTTCTGACTCACTTTTCACATCAGATTTTTTTATGTGAGGTACTGTTAAGCGCATCGCCAAAGATGCAGGATAGGGCTACCATTTTCTTTGGTTGTATATGAATCGAAATTGTTGCACCGTTTAGATCCTGTGAGATGAAAAAATTTGCTTTTCTATAGGCCTAGACAAATTTTTTTGTAAACAAATTGAACTTATTTTATAGCAATATCAACAATAAAAGTATTGATTTTACACGGGCCTTACTATAGGGTGTTTTTTTTAGGGGTATAGAACTTAGAATTGAAATAAAACACAAGAAGATCGTTTTAAGGTCCATCAATTTGGCTTTATTGGAAGGATAATTTTATGCCATTAATGTTTAAATATGATTTCGGGCATGTGGCCGCCGCGGCTGGCTCGAATAAAGCCAATTCTACAGGTCCAATTTTCAACCACTTTTTCGAGCATATGGGGCCGTATGTCGGCAATAACGCCACGAATGTTGGCTTCCAATTCCCCTAACGTTTCTGGTTTGTTGGTGTAGACGAGCGACTTCACATATCCCCAAAGAAAATAATCCAATGGTGTCAAATCCCACGACCTTGGTGGCCAATTGACAGGTCCATTCCGCGAAATTATGCGCTCATCGAATGTTTCCTTCAATAAATCGATTGTGACGTGCGCTGTGTGGCATGTAGCGCCGTCTTGTTGGAACCACAACTCATCCACATTCATGCCATCCAATTCGGGAACAAAATAGTCGGTTATCATGGCTCTATACCGGTCTCCATTAACGGTAGCTGCCTCTCCAGCATTATTGCGGAAGAAGTATGGCCCAATGACTCCACCAGCCCATAGAGCACACCAAACAGTCAGTTTTTGTGGATGTAATGGCGTTTCAAGGGTCTCATGTGGATTCTCTTCACTCCAAATGCGGCAATTTTGCTTGTTGACGTAGCCATTCAACCAAAAATGAGCCTCATCACTGAACAAAATTTTGCGATGAAAATCAGCATCGAAATCAATCTCATTTTCGGCCCATACACCAAAATCACGACGCATTGCATGGTCTCGCGGCTTTAATTCTTGCACAAGCTGGATCTTGTAAGGTCGCAAGGCAAGATCTTTGCGCAAAATCTTCCATAAAGTTGATGGACAAAGCTCCAATTGATGTGCACGGTGGCGAATCGATTCATTCGGGTCCTCTTCAACACTTTGCTCTACAGCGGCAATTGTTTCTTCGGTGCGCACTGTTCGACGTCTCTGCGGATGCGTATTATCACATAGAGTAAACGTAGTGCGAAAACGATCCATGGTTAACCGAATTAATTGCTCTGATGGACGATTATGTCGACCATAAAATGGACGGAGCTCACGATAAACTTCGCGAACTGAACCATTATTTTCGAAATAAATTTGCACGATTTGCAAGCGTTGTTCTTTTGTCAACCTGTTCATGATGAAATGGCAAACCAAACTGAACATAAATGACATTAGAGTTGCCAGATTTGACCACAAAATGCCAGTTTTATCTCTATTTGAAAAACAAACCTGTAAAAAAAACACCCTGTATAACTCCTCCTTGAAACCATGCAGAAACCTACAGTTTTGTGATTTTATTGAAAGATATCTCTAAAGATAAAACGGGTTTTTTGTGAAAATATATTCCACGATATGATTTTGCTGAACTTTGCTTTCAAGAACTACCAAAAAAGCTGTGACCCGATAGATAGGACCGTTGATCACGTATATTTATATAAAAAATAGCAGTAAAATAGTAATAAATTTATGCACTAAAACGTACTTAACTTACACAAAAAACAACACTTTTGCGGATACAACATTTCCTCCACATTTGCAGATAGCCGAATGACAGAACAAAGAAGAAATTCGAGCGAGACAACTGACAGCTTACTTCACCTTGTTGATTACACTATGACCTAACTGAAAATACATTTAAAGTTTTTTATTTTGTTTTAATTTTTTTCTGAAAGATTTTTCAAGTCATTGAGTTTTTCTCATAACAGTTTTGTGTGCGTCGTAGCTCAGGGGTAGAACAGAACACTCTGCAGCGGAGCGCAACGGTTTGAGTCCTGCCAACTGATACAAACATTTTTGTTATTTAATTGTTAAGAAATATCTGATTTATAATTGAAATTCTTTTCATCACGCTCATTTTCTAAGCTACTCAGTCACCCTGTCAACAGACTACTAAATCGAAACTCCAATCAGCATATCGTTGGTGATACTGAAAAACCGCCTAACGCACAAATGCAAAACCGCGTAAGTGATAACTCAGTTTGGCTGCTTTTCCACTACAAATTTAATTAATTTTAAGACGAATTATGACTTTATGGAAAAAGTTCTCTTCAAAATCTTTTATTTTAATTATTTTCCAAACCAGCATGTAGTTTTATTGAGATTAAATAAATATATATTAATGACAGGGGCCTATGACACAAATGTCACTTACGCGGTTTTGCAGTGCCACCGACGATATATTATGTAGGAAAAGTTAAAAGTAACAGACAAAATAAGAGAAGCTCAGCTTTAATGTTCCAAGAGGTGGCGCTAAAATGCGCTTTAGCTTTATTTTAGCGAGTTTTGGATGGTGAAAATGTCTTTCAAGATTTGGTATGGACTGCTAAACGGACAACTATATCTGCTACTATGAAATAGTGGCGGATAAAATCAGTACTTCTAAGTTTTATGATGTAGTTTTCTCTACATTTTGCAAACTGTTTTACCGACTTTCAGCAAACTGTTTTATTATCCCCTAATAGGAAGCGAAATCTGTTTGAAGCAGTGCTGACAAATAGTTTTATGAATTATGCGCAATTGGCGATGACCGTGTTTTTTTAGTCGCAAACGCAGATGTATGTATGTATATGCGTGTATAAAAAACAGGGCTATTGTTTGCCAGTTTTGACTGAAAAGTTACAAGCAAAATTTACGCTGTTATTGTTTTATATAAAGTTTTCTGTCCCTGGTTTAGAGTGACCATACTGTCGTGACATCCACATATGTATGTACATACATTTGTGTATCTCTTGAACAGCGGCCATCAAACATACACTATACAAGTGTAGGTAATCTCATGCGGAGCGAGAGATTAAAGCCCACATGCGGACGAGTACTACTCGAATAGTTATGTGAAAGTTGTCTAATCAATTTGCGCGGCGCCAAAAAACAATCAAGCAACGTGGAGCACTTGAATTTGTCATCGCCTCAGCTGGCGGTTGACAGCAAAATGATGTGCTCCTTTTGACGTTGCTGAATTTAAATATTTAGTATGATTCTACAAATGTTTGTGTAGGTACCACAGGTTTTTTAGATTCTTGTAGTTTAACTTATTTCTGATTTCCGTGTCTACCTACTCTTGAATATTTTTTTAATGTTGTCAACCAAAAAGAAAATTTTAATAAGCTTTCCATCAAAATAATTTCCTTTTCACATTATTATTTTTATTGCTCTTTCGTTAGTACCCAGTAAACATTTAGGTAAGAGGACGATTAGAAACCGACTCGAATTCTAATGTGTTTCTCTAAACCATACATTCTTCTTCTGTGGCTGCATCTCAAGAACTAGAATTATGTGCGGTGTCAGAGCTTGATGTAAAAATAAAAATAAATTTTTAAAAATAATTCTTCCCCTGATACTTCCTACCCTAACCCATGTAATCAACAACTGCATTACAACGTCGTGCTTCCCAGATATGTGGAAGGTTGCAACTGTCCTCCCTGTTGCTAAAAATAAGTGTGCCAGTAGTTCAGTTGATTTTCGTTCCATAAGCATTCTTCCTGCTCTTGCAAAGATTTTTTAGATGTTGTTGTCAGATCAGATTCACTCGCACATAGATAAGTTCAAATTACTTTCCCCATTTCAATCAGGCTTCAGAGCAAAACATAGCTGTTCCACGGCCGTAATTAAAATTCTGGATGTTATCCGGGTTCCATATGACAGTAATCAAATAACATTGTTGTGCCTGCTTGACTTTTCTAAAGCCTTTGATCCTGTGAACCATGAATTGCTATGCATGAAGTTAAAATCTTATTTTGGGTTCGGGGATTGGGCTCTACGGCTCATGATAAGCTACTTGGGTGGTAGAAAACAGCGAGTGAAAGTGGGATCGAAGCCCTCCGGCCTGAAGCAGTTGTTGCGTGGTGTACCCCAAGGCTCTATACTTGGACCGTTATTGTTTAGCTTATTTATTAATGACATATTTAACACCAGCCAGTTTACACAAATGCATGCCTATGCTGATGCTATACAACTTTATATATCAGGAACACCCGGACAGGTAAATGAACTCTGCACCAAGCTTAATTGTGACTTGTTGTTGTTAACAGTGCTTCGCCCTGCCCCAGATTGGACAGGGTTACACTGAAATAACAGCCCTTGGCCGGGTGAAAAAACACGGGTCATTCCGGTGCGATAGAACCGGCTGTTGTGGTGACTTGTCATCTATTTCTTCTTGGGCTTTGAAAAATTGCCCTTCCCTTAACAGTGAAAAGTCATACGTGCTACCCGTATCAAAACGGCCGGTTAACTTGTTGGGTCTTCCATCAGTACACATCAATAATAAATGTCTAAAATATGTCCCTAAAGTAACGAATCTTGGGTTTGTCATTAACTCTAGTCTCTCAAGTGATGACCACGTAAAGGCTGTGGTCAGTAAAGTTTACTACATCCTACGAAACTTAAGAATGTCCGCGGAGTTCACCCCATTTGGAATAAGAAGACGACTTGCCTTACAATTCATATTGCCAATTATTAATGTACTATATACAGTAAATTAGATTCTAAATCTGCTCATAAAATTGGGTTGTGAAATATCCGAGTATCTTAAAGCCTAATTATCTGTACAGCAAGCTAACTTTCTCGCGATCTGCTCGCGTTAGCGATTTAATTGTACCAAGCTACAGCTATCTAAACTCTGACAGGCTTTTCTTCGTCAATGCTATCCGCATATGGAACTCAATACCAAACTCTATTAGCAATAGCAAAAGTAGGGGCAGCTTTAAGAAAGTTATATACTCGTTCTTCCGTTAATGTATATACAAATAGCAACTGAGATCAGCTACCAATTTTTTCTATATTTAGTCATCTTATTATTTATTTTTCTATATTTTCTGTAGTTAATCAATGCTGTGATATTTTGTGTCATATATGTTAAATATTTGTTATGTGTTCTCCTTTTCTTTTACTTACTTTTATTAAAAAATATTAAGACTTAAGTCTTAGATATTATAGTTAATACTCTTTTATGTAATGATTGTTGTGCTATAAAAGATCATATAGGATCTTATTGTGCTAATGTTTAACGTCAATAAATAAAATGAAATAAGGTTAGAGAACGGTTTGAGAAATTGTCGAGAATTATGACATCTCTACAAAAAGGGGACTTAGTTCTCGATATCGAGAAAAAATTTAGTTATGTAATCAAATTCTAGCGTAAAATTCTAATTGGTTTCAAATGTGTACTTTTTTCTAGTGTTTTTCTTATCGCTCTCTAATCGACTTTAGCCTAGATCTCTGACCGGATTTTCGATTAGAGAACTATATTAGAATTCAAATGTAAAACTACATAACTTCTCTAACGTTTGAGACTGTTTGCTGGGTATAGCCCATATTTTTGTTTTTATAATTGACCATTTTATTGCTTTGTGTGTTTTTGTATTCTCAACATTTGGTGCGTTTGCAAATGATTTTTAGCCCTTTCGCTTCTAAATATTTAAATTCAATATATGAACACGTTTCAATTCTAGCTTTTAAACAAATGTTTACAAATTAGTGTTGTTACGGAAGTAGTTTACCGGAAATTCGAATCTTTTAAATTTGATTAACAGTAATTTTTATTTTAACCTAGTTAAATTTTATGGAATAAAAAAATCTCATTAAGAATAAAAGTATTTTTTGGTAGGCTGAGTTTGCGAAGAAGACATGACAGGATACGAAACAACAATACAATATCGTGAAAAAAAGCCGCATTGAGCCAACTCGATAATACAAAAAGGTAGCATTGCTAAATTACTCTGTTCTGAATGGTGAGTGTGGCAATGTCAAGCACATTTTTGAGGAAATTATTGTAGTTAAAACTCTTCATACGCTTTATGAGTATATGCGAATAATAATAATTTGGTCCGATATACCTTCAAGGAGATTAAGTCTTGTCCTCTCTTCCATTTTCTGGTGTGCCGCTTCTTTGTTTTCTTTCAAATTGGCGGAACCTCCATATTGAAGTTTTTTCAGGTCAAAAATAAACGCGGAGAGTTGCAACCCACTGCTGAGGGGCGACCATGTTTTGAAAACAACTTTATTTAAATCAAAAGATAAAAATAAATTACATTTCGAGTGGACTGCATACCGAACTCTGATTAACATTTAATTGGAAAGGAAATCGGAGTTCTTAATAAATCGAAAGTTTCGACATTTCGAAATTGCAGTCAATTGTATGTAACATCCCTTGTCAAAATTGGGTTTATATGTATGTGCATATGTATCTAATAAATATTTGTATTCACGCTCTCAAATATTAAATATACGCTCACCTCTTCATTCTATGGAGACTGGCTGAAATTTTTTCATTGCTACTCTTTCGAAGATGATGTCATCGCATTTTAGTTTAAATATAAATTCAAATACATAATAAACTTTCTTGGCTTGTCTGCCATTCTGGCGTTTATTTGTACGTATGTAGAACTTTTTCGTTGTTTGTATTATCGTAACGCTAACAGGCACTTTTGCGCCAAGCAACGTGGATTTTGCTTATAAACTTATTTGTTAAACAGACACGAGTGTACAAATTTATATGAATGTCACTACTTCGTGGTAACCCTGCTGGACAGTTGATTGCTGTTGAAATCTGTTTGATCTAATGCATTACCTTGACATTCCTTGATAAGCGCATATAACCATAGAAACAAACAAAAAAGTGGGAAAGAAGGAGGTAAAAAGATTTATATCACTGTATTATATTATGTGCTGCCTTAATTGAAATCCATCATTGAGTCTTTATTTGAACATCATAATTCTTGGAATATATCAGAATATATCAAACAGCTCCGTAAATTCTTCTGTTCAAGTTTTTTTTTACATATTATTGAGAACGTAATGGGTCAGTTAATCACATTTAAGAAGGGCATTTCAAAATTTAGCATACAAAAATTGCATGTTAGCCACGCAAGATTGTGAAATGAGTGACTTTTTCATTCAAAAGTCTGAAATGTGTTAGTTTCCGAAACAAGAATTTGAAATATCCTAAGCTAGCAAAGAAAAGATCTGTCTGTGGTAGTCTTCCATGTTAAAATAAAATCTTTTATTCCGAAAATCCAAAAGAAAATAAAATTTGGAAAAACATTGTTGGTGTGAACCCAGGGATATCAGAAAAATATCGATTTACTGAAAATACTCATGTTTTGGTCCAATGGCGAAATAAGCGACTAATAAAGTTTCTGTGAATTTTGCTACTGAGTATGCATTCACTTGTGCGAACCGCAAAACTTGGAATGTTTCTAATTGAAATATTCATTTAGCATGCCTGTTGAAAGATTTATGTTAATAGCAGATGCAAATGTTATGTAATGCAAAATTTTTAAAAAGTATTAAGTAAAAATGAAAGTTGAAGAGAAAGTTCTACATTTTCTGTTTCTTTTTTTCTTCTAAATTGATGTGTAGACGATGCGTTTAGTTGTTTAGCAAACATTTTTTGCGAACCCCTGTCATACCATTAAAAGTTTATTAATTCATATACATTATGGTTTATTGGGTGGTTAAGTGATTATCTGTATGATGTCATCATTGTCATGTCTAAATCATTTGAATATTGAATAGCTATGAGTTCGTTTATGAATGACCTAACGGTAAGTTTTATTCTATTGCGATTCTACATTAAATGCCTTTGACTCAGAACTTTGTAGAGTACATTTTTTTTTCGTTGTTCAAATAAGCTTATTGAACCTGAAGCATCTTAAAAACACTTCACATGAAATTGTATGGTTTCTGCGGACGATGAATTTTATTGATATTAATGTACGCAACGTCCCTCTCACTCGAAAAAACGCGGGGCATGCTTCGTAATAGTAAGGGGAAGACGCCAACCTAAAAACTTGCCCTAGTAAATAATATACAATGATAAAATAGTGGTTCTTCACTAAACTTTGGGACTCTTGAACTCTCTTTAGACGATATTGAACTTGGGATTCGTCAAATCAAATTGTCGTCTCAGACTGATGTTGATGGTTTGTCGTCTAACCTTTTTAAAAACTGTTTAGCTCTCGCCTACCCGATATGGCTGCTCTTCAATAAATCTCTTGAGCAGGGAGTTTTCATGTATGGAAAATCTCCTTTATCACGCCAGTTTTTAAATCTGGCAATAAAAATGATGTTGCCAATTATCGCCCTATTTCTAAAATTTCGACTGTCTCAAAACTCTTTGAATGCATAGTCAAAAATAAAATCTTTTTTCCCATTAATCGTCTCATATCTGTAGATCAGCATGGTTTCATATCGGGGAGGTCAACCACGTCTAATCTAACGGTTTTTTCCGAATACTGCATGGAAGCCTTTAGTAACCGGGCCCAAGTTGACATTGTGTATACTGATTTTTCGAAAGCGTTTGATAAAGTTAATCATCGCATTTTATTATCGAAGTTGCAGAGCTATGGTTTCCACTCTAATTTCTTAAATTGGATTAAATCCTATCTCTCTTGTAGATCTTGTGCAGTTGTGGTTGACGGGGTGTCGTCGTATTCTTTCATTGCCTCTTCAGGCGTTCCTCAGGGAAGTATTTTAGGACCGATTCTTTTTGTGATGTTCATCAATGATATTACTAGTTGTTTTAAATATTCTAAATTTCTTTTGTATGCTGACGACATGAAGATTTTTAGTAATATAACGTGTTCCTCTGACTCGTTTGAACTTCAGAGTGATCTAGACAATGTTGTAGCTTGGTGCCAGAAAAATATGCTTCCCTTAAATATCAAAAAATGCTCGCATGTCTCCTATTCCACGTCCCGTACTCTTATCCCTACCTCATATTATATTGGAGGCTCACAACTAAACATTGTTTCCAAAATCACTGATCTCGGGGTGGTCTTTGATTCCAAGTTCACATTTCAAAGCCATCTTAATTATATCTTAGCTAAGTCGTACTCTATGCTGGCTTTTGTCAGACGTTTCAGTTCAGATTTCTCGGATCCGTATACTTTAAAAACACTCTTTATTTCACTGGTACGCTCGAAACTAGAATATGCTGTTATTATTTGGCGTCCGTATTATTCTTGTCAAATTAGTCGATTGGAGAGAGTTCAGAAAATCTTTATAAAGTATGATCTGCGCCCCCTTCATTTTGAACTTCCAGTTCCTGCTTATGAATCTAGATTTATGCTTATAGATCTTAAGACACTAAATTATAGGAGAACTTTCTTATTTCTAACTTTAATTTTTAATTTGATATCTCGGGGGGTGGACTGCCCCTTTTTACTTGAACGTATTTTCTTTATTATTCCTAATATTTGTTTAAGGAATCATGCCATATTTTATGTGGGGCTGGCGAGGACCAATTATGCTGCCAATGCTCCTGTTGTCAGAGCTCTTAAAGAGTTTAACTTGCTCTCGAATTCTTCAGTTTTGGACTCCTCCTACTGTGAAAAGAGGTTCAAAATCCTACTTAATGACCTGTTAAATTAATTGGTAGTTTGCCTACATTTGTAATTAGTCTGTAAGAAATGTAACAATTTCAAGATTAAATAAAAAAAAATTTAATTAAATTAAATTAAAAATACAATATAAATGATAAAATACAAAAAAATACTGGAAGGTATGCAGACTTCTGACCATTCAATTTAGTGCTTTCTATAACGAGATAACTTGATAGAAAATTTCTGGAAAACGTTCAACAGGCAAAAACTTTTGCATTTCTTCTTTGGATTTTCTCCATAAATGTTTGCGACGTAAGTTAATCGATCAAAAGTATACTTTCTCAAATGTAAGTTCTATATATATATATATATATATATGTATATATATTTTCAACACTCAAATTAGCGGTACTTCTTCTCTCCAAAAAAATAATGTCTTCATTACAAAACTAACCATGAAGCTACATTGTACAGTATGTGAGGTTGCTACAACTTCTGCCCTTAAGTACTGAAAATTATTATGATGCAAACACCAAAAATACATTCGAATTGCGCTAAACCATTTCTATAATTAAACGATGAACGCTCAATTAAGAGCAAATTCCTGTTAAAAATAATATTTTTTAATGTATTTACAATGATTAAATAAAAATAACTGACGAATATAAAAGTAAAATTCACTGTTTCATTTTTGGAAGGTTATCATAAAATCTAGATCTTGCGAAAACGTACGTAATACCGAGAAACCACATCTTTTGGTTTTGGCAGGCAAGCCAGCCATGTATTGCTAACTCATTTACTCTTCTAGTGATCTTTAAGGTTAGGTTCACACTAAAGTTAAATCTCCACTCTAAAATTCTTACATCGGAGTCATTAATACGGAAATTCCCTTAACGAAGGTAAAAAGTGATAAAATAATTGTACTTCATCATCCTCTGGCTACGCTAATATCTGCTTTGCTTAAGCTCAAGTTATTGGTGCGTTATCGGTAACCTTATAAAACAGCTGATTCGACCAACCTTATGAGAAACAATGCAATCGATTATTGGTGCTGTATCGTAATTCCTTATCCGTAAAGTAACCTTACCGACCAATTGCACGTTGGAGATCGCACATTTTGACATTTGATTGGGACAGGAAGTTGTAAGTTTCTGCTGCGGGAATTTCACTCAGTAAAACTTGCAAGTGATAAATAGCTGATCGTGTCATAGAAATACAACAACAAAAGCTCCAAAATTTTAGCTATTAAACCAATGAAAAAAGCAAGAGCTGCTTTGCCTGCAAGTTTTACGTCATTAATGCAAATTTTGTCGCCGAACACACCTAATCACTTCCTGCCTCTCTCCAAATATTTAATTAATAATTCAGCAGCGGAATTCTGGAAGTCGCTAAAGCTTTATCTCGATGATCGCCAAAAATCTCTAAATGCATTTTAGCAACATTTGGCGACTTTTGCGATTCCAGTGAATGACAATCTCCTAAAATCTCCATATTTTGGTAAATTTTTTTTTTTGCATATTTTAGCGATGAACACAAATGAACCAGATAACTTAATCAGCTGAAAAATCATATGAGCCAGTCGGAGCAACTGCAGCTAAAGACTCCACCGGTCGAACTGAGACTACAGTTTAACACCTCAACATCGGTGAGTTAACCTCGGGTTAGAATTCATACGGATGTCTATTTGGTATTGGGCAGATAATATTTAACAAAATAGCTAAAATAAAATTTTGAATCAGTAGTTAACTGTGGAATGTAAGTGAACTCGCCACTGTGAAAATGGCCCTAAGGCACTGTTGGGTGGTTATAACACTAAACAATGCAATAATCGGTATAAATGAGAAAAATCTTAGGATCCTGTAGATATTATCACTATCCATTATAGGATCAAGGCTCATATAAACGAATTTATCAACTTGCGAAGGACATGCTCAAGACCCTCGAACTTCCTACACTACATTGCAAACGCATACGTTAATAAAGCCGTTGAGTGTGCTAGAAGTTAAGTTTAAAAAATTTCTCTTAACTTGTCAGTAATTAAATTTTTCGGTATTCTTAAAACCTAAATGTTTAAATTTTACAGATTTCTTCGTTCAATCCCATCTTTCTCTGACTAAAACTAGTAAAATTCTCAAAAATTAAAATTTACGGAGACCGACAAGTACCGCCAAAAGGTAGATATGGGGTTGACTTCTAGTAACCTCTGTCTATATCTGACTACTTCTGGCAATTTCTGGCTCGTGAGGAATCACAACTAAATTGGGGCCAGCGCCCCCGAGCGAAAAGATAACGTAACGCCTAATGTTCTGAGAGCTCGTTTGCTTTGGCATTTTGACATATTTTAGCATTTAGGCGATGTCAATGTCTGGAATTCCGCTGCAGGATGATGAAACTAAGTCCGCTTTTACATTCTCTCTATCTCTCTATGGCGCGATATACAACAGGTATATCATCATAAACCTCCTAAGAGATTTTTGCGCCAAGCTTCTCTTCCAATTTGTGGTGTGCCGATTTGAATTTTCCCTACAAATTGGTGGGACCTACAGTTTTTTTTTTGCCGACTCCGAACGGCATCTACAAAGGAGACGAATTTTTGCTGAGAAGCCTGTCATGGCAGAAATACACTCGGAGAGTTTGCCAAACCACTGCCGAGGGGCGACCCCGTTTTGAAAAAATTTTTTCAAATCACTTTTGATGTTACCTGTAGCAGGGCTCGAACCATGGACCTTCGGTGTGGTAGGCCGGCAACACTACCTTCACACCACGGCGGCCGCCGTCATTTACGGTGAATAAAAAAAGGCTCATCAAATAAGGGGACACCATAGTATTTCTTTATTCATAATTATTGGAAATGATTTCATTGCATACAAATTTGTATTACTGAATTAGGCAATGTGTACAGCAGGACTGAATAAATAATGACTGGACAAACACTACATGTGAACTCTAAAGAATCTGCGCCATGTATGGTATTGTCAACAGTATAATTTCTGTATATAAGTAGGTATGTAAATATGTATTATTAAAAACACAATAACAAACATGCATTTAAAAAGCATGTTGCAAATTTATTAAAATTGAATTTATATACACATGTATTTATGTATGTATGCGCACGCGTGTTTAAGTTTGCATAATTAATGTGCCAAAGCAACCGTTAAAATGCAAACAAATTTAGCTGCATTTGTTAGGCGCTGCCTGCACCGCTGTAAAAATCATTTAAACCTGAATTGAATCGGCCATTAGCGCAGTAAATCGAAATTACTTTGAAATTGTTGTTTTTTAATGAATTTGAAGCAGACAACGCAAAAGTATGTAAGTATGCAACAAAAACGTTGTCTAACTTATGTACATGTGTATGTGCAGACATGGTCATACTTTTAAGTAAATATATTATGCAAATATATTTTCGATTTGAATAAAATTTTGCATATGACGACGAAAGCTATTTATAGGCACAGTCTATACATTTTTTGAAATTCATTTCACTGCATTTTTCTTAATTGCAACGGGCTCGTAAATCAAATGGGTACGCGCGGGCGTATGAGTATTGTAAATTAATTTGCACTTTTATTCACGTAAAAAAATCTATGCCACCAAGTTACATAAAAACCACACATCTTTATATTCAGTTATATTATCACAAGCCGATGTCTACACATTACAGATTTAAGAATAATAGAAGCCAAAAAGTCGGTTTTTAGAATTTTCGTCTGTCTGTCGGTATGTTTGTACGCGCATCACTCAAAAACCGCAATAGAGAATTTAGTGAAATTTTTATTGATGTGTTGTCTGATGACCAACTGAAAGTTTGGGATCCAGTTTACTCCTATAAAAACTAGAATCTCGCTGTTCACCGTGGTAGCAATAAATGTTGGCTCAAAATATTTTTATACATATATGTATAGTGAAATTAGAACAGACTGTTGTGATTTATTTTGAGCTCTTATAAAATTTGACTAAAGTGCAGTACGTGCTGTTACGTGATGTATTTTTCCCAAATTGGTTGCAAAAGATTACGGCTAATGTCACCCACATGAATATTTACTTGTTTAGTCACAGCATCAATTAACGAAATATGTGCGCATATGAAAACTATTAAACCATATATATGTACATATGTATGCACCTACATATGTATGTCCAATCATACAATGTAGCAATGAAGCATACATTTTGTTTCTGCTATAAAATCGTTGGCAGCAGAAAAAAACATTGGAAAACCTAACCATACCGTTGTGAATGAAAATGAAAAGAGACATTCGCGAACTAATTTCAAAAGCTCGCCATAATTGAGTCCAAAGTATTAGTTCTCTAATACACGGCTCAAAATTTTAGCCTAGATTTTAAACCTTTCTGGGCTACATATATGTCTAAACCAAATTTGGTTTCGAATTTAAATTGTGCCAGTTTTCGAGAAAATGAGCGTGAAGAAATGAGTTTTAATTCTAAACCAAAAATGTCTTAACAATTAAAAAACCGACGCTCCCCGCATCAGAGTCGTGTGCTATACCCACTGAGCTACAGCGCACACAAAACTGTAATAAGAAAAATTCATTGAATTCAAAAAACCATCAAAAATAAATGAAAAAAATAAAAAAATTTTAGACGTATTTCTCATGCCCGTATGACACTACGTATTTTTCTTGTATTTTGTGCGAAAGAAACGGTCTTATACAATTTTATATTGGTGCAAACGGGCGAGCTATGTTAAAAAAACTAACGAAATACAACCAAAATACAATCTAGGCTGTTAAAAACAAACGAAAAAGTTTGTATTTTGTTACCTTTTTCGACAGTTTACTGTTTTTCGTTAGTTTTTTCTGACAAATATTTTTGTTTTGAAAATAGTAAATGTTTGTTTACAAAAATAAATGGATTTGGAAATGTTAAATATTGCAACAATTGCTAAATGCTTCTGTTTTACTAACAGATTTAAAAGAGAAGCGCAAAAAGAAGAAATATTGTGCGTACTATGACCTCTATTTATCAGATGATGTACATACGCGTCTTGCCATTTAAGCTTCATTTTTAGTTCGAGCACAAAAAATATCAAAATCAAATCTTTCAGTTTAATTTTTTATTTGTTTATTTTTAAATTTGATTTTCGTTCAGCTTTCAACTAAAAGTCGACCCAATTGACATTACAGGCACTGTTTGTCCCTCTTCAACTACCGTGAAATTGTTTTTGCAATTTGATTTTCGGTAGGTTTTCGTCAGTATTTCAAACAAAAAATACAGCAAAAATACAAGTTAGTTACAAGTACAGTTAAATTTTAAATCTAAACCGTAATCAATTGAAAATTGGTGTAGGTAATTGAAAGGTTTGAAATTTATTGCAAAAAAGTTTAAAAAATTGCTTGAACCGACGAATGGTTTAAAATTTAAGCTCACATTTTTAGCAGTGTAGTATTCGGGCCTATCACTATTGGGGGTGTCTACTTAAGTGACTGAACAATAGATTACACATTCAGCACATATTCCAGAAAAATCCGGTTTGAAAACTAAGGACGACAGGCGCTTTGGTTTACGCTGCGTAATTGTGATAAGCAAAAAAATTGGTTATTGCAGTGCACTAGAATAAGAGAAAATACTCGCTGCTAGCAAATAAAAAATGAGCATGAGCTACATACGTTCCTCTTGAAATATAATAATTTGATACTATGAAGAACTTCGTCTGTTTTGAAATTATTATTAAATAACATTTTTTTATTAAAAACAAAATATCTACCACAATTCAAAAATTCAATAAATTATATTTTATAAATTAATTAAATATATAAAGAAATAATTTTTTGAATTTAAAATAATAAATTAATATTCAATAATAATTAATAATTTAAAAATTTTAAATTTATTTATACCAATTAACAATAAATGCTAATTTCTAGACGAGCATAGATTGTACCTGTCTTGATGGAATCATCGACAGTGTCGAAATAAGATGGGCCCCCGCGATATAAACGGCGTGTGTGGAAGGAAATATAATGATGAGTCGTACGAGCTTTACACAGATCTAAGCATAGTGTAGCAGCTAAAAGTTGCAAGGCCTCGATGGCTAAGTCATTTAATGCTAATGGATAGACCATCCAGCCGTTGACATCCGTTGACATCGGGCACTTGTCGAATAAAGGACACCGTTGTAGTCGAACATACGTACATTTGTATGAACTATACTCGAACGAAATAGTTTTTCCAAGCACAAAATTGTAACAAGTTCAGAAATAAACAAAGACAATACATTTATTGTGTTCCAAGAAGTGCGAGAATTACCTTGATATACAGACATACTTATGTACTAAGGACAGAGGACACAGTCGTTACTTGACAAACATACATATTCACAGTATTCCTTGGCTTACATAACAAAAATTTCAAATGAGTCACGAAATAGATTCCTGGGCAAAAATTAGAAAATCACATATTAGTCATAGTGTTGACCAATGGCCAGTGCGCACAAGAGAAACTAAACAAACTTTTAATAGAACTTAACCAATACCCTTAAGGTTCGTTGAGGCATTCAAAATCGCTCCCGCTCTAGTAGGGCTAGTATATAAACCAACGACAAAAAAATTACGCCAAAAGAACGAATCTCACTTTGGTTGTGTGAGTAAACGGTTACGAAAACGATTGGGTGGCGTTGTTGTACGATCGTAGTGCAGACGGCAAGCCAATGCAAAAACTTTAGCCTAGTTTATGGCAAAGTTTTAGGAC
Organism: Merzomyia westermanni; assembly: GCA_949987695.1. Classification (NCBI taxonomy): domain Eukaryota; kingdom Metazoa; phylum Arthropoda; class Insecta; order Diptera; family Tephritidae; genus Merzomyia; species Merzomyia westermanni. Next base: position 72,510,153 of record OX465290.1, read on the forward strand.
GACTTTTGGGGATAAATTTTGGATTATTTACAGGACAAATTCTGTGTAATTTAGAGACCCTTAGTGGCACACTTGTGAACATTTCGGCCTATTTTCCAAATGATTTCGGCATTATTTTCAGGACTTCCTCGGCATACGTTTGGGGCATTTCCAGAAAGATTCCAGTATGCATTAGGGATAATTAGTGAGATTTTGAGGCTAAAACTATTTGAGGAAAGACTTTCATAACATTGTGTAACCAGTTCGGGTCCGTTATAAATCGCTTCGTAATGACTTCGAGGCAGTGTCAGGATTCTTCTGCAGCATTGCGAGATTGTGTTTGGGTACTTACCGGCACCTTTTTTGAATTATATCAAGAAAAAAGGACTGCTATCATAAATGTAACCAGCGCCGAAAACGCCGGTTCCGAAAAAGTCAAAAAAGTTAGCAGGCCCGAAGTCTCCAACACAGTTTTAGTTATAACTCTGTTTTCACTTCCCTATTATAAGATATAGAAAAGGGGAAATACATTTATAACAATTGTCTGTCACTGCAAGCCAGAAAAGGCGTGTTAATTCAAGTATCTGACCGTGAGTGTATTTTTATCCATTTGTAACGGCATAAAAGTATCGAGATAGCTACAGACATCCGTATTACAAATTGCTTGGGATGAATATACAAATCGACTGAGCCATGCCCATATGTGCACTTTTCGTCAAGGTAGGTTTTCGGTATCGAAAATTTCGAAAAACATAAAATGAGATAATCGTTACATATAATAAAATTGTAAAAGATCGAGGTCTGTTCATTGCAGATATTTAAGAAAAATCGTTAGGAGGGACCATTATTAAGCCCCTAAGGATCCAAATCAACAGTTTCTAGAATGTTTGTCTGTCTGTCTCTATGTTTGGTCACGCATCACTCAAAAACTGCTGAATGGAACTTTTATTATTGCGTAACTAGACGTTTAACTTAAATTTTTAGATGTCATTTGTACCGAGACCTTGACCAGTTTCAGAGATATCGACCGATATGTGGACCAAGGTGAACCAAAATGTGTTAGTACAATATGGGTATCAGACGAAAGGTGACAATGATTGCTGCAATAAGGTATGGGATAGAATAATGAAAATCGGACTCAGTGTATTATTAGTAGCGAAGCAGTACTACAGTTGTGCTTTAAATGTTCTGTTTCCATCCGAACTTAGACTTTCTTATTTGTTTTTAATTTTCTTTATATTGTTTAACTGCACTGAATTTAAAAAATGTAAAGGTTTATTTTTCAGTTAAAATATCCTTGAAATTTTCAATAGATTTTCCTTGGTTTGACTTTATGAAGAACTTTCATGTTTAACATGACGTAAGGTGTGAGTTTTGAATAACCTCAACGCAACTACGTACTTCTAAGCTTTCGTGGGCGTGAATATGTACTAACACGCATTTGCTATGAAATTTAGGTCAGTTTTGTTTACTCTAATGAAACAAAATTGGTTGTTTGCGTAGATATATAAACATACTTGTAAACTAGTATGTATAATTAGCATACGAAGCAAAACAAAACTACATAAATTTCTTGCAAAACACAGAAGGTGGAATTTTCTTAACAAAAGGATAGAAGTCAGCGATTTAAAGTTTAAACATTTTTAAGGCGATGTAACAGATTCGCTTATTTAGCATTTATAATTAGCCATAACACCCAAACTGTATTAAAGTTCGCTTTCGCTACACTTGAAACTAAGAAGAACTAAGAGAAGATCGCATAAGATCACAAAATCGATTGAATTAAAAACACACATTTGAAAGTAATGTTATAAAAAACCTTATGATTCTTTTGCACCTATCTTTATACCTCCCAGTTATGTCTAGGTGGAATTAACAACAAAAAAACACTTGAGCTTGGAATGACAAGGCACACCTCCTAAGGAGCCAACATTTGCACCCATTTTTAAATTCTCACAAGGTAATTGGTCAATTCATGGGAACATACATACATATATGTATGATTACTAATCGTATAATCATTACAATGATTAGTGATGTTGTTGTTGTTAACAGTGCTTCGCCCTGCCCAATGGGCCCGATCACTCTAAATTGTCATCAGGCTCTTCTAACGGAAGTAATCGTAATGATTACCGGTTTGTTTAATTATTTTCTTGAGAATCCAATTAAAAAAATAATTCTAAAAAATCAAAATTTTTTTTTTCAGGTATTGTTGTAGAAGCACATAAATATTCACATCAACAATACCGAAAAAAATCAAAAATAATCAAAAATAAGTGTTTTGATTACTTATTGATTTTTTTGATATTTTTTTTCTAATCATAATCAATTTATTGCCTCTTGAAAAACAATTAAAATAATCATTACCAATTAAAAAAGCCGTCTAATTAATTGATTAATAATTACTAATCAAATTTAACAGATCTGATTATAGCCAACTGAAGACTAAAGGGATTAATCGCGGATCGCTCTCTTTAGAGATTAGTCACACGATTTTTTGTACATATTTGCATCAAATTTTGTTTATCGTAGAATTAAAGTGAAACTGAAAGTTTTATATCAAGTCAAACGAAACAGTTAAGCGACAAAATGCTACGTGTAATTGAATTTTGTTAGAATAACATGCTTCGTTTAGCTGATAGCAATTGTGGAATGCTAGATAAAACTGAAAAGCGCCTAAATACGTAAAATTAATTTTTTTAACGTCGTTTGCAAGGTCCACGGTTAAGAATTTTAGTCTAAATTTTAAACTTGTTGGACTACATAGATGAAAATAATTGGAGATGACTACAAAAAATGTTAAAAAATTGCTTATACCAATAAATTCTTTCAAATTCAAGCCGAAGTTTTTAACCGTGTACATAGTGTGTTTTATTGCAAAACTAGAGCTAAAGAGAAATGTTGATTATGGATTTGATATTCTTATTAAAAAATTAGTTTGATATAATGTAAAATATTCACATTATCAGATTTGTTGTTGTGTAGTATTATCGATATCTTGTTTTTTAATTTACCTCAAAATGCTTATGGGGTATATAATCGTATGTACATTATCTTGTGACGGGTAAATCTTCAACTAAACTTTCTTTAAATGGTCATCTAACCGCCTGGGCGATTTTGACCGATCTTCAAGTAATCATATTACTAAAACTAGCTATTACAACTTGGTTACAAAAGAATATAGCAATTAAACGAAGTAAAAACAAATGATAAGCTTTTCGATTAGATCATTATCTTAACCCACTTATCGTGCACATCTATACTAGAGTGATGCAAAAATTGAATTTGAAATTTTTGTAGATAATAGCGAAAATAATATCATTTAGCCAATATTTAGTGGCCGGCATGCTTCAACCACACCAGAATGAATAATGAATTCGTTCATTTACAAGCTGTAATCTGTGTTGGTTTTAGTAAACTGATTTTGATTGACATTAACTAAACACAATTTTTTTATCATAATCTTAAAAACATAATGAAAATTGCGAAAACATGTCATAAGGGAGTGGTTGGCCAAACGGGAACAAATATATGGATACCGATGTTTCAATTTCAAGACGGGGAACACATAGCCTTAAAGTCTTTTTTAGCATCATCTACAAATGGATTTTAGTTATAGCATCGAAATAAACCAATCAGAAGTTGCCACCTTTCGAAATCGATACTGCGTAACATCGCTAGTAGATAAATTTTAAACAAATAATAACCTAGAACTTTCAACCTTATTTTATTACGTTTTTCGCTGTCTTCTACGATTTCACAGGCATAATTAAGTCTTAAGGTTTCCCTAATTTGCATTATTTATTTTTTATTTGTCTTCTTTGTTCATCTTTCATTTGCTGGTTTTAATGAAGTTATTATCGCCAAGTGAACTTTATCTATAAATATTTCTTTTTTGTTCTTCTAGCCACAATAGGCTGTGGACTGAATGGAAATAAGCATGATTAAGCAAAGAGCTTTTAATTTTTTTTTTTTTATTATATCACTTTTGTATATGCCTCTCACCCCTGAAAGAACGGTCAAGTGAACTAAACGTCAACGTAAAGCAAAGAATAAATCGAATTATTCGATGTTATATTTTTGATCCAAAAAAAGCAAATTTCAACCGTTTATGAGTATGATTTTCATACAGATACATAGGTATAAGTTAACAAGTGTGTGGCAATTGGACTTAGTAAAAGGTTATAATTTGCAAAAGATTGTTACATTCGGCCAGTTTGCATGCCATTTGACAATGTGGAATAAATTTTCGAAAGAGAAGTCGAAATTATCACATTGACTTAAGACCACTTAGAACATTTTTATAGGCAGCAAATATAAAATAATATATATTATAAGGTAGAAATACTCTTCTTTGCACTTTTTCGTGCCGCCAAGTAGGAGGTCGTTGTTATAGAAAATCAGTCATTCGTGCTACGCTTACAGTGGAGCGATTAAGTGAAAAGTGAACTCATAAATTTTATGTTGGCAGCAAAGGTGTCAGGTGAAAATAAATCTTCAATAACTATGCAAGAAAATTGTGCTTATAGAGCTTATATGCCGAGGTAGCATAATGGTATTGGGTTGTTTTTCTGGGTTTGGTGTTGAGCCACTGCACCAAATATGAACCACTGTGAAATATGCCGCTTTCATGGTCGTTTCAACACTATAACGATCCAAAGCACACCTCGAAACGCCATACCATAAGGGATGTTGATAAAATATTAAATGACGAGGATAATTTCCTAACCCCTGACAATTTCAAATTTTAATTGGGCATGTCGAGCGCACTTTTAGTACATTTAAGAGATGCATCTTCTGGTACAATGTTACCACAACTATAGAGAGTAAGGTTTTTATGTTAAAAGCTATTAGAATTAAAGTTAAAACTAAAATTACAATAAAAGTAGTTTATCGTTTTAGTTTCAAAAATAAGTGCCTTTATGAAAATAAATGAATTTTTCAACTTATAATTTTTTTTTATTTAATTTTAACTGCCTTTTTTTATATTTTTTATTGCCTTTACCTGCCTATTTCGTCACTTTGTTTTGCCTTTTTACAGGTTTTAGGACCTAAAAATCCCAACCATGCTAAATATCCAGCTCAATCCCGTGATCTTAATCCCATTGCCAACCTATGGGAGAACCTCAACATGAGAATAGGGAGAGAAGGAGTTAACGGAGACAAGAATAAATTATTTGAAGCTGCGAAATAGGCCTGGTTTAGTATTCCAGGTAGCTTCCCTGTTGAAGTTTTCATGATAGCTTTCACGCCGAAGGGATGCAGTTACGTCAATGGTTATGTCATAAAATATTAACCTAAAATAATTATTCCAATATGAGGTAGAGGAAGAGTAATAAATAAGAAGTGAGAGATGCAAAGAGGATATAGTAAAATTTTTCGGACAGAACAAAGTGCGCGGGCCTGCTAGTTTAATATAAGAACAAGAATACAAAGCATAAATTTAAAGCAAATTGTATTTCTCTTAACTTTTTTAAGAACGGTTTTGCCCCACTGTACTTCTATTTGTTTCTCGACTACAAAAAAACGTTGAAACCTAGCAAGAAGTTGCTACTGTAAACCACAACAACCAACTTGACCGTAAGTACAACCTACTTCTTTTTAAGCTCCGATTTTGTACTGTGGAAAGGTGGGAAACTTAAGAGCTCGATGAGTTTTCGAAATCACAAACGAAGCGTAAGCCATAGCACAAGGGGGAAACCACGATAAAGTGAAAAAGGAGAGAGCTGCAAATAAAAAGTTAGGTGTCAACTTACAACACAAAACCAAAACATTACCATAAAGCAGCCGATTTAAATGCCTTTTGAACTCAAGATTGTAACATCATGCATTTGCAACCCCTGCAATGAAGCAAGAAACTAATTCACAGCTAGAACTTTTTAAATGAAAGACGAGTCCCAAAAACTGCCCAGACGTGTCCCAAATAAAAGCAGCAAAATTTTACTGGGGCTATCTTCAGTCAAACAGTCATCGGGTTGCACGACACCTTGCGTTACGGCACCTGTTTTCCACATATGCAGTAGAACGCTACTACTGGATTGATTTATTTTCAATATCCGTCTTCGGGGAAAGTTTCTCTAAAAGGAATTCTACGTACTTCACCAAGGTCAGATCACTATGACATAAAGCGATCAACGACTATGGCTATTTTTTTTTAGATACATAAACATTTTTGGGTTTAAAGTGTAGGTACTTTTTTCCCAAAATCCTCCTCTATTCGGTTTGGAACTTGGGACATCTTATTTCTAATTTCACTAGGGGTTTTTTTGCTCTTCTTTATTTAGTAGGAGACTGGATCTTTCTTGTCGAAAGCTCATAATTGCCATCTCGTAGGACACACCCTGTACAAAATTGGACTAGCTCAGAACTATCCCTGAGCTAAACCGTTTGACGACATTACCAGTTCTAGGTCAATATCCAAGCAATGCTTTCAACTCTTTCTAAACCGGTTTCCATTCCGACAGTTCTAAGATAGTTTGGCTTTGGATAGTTCTCAACCTGTGCCATTTCGGAAAGTTTGGGGGTAGTTTTGGTTGTGGATGAGTGATTAACTGTCAAACTCTGTTTAGACTATCACTTTTGTAACCGGCACAGGACGATTCGCAAAGCGTGTAGCTCAAGACTTTTTTGAAGACTGGTTCGCAATTTTACTGCAGGGTAAATTAGTTTAAATTGAAACTTCAAATACTACGGAGTTGACTGGCAACTAGTAGTCGGCTGATTCACGACTAGTTGGTTAAATTACAGTTACAGCTGCCTCTTGTTTTACAAATGTAAGTATGTAGTTCCTGTACACACACACTTGGTGCGCACAGGAAAGGGAAGCGAAGTAAATCAGTTTCCTAGACTACATACATTTCTTTTTGCGCAGTTATAAAGTAAAACAACCCTCACAAATTTTGTTCCTATTGTTATATAATCACGAAATCATTTCTTTTACATTTGGGTACACACCTGCTGGACTCGAAGAAGTTTGACTCGCGCGACATCAACTCATGCCGGAACTTATTCATCTCATCTTCCATTTTACGCATTTCCGCATCGAAACGCTCACGAATGCTTGAGAACTCTGTATCGATAATGCTGAAATCGCCCAATTTGATGGGAATATTTCTCTTGTTAGCTTCAGCCATTTTAACACAAATTTATTGATTTGTTTCACGTAAAATTAATATGCCAAAATAAATATTTTTTGTTTGTTTACGTTTTCTTCTAATTCAATTTTCACTTGACAACTTTTTGATATTTTTTTATAATTTTCGTTTGCACTAATAGACTTTTAGCTTTAGAAAATTGAGAACTTATCGTTGGGATTTCTACTTTGAGACTAAATTGTGTTTCACTCAGGCACTGGTTTTTATTTGTTGGCACTCACAATTGCTTTCCATTACGCTGTAAAATTTACTCACATAAAATACTCAAACAAGTTCAAGAGTAGAAGAGCTAGAGTATTTAATAACACACTCACATGTATGAGGTGTATTCTATCGTATATAATTAAGAATAACATTTTGTAGGGAAAATTAAAATGGTAGGCATGGAAAACAAAATCTTGCTTTTATGCGAAGGTTTGAAATGCAGCGCTTTTGAACTAGATTAACATTTTTTCTATATACATTTTCCTTGAACATTAGATCGAATTTAATCTGAGGACTAGAACAAAAAAAAAATGGACTATTTTATATGAAATTTACACCGCCCACATTGGTAACACTCCCTTAACCTTCTGGTAGTTTTTTTGTCGCCAATCAGTGTGTATGGCGATGAGGAAGGAAATACGATTCTAAAGCTGTCAAATTACATAAAATATTTTTCAAATGCTTGTACTTTTATTACTTTATTCTTACTTGTTGTTATTGTATGTAAGGATAATAAATACATATTAAGTTTTGAATTTTATGTTCAACCCACTTTTATGAAATGATTGTTATGCTATAAAAGATCATATAGTGCTAGTAAATTATGTCAATAAATGAAATGAAAGAAATTCTACTTGCATCGCAATACGGAGTAACTCACCTGTTATTCACGATACTCAAAATCCAGGATAACAAACCCTTCCTTTCTTATGTCCGAATTCGATTTTCCTGAAAAGCTTATCCGGCTATGCCGTTGGGAAATGCCAACAGCCCCTTGATGCTGGAGAAGCTAATTCGAGCAGGAAAGCTAAACTGTATTGGAACATCCTACTACAAGAGCTTGCGATTGATGGCGTATCCGATGGTACTGATATCATTGGCCTTAACAACCGCGCCGTAAGTCCTACCTTCGCTGGCCTGGATAAAGAAACGAAAAAAGTTTGTCGCAGGAAATTTTAAGTTATATCATGTGTTATATTACGTATTGCATATCAAGTAATGTCATATTATATTTTGTACTTTTATATTTAGGCAATTCACAAGGTATCTTAATGTCTTATGTAGTATTTCTTTTAAGACAGCTTTTGTGAACACTACATTGAGTTGTATGTCGTATTAATATACATCAAGTTGTATTTATATGAAAACTTGTCACTTTTTATGCAATTTCAAACAAACTTTGAAAAGTAAAAGGCACACTTGATATACATATTGTATTGTGCTATTAAAATTTTATATGAGAAACAAAAGAAATAAAATATGATCGTTTTAAAATCATAGCACATACGACTAATAAGAGACCTTGTGAATTGCCGAATTATGTATGACTATGCTGTATATTATGTTAGGCCACTTTTTCTTTTCGGTTTTTTTTCGCCTTACTATTCTTTTTCTACTTCTAATAGGTTATTTCTGTAAGAAGTATCTAGTCACTAATAAAGACATTTTGTGGTCAATTTCAATTTTGATAAAATTTGGTATTCAGTAAGCTGCCTTCCATCTCTAGTCTCAAAAAAAAGTCGCTCATTTGTTAGTTGGTTCTAGGCAGGTCACAAACAGAAAAATATTGGGTTAAAAATTATATAAATTAAAAAAAAAAAAAATTTTAAGTTTAGAACCATTTACATATTTAAAAAAAATATATTAACAAAACAAAAATTAAAAATCTCAAATTTACTGACTTGAGATCAGACAGACTTACAGAATACAGCTATAAGGCTCTCCCTTGTTCGATATTACATGGTGGACTTCCCCAAACACTTCTAAAAAGATTTTAAATGCACTAAATGCAACCCTCGTTGAGAGCTACATTGATTTTGAGCAAATAGTTGCCACTCAAAAAAGAAATTCTCTCAATTCTGCGCATGACTCAATTTAAAACATTGGACTCAATTACAGTAACTACTCCAGCTACGTGGGAGTAACCGGTAAACGTAGTTGACCTGTTAAGGAAATTCAAAATTGTTTTTGTAAACCGTTGTATCCAACTTAAACTAATTAATTAGATTTTAATAAATTGTTATAAATAAGTATGAATCGTTATATTCTCGTAAAATCTCAAGATCTCAATGCGAATCTCAATTCTTATATGTGTATGGAAGTGTAAATAGACTATCCCACACAACTTTGGATGAATTTTCCTCTATTTATTTGGTTTGCTTGTTATAACTATATACTGAGCTGTCATAAAATCGCACTGAAGGAATAATCAAATATTCTTACTTTAGAAGACAAGAAAAGCCAAACGTATGCAGAGCAAGCGACTAGAGTAAATAATAAATATATAATTAACCAAACGAGTTACGGGTTTAGAATATGCCCGAGGTAGGCATACCGGTTGTAAGAAGCGATTAAAATGCACAAAGGTAATGACGTGCAACTCGATGGTTGATTTACGGATATGATGTCTCTCATTACCCATATTATCCTTCCCTGCGGAAGGAGGGGTTACATGACGATGGGATTCAGTCTTACGCACTGCTATATGTACCCTTGTCGTTTAGTAGAGCACACTAAAGTTCCGTGTTTGAACAGCTCGGCGTACTTTCCCGGCGCTTTATTATTTTTGAGCCTGAAATGGCCATCCTTACTTAGTCGAAGCAGTGTGGTCGTACGTTTTTTCCATTCTCATTTCAACCGCTCTTCCCGAAAAACCAAATACCCCAGCCAAAATATAAAAATAGACTTAATAATGGTTATGGCTCGAATTCCCCCCTCAATAAAGAGATAGTTTTAAAACTCTAGGCCACATATTAAATACCGATATAAGACATTTGTACACACTTAAAACTATATTTCTGTGGCTTTAATTTATATATGGGTAAATGTGGCCTCGAGCTCGAAAATTTTGCCCAGATATGCCTTAAACAAAATTTGTAATTCCAAAGAAATTAAGGGTTTATTTTCATTGCATGAAGAGTGAGGCATTCTAGTAATATGAAACTTTGCGAATAGATTAACATGGCATGCCTAAACATTCACAACCACCCAGTTGAAATAAGAAAACTTTAAAACTTGAATAACAATGTATTCATAGACCCAAAGGTTGAACAGAAAAATCTAGTTGTTTCCATTGATCAGAGCATCATGATGAAACAGTGATGAAACTACTATAAAATTAGTCTGGCGATAGAATGTCTAATTCCTCTTAATTGACATTTCTAGTATTACGAATTTTGTTTGTAAACAAAATACATACTATACAAATTCACGAAATCAAGTAAAATTAATAAGCAAAATGTTGTCAAGAAAATCAATATGCGCCCACACATTTTTAATAAAGTCAAAGCTAGCAACACTCGCCATATGGGTTTGTAATCACCAGCATATATACAAATGTATACCCAGCTATCAAACTTGCGAAATATGTATTTATCTACTTCTTAGACTAAAATTAAAAAATATTCGTGTTATGGTTAACTAGCCTATACCCGTGTGTTACACCCCACATTTCTATAAAAAATATTGCAGTTGTATGGGAGGTGCCACTCCCCATTCTTCGTTATCCTCAGTTTTTATGGTGGGATAAGTGAATTATAGGGTGTTATTTACGTTCGTCGAGAAAGGACTTTACTTTTCAATTGCCTACTCAGCAAGAGTGATTCTTCGTTAGATTTCTAGGCTGACATTATTGTTGGTGCTAATGATGGTTCCAAGGTAAACGAGTTCCTTTACTATTTCGAAATTATGGCTGCCAACAGTGTTGTGGTTGCCAAGAGGCAAGTGCACTGACTCTTTGCTCGATGACAACATGCACTTTTTGTCCTTGTTCACTCCAAACCCTATTTTTCCCTCCTTTCTCCGATTTGGAGTAGGCCAGCAATTACAAGCTCTGTAATAGATGTTTCCTGAGCGGTGAAGTGTTGCTCAATCTCATTTTGCACAGCCGTATAAGTATTGTGGGAAACCAAATTCAGACATAGCGGCATATAGGCAGCTCCTTCTCGTGCTATCGAGGGCGGCTTTAAAATCAACAAAAAGTGATGTGTGTGCAATTGCCTCAGGCCCCGGAAGCTTTAGAGGGCTTGGCCATGGCTAAGCAGTATTGGCAGCATTTTAACCCGTTATAAAATCGATGCGAAATGCGAATCGAATTGCTATTCTCATAACCGACCGGCAAAGCAGTTCGCGAACAAAAAGTAAGTGGATAAAGCAGTTCGTGGATTCACTGCATTCCCATAACCGCAATTGAATCGCAAGAGCTGTCATTTGTTCTAACTGCGATCCGCTGAATATCTGATGCGGATTCGACATACATTTTTCAAAATTGTGAATAAATAAAAATTGAGATGGAATTGAAAAGAGGCAAATTATTTGTTTTTGAATAAAATTATATGCACTAATTGTATGTTCCAACAGAAGTCGTCCCGAAAACCAGGAGCAGTTCGGTTTGTTGGTTGAGCAGATGAAGCTCAACGAAAATATGTCCAAAAAGCCATTAAACGTTGTTGCAATTTGTTGGACAAGCGTCAGCACCGATTTGAATGCGTTGGGACCACAACAAAATCCTTTTGTAGAATGTAGATGAAAATTTGCTCTGAAGGCTTTGCTTATTGAAAAAGTAACTACGAGATTCTTTTTGTTCAACGTTATTCATCTTTATATTTATCCTTTTCTTACACAATTCACATTCCATTACACCAAGAAGTTGTGAAAATACTTTCAAAACTGTTGGTGACCATTCCAAGCATGTAGTCTTCTCCAACTGAATTTTGGTAACTTCCTTCAGTTATACATATACAAGGTGGCGCAAAAGTAAGCTTCCGATGTTCAGCATATCGGTTGTGGCACGTGCAGTGTGTGCTGTTGCACCGTCTTGTTGGAACCACATGTTTTCCAATCCCAATTCATCAAGTTGCGGCAAAAAGAACTCGTTGATCATTGCTCTGTAGCGCTCACCATTCACAGTAACCGTTTGGCCCCGACCGATTATTGGTCAAATAAATAGTCAGCAATATTCCGCGTTCTGGAGCAGTGTAGCGTAACATTGTTTATTAACGTGTATTTCGCATGTGTTTACTACACAAATGTCAAAACAGAACTGACTTTAGGGGCCAATCGCAAAATTTATAGCATTTTCTGATAGGAGGATTACTTTTGCGCCACCTTGTATAATCACTGGATTTTATTTATTACTGCAAATTGGGCCTAAAATGTGCATCTATGCGATTTTATTTAATCGAAACTGCCTAACGAACCTTAGGAGCAAAAAAATTTTTGAATTTCCTTGTATTGTTACTTTATTATTCCTTCCACTTACTCGTCATCGGCTAACTCGAAAATTTTAAAGTGTTCTATCCCTCAAAAACCGTCTGCACATGCTGCATTATTTTCCGCTTAATTTAAGTTGAAATAAATTGCAATTAAATCCATTTTTCCTCAAATATTTTCCAAACATAAATGAATCATAATGACAATGCAGTCAAACGTCAAAAATCGTTGGCACAATTCGCTGCATGAGTCGGTAAAAGAGGCCTCCGGCGCTAATGGTAATAGCGTAAACTTCGCAAAGCGGGGGGATTGCGAATCGGATGACATTCGTCGGTTACCGTGATAGGCATGATTATCGGTTTAATCGTATTGCTTTTTTATTTTTTTAATAAAGGTAATGTGCACTGCATTCATCAATTCTGTATCAGCAATCTAAAAAAGTCAAAGTCGATCTTGGACGAAATTAAGATTTTATGGCCCAAAAACCAAACTGTAGTTAAATTTTTTTACAGAATCGAGTTTGTTTTTGCGTGGCTAGGCGTACCCGGGGCCCGGCTCGGCTCTCTCAGACTTTGTTATATTTATATGAATTAAAACAAAGCGGCTTCGTTTGCTAGGTCATGGGTCAAAATACTAATCGTAATGATTACCGGTTTGATTATTTATTTTCTCGAGAATCCATTTAATTACCATTACTTTCAAGTTTTAATGATTATTTTCCAATTATTTCAAAAAATAATCAAAAAAAGTTGTTTTGATTATTTTTGATTTTTTAGTATTGTTTAGAAGCACATAAATATACACATCAACAATACTGAAAAAAAAAATTAAATAAAAACCAAAAATAATCAAAACAAATAAGGAAGTCTCAGTTCGGGTGGAACCGAGTAGTGATCTATTATGGTATACCAATTTACGCAGGTCTATTTTAATACTTTTCAGTTCGTACTATAAAGCCAGCTGATTGCTTTCAATAAAAAACTTTTCTGTTATGAGTTTTGAAAGGTAAATTAATTTAAAAAAATGTAAATGTATGGCACGATATACAAAAGGTATATTATCATAAGCCTACTAAGAGATTTTTGCGCCGAGCTTCCCTTCCAATTTGTGGTGTGCGGTTTTGAATTATTTCCTACAAATTGGCGGGACCGACAGATTTTTGCCGGCTTCGAACGGCATCTACAAAGGAGATGAATTTTGGCTGAGAAGCCTTCCATGGCAGGAAGACACTCGGAGAGTTTGCCAAATCACTGCCGAGGGGCGACCCCCTTTTGAAAAACTTTTTCAAACCGCTTCTCAGCTCATCGTCCTTGTTATTTCAGTTTACTTATTGATGGGTCCATCTCTTCTTCTCATACTTACAAATACTTCATATTCATGAAAGGTATAAAAATCAAAAAAGGTATAAAACTTATCTATTGCAGTGCGGTATTAACTACTTGCCAGATATTTTGCTTGTGTGTTTCCCGATTTGGCTAATTTTTGGCCGGAGTATACTACATACTATTGAAAAGCAGCTCACCAATTTTGATTAAAATATCTATTTTAAATTACAAGCATTCGTCTTTGAAAATAGCAGAATTTGTATGCTGTAAAGTGGGCGGCGCCACGCCTACTTCCTCAAAATCCAAAAAAAAATTTTTTTTGCGGTTGAGTTTTGCTTAAAAAGCTTATTATGGTTAAAAAAATATCGCGTTTTGCATTTTACAAACAAATTTTTCAGAACTGTTAAAAAACTGGGCGTGGCCGTAGACCGATTTCGCCCATTTTTACAACAAACAGTTACCTATATATATTCAACATTTTCGCCAAATATCGTTTCGATAAATAAATTGTTGCCGGAGTTATGGCATAAAAAGTTTTGTGGAATAATCAACGTAAAAAGGGGCGTGGCTACGCACATTTTCTAAATTTTATATTTGTCGGCTTTCTTCGTTCACGGACACTCTGAAGGTGATATAGAAATGATGTAAAGCTATTGTACGCAAAGTTATTGCCTATTAAATATATCTATGATCCTTTTCAAAATCTTTCCTATAAAAGTGGGCGTGGACCGATTTCGCCAATTTTTTTCCGGAACATTCCTTGTATTAATACAGGGTGGCGCAAAAGTAATCCTACTATCAGAAAATGCTATAAATTTTGCGATTGGCCCCTAAAGTCAGTTCTGTTTTGACATTTGTGTAGTAAACACATGCGAAATACACGTTAATAAACAATGTTACGCTACACTGCTCCAGAACGCGGAATATTGCTGACTATTTATTTGACCAATAATCGGTCGGGGCCAAACGGTTACTGTGAATGGTGAGCGCTACAGAGCAATGATCAACGAGTTCTTTTTGCCGCAACTTGATGTGCTGAATTTCGTTTCGACATATTAAACGGTTTTTGATTTATGATTAATAATATTTCTAAATTTGGCTTAATAAAAAGTCGGCGGTGCCACACCCATTTCAAAAATTTCTTGAAAATTTTATTTTCTGCCCTAATGTGAATGTACACACCAAATTTTATCCTTATAAGTGTATTATGTACTGAGTAATCACTTTTTTTGTATTTCAGAAAATATCATCCGATTACGCCCATTTTAAATAGCGCTCGGAGATGAGTGCCAAGGAACCTGCATACCAAATTTCATTAAGATATCTAAAAATTTACTCCAGTTAACAGACGGACGGACGGACGGACGGACGGCCGGGCATGGCTTAATCAATTTCTCTTTTCGTCCTGAACATTTTCATATATATAAATCAATATCTATCTCGATCCATTTATGCCGTTACATACTGCCGTTAGGCGACTAAAAATAGGTATAAAAAA
Organism: Merzomyia westermanni; assembly: GCA_949987695.1. Classification (NCBI taxonomy): domain Eukaryota; kingdom Metazoa; phylum Arthropoda; class Insecta; order Diptera; family Tephritidae; genus Merzomyia; species Merzomyia westermanni. The sequence goes on from OX465290.1 coordinate 72,525,524, forward strand.
AAAAGTTTTAAAAAATCAAAAGTAATGAGAACAACTTTTTTTAAAATTTTTTTTCTGATTTTTTGTGACATATTTTGGATTTTTTCCAATCGTAATCAATCCAATCCAATCTCTTTCTTTCGAAGACATAAAAAAAACTGATTTCGAGGGAGTATACAAAATTCTGTGCATGCAGATGATGTGATACATATCTTTGTTGCCTGGGTAGTTGGTTAGGGGCCAATGACAATTGGTGAAGCTG